>OW386537.1:49169997-50369997 GCA_936435175.1 Glyphotaelius pellucidus | reverse complement strand
CAAGTCTAGCAGTGCAGCGGCGATGTAGCGATGTTCGTTAAATCTTCTGGTGATGAATTCCGCTACTCGGGTGAGTTGGTGGGTGGTGGAATGCCTCTTTCTGAATCCGAACTGCTCGTCTGGCAAAGTGTTGTTTTCTTCGTGGTGTGGAAGCAGCCTGTTGAGTATAACCTGTTCAAATACTTTGCTCAGCGTGGATAGTAGACTGATCGGCCGGTAGCTTGTCGGCTGCCTCTTGTCCTTGTTTGGCTTCGAGAAGGGCAGCACGGTCGCCGTCTTCCAGATCTGTGGGAAATGTCCGGTGATGAGACAGGCATTGAACAGTTTTGTGATGTAGATGATGGCTTTCTGAGGTAGATGTTTGAGTAGAATGTTGTGTATTTGATCGCTCCCCGGCGCCTTATTGGTCTTCAATCGCTTGATAATGACGGCAACTTCGCTCGGCGTGCTGAAGTGGATGTCTTCGACGTTCGTCTGCTCCGCTTGTTCGAGATGTCGTAGAGATTCTTCTACTAGTCGATCCGTTTCCGGATCAGATAGGCCGTCCGTGGCTGCGTAGGCTCTCTCGAATCCGTCGGCGAGCGCGTTCGCCTTCTCTTCTAGTGACAGCGCCAATCCTGAGCCGTCTAGCTTCTCTAGCGGGGGAATCGTGTGGTCTTGATGTTTCAGCGCTTTTGCCATTTTCCATAGGCTGTTATCCTTTGGCGTGAGTGATGTAACTTTCTTCGTCCAAAGTTGGCGTCTGAGGTCCGTTATTTCCTGCTTGATTTCCCGCTGTAGAGTGTTGTAGGCCGTTTTGAAGTAGCCGTCGCGCGTACGATGGTAGATGCGTCGCAAGCGATTTTTCTCCTTGATGAGCGATAAGACATGCTCGGGAAGCTTGATCGTGTATGCGTGTACTTCTTTGAGAGGTATGTGTGTGTCTTGTGCATGTTGTATGATTTCCGTGAGAGTGCTTGCGGCCTCGTCGATTTCATCTGTAGAGCGCAGAGTTCCCGATGTTAGGTGAATTCGTTCGTTAATCTCTTTCTTGAATCCTTCCCAGTCTGCGTCCTTGTAGTTCCGCTGTTTTCTGGGGCTCCTTGAAGTCGTTCCTCCAATACTGAAGCTCACGGGCAGATGGTCCGATGACAGTTCATCCAGCGTGCGCAGTGGCGAGATCGTCTTGACGTTTTTCTCGAGTACGATGTCCAGAGTGCTGGGGTACTGTGCGTGCACTGCGTGGTATGTCGGTTTGTCCGGCGCCATTATCGTGTAGTTGTGAGTCTGCATATGCGTAAAGAGCGTTTTCCCGTTCGCGTTGCCTCTGTAGTTATTCCAATAGTTGTGTTTGGCGTTGAGATCTCCTCCTAGAACAACAATTGGGTGCAGATTAAGTAATTTGTCCAAATCTTCTCTCACCAGAAGGTTGTGGTGTCTGCAATAGGCGGCGATGAAGGTATGCGCTCTATCCTCTATGGTGACTTCGACAATCGTAGCTTCAGTATGCTTCAGCTTCGGAGTGGGGATCCTTGTAGATGTGATGGATTGACGAACGAAAATGGCGGTGCCTCCGCCTCCTCCTTCTAGTCGGTCGTCTCGGTGAACTTCGAAGCCGGGCACTCTCAGCGGTGTGTCGGGTTTGAGATGTGTTTCTGAAATGAGAATGATGTCAATGTTAGTGTTATTTGCCAGAGCGAGCAGTTCATCGATCTTAAAGCGGATGCTGAAGGCATTCCACAGGAGGACGTTCACCATCTCGGGATTATACATGGATGGTGGTGGTGATGACATCCATCA
Source organism: Glyphotaelius pellucidus (assembly GCA_936435175.1). Classification (NCBI taxonomy): domain Eukaryota; kingdom Metazoa; phylum Arthropoda; class Insecta; order Trichoptera; family Limnephilidae; genus Glyphotaelius; species Glyphotaelius pellucidus. Next base: position 50,368,218 of record OW386537.1, on the reverse strand, counting down.
GGATGCAAGCCCTCTGGTATATGGAGGTGCAGCTGGCCAGCTGCGATCGCACGCCATCTAGTCCCATGAGGAGGGACATCATCAGCGTGGCGTCTGGGTCTCTGGAGCCTGCGGACTGCTGCGTGTAGGTCTGCGAGCGGGGCTGCGGTTGGGGCTGAGGCTCGGGCTGCGCCTCGGGCTGCGCCTCGGGCTGCTGGGTGGCCGCTCTTCCGCCAGCCACGTGGGCCCATGAGCGTCCATCAGTCCTCGTCGTCTGCTGCGCCTGGGGATGTGGCCTGCTGGCCCCTGGTCCGGGGCGATGGGGCTGCTTCTGTCGCTGCTGGAGGGAGGCGACGTACGCTACCCTCTTCGGGCAGCCTCTGAAGTTGGCGGGATGGGGGCCTCCGCAGTTGCAGCACGCGGCGGGCTCGTCCCTGGTGGTTTTGGGGCACTCGGCCGAGGCGTGCTCCACCAAGCACTTTACACACCTCGCGGTGTGTGAGCAGTTGCGGGACCCGTGCCCGAAGTTCTGGCAGCGGTAGCACTGTGTCCCGTGCTGCAGATGGTTGCTGCGGTGCTTCTGCAGGCGGATCCTGCAGTGGCAGATGTACTTTACTGCCGCCCTCAGCTGGCCCATGTTCACTTCCTTGCCAAACTGAGCCAGGTACATCGGGTACTCAGCGGCGGTCGTCATCCTCACGACTTTGACTGGGGGGAAGCCCTGATCCGTCAGGTCTGCGGCGATCTCCTCCGTCTCGATGTTTGGCAGGCCCTTGATGACTGCCTTCTTGAGTTTTTCAGCCTCCGCCGTGTATGTATGAAAGCCGCGCGCCTCCACACGCAGCCCGTTTGTGAGAGCGCGGTGATCCGACATGCTCCGCACGAAAATGTTCGCTGTCCCGCCCCGGTTGTAGCGAAAGGTGAAGTTGGCGTGGCCCAGGTGTCCCTGTACCGTAGAGGTAATTTGGGCGTGAGTCAGGGTGCCCAGGGTCATGACCACTGGGGGGACGCGATCCTTCTTCTCGGGCTGGCTTCTGGTACCTGCGGAAGAGAAATGGGTGGGATTAGTAGTGTTGGCGCGTTTGGGTTGCGGAGCGCCGCCGCCTTCAGAAACCTCCTTGAGGTCGGAGAACCGGTTACCGACAATAACCGGTTCCGGTCCCTGCGGTGACAGGGGCCTCTTCACGGGGTTGGACGGCCTCGTCCAACCTTCCTCCTGGGTCGTCTCCATGTCCTGGGATGGCTGCTGGGGTCTGGGGGGCGGCACGTAGCCCGAAGCTGGGCCTACTGTGGGGCGGTTGCTGGGTCCGGGTGCGGGGGCGGGCTCGGGCATCACGGGGGACGGCATGGGGATGGCCGGCCTTGTCCTCGGGTCTGCGGGGTGGCTCTTCACTGGCTGCTGGGGCTGGATGGCGGGGATCGTGTACAGCACGGTCCCGGTCTTTGTCCTGCTGCGGTACTGGCGGGCGCCAGGGGGAATCACGATAGGAGATTCCTCCGGGTCTGCGGCTTCTAGCCGCGCGGAGTACATCCGCACGGCAGGAATGATATTCTTCCTCTTCTGGATTGGGATGACAGTCCTGTGGTCTCGTCTCTGTGGGGCCAGGTCGTCCTTCTTCTTCTTTGCCTTGAAAAAGGCAGTTGGTGGCGCGGGGGCCTGGGCAGTGAGCCGGTCGGGCCGGCTGGCTGCGAGGTGGCAGGTGTCTGGCCGTGTAAACACAAGCCAGACAAAAGCGAATCGGGGCGAAAGGGCGGTGGTCTCGAAAAGCGACTGTCGCAGGCGGCAGTCACAAGGCGAATCGATCTGATCGATGATCGATATCTATCAGTCGATGATCGATGACAACTGAAAAGGTCGATATTGGAATTTACGTCCCCACACAGTACCATGCCGCCAGCCCACACAATTAGACAGTACCGTGCCGCCAGCTCACACATTTGCGTTTCTTCAATTATCTTTATCAATTGGAAATATATGCGCAATTGATAATAGATGTTACATACAGCATCAAAACGGGTCCCAAACCCCTTCTAAACAACCGCTTAAACTCTTCACCCGGAGCCTGCAGCCGATGAAATGACTACAGCTGAGTAAAAATCTCAGTATTTACGTTGCCCCCACTTTGCCAACCGCCGAGTTACTATTGGTCAACGCTGACAAAAGAAGTTCCCAAATCGGGAATAATTACGTAACCAAATTCTCTTTCTAGAAAATGAGGAGCGAAATTACGATAAATTGGTCACATTTACGACCAGTAAATAAATATCAGCGCCAAAAAATAAGTATGTGCTAAAATAATAACCTGAAAACTGACATCTATCTATGTTTTCCGCACTTTGAAAAATATTTATTCCAACAAAATTGTGACTTGGTTCTAATATGTAAACATTGTACATTTTCTTATAAATACAATAAAAATAATGGGAGACGATGGTTTGTAGGAGCTGATCTGACTTGGTGAGAACTATTGCATACAATTCTTGCAAAATCTAATCACCAAACACAGCGTTCAGGAAAAATGCCTAAACTCGCATATCCTACAAAGAATAGGAAGTTTCTGGCAACAAAAGTTCAACCCAGGTCGGTCCTATAAATAGAGACCTCTCTCCTTTCCCAGGAGTTCCAAAATCTACCACCAACGAAGTAACAGTCTCCTACAACCAAAGTCTACCAGTTCAAATCTATTTTCAAGTGTCTTAATTCAGTACTAAATTCGTATTCATTTTTGGGAGATAAGTCATTTTCGCGCAGTAATAAACTGATCGTTGCGAAACTCTGTGAGAGGCTTTTGGCGTGAAAAATGTGTACGGCACCTTTCAGAAATACAGTATTGTACAAACGCCCCAATAGTCTCGTACAAATGGTCCTTCGAGCCGGATCTACACATCACGCCTTCAGTCTCACAGTCACGCCTTCAGTCTCACAACACGACTTCAACCTCACATCACGCCTTCAGTCTCACCAGTGGAGGATGCCGTCACTTTACAACAGCCGTAAGGCCTCATCATCATCCGAGACATCGCTGTAGGGACCCAACACCCCCGGGAAAAACCGATATATTCCTGCGTCATCTCATGGTCTCCAAGCCCATGCACCTTGGACCCCGATGAACTGCCAACCAGTATGCCACGTCAGATCCAGAACCTGCCTGTTTCAGGCCCAGCTAAGCACTCTGACCCTCTCACTCTGGTCAACTTGCTCCAGGATCTGCCGCCGAGAACCTCCACGATTCCAACGAGAAAGCAGTGAAATAACTTCTGAATCAACTGAAGACTCTCTCCGAATGTTGAGCTGAGAAATGCGCGATTGGGAGAAATAACACGCCAAGCGGTGCAGCCAAGATCAGCGAGCCCTGCCCCAGCAGTGCAACTGCCAGAACTGTGGTGATCCTCAACGGTGCAGCCAAGGTCAACAAACCTTGCCCCAGCAGTGCCACTGCCAGAACTGTGGTGATCCTCAGCGGTGCAGCCAAAGTCAGCGAGCCCTGCCCCAGCAGTGCGAGTGCCAGAACTGTGGTGATCCTCAGCGGCGCAGCCAAGGTCAGCGAGCCCTGTCCCGGTAGTGGAGCTGCCAGAACTGTGGTGATCCTCAGCGGTGCAGCCAAAGTCAGCGAGCCCTGCCCCAGCAGTGCGAGTGCCAGAACTGTGGTGATCCTCAGCGGCGCAGCCAAGGTCAGCGAACCTTGCCCCAGCAGTGCCACTGCCAGAACTGTGGTGATCCTCAGCGGTGCAGCCAAGGTCAACAAACCTTGCCCCAGCAGTGCCACTGCCAGAACTGTGGTGATCCTCAGCGGTGCAGCCAAGATCAGCGAGCCCTGCCCCAGCAGTGCAACTGCCAGAACTGTGGTGATCCTCAGCGGTGTAGCCAAGGTCAGCGAGCCCTGTCCCGGTAGTGGAACTGCCGGAACTGTGGTGATCCTCAGCGGTGCAGCCAAGGTCAGCGAGCCCTGTCCCGGTAGTGGAGCTGCCAGAACTGTGGTGATCCTCAGCGGTGCAGCCAAAGTCAGCGTGCCCTGCCCCAGCAGTGCGAGTGCCAGAACTGTGGTGATCCTCAGCGGCGCAGCCAAGGTCAGCGAGCCCTGCCCCAGCATTGCCACTGCCAGAACTGCGGTGATCCTCAGCGGCGCAGCCAAGGTCAGCGAGCCCTGCCCCAGCTTTGCCACTGCCAGAACTGTGGTGATCCTCAGCGGTGCAGCCAAGGTCAGCGAGCCCTGTCCCAGCAGTGGAACTGCCAGAACTGTGGTGATCCTCAGCGGTGCAGCCAAGGTCAGCGAGCCCTGCCCCAGCGGTGCAACTGCCAGAACTGTGGTGATCCTCAGCGGTGCAGCCAAGGTCAGCGAGCCCTGTCCCAGCAGTGGAACTGCCAGAACTGTGGTGATCCTCAGCGGTGCAGTCAAGGTCAGCGAGCCCTGCCCCAGCGGTGCCACTGCCAGAACAGTGGTGATCCTCTGCAGTGCAGCCAAGGCGAGCCAGCCCTGCTCCAGCAGTGCCCCAACTCAAGCACTGGCACCAGCTGGCCCGCGTCCCAACTTGTTTGCGACGAGATACGCAACTCAACTACTGGCACCAGCTGGCCCGCATACCAACTTGTTTGCGACGAGATACGCAACTCAAGTACCGGCACCAGATGGACTGCCTCCCAACGAGTTGCGACGAGATACGCAACTCAACTACTGGCACCAGCTGGCCCGCATCCCAACTTGTTTGCGACGAGATACGCAACTCAAGTGCCGGCACCAGCTGGGCCGCCTACCAACGAGTTGCGACGAGATACGCAACTCAACTACTGGCACCAGCTGGAACTTTTGAACTTTTGAATATACTGGCATACAGAGCTCCGGGCCAAAAAAGGCCCCTTTCTCTTTCATCATGAGTTTATAATTTTAAAAAATTATGTTTGTAGGAAAAATGAATTTATTCGTGTTTTTTTAATTGTTATTTGCAAGGGGGGTACATGGCTGCAATATGGGGGGAGGGATTTTTCGGAGGATTTGTTTGGGTTTCTTATGTTTTGTTTTTTCGCTAATGTCGTACTGGGTGAGACAGTTTATGGACGCGTTGTCGTGGGTGGGGATTCCCGCATAGAAAGTTTCCGCGAGGCTTACGATGTGGTTTTTCAATAATGGGACTTCTGAGTCGTTGTGGAGTTGGGAAACCCTCAACCACTTGGGGGCGCCCAGGGCTGTACGGATGACTTTGTTTTGGAAAGTTTGAAGTTTGTTCATGTTGGAGTTTGAAGTGTTTCCCCAGATGGGGCTGGCATAGGTTAATTTGGGTCTTATTGTAGTTTTGTATATTAGGAGTTTATTTTTAGGAGAGAGTTTTTTGTTTCTTTTACATAGCATGGGATAGAGGGCTGCGTATGTTTTGTTAGCGGAGGCTAGGATTTCTTGGGTGTGTTTTTTCCACGTGAGTCTACTGTCGAGGGTTACGCCGAGGTATTTGATGTTTTTTACCCAGGGGACGTTTTGACCGAACAGCTGGATGTTGGGTGGCCTTCGGATGGCACCAGCTGGCCCGCATACCAACTTGTTTGCGACGAGATACGCAATTCAAGTGCCGGCACCAGCTGGACCGCCTCCCAAGTTGACCCGCCTGACGAGTTGCGACGAGATACGCAACTCAACTACTGGCACCAGCTGGCCCGCATCCCAACTTGTTTGCGACGAGATACGCAACTCAAGTACCGGTGCCAGCTGACTCACCTTCAAACGAGTTACGACGAGATACGCGACTCGACCGAAGGCAAGCAAGCCTAGTTCTAATTATACATTCTAAATTTAAATTCCAGCCCGGCCTTGTAAGCCCTGCCCCAGCAGTTCCAATATTAGAACTGTGGTGCTCCTCATCAGCGCAGCCAAGGCGAGCCAGCCATACCCCTGCCAGAATAGTGGTGCTGCTCATCAGCGCAGCCAAGGCGAGCCAGCCATACCCCTGCCAGAATAGTGGTGCTGCTCGTCAGCGCTGCCAAGGCGAGCCAGCCCTGCCCTACCAGTGCCCCTGCCCAGAACAGTGGTGCTGTTCATCAGCGCAGCCAAGGCGAGCCAGCCTTGCACCAGCAGTGCCCCTGCCAGAACAGAGGTGCTCCTCGTCAGCGCAGCCAAGGCGAGCCAGCCTTGCACCAGCAGTGCCCCCGCCAGCACAGTGGTGCCCCTCATCAGTGCAGCCAACCTGAGCCAGCCCTGCACCACTGTACTATCCAATATCTCCTCACACGGGGGGAGTCCGTCGCTCCTATCAAAAGGGACCAACTTTCCTGCTGCTGATGGACAAGTCAGAACTGCCCGAATTCAAACTAGCACTGGGATATACGCAAGGCCGACAAAAAGTCAAAATCGCCGTCATCCTGCCTACCACGCCCACACACAGGAGTCTTGACGGGGGGAGTCCGTCGCTCCCATCAAAAGAGCAAAACTTTCCCGCAGCTGATGGACAAATCAGAACTGCCCGAATTCAAACTAGCACTGGGTTACACGCAAGCCAGCAGTCAAAATCACCGTCATCCTGCCTGCCACGCCTGCTAAAACCTACACCCTCTGATAAAACACCCGATTCAGAACTCATCCCAACTTACAGACATTTGGAAAGGACACGCTCAACGAAATAGCTAAGCACAGTCGAGACTGTACTAGGGGGAGTGTATCGAACGTGTCAAAGAAATCAATACGTATAAAAAAGTATTTCTCTGATGTTTCATGAATGTGTTATGTGAATATGTTTCTATCGTTTATACTTATAATTCTGTAATGATTTATGCATCAAACGTGTCAACAAAAGCAAATGACAACTGAACTTGGACTTTGGACTTTGGATTTATTTATTTTTCAGAGTACCTAAACCTAAGTTTACTTGCTCTAACATATTTATAAAGGATTATCTAATGATGCTTTACATGGTTTTTAATGTAATTGAGTTTTTGAGATATATTTTTAATTTTACTGCGGCTTTATGCAGGAATATTCTATACGTAATGAATTAATCTCTACGTAAGACAGATTTTGGTTTTTTATATTTAAAGTGTTCATTCTCGCTGTATTTAGCGAGAGAGTTTATCGTGGGATTAGGGTGACTATCTAGGCCAGCGTAAAACCTAGTAGCCTGTGAAAAAATAAGGTCTTTAACCAACGGGACGTTGGATTCATTGTGGAGAGTAGAGATTCTACTCCAGTTGGGTGCATTTAAAGCGAGTCTAATGCATTTATTTTGGAAGACTTGAAGTTTATCAATATGGGTTTTTGGTGCATAACCCCAGATTGGGCAAGCGTAGGAGAAGCATGATCTGATGGTTGACTTATAAAGCAGTAATTTGTTGTCTGTAGATAGACGGCTATTTTTACACATCATGGGATAGAGGGATGATAGATAACGATTTGCAGCTTTTCTTTTTTCTTCTATATGTTTTTTCCAAGTTAGTCTATAATCTAGAGTGACACCGAGGTATTTTAATGACGATTCCCATGGAACGTTTTTCCCAAACAGTTTAATGAAAGGGGGCCGTTTGGGCCGTGTTCTGTGGAACACGGTCGCGACACTTTTGGTCGGATTGATAGAGATTCTCCACTTTTTACACCACTTTTCTGTAAGAGTGGCTTGTTTCTGTACGCGGCGTGTAGCAGTGGCCTCGACAGTTGAACTAGAGATGATGTTTGTGTCGTCAGCGAATTGGGTTATTATGATATTTTGATCTATTGGCTTAGGAATGTCACTCGAATAAATGTTATATAGTGACGGCGAGAGTTGACTGCCTTGCGGGACCCCAGCTGACAGGGGGCGAGTAGTGGAGAAAATGTTATCTATTTTTACTTTAAATGAGCGATTTCTCAGGAAACTATTTATAAGTTGGATGATTCTAAGTGGGTACCCTAGACAGTACATTTTATATATAAGGCCATTATGCCAGACTTTGTCGAACGCTTTACTAACGTCTAGAGAGAGTATTACTGTTTTTTTCTTTGTGTTAAAGCCCTCCGTGATGTGTTCCACAACACGGAGGAGTTGGTGAGTGGTTGAATGACCAGCTCGAAACCCATGTTGAAAGTCTGGCAAGAATTTACATTTATTTGTGATTTCATTTAATCTTACAAGGATTACTTTTTCCAGGACTTTACCCAGACAAGGAAGGAGACTTATCGGCCTATGGTTCTCCGTTAATAATGGATCCTTGCCTGGTTTAGGAATTAATATTACGTCAGCTTCTTTAAAGTCCTTTGGAAAGCAACGTAGTCTAAGTGCTGCATTGCAGATGGCAGTCAGGGCGCAGATGCCCTTTTTCGGTAGGCATTTGAGTATTTTGTTAGATATACCGTCAGGACCGGCCGCTTTCTTCTTTTTTAGACCCTTGATTATTTTTATTATTTCATCTGGAGATGTGGCTTTAATGGGCGGGTCCTGGGGGTCGAGACTTAATATTGCTTCTACTTTAGAATCCACCTTAGCTACAAAGGCTGGGTCATCGTGTTCCGTGTTAGGAGTGAATTGTGCTCCAAGGCTGTCTGCGAAGGCTTCTGCCTTGTCTGCTGCAGAAAAAACTTTACCGTTTGGGCCTTGAAGCGGAGCTATTTTTGTTGCTGGGCGTCTAAGGGCTTTGGAGAGTTTCCAGTAAGCGTCCCTGTCATCTTCGAGGGAGGATATGAATACGTTCCAACGCTCGTTACGGTAATCGTAGAGTGCTTCGCGTACTTCTCTATTTAATCTATTTAAGTGTTGTTTAACAATAGGATTGTAGGAACTTTGCCACTCCTTACGCACTTGGTTTTTTTCCCTAATAAGATCTTTGATCTCTTCGGGAATACCATATTTCGCTGAGTTGTCTTTTTTTGTAATCGCTGTTGACGCTTCGTTAATACAAGATTTTAGGCATTTAATTAGGTCGGAGGTGGCAGTATTTAAAGCTAATTCGTCAGGTATTGATGTCGGTATTGTGATTTTATTTTCTAATAAAACGCTGAATTTTTTCCAATTAATTTTTTTTGTTATAGGCACGAGGGGGACCAAGGGATTAGAGCCTCCTGATAATGTTAGAAGAACTGGATCGTGGTCGGAGGATAGTTTGTTAACTACTTTTAAGGAGTGTAAATGATTAGTTTCTTTTAAGATCACTATGTCTATCACGTCCGGAATACAGTTAGGTTTGTGTAGCGTTGGTGTGTCCGGAGCGTCTACTACAATTGATTTCGTGCTCGCGTAATTTGCCAACACGTTACCTTTTTGGTTCGATTGTAGGCTATGCCACGATCCGTGTTTAGCGTTCATGTCCCCGGCTATAATGGTGGGAACATTTTCTTCTAATAGACTGTCCAGTTCGGACGGGATCAGTGGACGTTTCGGTGGTGCATAAACGGAGATGAGTTTAAGTGGTCCGGAAGATGTATTTACTACTACCGAGGTGGATTCTATATTAATACTAGAGAATGAATGTGCTAGACGGTGGTCAATATTATTTTTGACTAAAATAGCCGTGCCGCCGCCTTTATTGGTTAATCTATCATCACGGTACGTGATATAGTTAGGTAAGTTAAATTTCTTAGATGGTTTGAGCCATGTTTCATTAATGAAGAATACGTCAATGTTGTATTCTTTAAGAAAATCAATTATTTCATCTTTGTGGGTGATGACAGATCCATTGGCGTTCCAATAGGCTGTTTGCAGGTTGACTATTTTATTTTGGTGTCTAGACATTATGGTTCCTTAAAGTGGCTTGAATTTTAAACATTTCGTCGGTGGCTTGTTTTATCGATAATTTAATGGCTTCTAGCTGCTCTTCGAGGGCTTTTTTATGTGTTGGGTCCAAGGGGGGCAACTGTTGTTGGGACGCTTGGTCGGGGGCAGATCCCCTATCTAGCCTGTATTGTTGGCTAGCTTGATTTTTTTGGGATTGCGATTGGGTCGAAGAACCCCTATTTGGATGATGGTGGGATCTTGGTTTATAATAGTGAGGCTGGGGCCAGTTACGGGGATTTGGATTGCGAGAATTGGGCGGGAGTTGAGGTGCAGGTTTGTGGACCGTACGAGTAGGATTAGGGGTGGGGGGAGTTAATGTAGGGGAGGGCAGGGGGACGGATGGGGGCGGGAGGGTGGGGAAATCCTCTTGGGAGGCTGCGGGAATGGTCGGTCTGGACGTGTTTTCGTAAGAGTCAACTTGTCTATTATTATAGTTACGGTGATTAAAATTCCGTTGATGATTATTGTAGTCGTTAATATGATTGCGCCTATTATTATTATAATTTCGCCCATAATTTGCGTTACGGTTCCTATTGAAGTTAGGATTGGCGTTTTGGGGCCTAGCAGGGCACCCGCCGTAGTTGGCCGTATGGTCACCTTGACACAAAGCGCATTTAGCCGGAGTCTCTCTCGGCTTCGTGCAGTTTGACGATCTGTGCGGTTCGCCGCACTTAACGCAGCGCTCGCTGCCATGGCAGCAATTCGCTGAGTGCCCGTGCATCTGGCAGCGGTAGCACTGCCCAACGCGGGCTTTGTTCCTAAGGGATTCAACTTGAATCCTTAGCCGGAATATTGAAGTTAAATTGTTAAATATTCCCTTCGCAGTTTCGTTTTTTGTAAGTGTAACTAACACTAGCGGAATGGGTTTTTTTGTGCGGGCCGCTTTCATTCGGTGCACTGAAATTATGGGGTAATTAGTGGCTAATTCTTCTTTTATTTCTTCCGGAGAAATGTCTTCGGGGATTCCCCTAAGAACAACCCTTAAAGGTTTTTCTTCCGGAAGCCTGAAGGAATGGAATTCCGTATTGTTAGAAATTAAGTGCCTGGTGACTGCCTGGTGATCGCGCGGAGATTTAGTCATAATATGTAGGCCATTGCCCATGTTTTTAGCGAAGAAGTCAATTCCTTTGAATGACAACTGAAATTTTTTTTTTTTTTGATTTACTAGATTCTTATATTCCTTGAAGAGGTGAATCATTTAAATTTACTGAATTTAAAGTTAATGTTCTTTATACAAATAGAACGGCGTCATTTGCGCCTCGCAATCTTTACCTCATGTGGGTATTTAAAAATTTTACTCGTTTATTATAGACTTAAGGTCCTGAATTTAATCGGTAGGGAAAAATTGTTACCTAAAAACCCTACTAAAATTGCATCTTTTTTGGTCATCATTTACTCTTGATCGTCAGCAAACTGGAAAGCATAAATACATATGTGTGTGTTTGTGTTATGTTGGGAGTGGGAAGGAGGCGGTCATGTCCTTTTATTTGGAGTTCTTCCGCATTTGCCTTCGGGAATGAGGAAACCATGAAAAACCTCATCCAGGAAGATTCGGCCGGCGGTCAACATGAACCCGGTCGGCCTTCAGTGATATCGGTGTACGATATCCTGCATTGTGTGTGTGTGGGGTGTATGTCTGTTTTTATGTAGATATATACTTTATGGGACTATAGGGGATAAACATACATATACATACATACTATACAATATTATATAAATATATACATAGATATATAAACATAAGTTACGGGGGAGGGGTCTGGAGTTTGGGAATACCTACTGCTCGCTCACTCGTCGGCGTCTGAATCTGGTTCATGCCAGATGTGGTCAAGGTCCATCAGAATGTGTTTGGGTAGTCTGTGTACGTATTTGAATGTGAAGTCGCTGGGAGAATTGTATTGACCGATTTCCTGTATGAGTTTATTTTTACTGTGTCTTAAAGATTTGTAAAATCGGTCTGTCAGTCTGTGAGTGTATTCAAATAAGGTCGGAATGTCTTCTCTCGCATGTAGTCTTTTCAAATTTGTTCTGATTCTAGTGTTGTATGTGATTTTAATGCAGAGATTCTGTAGTGTCTGTAGTTTTGTAAAGTCAGATTGTGAGATGCTACTCCACACGGGAATAGCATATGTCAGCACCGGTCGAATGAGCGAATAGTAAGTCAGGAGTTTGGTTCTGGGAAGTAGCGGACTTTTTCTATTGAAGATGGGCTTCATCATGCCGAGTGCCATTCTGGCTCTTGCGTGCATCTTGGCTAGGTGAGATTTCCAGTTGAGTCGTGAGTCCATAGTCAGGCCCAGGTAAACGACTTCATCCTTCCATTCTAAGACGTGTCCGCCCATTTCGATGTTGACGTCTGGTGTCCTTCTGACGCGTTTCCTCGTGTACATGATGACTTCGGTTTTGGCCTCGTTCAGTTTGAGGCGCCACATCTTGTAGAACTCTACGAGAGCGTCGAGCGCTCTCTGTAGGTATATGGCCGCCATCTCGGCTTTCAGCGAGGAAACGTACAGCTTGACGTCGTCTGCATAGATAGACAGGTTGCATCTCTCGTCTCGGGGGATGTCATGTGTAAAGATGTTGAAGAGATGAGGTCCCAGTAGACTTCCTTGTGGCACGCCTTTTGGAATCTCACGTAGTGACGACAGCGCGTTCCTGATGAAGACTCGGAAGGATCTGTTCTTGAGGTATTCTTGTATCACTCTCGTTAGGTATATGGGCGTGTTAGTTCTGTGCAGCTTGTGCAGTAGCCCTCTGATCCAAACGGTGTCAAATGCCTTCTCCAAGTCTAGCAGTGCAGCGGCGATGTAGCGATGTTCGTTAAATCTTCTGGTGATGAATTCCGCTACTCGGGTGAGTTGATGGGTGGTGGAATGCCTCTTTCTGAATCCGAACTGCTCGTCTGGCAAAGTGTTGTTTTCTTCGTGGTGTGGAAGCAGCCTGTTGAGTATAACCTGTTCAAATACCTTGCTCAGCGTGGAGAGTAGGCTGATCGGCCGGTAGCTTGTCGGCTGCCTCTTGTCCTTGTTTGGCTTCGAGAAGGGCAGCACGGTCGCCGTCTTCCAGATCTGTGGGAAATGTCCGGTGATGAGACAGGCATTGAACAGCTTTGTGATGTATATGATGGCTTTCTGAGGTAGATGTTTGAGTAAAATGTTGTGTATTTGATCGCTCCCCGGCGCCTTATTGGTCTTCAATCGCTTGATAATGACGGCAACTTCGCTCGGTGTGCTGAAATGGATGTCTTCGACGTTCGTCTGCTCCGCTTGTTCGAGATGTCGTAGAGATTCATCTACTAGTCGATCCGTTTCCGGATCGGATAGGCCGTCCGTGGCTGCGTAGGCTCTCTCGAATCCGTCGGCGAGCGCGTTTGCCTTCTCTTCTAGTGACAGCGCCAATCCTGAGCCGTCTAGCTTCTCTAGCGGGGGAATCGTGTGGTCTTGATGTTTCAGAGCTCTTGCCATTTTCCATAGGCTGTTATCCTTTGGCGTGAGTGATGTAACTTTCTTCGTCCAAAGTTGGCGTCTGAGGTCCGTTATTTCCTGCTTGATTTCCCGCTGTAGAGTGTTGTAGGCCGTTTTGAAGTAGCCGTCGCGCGTACGATGGTAGATGCGTCGCAAGCGATTTTTCTCCTTGATGAGCGATAAGACATGCTCGGGAAGCTTGATCGTGTATGCGTGTACTTCTTTGAGAGGTATGTGTGTGTCTTGTGCATGTTGTATGATTTCCGTGAGAGTGCTTGCGGCCTCGTCGATTTCATCTGTAGAGCGCAGAGTTCCCGATGTTAGGTGAATTCGTTCGTTAATCTCTTTCTTGAATCCTTCCCAGTCTGCGTCCTTGTAGTTCCGCTGTTTTCTGGGGCTCCTTGAAGTCGTTCCTCCAATACTGAAGCTCACGGGCAGATGGTCCGATGACAGTTCATCCAGCGTGCGCAGTGGCGAGATCGTCTTGACGTTTTTCTCGAGTACGATGTCCAGAGTGCTGGGGTACTGTGCGTGCACTGCGTGGTATGTCGGTTTGTCCGGCGCCATTATCGTGTAGTTGTGAGTCTGCATATGCGTAAAGAGCGTTTTCCCGTTCGCGTTGCCTCTGTAGTTATTCCAATAGTTGTGTTTGGCGTTGAGATCTCCTCCTAGAACAACAATTGGGTGCAGATTAAGTAATTTGTCCAAATCTTCTCTCACCAGAAGGTTGTGGTGTCTGCAATAGGCGGCGATGAAGGTATGCGCTCTATCCTCTATGGTGACTTCGACAATCGTAGCTTCAGTATGCTTCAGCTTCGGAGTGGGGATCCTTGTAGATGTGATGGATTGACGAACGAAAATGGCGGTGCCTCCGCCTCCTCCTTCTAGTCGGTCGTCTCGGTGAACTTCGAAGCCGGGCACTCTCAGCGGTGTGTCGGGTTTGAGATGTGTTTCTGAAATGAGAATGATGTCAATGTTAGTGTTATTTGCCAGAGCGAGCAGTTCATCGATCTTAAAGCGGATGCTGAAGGCATTCCACAGGAGGACGTTCACCATCTCGGGATTATACATGGATGGTGGTGGTGATGACATCCATCAGGATGCAAGCCCTCTGGTATATGGAGGTGCAGCTGGCCAGCTGCGATCGCACGCCATCTAGTCCCATGAGGAGGGACATCATCAGCGTGGCGTCTGGGTCTCTGGAGCCTGCGGACTGCTGCGTGTAGGTCTGCGAGCGGGGCTGCGGTTGGGGCTGAGGCTCGGGCTGCGCCTCGGGCTGCGCCTCGGGCTGCTGGGTGGCCGCTCTTCCGCCAGCCACGTGGGCCCATGAGCGTCCATCAGTCCTCGTCGTCTGCTGCGCCTGAGGATGTGGCCTGCTGGCCCCTGGTCCGGGGCGATGGGGCTGCTTCTGTCGCTGCTGGAGGGAGGCGACGTACGCTACCCTCTTCGGGCAGCCTCTGAAGTTGGCGGGATGGGGGCCTCCGCAGTTGCAGCACGCGGCGGGCTCGTCCCTGGTGGTTTTGGGGCACTCGGCCGAGGCGTGCTCCACCAAGCACTTTACACACCTCGCGGTGTGTGAGCAGTTGCGGGACCCGTGCCCGAAGTTCTGGCAGCGGTAGCACTGTGTCCCGTGCTGCAGATGGTTGCTGCGGTGCTTCTGCAGGCGGATCCTGCAGTGGCAGATGTACTTTACTGCCGCCCTCAGCTGGCCCATGTTCACTTCCTTGCCAAACTGAGCCAGGTACATCGGGTACTCAGCGGCGGTCGTCATCCTCACGACTTTGACTGGGGGGAAGCCCTGATCCGTCAGGTCTGCGGCGATCTCCTCCGTCTCGATGTTTGGCAGGCCCTTGATGACTGCCTTCTTGAGTTTTTCAGCCTCCGCCGTGTATGTATGAAAGCCGCGCGCCTCCACACGCAGCCCGTTTGTGAGAGCGCGGTGATCCGACATGCTCCGCACGAAAATGTTCGCTGTCCCGCCCCGGTTGTAGCGAAAGGTGAAGTTGGCGTGGCCCAGGTGTCCCTGTACTGTAGAGGTAATTTGGGCGTGAGTCAGGGTGCCCAGGGTCATGACCACTGGGGGGACGCGATCCTTCTTCTCGGGCTGGCTTCTGGTACCTGCGGAAGAGAAATGGGTGGGATTAGTAGTGTTGGCGCGTTTGGGTTGCGGAGCGCCGCCGCCTTCAGAAACCTCCTTGAGGTCGGAGAACCGGTTACCGACAATAACCGGTTCCGGTCCCTGCGGTGACAGGGGCCTCTTCACGGGGTTGGACGGCCTCGTCCAACCTTCCTCCTGGGTCGTCTCCATGTCCTGGGATGGCTGCTGGGGTCTGGGGGGCGGCACGTAGCCCGAAGCTGGGCCTACTGTGGGGCGGTTGCTGGGTCCGGGTGCGGGGGCGGGCTCGGGCATCACGGGGGACGGCATGGGGATGGCCGGCCTTGTCCTCGGGTCTGCGGGGTGGCTCTTCACTGGCTGCTGGGGCTGGATGGCGGGGATCGTGTACAGCACGGTCCCGGTCTTTGTCCTGCTGCGGTACTGGCGGGCGCCAGGGGGAATCACGATAGGAGATTCCTCCGGGTCTGCGGCTTCTAGCCGCGCGGAGTACATCCGCACGGCAGGAATGATATTCTTCCTCTTCTGGATTGGGATGACAGTCCTGTGGTCTCGTCTCTGTGGGGCCAGGTCGTCCTTCTTCTTCTTTGCCTTGAAAAAGGCAGTTGGTGGCGCGGGGGCCTGGGCAGTGAGCCGGTCGGGCCGGCTGGCTGCGAGGTGGCAGGTGTCTGGCCGTGTAAACACAAGCCAGACAAAAGCGAATCGGGGCGAAAGGGCGGTGGTCTCGAAAAGCGACTGTCGCAGGCGGCAGTCACAAGGCGAATCGATGATGATCGATCGATCGATCGATCAATGACAACTGAAAAGGTCGATATTGGAATTTACGTCCCCACACAGTACCATGCCGCCAGCCCACACAATTAGACAGTACCGTGCCGCCAGCTCACACATTTGCGTTTCTTCAATTATCTTTATCAATTGGAAATATATGCGCAATTGATAATAGATGTTACATACAGCATCAAAACGGGTCCCAAACCCCTTCTAAACAACCGCTTAAACTCTTCACCCGGAGCCTGCAGCCGATGAAATGACTACAGCTGAGTAAAAATCTCAGTATTTACGTTGCCCCCACTTTGCCAACCGCCGAGTTACTATTGGTCAACGCTGACAAAAGAAGTTCCCAAATCGGGAATAATTACGTAACCAAATTCTCTTTCTAGAAAATGAGGAGCGAAATTACGATAAATTGGTCACATTTACGACCAGTAAATAAATATCAGCGCCAAAAAATAAGTATGTGCTAAAATAATAACCTGAAAACTGACATCTATCTATGTTTTCCGCACTTTGAAAAATATTTATTCCAACAAAATTGTGACTTGGTTCTAATATGTAAACATTGTACATTTTCTTATAAATACAATAAAAATAATGGGAGACGATGGTTTGTAGGAGCTGATCTGACTTGGTGAGAACTATTGCATACAATTCTTGCAAAATCTAATCACCAAACACAGCGTTCAGGAAAAATGCCTAAACTCGCATATCCTACAAAGAATAGGAAGTTTCTGGCAACAAAAGTTCAACCCAGGTCGGTCCTATAAATAGAGACCTCTCTCCTTTCCCAGGAGTTCCAAAATCTACCACCAACGAAGTAACAGTCTCCTACAACCAAAGTCTACCAGTTCAAATCTATTTTCAAGTGTCTTAATTCAGTACTAAATTCGTATTCATTTTTGGGAGATAAGTCATTTTCGCGCAGTAATAAACTGATCGTTGCGAAACTCTGTGAGAGGCTTTTGGCGTGAAAAATGTGTACGGCACCTTTCAGAAATACAGTATTGTACAAACGCCCCAATAGTCTCGTACACAATGTGACCTTAGAACGGAGTACCCCAGTAAGGACACATTCTTTTCTAAAACAATGTAAAAAAAATAAAAAAAAATGAAATAAATAAGTCAGTGAAATCGACAAATCAGTAAATGAAAATATTTAAAAATTTTACAGAATTGGAATATCAAATATCAAGAAAAGGCGTGGTTTTATTATTTATAAAAATTTACACTTTTATTCCGAGATAGATAAAATTTTGCTCAATCGACCTTCAAAACAATAGAAACGCCACTGTCTACACGAGGCTTCGAAAAACTATCCCTTTCCTACTCCTTAAAGCAGAATTTTGAAACTTTTTGGATTTTGCTCACTTGAGGTTCAAAATAAGACGGAAATTACTGTCTACATCTGTATTTGAAAAACTCTATATAAAAAATTTTCCACCATTGCCCGGGACTCGGCTAGTAGTTAATAATATTGCTTTTAAATTATTTTCTAGTTTTGTCAAGTGCCACTTTAGGCACTTTAAAATGATTGCATCCTACCTACAAATTTGACGATTCAAAGTCAGTGTTTCTACCAAAACCTTTTTGCGTTGAGACTTTTCCTACATTCAGAGTCTCTTCGAAGTGAATATCAAAGTAAATAAGCGAATTATAAAAAGAAGAAGCTATAAAACTTTATGACTCCCTTCCAACATCATCTGTTAGCTCGTCGTAATTATAATGGCAGTTTGATAGTTATTGGTTAACGAAATTGTAACGAAAAAGATTCGCAGATCCGGGTTCGTTACTCGGCAGATACTCGTATAGACTATAGAGTAGTTGTTAATCTACAGATCGGACGGTTCTGCATACAGTTTATTAGAACATGTAGGCTGATCGCTGATTGGCCGGTCCGGCGAGGGCAAAAAACTTATGCGGAAACTATTTGCAAAAAAAAATGGTTGCGAAAAGTTGACTGAAATGTTGCCATTGGCAAAAAAACTCCGATGGAAAAACAATACCTTGATAAAATCACGTTATCACCATGAGAATATCTGGTAGGTAGAGGTAGGTATCTTGAGTGCACTCTAGTGTGTCTAGCGTCTATTATCTAGTGCATTCATCGTATCTCGTTTGTGTGTACCAGTGGTATGAAGTTACTTACCCCTTATAAAATGCACAATATGACATGATCTATTGATTCTTTTTCTATCGTATGATGTACATGATGGTGATAAGGTAAAATCAACAGAATCCAAAACCTTTAAGCATTATTATTCGAATTAAATGATTTGCATAACAATATAGAGCTGGTCATCTGGATGATGTCTCGTAAGTCACGGTTGGCGACACTTTATTTGGGTGTCAATTATTTTTGTTCAATATGATTCGCTTCATTTGGTCGACGACGATAATATCGTTTACAATGTATGACCAATTCAAATCGCGAGAAAAACGCGCAATCGCCTCCGACATGACAATGACAATGACAATGACGAATTTAGCAATGACAAAGTAAAAGCTTGATTTATATCGAGTGTTAGGAAGATTAGTTGAAAACATCGAATCATTCAAACTCGGAATCACTAATATTAATGGACCGAAAATTTCTCACGCGCAATTTTGGAACAGGAAATTAAATTTAAAAAAATGCTTTTCTTAGCGGTGCAAATTATACCATCCTAATTTTAAAACCAAAAAGCGATCAGCCATAACGATTTCCAAATAAGAAATTAAAAATACCGTCATTAATGACTTGCGATTTTTAGCGAACAATTTTAACCACTTAGCACCATTATTGTCTTAGCACTAATTAATTGAGATAACAAGGAAATGTAATTTTACTCGTTAACTAGTGATGCAACAATTGGGATTTAGTCGACTCGTAATTATTGCGGGTTATGGGAATTTCGTCACCATCGCCTCTTTCTTTCAGTTTGATTTCTTAAATGATACACTTACGAGATTCGCAATAAATTCCCACATTTCCTCAGAACGTAGAATTCTGTTTTCTTTTCCTGTCGCCTAAAAATTCGTATAGATAATGATGCAAATAAAGTAATACTATTTACTAATTTAATGAAAACAAATAACTTTGTGTAAACCACTATTTAAATAGTGGTGTACACAAAGTTATTTGTTTTCTAAAATAATTAATAATGACGCCACAAAGTGAAGAAAGAAATACTATTTACTAACTCCTTTTCCTGTGCGATAGTTTTATCAGATTATTTTTGTGTTGTCGATTAGCAAAACAAATAAAACATATTTCTAAGAACTGGCTAAACTTATGGTTACTCTCAAATCGTTATCTTAATCGACGAAGGTAATCAGCGTGCATTTTTTAATGTTTTAGCCATGATCATAAATGGCAGGTTATTGCGGAAATTAATTGAATACATTGAAGAAGATGACAGGCAATTACACCAGAATAAAATATATTGTTAAGGTTACGAGGATGATTGATGTATTTCCGCTTATTCTAACAAAGCATAAAAATATATTATTTTAAATGATTGCTTTCTGTAAAGGTTCTAATAAAGTACTTTATTATTATTATAGTTGTGATTATGACGTTGTTAAAAAGAATCTCCTCGAAGAGTTAGTTGCAAATTACATCATTTCTATTCCGAATCCCAAAATTTTAAAATAATCAAATTACAAAGCATTTTCAATCGGAACAATAATAATCACAATGTACAAGCATTAACATGAATAACTTCATTAACTAAATGGTAACTAACCTCATGGTAACCTAACCTAAGGGCTAACTATGAATCTATACAATTATTATAATTACAAAGTAATCAACATCTTTATTGTTTAAAAAACCAAAATGCTTTCTTCATAATGTACTTAAAACTAAATTACAATAATAGACTTAAAAATGTAAATTATTGGCCGGAGTGAGGGAGTGAGGGAAGAGGGAATGGGCCACACTTACAATTAAATGGCAAAACGTTGTTTTTTTTTAAATTAGGATTAAAAAGCATATTAGGTTTTTAAACGGTAATAGTTACTAGACATTAATTGAAGACCATATTTTTTATTATAATAATAGAATCTGTAAAATTAATGATATCAATTTTGATAAACTTAAAACCTTTGAAATTAAAAATAGTGTAAAGAACTGTTTAAATATTATCAATAATCAAAAAATCTTTTTAAATGGCTCAAGCTACACCACGAGTTCGAAATTTTGGAAGTGGCCTAAAGTGAAATTAATTCTTCATCACGTGGGTCCACCGAAATGTGAGTGAGTGGTCGATTATTAACCGTAAACTCGGCTTCTGCAAGGGCGGTGCGCAGCGTTTCTTCTTTTGGTGCTCTTTCCTTAAGTGTGGCGCTTAGGGCTTTCTTAACTGATTGTACTAATCTTTCCCAAGCTCCCCCCGTGTGAGGAGATATTGGATCTGGCTGACTCACGTTGGCTGCACTGATGAGGAGCACCACTGTGCTGGCGGGGGCACTGCTGGTGCAAGGCTGGCTCGCCTTGGCTGCGCTGATGAGGAGCACCTCTGTTCTGGGCAGGGGCGCTGCTGGGGCAAGGCTGGCTCGCCTTGGCTGCGCTGATGAGGAGCACCAATGTTCTGGGCAGGGGCACTGGTAGGGCAAGGCCGGCTCGCCTTGGCTGCACTGATGAGGAGCACCACTGTTTGGCAGGGGTACTGCTGGGGCATGGCTGGCGCACCTTAGCTGCGCTGACGAGCAGCACCACTGTTCTGGCAGGGGTATGGCTGGCTCGCCTTGGCTGCGCTGATGAGGAGCACCACAGTTCTTATATTGACACTGCTGGGGCAGGGCTTGCAAAGCCGGGCTGGAATTTAAAATTATAATGTATAATTAGAACTAGGCTTGCTTGCCTTCGGTCGAGTCGCGTATCTTGTCGCAACTCGTTCGAAGGTGAGTCAGCTGGCACCGGTACTTGAGTTGCGTATCTTGTCGCAAACAAGTTGGTATGCGGGCCAGCTGGTGTCAGTAGTTGAGTTGCGTATCTCGTCGCAAACAAGTTGGGAGGTGGCCCAGCTGGTGCCGGCACTTGAGTTGCGTATCTCGTCGCAAACAAGTTGGGATGCGGGTCAGCTGGTGCCAGCGCTTGAGTTGGGGCACTGCTGGAGCAGGGCTGGCTCGCCTTGGCTGCACTGCAGAGGATCACCACAGTTCTGGCAGTTCCACTGCTGGGACAGGGCTCGCTGAACTTGGCTGCACCGCTGAGGAGCACCACAGTTCTGGCAGTTGCACTGCTGGGGCAGGGCTCGCTGACCTTGGCTGCACTGCTGAGGATCACCGCAGTTCTGGCAGTGGCAATGCTGGGGCAGGGCTCGCTGACCTTGGCTGCACCGCTGAGGATCACCGCAGTTCTGGCAGTAGCAATGCTGGGGCAGGGCTCGCTGACCTTGGCTGCACCGCTGAGGATCACCGCAGTTCTGGCAGTAGCAATGCTGGGGCAGGGCTCGCTGACCTTGGCTGCGCCGCTGAGGATCACCACAGTTCTGGCAGTTGCACTGCTGGGGCAGGGCTTGCTGACCTTGGCTGCACTGCTGAGGATCACCGCAGTTCTGGCAGTAGCAATGCTGGGGCAGGGCTCGCTGACCTTGGCTGCGCCGCTGAGGATCACCACAGTTCTGGCACTCGCACTGCTGGGGCAGGGCTCGCTGACCTTGGCTGCACCGCTGAGGATCACCACAGTTCTGGCAGTTCCACTGCTGGGACGGGGCTCGCTGACCTTGGCTGCACCGCTGAGGATCACCACAGTTCTGGCAGTTGCACTGCTGGGGCAGGGCTAGCTGACCTTGGCTGCACTGCTGAGGATCACCGCAGTTCTGGCAGTAGCAATGCTGGGGCAGGGCTCGCTGACCTTGGCTGCGCCGCTGAGGATCACCACAGTTCTGGCAGTTGCACTGCTGGGGCAGGGCTTGCTGACCTTGGCTGCACTGCTGAGGATCACCGCAGTTCTGGCAGTAGCAATGCTGGGGCAGGGCTCGCTGACCTTGGCTGCGCCGCTGAGGATCACCACAGTTCTGGCACTCGCACTGCTGGGGCAGGGCTCGCTGACCTTGGCTGCACCGCACAGTTCTGGCAGTGGCACTGCTGGGACAGGGCTCGCTGACCTTGGCTGCGCCGCTGAGGATCACCACAGTTCTGGCACTCGCACTGCTGGGGCAGGGCACGCTGACCTTGGCTGCACCGCTGAGGATCACCGCAGTTCTGGCAGTGGCAATGCTGGGACCGGGCTCGCTGACCTTGGCTGCACCGCTGAGGATCACCACAGTTCTGGCAGTTGCACTGCTGGGGCAGGGCTAGCTGACCTTGGCTGCACTGCTGAGGATCACCGCAGTTCTGGCAGTTGCTTTGGTGATAAGTTGACTTAATTTGTCATCGCAGGCCACTGCTAGATTTGTGTCTTTTGCTAGCTTTTTCTCCAGGCCCAGAAGCTGTTTTAGTGCACACTGCCGATTGCCAGGTAGCGTGGCTTCTGGATTGCGCCATAGTAGACCCGTTTCCCATCTTCCTATATGAAGAGGACGGGTAGTTGCATTCATAAGTGTGATTGCTTGTTGTTCGCTTGCATTGACTCTGGTAGCTGATATTACTCCAAGGGAGTCAATGGCGAAGTTTGTTTTTACCAGTTCCCTCAACTGCTTGTCTGCGGTCGTTTCTGGTTGTAGTGCCAAAGTGGGGGTCGTGTTTTTATCTCCGGGGTTGATTCCCCCATGAGCGATCCATCCTAGTGCGGTGCGTGATACTATTCGCGTAGTAACATTGCATTCTCGCACTTCTCTTGACACAATCAGGTGAGCGTTGTCTTGGCCTATTAGCAGCTTCGGAACGACAGACCTTCCTTGGATCTGTTGTTCTGTGGAATGTATGTATGAATGTATTACTGTTGCCTGCACCTCTTAATCTTAGTTTTACTCGTTGCGAGAGATTGTCGGAGGTGCACATTCCTTTGGCGCCGTGGATTCGCAGTCCGTGAACTGGTCCCTCTGCTCCGACTTGTGTTGCGGTGTTAGTGTCGACAAGTGTTATTGTGGATCCTTCGTCCAGAAGAGCGAACACTGACACTTCTTTTTTATTTGGAGCACTTAATATGACTGGTGCAATTTTCAACAGTACTCTCTGTCCGGAGTTCTGGCGTCATAAATTGACATTTTCCACAGTGCTTTTTTGTACGAACTCGGGATTGTGCAGCAGTGGGTGGTGTGGGGCTTCGCAATCCCCTATTTCGCACCATTGGTTCATTTTGCAGCTTCGCGAGTGGTGTTTTTCTAAGCACTTGCGGCATAATTTTCCCACGCGCACAGTTTCCCATCGGAGTTCAACATCTTTGGCTGCGAATTCTTTGCATTCGCAGGTTCTATGATTGCCGCCGCATTGGGCGCAGCTTTCATTGGCTGATTTTCTTTTTTGGCTTGGTCCAGGGTAGGTATGTGATTCGTACATTTGGCGTTTTTATCGGGGCGATATTTTCTTTTGGGCCGTCCCTGATTTCCTCCTGATGTCCGGCATGTATTTGCTCATGGCTCGGTAGGAGTTGCATGCGATCACTCCCTTCTTCCTCTTGGTACCCGGCATGTTCACGGCGTGGTCGAGATCGTACGCGGTCCACCATCCCGCTATTTGGAATTGCGTTTAACACCTCTTTCAGAAAGGCAGCGAGCTGGGTTATGGTGGCCGGAGCATGTTGTTTGTGAATCTCGATTAGCCATGCCAGCCGCAGGGAACTTGGCATTTTGTCAGTGACGTCATTTAGTAGCGCAGGATTGGTGAGATAGCCTTCGGTTTTCAGAATCCGGAGGGATGCCACTAGGTTTTGTACCGTCCCGGAGAAATCTGCTAGCTCCTCGAGTGACACCTCGGTCGTGAGGTAAGGTAGTTTTTTAACCTTGTCTAGCATAAATTTTGCTATGGAGTTAGCGCTGCCGTATCGCTGCTTGAGGACGCTGATGATCTCTGGGACTTGCACTTGCGCAGGATCCATTAGTAGGGGACCCACAGTATCTCGTGCCTTGCCTTTGAGGGCCCGTTGCAGCCGGATGAGATTTTCGCTTGGAGTCATCTGGCAGGTGGCGGTGGATTGAGTGTACTGTGCCTTCCAGGTGGGCCACTCGAGTGGGTCTCCAGCGAAAGTAGGCAAATCTTTTGCTGCGGATTGCCTGGCGATGAGGGCTGCCATTCTCGAGTCATCTTCTAATGTACGAGGACTATCTTGGGTTTGGGAAGTGCGGAGCGCTTCTGCCATTACAGAGGCAATCTGGGCCAGTGGGTCGTTACCATGCTGCAACCATTCTCGAGTGTACCGTGTCGTCTCGTCAGCCGTATGCGGCGGTGTAAATAATGGGAAATCCTGGCTGGAGGAAGCTGGTTGTTGCTGGTACCCCATTGTATTATAGAGTGGGCGCTCGGGTCCAAGATGGCTATATTTGGCTGCGGGAATGTTGTCCACAGGACTCGTCAGAAGTGGGTGGCCTTGGGTAGAGGTATATCCCGTTGAATTGGTTACAGCAAATTCATTAGTAGGCTGACCGGCTGGCACGTGCACTTGAGCTGTTGCATATCTCGTTGCAAACTCTCCGGCTTGCTTGTGTACTTGTGTGGCATATCTCGTTGCAAACTCGTTCGTAGACGGGCCGGTTGGAGTGTGCACTTGAGTGTTTGCATATCTCGTTGCAAACTCTCCGGCTGGCTTGTATACTCGAGTAGCATATCTCGTTGCAAACTCGTTCGTAGACGGGCCGGTTAGTGCGTGGACTTGAGTTGCAGCCTGACCCTACGGGTTGGTTGGTGCAGGCTCCTGAGCCGGCTGATTGGATGCTTGGCGTGTCGCAGCGTTCAGGGCTGCGAGTAGATCGGCTGTTTGCTTGGCGTGTTGTCTGTCTCGACTGCGCATCTCCCGGCGCCGCATTCGCAGGGAGTCTTCAGTTGATTCTGAAGATGCCTCGCTGCTATTAGTATTGGATTCGTGGGGGCTCTTGGCGACATGTTCCGAAGCAAGTTGGCCAAGAGTGATGAGGTCAGAGTTCCTGGCTGGGCTCGTAACAGGTAGATCGTGGATCTGACGGGGTCCACTGGATGGCGTCTCTATGCTGTGGGCCCGGGGTCCGACGGGGTGGCACGGACGTGTTTCGGCTTGTCCCTGGGGCGTCAGGTTTAGACAGTGACGTCTCGGATGATGTTGGGGTCTTACGGCCACTGCGAAGAAACGGCATTTCCACTGGGTAAGACTGAAGGCGTGTTATTTGCAGATCCGGCTCGAAGGACCAAATGTACGGGACGTTTGTACATATACTGTATAAAAATAGGGAGCTGGACACAAATAGCACGCCAATGGAATCTTTATGCGCCAAGGGATTTTGGCGTACGCCAATGGACTTTCGCGAATTTAATACTTTTGAATGATTCTAAGTAAAATTGGCAAAACTGAATCTATTATAACTGATTAAACACTTGTAAAGGCTTGAAGACTTTGGAGACTTTTGGAGACTGGGATTACTGGGATACTGGGAAGAAGGTAGAACTGAAGCTATTACTTTTAAATAAAACACTTGAAAAGAGTTTGAACTTGGAGACTTTGGTTTCTTCGAGATTGTTTCTTCTTGGCTGGTAATTTTTTTTAACTGATTTGTGACCGATGTGTGGTCTGTATTTATAGGGCAAAACTGGGTTGGATTGTGAGGGTATAGCACTTCCTATTCTTTGTGTAGGTTGGTCCTTTTATCCTTTTTCCCTGTTTGCTACGATTTTTGAGAAGATTTGTAAAATTTGTATATTATAGCCAGTACCAAGAGAGTCCCGATCCCCGAAACCAAAATCTCACATGATTTTTATTGTTTTTACAAAAAAAGATACAATGTTACATTTGTGGTACAAAGTAGAATTTCAAGGATTAAACATTTTTATTAAAGTGCAAGAATCAATGGTAGGCGTCAGTTTTCAAGTGATTGTACTTGCTTGTGCCCATTTTTCTGCGAGGATATTTATTTTTAGCTCGTAATTATCACCAATTTCTCAAAATTTAGCTCCAAATTTTTGAGAACATGAATTCATTGACGTAAATATTCCCGATTTAGATTTTCCTTTGTTCATCATTAGCCAATCACAGCTCCCGTGGTTGTATGGTGGGGGTGACGTAAATAGGCAGCTATTCTCGTGGCAGGGTTCATTGCTGTCTGTAGTCTTTTGTAGAGGTGTGAGATGTATTTTTGAGTTTGATTTTCATGCTGCGTGTGTTCATTATCAATTGTGTTTGTATTTTTAAGTGCTAAATTAATTTTGAAGAATAAAATAGCAATTAGACATCGTTTTGGAGGATGCGTGAAACGCCCCTCGTCTCGTTAGCCAATAGCAGCTCTCTAATTGCTTGGGGGTTGTGGTGTGAGGCGAAATGGTGCTGGCGGCATGGTACTGTGTAATTGTGGGTGCTGGCGGTACGGTACTGTGTGGGAGCGTAAATTCCAATATTGTCTTTTTTAGTTATCTCATTTGCTTTTGCGGACTCGTTCGATACAGATAGGTTGTCTTATTATTTCCACAGTGAGGTTGAAAGTAGTTCCAAATTGTTGTTTTCTGTGTTTCGTACCAAATTATGCAGATAAACTAGTCCCAGCGAGAGCACGTACTGACGTCATCGACGTTCCTCCTCTTCCTTCTCAAGCGTCTTGTTTAAAAGCGAAAAAGACAGAAAATACTAACAGGATGACGTCACGCACGATATATCGCTAGGAGATTATTATAACACGATCGCTGATACGGGAACAACATGCCATTGCCTCTAAAATGTTTTTTAATTCTCCTACACAACAACTTCGGACAACAGCTGAGCAGGGAGCAGTTCTTGCAGTGAGCCGTTTTTACAGTGAGCAGTGCACGAAATCCACGTGCAGTGACAACTAACCAGCAACCAGGTTACTCGGCACTCGTACTCAGGTAGTCACTAGTCACTAGCCACTGACCAGCGGCGTGCAGTGCAGTGTCCGTTCGGTGCCCAATCCTTATTTTGATGTACATTGATAAACACAAACAAATACTTTAAGTTTTAAACAGTTGTTAATAAAAATATGAATAAAATACTCGTGTACATATAATGTGTACATTTTATCCCAATTTCAAAGTTTACCTAAATAAAAAATACTCAATTAAATTTTTACCACATTTTTCATTTGTAAAGTCCTTATTATTGAATACGTAGTTTTTTAGTTCATAAATTGCAAAAAATACTGACAGAATTGTTTATAGCATATTCTTTGTTATAGAATTGGAAATATGTATTATTTTCGTTATTTGTTTTTGTGGTGTTATGCCGTGTTGCGCTATCTCCTTCTTTAGCTAACGTTTCGGACAGCGTTACAGTGTCCATCATCAGTGCAGATGTATTATTTTTTAAAAACATTATTTTTCTCCACTTTTTTCTGCTCGTGATCTTTTTGTACGTGATTTTTAAAATTAAATAAATGTTTGAGATTACCAGGCACCTTCGACCAAATAAGGACTGTTAAGTCGAAGCCAGGCACCCCATTGGCGGGCATCCACCGTCCGGTGCCCGCGCTCTGTCCATTGCGCGTCACCCGTCACCCGTATACCAAGTACCATGTACCGTGTAGCCGTGTGGGTACGCAGATAACTGCACTTGGTAACCGGGAGGAGCAAATGGAACAAGTACCGTTGGTCCGCTCTGCCGAACACTTTTTTTGCCTATTTGTCCGCGATTTACGACGAGTCGCTGCAAACAGCAGAGATGCGACCCACTGCCGCCAGCCCGGTACCCGCTACCCGCTACCCGCTACCTGCAACTCAATGCAGATTGCGTACCCGGTCGGCACCCACCGACTTCTTCACGAAATCGTTATAGATTATATATAACCCATAAAATAATATAGGTAATTATTTCATTCCACGCACTGAATAATACACACTAGAAATGCCTTCCAAGTATATTTGAATGGAAACCAATAACGTACATTTATTTTGGATCTTGCCCATTTAGCACATTCTCTCACAAAGTGGTGTTGGGCAGGACACGACATCAGGATGAGTTTGCATAGTACTCAAATACTGAAATGAGGTGTTGAGGTGAGGTGTGACAATATGTTCGCTTACGCCGAAGATGGGGGAAGGGTTGGCTAGATAATTTTAGAGAACTTGTTTTTTTTACATTAGCTCCTCACAGGAGGCCCTGAGGAAAATAATTCCCCTTAGGTTATTTTTAGGAAAGGAAGTTCTGCGAAGGAAAAGGGTATGAGGAGTTAGTAGAAATCTGGGATTCAGTATGCCCAAGATTCAGTATCGGACGTATTAATCCATCCCTCCCACTGCAAGGCGTTGTTCCGAGAGAGTAAGGCTGGAGATGTCAAAGGGACTCCCTCAACCACTCTCTCCAGATCCGGCCTGCCATGCAGCTAGTGGGCTGACGCATCCGCCACCAAGACCCGGACAAACCTCACCCCATGAACCCAGGCACCCCTGCTAAGTCACCGAACGTAGCGAACCACTTGGGTTGACCTATGGTAGAGGTGTTGGTTATCCAATAAATGGTTCCCAGGGCAGCGGTACCCATACCCGCCTCCCGTGTTTGTTATTTTTGTAATACTAAAAATAGGTATAAGATTCTCATTTAGGCCAATAGTGTCATTATAGATATTATGCTTTTGCATTGTTAAAATAAAATAATTTAGGTATTGTAAGTGGCGTAATATAATATGTAAGTGCATGTGTTGGAGCAGTTGTGCGGTATTTGACGTCCCATATATTATAAATCCCCATGATGACTAGCTCATCCCATCACCACCTCACGGTTCTAATACAAAAATGTCATACAATACACAAACACCTCGCCACCTCACACCTCACGGCTCTAAAAATATCATACAATACATGAACCACCTCACACCTCACCACCTCAACACTACACCAACCATCTCACGCCTCGCGGCTCCAATATAAATACGTCCCATACACGAAATGTAGTGGCACTTCACCAACCATCTCTCCACCTCATACATTTGTCCCGTACGTGGCAGGACAGGTAGTGCAATACTGCTCCAAGTATTCATAATACACCAACCACCTCACACCTCACCACCTCATACGTTTGTCCCATACGTGACATGACATGTAGTGCACTACACCAACCACCTCATGCCCCACCGCCTCCTACATTTGTAGTAAGTAATAGAAAGAAAAAGATTTGTTACAAATACATTTTGTAAGGTGGTGGGACATTTTACGTTTTTGTATGGGATATTTGAGGTGCCTCTTGTATGAGGTAATCAACACTATCACAAACCACTATTTAAACTCTTTTGAGGGTGAATTGGCTATTTCAGTAGCACATATTCCGTCTCTCTTACACTTATCGTTTATCGCCATACCATTTGATTTCACAATGATGATAAAACACAGTTTTATGTTGTAAATTTAAGGTCCGATTGGTCAAACTTTTGAATCATGAAACACGCCCGTATCGTATTTCTTGTGTTCTTTCTGCTATGGTCACAGTCGATTGATTTTAATGCCTCTTCTATGGGATGCATAATATTTTTAGCACGGGGATTGCAATGAAGTACAAAAGTATGGTAGGTATTCCTTTCTGCCTCCGGTGTGAAGCAATAGCAGTCTGAAAGAGTATGCCAGGATGTCCATTTGAAGTAATGTAGCGGGAAACTAGAAAAAACTGACACAGTTTTATTTCTAGTGTGTATTATCTATTTAGTGACTGACAAAATTGGTCTCGCATTTTCCTTGAAGCAAAGACAGTCAAGCCAAATTACGTAAATTTTAAAAATGTATTTTTCTGTTATTCTTTTCTTGTCTTAAAACAAGGTAGAATGAAACACAAGCCCAGACACTAAAAAAAAATCTCTTAGGATTCTTTCCATGATAACTGAACGTGTCGCATTTTCCAAGTATCTCTAAAATTACCAGATAAAAAAGGGAAGG
Source organism: Glyphotaelius pellucidus (assembly GCA_936435175.1). Lineage (NCBI taxonomy): Eukaryota > Metazoa > Arthropoda > Insecta > Trichoptera > Limnephilidae > Glyphotaelius > Glyphotaelius pellucidus. The sequence goes on along the minus strand of OW386537.1, from coordinate 50,338,245 downwards.
CTTCTTCAATTTTAACTTTAAATACTCAACTGGAAGAAGTACGGTGTTAATTAAATATTACAGTTTGAGGTTTTACTCATAAAAAGTTAAAATAAAAACTAATAATATTCATCCTAGACTTGCAGAAGAGTCAATAGATGTCGCACATTAAATAAAATGGATAATAATTTATCCAGACACCATCTAGATTGCATTTAGTTCGAGTTGAATCTTGCAATCATTCATAAAGATGGCAGCCAATAAAAATATGCGTTAAGAAAAATGAAGATAATATGGGTGGTTCTTAGTCGAAGTATGGTACAGTTAAAAGTGACCGAATTGGATATCGACACCTTAGCACAGTGGATAAGACTGCCCAACCCGGAAAGTAGGGAGGTCCTGGGTTCGAGTCCCAGAGGTGTAAAAATCTTTTTCTGATTTTTCTGTTTCCAGATTTTCGATTGAGTTTCGCTCATAATGTCTTCATTTAATTAAAAAGATGTTTCCTACGTCTGTACTCAAAAGACTATTTTTTAAGGTTGTGTATCTGTCCATGTAATTGTGATTCATTGACTCGGATTTGCTTTGAATTTAAGTGTCATTTTCAAAATTGGAACTGAAGAATTCAGATTAGCGATACGTACTTACTAAAATATAATATTTTAATGGAAAATTATTTTAAATGTCATTTTCAAAATAAAAACTGATATCAAGAATTCAGACTGACATATTCTTTTTCAGGGATCTCAGGTAGCCTTTAAATAAATAGGGAATGTAGGTAGGTGCGCAATACAGTTTTTGGACAATTTATTTCATTTTTTCATTGATGAACAAATTTCCCCCTATTTATCCAAATAACATTTTTAAGTTGTCATGATTTTTTCCTTCATTTTTTTTAATTCTTTTTTTTTCTTTAGAAACACCACTCAGGCTGCACTATTTAATAATGTATCAATTATTGTATTATTTATCCTATTCATCCATCAGTTTTTATCAATCTGTAATTTCTGGCAACATCGTGACTAATGGATTTTATATATGTTATTTCAACCAGTCGACGATTAAATATTAATTCATCCACTAATGAGATTAATGACACAAAACAGTAAATTAATGAACGCATTGAAAGCATTCAAATGCAGGATTTGCAAAGATATTAAATATATTATTCACAACGAAATAATAAAACATGGCATCTGTTTGGTTCTGAAACAGTTTTTTAAAAGACTTAATCCATATTCCCCTAGTCCTTCTATTATGTAATCCATTCTCTTCCTCCTTTCCTCAATGTCTCCACCCGGAAAAGAAGAGGATGTGCTTACCTACATGATGAACAATATTGCCACCCAAGTGCGCATTACCCGCTTGTTATCAGTTGCATTTCGGAAGTGATATGGATCACAACTCGTTCTCGTAAAATATCGCAAGTAGTCGCAAATAATCGCAGTTTCGTTTCTTTTTATAAAATATAATAGTGTCGTGCATAAAACCTTGTTGTGCAATATATGTGATACCAGAAACGACCCTGAGCAGCCTTCAGAAGCCGTCAAAGGTAGGGGACTTCCTGTCAAACCGATTCTCCTTCGATCTTGCTTCAAAACACGATACATGGTCTTTACGTCTACAAAAAGGATTTAAAGTCCACATTCTCGTGTCGTGGTATTCGGCCGCGACAAATTTTTTGTTCCTTCTAACCGGATAAATTTCGTTTTTTGTCGTTCTTTGTTAGACATTGTGTTTTGAAGTACAGATCATTCCATTCGTTGACCTTTTTCCGGTTTTTATGGAGCTGTTTCAGAATTACTCATTCAATCGTGAATATTGATTAAATTTAAATTAGTATTGTTTGAGTCCTTCGGCGGCTTAACATTTTGAATTCGTAGATAGTGGGGTACCTTGTACGTATCACCGCTACGTGGTAGGTAGTTGGTGTACCTACACGCATTGTCGTGTCGCGTCGGTAAAGCAAATCGTGGATTGTTGTCGCATTTGACAGCTGTTATCACAGAAAACATTTTGTTTACAAGTTGCGTTGACATTTAGTTAGTGTTATTATTCTGTTTGGTTTAAAAAATATTCATAATGGCGGCAATTAATATTAAATACAAATTGGCGCTATTAGATATGGAAAGTGTTCGTTCGTCGGCTATCAAAGCCGTCACATCTTCAAATTCTATTGACAAAAATATTTTCAAAGCTCGTTATGCCGATATATCTAACATTAGAGAAAATTTCGTCGCTTCACATATTTCAATTGAATCAAATAAGAAGGATGATGCGGAAATTAAAGTATTACAGGAAAAGTATACTGAAATCCAAAACATGTATTACGAGATTCAATCATATTATTCTCAATTATTTCCGGAAGTTTCGAAAAACGAATCGGATCATTTAATGGCCAATAATAATGTTTCGTTGCCAAAATTAAAATTGATTATTTTTTCTGGAATATCAACAGATTGGACAAATTACATAAATACCTTTAATTCGTTGATCGATTCTAATAATGCTTTAAATTCTGTTCAAAAAATGCATTATTTAATAAGTAGTCTATCAGGTGAGGCATTGACACACGTTAAACATTTACCGATTTCTGAAGAAAATTATTTTGTAGCATATAAAATTTTAAAGGAAAGATATGAAAACATACGCTTGATCGCTGATCGACATGTTGAATTAATTCTATCGATTCAACCTGTAAAAGCTCAGGATAATCTTCGGCAATTTATTTCAATTTTGAAAGAAAATATTGCTGCGTTAGAAGCTTTAAATTTCCCAGTTCGACAATGGAGCTTTCTTTTGTTACATATTGTATTGCGTAAATTAACAAAAGAATTACGCATTGATTTTGAAATTCAACACAGTTCGGAGAATATCCCAACGTTTGATCACTTAGTGAAGTACTTAGATAGACAGTGCTTAGCAAAAGAAATGGCACTTGGAGTTTTTCCTGAAAACCAGTTACAGGCTCATAAAGGTCAATCTAAATCGTATAATGCGAAACATCGATCAAGCAATAATATTAATGCGTTTGTATCAAACATTGAAATCAAGTGTATTCTGTGTAAATCGCCACACTCACTGCACAAGTGTGAAAAATTCTTACGCCTTACTCCAAAGGATAGGTACTTGTGTGCAAAGGAAAATAATTTATGTCTCAATTGTTTAGTGCAAGGAAAACACAACGCAAAAAATTGTCAGTCGCGTTTCACCTGCAGAGAATGTAAATCAAAACATCACACATTATTACATTTTCCAAAAAAAATCGTGGAAAATTCAGACCAGCAAGAAAATTCGTCGGAGCCTTTGGCGTTGACAACATTCTACAATAAAACCAACAAAACGGTTCTTTTGTCTACAGCTTATGTGGAAGTTTTAGATAAAAATGGAGTGTTCCAGAAAATGCGTGTTATTCTAGATAGCGCCAGTCAGGGAAACTTCATATCGGAAAATTGTGTCAAAAAATTGGGTTTTACTCGTTTTAAGAAAAAACCACTCACCGTGAGAGGTATTGGAAATACTCCTACAATTAATTCTAACGGATTAATAAAAACACAATTTCGTCCTGTCGATTCGAAGGAATCTGGTATTTTGACAGATTTCGTTGTTTTAAATAACATTTGTTCGAATATGCCATCAAATCGTATCGTCGATCATCATTGGGAACACATCGTAGATCTCAAATTGGGAGATCCAACATTTTACATACCATCAGCCATTGACATACTGCTTGGAAGTGATATTTTTGCGTCATTATTATGCTCAGGAAAAGTGATGGGCAAAGAAAATGAGCCCATAGCCATAGAAACTAAATTGGGTTGGATTTTGATGGGAAATGTTGGACCATCAAATCATTGTATAAATTCATTCTTCACGTCAATGGAGGAAAATATTGATGAAAAGCTTAAATGTTTTTGGGAAATTGAAAATGTTCCACTTTTGAAGAAAATTCAATCGCCTGATGAAATTCGTTGTGAAAAATTATACACTGAAAGTACCTACCGTAACCAAGACGGGAGGTACGTCGTATCGTTGCCATTTAAGGAAAGCCCGGAAAAATTGGGAAAGTCATATGACATAGCTTTGTCACGCCTCAAGCATTTAGAAAGGAGACTGAATAGAGATTCTGATCTCAAATCCCAATATATTTCGTTCATGAGAGAATACTCAATATTAGGGCACATGATGGAAGTGCCACCTCAATCGCCAATTATTGGTAATTATTTCATACCCCATCATGGAATAATCAAAGAAACCAGTTCTACAACTCGTTTAAGGGTCGTTTTTGATGCCAGTACCAAATCGTCTTCGGGTACGTCATTAAACGACATACTTTTGGTCGGTCCCAAATTACAAAGAGACATTGTCGAATTAATGTGTAATTTTAGAATACACAAAATTGTTTTTACAGCTGACATCCGTCAAATGTATAGGCAAATACTTGTGGATGAGAAATCTCGCCGTTATCAACATATTTTGTGGAGGGAATCATCGGATCATCCCGTAAAAGAATTTGAATTACAAACAGTAACATATGGCACGTCATGCGCACCATACTTATCGATTCGCACACTTCATAAATTAGCCAATGATGGAAAATTGAATTTTCCAACGGCTGCTAGGACATTGATTGAAGATACTTATGTAGATGATATTATCAGTGGCGCGCAAACTTTGGAAAGCGCTCGACATTGTATAGTGGAATTAATTGCATTACTTCAAAAAGGTTGTTTTGAATTGAGAAAATGGTCTAGTAACCATCCTGAAATACTGGAAGACATTCCTGTCAGCTATCGAGAAGCACCCTTAAGTTTTGAGTCGGATACTGACAAGAAAAATCTTAATATTTTAGGTATTCAATGGATACCGTCGCTTGATCAATTAACATATAAAATTCATAATGTTTTGAGTGACCACTGTACCAAACGTATAATTTTATCGACAATTGCGCGTCTATATGATCCATTAGGTTTTATTAATCCTGTCGTTTTTATTGCTAAATGCTATATGCAAAACTTATGGAAAATTCAAATTGGATGGGACGAAGAAATCCCTTCGGACATGAATTTGAAATGGAAGAAATATATAAAAGAGCTTCCATCACTTGCCAATTTAAAAATTGATCGATATCTCGCAACTTCTCCAACCAGTCGGTGCATCCTTGTTGGGTTTGCGGACGCCTCTGAAAGAGGATATTGTGGAATTGTTTATTTGGTTGTGATTAATAACACAGAAATATCCAGCCATATTTTATTAGCAAAATCCCGTGTTGCCCCCGTAAAGATAACATCGATCCCGCAACTGGAATTGTTGGGAGCAGTTTTATTGTCAAATTTGTTGACTTATTGTCAAGAAGTATATAAAGATAGACTTCAAATTGAAAAGACTGTCGCGTTCACCGATTCAACTATTGTATTGGCATGGTTGAAGACACCTTCTTTTCTATTGCAAACTTTTATCGCAAATCGTGTTGAAACAATAATACAAAATATACCTTATGAACATTGGTATCACATTTCATCGCAAGAAAATCCTGCTGACTTGGGTTCGCGAGGAGTTTTTCCCAGTGAAATCGCTGGCGCTTCGTTATGGTGGAAAGGACCTAACTTTATATCAACACCTTTGGAGGAATGGTTATTTGTTAGGCCTCCAAATATCTCCGTGGACCAGTTACCAGAGTATAAGTCGAAAAATTTAATTTCTCTATCGACGAATGTGTCAACGTCTGACGAAGAGTTTTTATGGAGATTTTCATCATTATCGAAATTACTGCGTGTTATATGTTGGTGCCGTCGATTTATCAATAGATTACGTTCGGAATCGATTATCAATTTCAATGGTTTATCCGCACTTTCGTTAAAAGAAAATAATTCAGCCTTGCAATGTTGCATTAAACTTGTTCAAGCAATTTATTTTCAACAAGATATGAACAATATCTCTTCCCATCGTATATGTTCAACGCAGCTTCAAAAACTCGCTCCATTTATTGACGCAAATGGTGTTTTGAGAGTCGGTGGTCGAATTCGCCTTGCACAGATTTCAGAAAATGCTCGACATCCTATTATTTTACCGAAGCAATGTCATTTGACAACTTTAATAATTGATTATTACCATAGCATGTACCTTCATCCAGGTCCTCGTGCACTCCAATCCATAATATCACTAAAATATTGGATAATTTCGGCTAGGAACGTAATTCGACATCGATTGAGTAAATGCATTTCTTGTTTTAAAAATAACCCGCGTGGTAGTTTCCCGTTGATGGGTAACTTACCCGCTTCCCGTTTTCGAGAAGGTCGTCCATTTTTAAATGTCGGAACAGATTACGGAGGTTCTTTTTTGGTGCGTGAAAGCAGACGTCGCGGCGCAAAAACTTATAAGGCCTATTTATGTCTTTACGTTTGTTTATCGACCAAAGCCGTTCATCTTGAATTAGTTTCAGATCTATCTACTGAAGCGTTTGTGGCAGCATTAGATAGATTCATCTCTAGACGCGGTATATGCCAAAATATCTATAGCGATTGCGCCACCAATTTTACTGGAACTAACAGATATCATACTGGCCTTTCTAAATTCATACGTGAATCTGAAAACACTGACAAACTTGTTGATGCAACTGTCGCTCGTTCAATTACTTGGCATTTTTCTCCGCCCTCCGCACCCCATTTCAATGGAGTGTCGGAGGCTGGTATTAAGTCAACTAAACACCACTTGAAGAGGGTTGTGGGAGATCAAATCCTCACCTTCGAAGAATTAACTACTGTTCTGACTCGTATCGAAGCCATTTTAAATTCGCGACCAATTGGAGCGCTGTCGTCGGATCCATCCGAATTGAACCCGTTAACTCCTGCACATTTTTTAATTGGGGCTCCTCTTGTTTCTGTTGTTGAAGAAAATTTTGTGGATGTACCAATGAATCGTTTATCGCGTTGGCAACTATTGAAACAGATGTCCCAACATTTTTGGAATCGCTGGCGGAAAGAATATCTACATACTCTTCAACAACGAAACAAGTGGGCAACGTCAACTCCTAATTTAAAAGCTGACGATCTAGTCATGGTAGATGATTCGCAAGCAACCCCAATGCGATGGCCTGTCGGGAGGGTGATTGAATTATTCCCCGGCGCCGATGGAGTGGTTCGTGTCGCTACTGTAAGAACCCCTCAGGGCATTTTTAAGCGGCCCGTGGTCAAATTGTATAGGCTACCCATCGATTAAATAATTTAAATTTTTTTTTTTTTTGTCTTGTTCAATCCCTAGGTTAATTAGTTATTTTGCTTTCGTTTTCGTTGCTTTCTTTCGTATATAGTTGTTGAGAAAATATCATATTTCCTCAAGGTCGGCGGAACGTTTGGTTCTGAAACAGTTTTTTAAAAGACTTAATCCATATTCCCCTAGTCCTTCTATTATGTAATCCATTCTCTTCCTCCTTTCCTCAATGTCTCCACCCGGAAAAGAAGAGGATGTGCTTACCTACATGATGAACAATATTGCCACCCAAGTGCGCATTACCCGCTTGTTATCAGTTGCATTTCGGAAGTGATATGGATCACAACTCGTTCTCGTAAAATATCGCAAGTAGTCGCAAATAATCGCAGTTTCGTTTCTTTTTATAAAATATAATAGTGTCGTGCATAAAATCTATGTTGTGCAATATATATGTGATACCAGACACGACCCTGAGCAGCCTTCAGAAGCTGTAAAAGGTAGGGGACTTCCTATCATACCGATTCTCCTTTGATCTGCCTTCAAAACACGATATATGGTCTATTTCGATTACAAAAGGGATTTACAGTCCACAATCTCGTGTCGTAGCATTCGGCTGCGACAGCATCTATGTACGTTTATATAGGTAAATAGGTATGTTTTTAGGTTTTCACGGCCAAAAAGTATTATATAAAAAAAAAAAAAAAAAAAAAAAAAAAAAAAAAAAAAAAAAAAAAAAAAAAAAAAAAAAAAAAAAAAAAAAAAAAAAAAAAAAAAAAAAAAAAAAAAAAAAAAAAAGGTAAATAGGTGTTTGTTTGCTCTCAATACGGTGCAGATCCGGATGAAGCATTTTGAGTGTGGGACACTCACTTGGAAAAGCACCCCCAAAATACGATATTTTAACATTATAAAAAATGTCTTGTATATTCCAACTTTAAATTCCTTTTTGTTTTAAAATTTTGTGAAAGATAAATACTTTTCACTAAATTTGCTTTAACTGAATTTGGCTATAAATATTTTTCTTCGAAATGCAAATTAAATCAAACATTCGAATTTTGGTTGTGGGGTTTATCTGTGAGTGATTGCAACTCTGGTTTCAATGAACTCAGATTTTGAATTTAAGTGTCATTTTCAAAATTGGAACTGATTTTGTCAAGAATTCACACAAGCGATAAAGTGGGTCCCGATAATTTTTTTACATTAGCCTCACACAGGAGGTCCTGAGAAAAATAATTTCCCTCAGGGCTTATGTCATTTTTCGGGATGCTGTGTGGAGGGTCTTTTTAAGGAAGGAAAGACGAGGAAGTCCCGTAAAGGAAACAGGTAAGAGGGGTGGATAGGAATCTGGAGGTCTGTGTGCCCAAGAGTTAACGGACGCAAGAGTCAATTGCTCCCACTATGGTGCAAGACCGGCGGGAGAGGTCAAAATCCCTCCTATTATAAAATATTTTAGCAAAATTTTATTGTCTACCTAAAATGTTTTTTTTTTCAGATTATTAATTTAATTTTATATTTGAAATGTGTATATCTTTTGTTTAGGCTTAATCTTGATAAGTTAAGTCAGATGTCGTGATTCTGGTTCAGTTGCGGTACAGTTATTTATGTATCAAGAAACTTACTTTTTTTTCTTGGCAACTTTTTACTTGGAAAGAGACGTGCTTTCACTTGGAGATAAGCTATTTTTAAAAAGGTTTTGGACGCAAAATTCCATCCTGGTGACAGCTAGCTGACAGTGTCTAAATTTTATTTTAGGTACTATCCATTCTTCAAATACCTTTTTCAAAGTTATCGTATCAAGCTGTAATCTGCCAGAAGTTCAGACGTTTCCTTATCCCAAAAGCTTTCAACAAATATCTCACAAACGGCGAAAAACAAACCTACAATTAACCAAACAAATGGTAAATATCCACTTTCACTGGATATAATAATAATTGGACAATTTGTAGAGCGCCGTTTTTGTGAAAAATCACCTCAAGGGCGCTTTACAATTTATTTTGAATTCTTGGGATCTATCTAATTTTATTATTTACAAATAGATACAGAAACATACTTACCTGGCAGGTCACTTCCGATAAACACACTTTTTTAGAAAGTTTATGCTTGGGGAAGATACGACTTTGCATGCGGAGGACATTATATTGAAAACACTGGACATTGCATGACTTTACCTTTGCTACCCTCATCACTGTTGATTTTACACGTAAAAGAAGATTAATGCCAAAATTGAATTAGTATTTATTTTGAAAGACTAGTGAATTTAGAGCTCTTTGGGACTGGAATTTTTCATAAAATGACCTTTACAAAAGCTTAAAATAACGGTTATATTTTACACAATTAGTTATTTACAATGGATATCCTAAATACGATTTAAAAAAACACTTCGTGACATTTCAAATACAACGAGAAGCATCTATTTCGTTCTCCGGAGAATCAAAATAATATTAATGGTTTTTATTCCAGAATGGGGAGAGGTATGTGTAATCCCACACATCACATAGAGAGTATAAGTACATAGGTAAATAAGGGATACCACGCCACGTATCCGCCCCGGGTGCCAGCCACGCTAGCTACGCCACTGCATGTGGCGACCATTTTTAATATGCATTACTATTAGTTTTGAGGTTAGTTTTAAGAATATGTCAAAACATGACTCAAATAAAAAACATTAATTTGTCTTCTCCTGAGACTGAAATAGGTGGTTATTAATTACTGATACGAAGTAATAATTTTGTTCACAAATAAATTGTGTGTGAGTTCAGCGTATCTAGATATTTAGCAAATATATTTTTAGGTTTATTATATTCACATTTTTTGCATTTCTTGTAAAGAAAGAAATTATTTTAAAAATTTTCGTTTAAAGTTTTGTACGTGTCATGTATATTTTAATAGGATTATATTATTATCTGTAATGCACAAAAAAAGTATTTGTCCTGCGCCCTGCGCCTTATCCCGGCTCTGATTGCATTCCTTTCCTCTGTGATCTGATGGGGCGCCAACTTAATAGTAAACGGACTCCTTACAAATTCACCACTTACATAATCGAATCCAACCTTTCGTATTGTCAGGGCCGGTCTCAAACTACTGGAATATGGAAAGAATATTGCGCAACGTGATTCCCTGGATATGTTAAAATGATTCATTCATTCCTTCAAGTTAGAGACATGTCTCTCGCCTTACCGTTATTTTTTTTATTTTTTTATTATTTTTTTTTAATTTTTTTTATTTATTTTTTTTATTTTTTTTTTTTTAAGAAATACAAACATTCCCGGGTTACGAATAACCCAACAATGTTTGAAAATCTCCTACTACCACCACAGAAAGCCGAAAATGTTGCTTGTGATGTGATGGAGGACTTGGCCAGTTGTTATGCTGGTCAGACTGCGATAACTTTCTACTTGTGGGCGTCGACAGGGTAGGCAAGAGAGTGGGGGCAGAGGGGCAAAGGGAGCAGAGGGGACAGGGGGTGGAGGGTCCAGTTGCCTCCTATACAAATTGGTGAACAATAAAAAAATTAAAGGAAAAAAAAACATGTATATAACCGGCTCCAAAACTACAAATTAGTTATTTTTTTATATAAAAATATGACAAGTTTAGTACCAGATACAGAAGTAATGGGGGGCCCCAGCCAGGGACTGATATTTATTTTATTTTTGAACTCCAAACAGGAGGCTCCCTATGGAAAATAAATATCTCAAGGCATTATATAACATTTGTGAGTATGAAACTGGTACACGTTGAGGGCAGTGGACTCTGAAAATAATATACCAAATTTTCCAGGTCGGAGGGGGCTTTGGCTAGGTTCCCAAATGATATATACTTAAATCCATGTTCACACTAGACTCCATACTTCATAAATCATAACTTTTATCCATTGGTCACCATGAGACAGGCAGCCGCCTAGTATGGTGATCTAATATTCTTTATGTAAGTGCACTAATATGTTACATGTGTTCTATAAATAAATAAATAAAATATACTTTGAGGTCACAGGACTTGAAAAAAATTATTTAATATTTTTAGGTACGCTGAAAATATTGTTTTGCATATATTGTGTGGTTTGAACTTGCGACTTATTGAAAATATTGTGTGGTTTGAACTTGCGACGGCTGGGTGTGAATCGTACGCATTTGGTCACTTGGCTACTCGCCGGTTAAGCTGATGCGTTATGAAGAATTCCGTATTGAACAACACAATTTTATTTCCGCTTAAGAAAATACTGAAGGATTTTCGTATTAATATTGTTGGAATACTGAATCTACAAAAAATAAATATCGATAGCATTTATTGGTTTGCGCTTCGACTTTTTTTCGTCTGCGACAATTTTTTCGTATTTTTATAAATGGAATTATTCATATTCCACTCCCTTCCCACACCAAATACCTACCTCAAATAGGGATTAAAAGGAAATGAATTTCGCCTGCGGCGCTTTTCCGTGTCTCTGAGAGAGATGTAACTAATATTCCATTCCCAATAATTTCAAAATCACGATTAGATGGTACAGTACCATCTTGCACGAATTCAACAAAATTATAGAAAAAAACTGTAGTTTGTTGTTTTCTTGGAGGTTTACCGCTTTCAAAGGGGGCCCCCAAACTCAGCATGCTCATGGGCCCCAATGCAGTCTACTCGTCAGCTTGTGTGTAACAATGTCTAGTTTTTAGTGTCTATGTCTAGACTACTTCCTTGTTCCATGTAAGCTCCACAAAAAAAATTGCTTCCCCTAAGTGGTTCGCGTTTAGCAGGGTTGCCCAGGTTCACGGAGTGAGGTTTGTCTGGGTCTTGGTGGCGGCTGCGTCACCAGCTGCATTGCAGGCCGTATCGGGAGAGAATGGTTGAATTTGACTTTTCTAACCGGAATTTCTCGGAACATCGCCTTGCACCTTACTGGGAATGATTGATTCATACTTCCATCACTCCAGGACACACTGACCTCCAGATTCCTACCCACCCCTCATACCTTTTTCCTTCCCAGAATTTCATCTCCTTTCTTTCCTAAAAAGGCCTTCAGCAGAGTATCCCCGAAGACCACGTAGGCCCTGAGGGGAATTAGGAATTATTTTCCGCGGGGCCTCCTGTGTAAATGTAATGTAAAAAAAATAAAAAAAAGCTGAAAACTGTTCTTAGCCCATAAGGTGTACCAGGTACCTCCGTCACTGTTACCGCCTTCTGGACATACGATACGAGTGCATCTCCATTGGAGCTGTTTGAATAGGTGCTTCTTAAACTACTTCTTAGCAGACATGCTAAACGTTTTGCACTGTTTGTTCGGCGATAAAACCTGAAAGTTTATACAGTCCATTATTATGCCGTTGGTTTTATTGAAGATCCAATATTTGCACCTTTGTATTGGTTCAGTTGACGTATTTCAGTTCGTTCGAGTTCTGTGACGGTCAATATTATGCATTGTCCCCCAGGAGGATTTGTTAGGTTTTTCTTCTGTCACCTGTCTGTTAAAATCCCAGTCAATAACACAATATTTATCTTTATTTCATTCAATCCAATATTTCAATTATCTAGGGGTGAATACAATAATGTAATTTGCGCAACTTCGCGATGAGGAGATCACAATAGTGGGCAATCCGGATACTTTATAACTTGATAGTATTTAATTTACCAGCCGGTAAGTGCCAGAACATCCTTTGTAGAAAGGAGTTTTTCTTATAAAGCTCCGTTACTTGCTGTGAAAAATTAAATACTACAGATACGTTAAATTTATTCAAAAAATGATCGAAATCTCTATACTAGCTTAAATTGGTGATTTTGGATTACCCATTGATACGTTGTAATCATTTAGTGTGGAAGCCATATATTCGATACTATCCATATTTGCTGTTATACACTTTATTTATTTATTATTATGACTTAACTTGCACCACTGTTTCCTGACATTATTTGGAGATAAAAATCAGTGAATGAAGTTTTGGTCTCTGGTGATATATTTGATGTTCTTTTTTTTCAACAAAAACATTAAAAATCATTAGCTATTGGATAGTTGGGGAGGGTGAGGGGTTGGTCGTTTATTCAACTGAGTGACCAGTGATGACAAGTGAGAGAAAATTGTTTTCTATGATTTCGAAGGAAAAAAAATTAAAAAAAAAAAAAGACATATAAAGTCACCGGAGACCTTTGATTTACATTTTTTACTCCAAATAACGTCAGGAATCACGGGTTAAGGCGAGTTAAGTGCGTCCCGTAACATCCTGTATACCAAATAACGTCAGGAATCACGGGTTAGGCGAGTTAAGTGCGTCCCGTAACATCCTGTATACGAAATAACGTCAGGAATCATGGGTTAAGGCGAGTTAAGTGCGTCCCGTAACATCCTGTATATTTAATTTACATATTGTTATTATTATTTACTTAATATTGTCTACTTAATTTTCGTAATATTATTTATTTTTACTTATTTACCTGCCTGTTATTATTTACCAATTTTAATTTTAATTTACTTATTGTTTTTTGTTAATAATTATTCATACTATCCATCTTATCATTATCACTACGGTCATCCCATGATTGTGTTGGTGTGGCTAACGAAACACAACGCCATCTACTGTATGGTTACCCAACCTTTTAACTCACACCGCCCGCTTACCAGCCCCTCCGTCTACCACTTACAGACATTCTCCTTTAATAATATATTTCAACCAATTTAGACAAAACCTTGACAAATTATATACTTAAACCTTCCTGGTGAATCACTCTACCTATTGTTGAAAACTGCATGAAAATCTGTTCAGTAGTTTTGAGTTTATCGCGAACAAACAGACAGACGCGGCGGAGGACTTTAATTTATAATAAGTAGAGATATTATATTAAGTTTATGTGTGTTTTTTCTGTAACTGGTGATACGAGCGGCTTATGATTTTTATCGTATTACACTATTATTTTTTAAATAAATAAATTTTAAAAAATCAAGTGCAATTGCACTTAAATGTTGCACGTTAATTAACACGCGGTAGAAGCGAAACTTTACCAAAACAATCTCAACCAATAAAGAACCAAGAAGCCTTGAAAAGTGATATCATAATCAAAGCGACCAATGAACGCAGACCTAGCGTCATTTCCGTTTATATCTAAACCAATAGGAGCCTTGATAGGAGTTTGATGCTTCACAGGTGCTGTGTGCGTCACTTCCGTTTCATCCGAAATCCAAATCACAATGGGGCTAAAGAAGTTTCACTTCAAAAATAAATTGGGCGCTAGATGCCGCAGGACCGACCCTGCATTTATATTTTCTTTTATGTATATATTAGTCCATTACTGAAGCCTTTAGCCTCGCTCTGTAACAGCGAGATAAACGTTCAACGAACAGTAAAGTTAAAGCATTCATGTTTGCTTCAAAAACCAGGGTTTGAATTTTAACCAAGATTGTTTATTCGGGCTCGCTGATAAAGAAGTGAAAGTTATTTTACAATACAATAACTTAAACTTAGGCAAAACCTCGAAAATATTGATTGGTTTAGCAAATTCTGTTGAATAACCAAAGATATCCCATTTGTAGTGATACGGCATGTAACTTGTTTTTTTTCTCAATAATTGTATAATTCCTTTAAAAATTTAACCATAATATCGTAACATCCATTATATCGTGTTTGAATGCCCCGATAGTGACTTTGTGGTTTAAATGTGTCATACCTTTCAAATTGAGTGACTGTTCTTGTTCTTTACTGTCACAATTATTTATTTCATATGATCTAATAGAAATAAGAACATTACCTACTTATTAATAATCATTTTACACATGGTTGTTAGGAAATACATGTTCTACAATCTACAATTAAGAATGATTTATGTAACTATTTTTAGAATTTTTCATCAAACATTTTTTACATTTTCTCCGTAGAGAAGGTTCTGAGGTAAAAAATTCCCTCGGGGCCTGTGCCATCTTTGGAGATGCTGTGTGGAGGGTCTTTTAAGGGAAAGGAAGGAGAGGAAGTTCTGGGAAGGAAAAGGGTATGAGGGGTAGGTAGGAATCTAAGGATCAATGTGTCCACAAGTGACGGACGTATGAATCCGAGTTCAAAAGGTCTCCCTCAACCAGTCTCTCCCGATCTGCCACGCAGTAGATGGGCAAACGCATTCGCCGCCAAGAACAAGACAAAACTCACCCCCCGTGCACCGGGCACCCCTGCTACCAAACATAGCGCTGGGGCGACCTATGGCAGGGGTGTTGGTGAACGAATAGTACGGTTCCTGGGGCGGCAATACCCACACCCGCCTCTCAAATATGTATTTTTTTTTATTTATTTACTAGACAAGTTTTTATTACAAGAAGTATATTAATATTCTCCACGCTGAGAGTTCATTGTATTGAGAGTTTTGAGTAACATTTTTGACGATAAATTGTTTCAGTACAGTGGAACACTTTAAAATAATCATATTATAAAAACAATTTCAATATTTCAACACAATAAAATTTCAACATATTTCAATGGAGAATTGATTCAGCACGCTGAAAACAATAATACACACAATTCAATTTTAAACATGTAAAAACAATCTGAACAATATATCCTTTGTTCTTGATATTGTTTCATTAAATATGTAGAATCGATTGAAATATTCTAAAAACTGTTTTTGGATTCCGTTGTTAGACTTGTCTGTCTGATTAGTATTTTAGAGGAAATTGACACTCCATCCGTTCCTTCTCTACAAAGAAAGCGCTAGACAGAAAGCTGCATCGTGCGGCGGGTATATAATTATTGTTTATTTACAACGGTGATAATCAGGAGTCAGTTTATTTGATTTTCATTCCCAGGACTACGACATCTTCTGGTGATTCGAACAAATTTATTAATTCTGCACCAAGCGTCTAGCCGGAAAATTTCTAGACGTTGCAAAAGTTTTCCGTCGTCGCGGCAAAAACAACATTTTCTACTATTCCTGAAATATATGTTGTGCGTCTCGCTAACAGATGGCGCTAGAAGTATCAAAATTAGCACTACAGAATACGCCCTATTACATTGCGAATATTGGTTTTCCTCTAACTATAAGCAATGTTACTAAAGTCCTATTGTATTAAAAAGCACCGACGTTATTTTGACCTGTAAAGTAGAGCGATATTTGCAGGCATTTCCACGATTATCTAAGTTTCGCCTGTTTAAAAACGAAGAGCAGATTGCATTGTTTATTAAAATATCGGCTTTAAAATATACAAAATGGTAATTAATAGGGGCTCCCATTAGCTTTTCATAATTACAAAATATCTCAATTGGTTGATTCTGTATGCAGGTGTTGATGATATCACTGAATTAATATTAGTAATTAGCAGTGCAACGTTTTCAATTCAAGTGCAAAGTATCTGCAGGTGGTTAGAATTGTTAAAACCGATTTTCTCACCACTATTATTAAAAAAAAACTTATTTTCTTAACCAAATCGTAAATGTATTTATGTACATTGTTTTCTATTTAACAAAATCTTTTTTTTTTTAAATCGGGACATGGGAATTTTAATTCTCCAATCTATATTAATCTTTTATCTGGAAAACAAACAATTTAAACATCCTCTGGCCTCTGTCTCCGGGTGACAGACGCCCAAAAAATCTTTTAAAATCTTAAAAATAACTGGGAAAAGTGTGGTTTCTTTAATAACGAAAAACAACGTCCGCTATATTTCCACGAAAAAAAGTATATAAACAGTGCCGAACACTGCCGCAGTTTTTGAAGTGAAAACTTCTTTAGAGCCATTGTCATTTGAAACTCGATGAAACGAAAAATAGCGACTCTAAAAAGAGACAAACACATACATCTATAGGATTTAGACTGCGGGAGAATGAGATAGTATAAACCGTCTCCTCTTTGTGCTGTGCTTCGTAGCCTTCCCACTCTTGTCTACTTTAGTTTTCTGAAGATTTCACTTCTACCGCGTGTGAATTGCACACTCTGATTTTTTGTCAAAACGTCAATCATGTAGAGTCTGTTCAAAAAAAATGTTTTGTTTACGTTTATTGAATTTAGGGTAATCTTATATGTACAACTTACGTTTATTGTATAAAGGGTAGTGGTAAGAGAAGTGGATACTTCTTACAAATGTCAAATTTCTACAAATTTTCTCTTGCTTAGTTGTTTGTGCAAATTATTAAGTAGTTCTCGATTACGGAATTTCTGAAGGTATGCACATAAGATAAGGTCCGCGTTGGTTTTGGATTCTAAACAGGCCTTTTAGTGTCATTCTCTTTGGAATTTTATGTTCTACGCTTTTGTAATTCTAGTTGTAGTTTGCCCTCATGTATCGCAGCATTTTAAGAAAATCTGGAAATTCAAACTTTTTCAAATTCACAGCCTCGAATCTTTTTGAGTTTTTGCGGTACATACTTTTTACTCAGAATGAGTTGTAACATGTACACCACAAATAACACTCATCTTCAAAAAAACACTTAAATCACTCGGATCGGATAATTATCAAGAGCTGATAAGATCCCGCTTATGGACACGTGTCGAATCGTTTGTGGGGGTGATATTGGCACGAACTTTCATTCTACCTCTTCATGGTGAGACTGTAGTACTATGTCTATTTTTAGCTGAGTTATTGTAGTTTTGAATTACCCCGACAGAAAGTGTCGCTCATTTGGGCGCGATTGCCTCCCTACATCTGGCATCGATTTAGACGTTTTCACGTTAAAAATATATAAAATGTTATGATTTTCTGATCATTCCATAATCGTAATCATCACAGAAAGAATCGCCAGCGCCCTATCACTAGTTTGGCGGCTTAATAAGTAAGGATATCAGTATCTGGTTGGGATGAGGGAATCGGAGGATAGTGGACACGGTAAGTGCACTTCTGGAAACAAACCTCGATTGCTACAGCCTCGCTGTAGCCCTGACGATGTCCATCACAACCCAACCTCTTCACGGTCACTCCGAACCGCAAGCATTTAGAGCGGACACTCTTATTATATTCCCTTGAATTTATTCATGAAATAACCGATTGATTGATAATGCTACTCGTACATTCGGCAATAAAGAAAACGAAAGTCAAATTGAGAAATCGCTATAAAAATATCGGCGACAGCTAAATTTGAGCGGCGGAGAGAGAATCGAGTTCAGGTGCCACTCATTACACCAATAGTATGATAGTACTACACTAGTAATGTTATGAATAGGTATGATTAAATATTTAAAATACATTTTGTTAAATTTTATCCTGTTCGAGAGACATCTTGATTGAAAATGTGTTTGAAGGACCCAGCAATATTTAACAGGTTAATTTGAAAGCACTCATTCAAATGTGGTATTCGAAGCAATATTTCAAAACACAAAATTGTACTAAATAAATTTTTAAATGAATTTAATGAATCATCCCGATATTGCACAATAAAACAATCGTTCGATTGGATTCGTAGTAAGCATTCTTGAAGAACTTAAAATCGATTATTCGGAAATCTGTGTCCCCCTCGCCGCGGCGTCGAATTTCGTAACCTCGTCGCGGCGCGGCGTCGCGTCGTCGCCTGAGGGAGGCTTTAGGGAAACCGGAGGGAAGATATATTATTAATCTATTCGGGGAGCTAGGGGAAATAAATATATATTTTGGTTTTTATGATCCATAAAAACATTTTTTTTTAATTATTTTTTAGATATAATTTTAAGCATTTTTCTTACTGAATTCTATGTATACCTAAAATATAAAGGATATTTTTAAGCGGAAGATCCCTAAAAACTTTTGTTGATTGGATGATGTTCACAAACAATTAATTTACCCTTAATCTATAATAATTAATATTTAAAAAAATATATTGTTATTTTCTTTCAATAACTTAATAACTTTCAATAACTTTTTTCTAAATTGTTTAACTATGTCAAAAAATGTTTGAATTTATTTTAAGTCTTTTATCATTGTTTACTTATTTCATTAGAACATTATTTTTTTTTTGCATGTCCAATACTCTTCCCATAAACACGAGCTCCTAGAGCACAACTTATGGAGTAGTACAATAATAATGAATTATTCTACATTTTATGACAAAAAAAGGTTTTTTTATGTGAATACCGCGCAAGAGTCTCAACTGCTCCCAACCACCTGAGGACAGTGAGACTATGGCATTCCCATTTGGGGTATGTTATGAGGCTGACGGTTAGTGGAAAGGGGAGTGAAATGGGAGAGAGGAAGATGGGGAAGTACCTGATTTTTCAGATCTAGTCACCAAACTCGGCTAAAGCCATTTAAAGCAACATTTCAATTCTGAATTGTGGTCTTACACCAGGTCTTATTTATTTATTTATTTATTTATTGACGCCCTATTGGGCTTTTACATGTACAATACAAATTTCATTTATAACAACAGTATAACCATAAAAAAATATTACAAAATATATAAATATTACAACAGTATAACCATAAAAAAATATTACAAAATATATAAATATTACAACAGTATAAACATAAAAAAATATTACAAAATATATAAATATTACAGCAGTATAACCATAAAAAAATATTACTAAATAGAATAAATAAGAATATATCTAATGCAATTTTACTTGGATGACTTTAGAAAACTCGTAGGTACAATTCATATACCTACGAGCAACAAAAACATAAAAAAAAATCAAAAAACATTAATTTTACAATAAAAAATCAAAACACATTAATTTTATACTAAGAGACCTGAAATAAAACTGGCAGAGGTAGAATACATTTGATTCTTGAAGGTTTAAGTTATTTGAAAAAAATTGTAAGTCTGTTATAATTTTTTCCAATAGTTTAAAAGTTATCGCTACTTTTATATAGAAGAACATTATAGAACGTGTTTCGCATAAAATGACAAATCGAACAATGTATACCAAAAATATAACTTATTTTTTTTAAACAAGGCGTTTAAGAAAACAGTGCCCAAAGCCAATTATGGCAATTGGAAAATGAAAATCATCCACTTTTATTCGCTTGAGCGAGAAAAAAATCTGAAGACTGCATATTTTCTAATATTCACAAGGTTTGAAAGGGTTAAAAAGAAAAACAAAGAAACCTTCTTATAAAAAATGAACCAACCTTATTAAAAAAAAAAACTTTCAGATCTTATCTTAATAAAACATTAATTTATCAATTTAAACGAAGTACTACTTACTTCAAACCAACTGTTTTAATTAACAAGAAATAGTATTTTATATATCCCTCTATCATGTCGCTTTGTGTTTTTGTTATTTTTTAGATTCTTATAATAAAATTATATTGACACTTAATCTAATTTACTTGAACTCATAGGCACAGAGTTTACATTTGTATAAAAGTAAAATTGTATTATATCTTCATTATATTATTAATTCCTTTTTCACACCCGCTGAACTAAAATCAATCATTCCGAATGCGTATGTATCTGTGTAAGTACTCGAATAACTTTATATCCTTATATAAATATGTATATTAAGTCTTGTCAACTCTACCATTACTGTTATCATATAACTTTCTATGAGTCGCGAGAAGTTTTCCATTTATTGCGTAGTTTGTGGTGGTGCGAGGTTCGAACTTCCGTATGAATGAATTTATTTGAAGTAGATATACACAAAATTGGTTCCCTGTTAGTCTCATCTCGATGTGTAATAATTATTTTTTTTTTTTTTTTTGAGAATCATTACATATAACATTGTTATAATGAGCTTTGGCTGTCCAACTAGGCAATTTGCCCGTTTTAGAACAGTCAAAATGAACAGATATTTTACATATAAAAAGTGTGTTGACTATAATATTGTCTTAAACTTAAATATAACAATTTAATTATATGAAGACATTATGAGCGAAACTCAATCGAAAAATCTGGAAACAGAAAAATCAGAAAAAGATATTTACACCTCTGGGACTCGAACCCAGGTCCTCCCTACTTTCCGGGTTGGGCGCTCTTATCCACTGAGCTAAGGTGTCGATATCCAATTCGGTCACTTTTAACTGTACCATACTTCGACTAAGAACCACCCATATTATCTTCATTTTTCTTAACGCATATTTTTATTGGCTGCCATCTTTATGAGGTTTTACTCATAAAAAGTTAAATAAAAAATAATAATATTCATCCTAGACTTGCAGAAGAATCAATAGATGTCGCACATTAAATAAAATGGATAATAATTTATCCAGACACCATCTAGATTGCATTTAGTTCGAGTTGAATCTTGCAATCATTCATAAAGATATGCGTTAAGAAAAATGAAGATAATATGGGTGGTTCTTAGTCGAAGTAAGAAAAATGAAGATAATATGGGTGGTTCTAAGTCGAAGTATGGTACAGTTAAAAGTGACCGAATTGGATATCGACACCTTAGCTCAGTGGATAAGAGCGCCCAACCCGGAAAGTAGGGAGATCCTGGGTTCGAGTCCCAGAGGTGTAAATATCTTTTTCTGATTTTTCTGTTTCCAGATTTTTCGATTGAGTTTCGCTCATAATGTCTTCATTTAATTAAATATTACAGTTTGAGGTTTTACTCATAAAAAGTTAAAATAAAAAAT
Organism: Glyphotaelius pellucidus; assembly: GCA_936435175.1. Lineage (NCBI taxonomy): Eukaryota > Metazoa > Arthropoda > Insecta > Trichoptera > Limnephilidae > Glyphotaelius > Glyphotaelius pellucidus. Next base: position 50,316,620 of record OW386537.1, on the reverse strand, counting down.
AATAATTAAATATAAGACTTGATAAATAATATTAAGGTTTTGATGGTAGATACAAGAAGTTACTTAAAAGTGTAAATTATATATTTATCAATAAAAAATAAAATATAGACAAGAGAAATAACAAGAACATTTTCCAAAAGAAAAATAAAAAAGTGTTTTTTTTTATTTTTTTAATTAGTAACCCGCTATGTAATAATTAATGACCCGCTCCGCAGGTTTTTGCTGCTGGGTCTTTCGGGTGGCGTTTGATTCCACTTCGCCCAGTTTGAGTGTTTTGGTGACGATTGTATAAATCCGTTAGGAACTGGTTCCAAAAATAGCCGGTTCCTCGGATCCAGTGACAGCTAGTCACCGGGACAAAGTAACCGCGACAGGCAATGACGTCATATATAATATATAAACGCGTGGTAGAAATCACAACCTGGTATTATTATTCACATCTGCCAGTTACAATCGTAATCATACCATACACCCACCTCTCAATACCCATACCCGGAGAGGTCGATGAAAGTAAAAACCCTATAGTATTACGCCTGCCAGCCGACGCTCCCCAAGATAACTGTTAACGTAAATGGCGCCATATTTTGACATTGCTTTAATTCGGTTCTGTTATTACTTTGAGTACGACAATGGCTTTGCATAAGGCGCGGCTTCAAAGATGTATTCTAAGTCGGGTTCTTAAATTTTAACCTTACAGATGCAAGGCTATTAATAACGTCTGATGATTGCCCCTTTTCCCAAAAGGACACCTCTCTGAATCATCGTTACGGGGAATAATCATAGATCCCCCCCCTCGAGGACGAAGATAGTTGCGTCGAGTAGTTCGATTCAAAAAAGATTTTTAAATAAACCAAATTTTAGTTGTCGTTCAAACTAGAGTATAACTAGATTTATATTGATTTAATTTTGGAGTATTATGCCGTGTTGCGCTACCTCCTTCTTTAGCCAACGTTTTGGACTGCATTACAGTGTTCATCATCAGGGCAGATATGTAATTAATATCAGATTACACATCTAAGCCGATGATGGATACTATAATAAAGAAGAAGGTAGAGCAACGCGACATAATACCCCAAAAAATGACTACGCTTCTTTTGAACGCGAAAATCTCAAATCATCATCTGTTTGTATAGCTAAAAAAACACTCGAAAAAAAAGTCACAATTTCGGGCCGTAATTATCATTGTGTTCCGGAAGGTGATATGTTAACTACTTAAAAATTTTAAACCAAAACTTTCACCATCCCATTGATAGCTTATCCATAGGATATCGCATATTTTCTATTTACCTACGACTCACGATTGATTCACTTATGAAATCCAAGTTTACTTATTCCGTACTCGAACCCAAGAGTGACTATATTTAAGTTAATCGGGTTTTCATTTTTTTATTTATTAATCTGTAATTATCCTTAGGACAATCTGTCAAGAAGGTGGTGCTTAACGTCTTGATGTATTATTTGAATCCGTGAGATTCATTTAGGTCGAGTTTTATGAAAATTATTTTTAAAGACAAATCGTTCAAATCACCGATTGTCCATTCTTTCCTCCGTGGTTCGAACACCGTAGACCCTAATGTTTCTAAAATAAAAGCAGGACGTTTGATTAATTCATTCGTCCTTCAAGTTCGCAACCTAATGTGCGCATTGTGGGACATCAATGAACGCGTGATGTCTCTCTATTTTTGGTATCGTAATGGTCATCCATGATGATATCCATCACCGACAAATATTTTTTAATTTGCCAGTAAAACTTTTGGATTTAAAATGCTTTGTTTGTTCGTTAGTTCACTTCCAGACTGCTGCTGTTGAAGCAGTGCATTATTGTTTTCGAATAGATATTTATTTGTATTATTTAACTATTTTTGATATCGTAACAGGACTTATTCTCAGGTATGTTTTTAGGTTTTCACGGCCAAAAAGTATTTTTGTTATTGTTTTTGGGGTGTTATGCCGTGTTTCGCTACCTCCTTCTTTAGCCAACGTTTCGGACAGCGTTACAGTGTCCATCATCAGGGCAGATGACCGGTCATCTGCCCTGATGATGGACACTGTAACGCTGTCCGAAACGTTGGCTAAAGAAGGAGGTAGCGAAACACGGCATAACACCCCAAAAACAATAACAAAAAAAAAGGACTTATTCTCTTTTATCTATTTTTCTTATGTAGTAGATGTGAGAAATTTTACAGATCGTGTATATAATTTTATAAAGACAGGTACATTAAAATCTACATATGTTGCTAGCAATTATGAATCTAAAATAATATCTCGTTAAGAGGAAAGTATGCGCGGCCCATTTCGGCCCGTTTCATACAAATTTTAATTCTGGATTTGAGATCAAAATACCCAACCAAACTGAACAATTATTTTTGTAATCAAAAGGTATATTAAATATCTAGAACGAATGTGAGCTACTTTATTTATTTTTGCTTTAAATTATAAGATATAGGCCATTAAAGATTTTAATATTTCATTATTTTAGAGGCGACTTGGGCAATTATTTGTGAGTAAATGAAAACAATAAAAAAATATTTTTTCTATATTTATTTTTAAAATACGAAAAAAAAATTAAAAATTAAACACTGTTAAAAATGCATTCTTTGGGTAGTAATCTAAATATATAAACGACAAATTTTCGTTCCGCCGTAATTTGTATTTTAACTTTATACCTTTCAAAATTACTTTTTTATTAATTTTTATTTTTTATTTTATATTTCATCATATTTTTATGATAAATATAGTAATATGATTTTTTTATTGTTTTTCATTTACTCACAAATAATCGCCCAAATTGCCTCTAAAATCATGAAACATTAAAATCTTTAATGGCCTATATCTTATAATTTAAAGCAAAAATAATTAAAGTAGCTCACATCCGTACTACAAATTTGATATACCTTTTGATTACAAAAATAATTTTTCAGTTTGGTTGGTTATTTTGATCTCAAATCCAGAATTAAGATTTGTATGGAACGGGCCGAAATGGGCCGCGCATACGTCCCTCTTAATAATATACATATGTAGAACAGAAGACAATTTGGCGAAGGCGTTGAGGACAGAGGAAGAACAAGACTACAACTGGCATCTTACGTACATAAAGCGCATAATTTCGAGACAAATTGTGCCCACTAAGAGACATATACTACCGTTTAATTAAAAACATAGCGTATTTCTTGAGAGTCTCAATGAGAAAACTGTGTTTTTACTTACCACGGCAGTACAGTCATAGATATATGGCCGAGAGTCACGAAGGAGCCGATCCAACACAGTGGGAGCAGGGAGCCTGATGGGTCATCACCGGTCATCAAAGAATGTCCTGGAAGACAAACAACTTGTTTTTTTTATTGTTGTGACACTTTGCAAGAGCGCCTCTGTCTATACAGATGTAAAGTCGGGAGAACTATGTCGCCACCCGGTTGGAAAGCGTAAGGTAGGGGCTGTTGAAAAAGATTTATTAATGCGGGTTTCAAGCAAGAGGAAAAACAGATGCCGGTAGCTCGTTCCACGTACGAACCGACTTACACAAAAACGAGTCTAAGAAACGATCCGTTCTCATTAAGCAAACATCAACTGTGTTATCTCCTGTTACCCAATGTGTTCATTTGCGATCCTTCAACTTGTAGGCAGTTCACAATCTACGAAATGAAGACTCTCCCCGAACCCACATCGACTGTCTTCTCTCTAGAAATTGGGTTAATTAAGTAACTTGATAACGTCGCGCATTCCCCTTCTCTATTTAGCTACAGTCTTCAACACTCAACGCCTTCAAACTCCCCTTTGCCAAATTCATCCCTTCGTTATTCACCCCCAACAAGCACCCCAACAGTCGGCAGTCCACAGTACCCGGCGGTAGCGGTAGGTACTCCACTCCGCGCCGCCCTTCCTTCCCTCCAGCAGAAAAGTCCACAGTCACCAGCCACCAGTTTGCTATTGATTGTTGTGACGGACGCTCGCCGCTCAAAGTTGCGCTGTCGTAAATAATGATATATTTCACAACAACAATAATAAGAATATACAACGCCGAGTGAGCAATTTGAGTGGCGAATTATTGCCGGTTGGGAAAGCGATAGAAAAGCAAAAACCGATACTGTCACGCTCCGCGGAGCACTCGACTCACAGCACCACCGCTACCCGCCCGCACCGCCATCTGCAGACACAGACCACAGTCGGCGCGTCCAGTACACGGTGCAGTACAGTCAGTCCCAGCACGAGTTGCAGCAAGCGCTCAGCTCACCGCGTCCAGTGCACTCCCCTCGAGATGTGCATCGCTTCCTGTCCTCTGGTAAGCCTATCCGTGATATTTACCTCAATTACAGCATTGTTATTGTGAAAGTTACTAGCCAACAAAAAACTTTTGTGTTTACCGCTTCGTAACAGTGTGTTGCAACGACTTTTGTATTTTCTTATGTCAGCTGAAAGTTTGTATCTATTCTCGAAATATTACATTTTCGATGAACAAACTAAATCAACCATTTGACCCAAATGATTTGCAACGCCAAGGGAATTATTTACACGTCACTTTTCGTGCATGTTGCAATGTTAAAAATATTTCAGACCATTCATTTTTTGTCTGAAGGTACTTATTAAATGCAAGCGCTGCGATGGACGGTAAAATGAATCGAACGAAGATAGTATTTTGAAATTATTTTCTAAAGTGTATTCAAATCGTGGTTAGGTATTTTAATGTGCCTGCACAGAAAAGTTTTTTAAACCCAAAAGTATTGTAGGCACCTTGAAGAAAAATTCAAACAATTTGTTAGTTCCTTTTACATAATCAAAAATACTAATTTTGGTTTTGTATACGTCTGTAACTTTGGTTCAGTGAACTTTAGAATTAGGATATGCTTTGAATTGAAGTGTTATTTTCAAAAATGGAACTGATTGTATCAAAAATTCAGACAAGCGATAAAGTAGGTACCTACCTTTGATACTTAATTTTATGAATTTGTTTTGCTCCTCACGGTTAAACGGAATATTTCTTTCTTTTATTTAAATAGTTAGGTTTAGCTTTATTATTACAAAAAGTGAGTATTTATGTTGGGGGAGACGCAAAAATATATAAAAAGTTTTGTTTTCAATTAGTGACCTCCTCAGAATAATTATAGGTAGGTACCGGCCTATGTCATTTATGTTTTTTAAAGAATTGGTTTTACTTTGTAAAAAATGTTTTCATTTTGTTTAATCTCTTTTACTTTTAAAAGTAAATAAACTTGCTTGTGTCAGCTTATTTATGTAACGCGATTCATCCTATTCCGATTGTAATACGAAATTATAATAATTAATGCAAACACGCATACTGCTGCACACAGTACATGCAGGTGTGTGTGTTGTTGCGAATGTTGGTAAACAATGATATGTGATGATATTTCCAATTTTAAAAATAAATTGCGTTTTTATCACGAATATCTTTTGAACCCACCATTCAAGAGCATGCGAGAGATATGCAATTTTCCATTTAAAAAATACAATATTAAAACCACCGACTTATCACAAACTAGTGCTTTTATAGCTATTGTTTTGATTAACGACACGACACGACATTGATAAAGAACCTATATTTTTCATGTGACTATTTTAAGACGCAATACTTGGTTTATATTTTTCTTCGTCAAGTTCGTGACATTATTTTTTTAGATTCATGTTTTTTCAAAACATGTTTCATTAAATCTTTATTGAAATCTTGCATTAGCTAGCTAAGTATATTACAGAGTTTGGGAGGCGCGTATGCGTACCGCCGCCCCGGGAACCACTTATTTGATAACCAAGACCCATGACGTAGGCAACCCCAAATGGTTCGCTAGGTTTGGTGACTTAGAAACGGTGGCCGGTTTTATGGTTTGAGGTTTGTCTACGTCTTGGTGGCAAATGCGTTTGCCTACCTGCTGCATGGCGGGCCGGTTCAGCAGAGACTGGTTAAGGGAGACCTTTTGATCTCTCTAGCCCGACTCGACATCGTCGCCTTGCAGTGGAAGTGATGGATTCACACGTCCGTCACTCCTGGACACACTGACCCCCAGAATCCTCCCCATCCCTCACAACTTTTTCTTTCCCAGAACTTCTCTCCTTCCTTTCCCTAAAGTGACCCTCCACACAGCATCCTCAAACATGACATATACCAAAGGGGGATTTTTTTTCTCGAATGTAAAAAAAATCTAATAAAAATGTTTACTTACCGTATATAAATACATAGTTATTATCTATTAACTGGGTTATGAAAGGATAGTTTTCCGCATAATTGAATTATTAATCAATATTTAGGTTTACCCATAGAATAAAGAAGAATACCCTTTATTCTATGGGAATACCAGTCTTTATTCGAAATGGCGATCTCTGTATATATTATTGTATCCAATATTTCGTTATGCCGGTCTCTATAAGTATTAACAAATATTTCGGTATTCTGAGTCTCTAAACGGTCAACTTAATTAATCCATTGGAAGTCAACTTAATACATTGGAAGTCAACTTAATACATTGGAAGTCAACTTAATACTTCGGAAGTCAACTTTATGTTCCGGAAAACTTAATACAAGCGAGAAACTGGTGAATCAAATCACATTTGGGTCGATTTCATGGTACAATTTTTTTGTTATGAGGTTTGGTTTTCGAGTAAATCGAGTCCAAATATTCAATATTTTAGGTCAAATTTGATATAAATCGGTCGATACCAGGCTAATATCAACTGTTATCTCCAAAAGTTTTTTTGAATGAAAAAAAAAATTATATTCAGTTGGATTATTTAAGTTTTTTTACATTGTCCCGTTTGTACTACGAGTTTCCGGACACCGTTTATATTATGTTAACTAATATTTCGATATACCGGTCTATATATAATATTAATAAATATTTAGTGAAATGAGTAATTGAATAAGTTCGACTTCGCAACAAAAAGTACAAAAACCGTTGTTACAGACTTAAAAATCAATATTTTCCTTTAGGTTTGTAAGTTACGTGCACAATCAAATGTCAAAATCAAAAGTCAAACCACTTTGGTAAGTGTGTGCTTATTTATAAAGTTCGATTTAAAAAGGTAAAACATGCATGTTATCGACATAATTAACAAAACCATTTAGTTAGGTATCTACCTACATAAGCCAGGCTGGTATCAAGTGCGTATTAAAGGGGGGTTTAAACCCCTTACCCCCCCCCCCCTCTCCCCCTCTACCCCCTCCCCACCATCGTCCACAGTTATTGCGTTTGAAAAAATTCAATACACCAATATTTTCACAAACAACCCCGAATAATGATAAATATCAACCAAATAATGTAGTGTGGCTAAATGAAATTTGTACCTATTTCAATAGATTTTAACAAAATCGAACAGTATTAATACGGTAACGTCTGCGTGATTGAATTTCAGAACCCAGTTTCGAGTGCAAGTTGACGCCACGCCATATGCGCCACATATGCGTCGCGCCACAAATAACATCTGTGTACGTGGAATTTCAAATAAAGCTAACGTTGTAATTCGGTTTTGAACTCAAAAATTCGTCACAAGATGTTGCCACTTTCGTCAGCAGGTCGGATGGGAACGTGTCCCCCTAGGTACAACTGCCACAAATTTGTTAAAAGGTAGTATCTCTCCGAATATGGAAAGTTTGACGGTAATACATGTCGTATCAAGCGGCTATATATTACATATGACGTCATTGCCTGTCTCGGTTACTTTGTACCGGCGACTATCACTCGATGACAGTGGATCCGAAGAACAGGCTATTTTTGAAACCAGTTCCTATTGGATTTATAAAATCGTCAAACACTAACTGGGCGAAGCAGAACCAAAAGCCACTCGCAGGGCCTAGCAGCAAAAAACCTGCGGAGCGGGTTTTTAACAGCTAGTATAACAATTATTTTCGGTATTTGTTTATTGCTTTTAGAGGCGATATTAATTAGACAGTTGGAAAATGTCTTCGGAAGACGACACAGCTATCGTGCGTGATAATAATTAAAAACAGGTAACCTTTTTAATTGAGCAGTCTTTGTTTTGTGAAATTAATTATATATACCTGACCTACCTGTAGATTTCTACTTAGCTAATTTAACGCCATACCCCAGGGGTTTTTACAAAGCTAAAATGTAAAAATTTAAACATATAATTATTTTACCTCCAACGTACTTAGGCACTCCCTCTTAGATTAAAATCGCATTAAGGTGGTATTTTACTTTCTACAAAACTATCTGTGTTTGCCCAAAAATGCCAAATTCGGTTGTTTGTCTGTCCTGCGTAACTCTGGTTCAATAAACTCTAGAATTTGAATTTGCTTTCTCAAAATTTTCCATATTGGTACTTTTGTTTGAAGCATTGACAAGCGATTAAGTACCTACCTCCAATGTAATATCTTTATCAGGAAATAATTTTAATAGTATTTTCAAAATTAGAACTGATTTGTCAAGAATTCAGACTACCCAGTATTTCCACGGGTCAGCGCTAGTCATCAAAAATACTAATTTCGGTTTTGTGTCTTTATCTTGCCCTAACTCCGGTTCAATGAACCCTAGAACTCGGATTTGGTTTGAATTTAAGAGATGTTTTCAAAATTGAGACTGTTTGTTGAAGAACTGATTTGTTTAGAATTCCGACTATCCCGTGATTATTCACGGGACTGCGCTAGTATTAAATTATAAAAGACAAATTATAAAATAAAGTGTTAGGTATATTTCTAAAATGACAAAATTACATGGTTCCATGCCGACTGAGAATAAAGTCAACTCAACACCTCCTTGAAAAGTCATTAACAGCTATGAAAAAAATAATTTAAATTTGCCGATAACCCTAACCTAACGTAATCTATTTAATCATTTTTTATATATATTTTTTTATCACTCCAAATGACTTTTCAGAGATGGTTTTGAGTTGGTTTCATTCCAAGTTGTACGGTCAGCAAATTACATATCGACTATTGTTTATTTACGAAGAGTTTCTTGTAAGATTTTGACGACTTTCGTGATCGAGGATTAAGGCGACGCTTCCCGGCTCAAAAAGAAGAAGATGGAGAGATATGTTATTACGAATGTTGGACAGAGCGCGCTAATATTTTCAATGATAAAATTGAAGCGAAAATTATGTAAAACATGACTCGTTTAAAATAGAGCAAAAATCTCGTGGAAGGTATGTTAAGTATCATTTAAAGAAACATTGTGAATTTTTTCACAAATATAACCTGTAAAATAATAGAAATAGACTTGTTTTAAATCATTTTCGGAGCATACTTTGCGATTTTTTTTCTATTGAGGGAATTTCATATAATTTGCGTGGAACGTATATAGATATTATCTTCAAAAATAACATTTTTTTTTTTAAGAGCTTAAAAACTTCAAATGCTTAAGGGAGATCTAAGAAATCGGTAGAAATTCGGATAGCGGCGGCTTAAGGCATTCTGAAAGTTGCGGGTTCAAATCCCGGCGTGCGCAAAAAAAAATCTTTGAAAAATTTGTGTTAGGTATATTAAAATTTACGCATTTCAAATAATAAATAGTATATTTGCGACACGTTCCTGAGTGAAAGATTCTCTCAGTAGCGCGTATTCTCTTCTGATGTGAGGAGACCACCATTCAGAATTGAAACGTTGCTTGAAATGGCTTAAATCGTGTTTGGTAACCAGGTCTCAATAGCCAGGTACTCCACCTTCCTCTTTCCCATTTCCTTTCCCTCCCCACTTCCTTCATCCTCAGCCTCACAACATATCCTAATTGAGGATGACATAGTCTCACGACATAGTCTCCAGACGGTTGGGAGCAGTAACTGCTTTTTTTTAAGTGTGATTCTTTTTTAAACGAGGTTAAGGTTTCCCTTTGTCGTATTATGATAACATTATTAAAAAAAAATGAGAATACCGCATAGAGTACCAACTGCCTCAGTTCTTATTTGTCCAACAGACCATTTTAGTTTTTGTTCAATCTCCACTTTAAAATTAAAAATAGAATATAAAAAAGTATAGCTAATCACTTAACTAAGAATTATTTCAACTAATGAGACCCTTTACTTTACGAAAATAGCTTTATCTTAAACACCTTTCATAATGTTTCATTGAAATAATGAAAGAAAACCTTCTTCTCCCGTAAAATTTTCTAATAGTCTGTTGGACAAATACGAACTAAGGCGTCTAAAAAAAAGATAAGTTATTGTATTCCCAAAGTAATGAAGTTTATAAGTCTAGCTCTAGCGTGATGTGCACGAGTGTACTAATAGCCATGTAGCGCTACGTGATCATATTTTGCTGTTATAAACGTAAAAAGTCCAACGTTGCCGAGTTAGCATTGTTATACTCGCATTATAGCGATAACAGTATTTTTACACTGCCGTTTACATGAGTCTGCCCAACCGTCTGTACTCTATACTCTGCACAGAAGAAGAGAACCTAGATTCAAATTCAGATCAGGCTATTACCTACTACCTACAGACAGACTGGCTTTGTTCAACAATTGTGTGCTGTGTGCACATGACGGTACATAATGTACCCGTCTGCTTAGCTGACATACAGTAGCTAAGGGGGATATCCGACAGGAGTTAATCTGACCTGACCTTGTGAACCAACATAGGTCAACAGATATCATCAATTTATACTGTCACGTTTTTCATAGGTGTAATCAGCGTTGACAAACGAAGACTCAGATCAATTTTTACTTTAATAATATCTTGGTGATTTGAACAGCTCCGGTTTTGTGAAAAATCCCCTCGAGGAAGCTGTACAAATCTTAATATATATATTTCTTCTGTCCGTGTGTATGTCACTGAACTCCTCCTAAACGGCTGGACCGATTTTGATGAAATTTTTTGTGTGGGTTCAAGGGGATTCGAGAATGGTTTAGATTCACAATTTGATCCACTGGAAAATGTTCTTTTAATTAATTTTTTTTATTTCTAAGGAGTTGTTGATTTTGGAATGTTTTACATTGGATCCGCCAGACAATGCTACCATCGCAGCATCGAATATTCAATATTATTCTATTTTAGTTTTAGTTTGTCCCGACAGTTGTGTGCAGGACAACGTCTGTCGGGTCCGCTATAAATAAATAAATTAAATTATGAAACATTCCAGAACACTCTCGAATGTTGTCCTGAGCGAAGCCGGGTAACCCAGCTAGTTTATAATATATTTCTACAACGCTTAATCTTAATAGATATTAACTACAGACTAGACAAACTATTATAACTACTTATGTCTAACAGATTGTATCCTCCGGTTCGTCGATCACTAATACACAATTATGTGTACAATTTGACCAATGAAAATGATGCTGCATTAAAATGTACATAATATAATGGAAAGGATTTTAAATTTTCACGGCCAAAGTATTATTGTGATTTATTTCTGGGTTATTATGCCGTGTTGCGCTATTTCCTTCTTTATTCAAAATCTGGATTAAAAACGGAAGTAGCGCAAAACGGCATAATAACCCAAAAATAAATCACAATTGTACATATATTGTTTTATTTACACTCTGTACAGGCAAAAAATACACAGAAATTAACTTAGGTGGGAGGTCACATGAGATTAACACTGTTTAGTGTTTATAGTGGTAGATGCTCTCAGTTTCGCCCTGGTGTAAGACCACCATTCAGATTTGAAACGTTGCTTGAAATGGCTTAAGCCGAGTTTGGTGACCAGATCTGAATAGCCAGGTACTTTCAACCTTCCTCTTCCCCATCTCCTCCCCTTCCCACTACCTTCAGCCTCACAACATACCCCAATTGGGGATTCCATAGTCTTACTGACTCCAGACGGGAGCAGTAGGGACTCTTGTGCGGTATTCATATTTAAAAAAATAATACTAATAGGTATCTGGACCCTGCCTCTTTCCCTCTGGACACCTCTACCTCTCGGGACCTAGCGGCTACAAGGATTACCTGGCGCCCTATTTTACAGTCTTTGTGGAGAGACAGCCAGGACGTCTCCTAAACTATTTTTGAGGTTTTGTATGTTCTAACTTTTTTCATTCATGTCAGTTTTTAGTATTGTGAAGTTCTAAAAGTTTTTTTGTTATTGTGACAATTGTTCCGGCGTACAAGGTCATTATCAAACTGTTATTGTCAATTATCAAACAATTTGATGGCCCATAATATAAACTAAAATACTTGATACATTTTTGACTCTGGTTTAATCTGATTGACAGTAACCTTGTGAGCATTAAACCTACGCATAAGAAATTTAGATTTGTTGTGATAAATATTATATATTTGTTCTGCCAGGTATAATATAATGTCAATAAAACAATGTCAATAAAATAATGTCAATAAAACAAAATATCTGACATTTTCTATAACAGCCAGAGGACAGCCAGAAGATGACTTTAATCTCAAATTACATACATGCCAAGAAAACTATCAAAATCAAGGCTTATCATACCACTGTCCTACCATAGCACACTCCAAAAGTATCAAATATCTTGGTATTGAAATTGATGATAATCTCCGATGGAACGGACACATTGAAGTAATCACAAAAAAACTCACCAGGTACATTTACTTCTTTAGAGCCATCCGTAACATCCTCAACATAAACGACATTAAGAAAGTGTACTACGCTTTATGTCAATCACAAATAGAGTACGGGATAACTGGATGGGGATCTGCCTTGAGCACTCACATGGACCGGCTCAATATAGCCCAAAAAGGAGTACTAAAGACAATTTTGAAATTACCGGTTAGAACTCCGACAGAAGAATTGTTTCAAAGCATTCAAGTCTACAACATACAAAAACTTTATGCAAAAAATATTTTATTTAAAATTTAAAAAAAACATATCAGAATACTCCACTGTCCAACATAGATACACAACCAGGGCAATAAACCAAAATATTCTAGCTACAGCCAGTTTGAAAACATCTTTTGGACAAAGAAATATGAAATTCAATGCGACAAAACTATACAACGCTCTACCAACTCAAACAAAAAAAATAACAGAAATAAATAAATTTAACTTAACTTAACTTTACTTTGATTGTACACAACTGCTAACCCTGTACAAATCGCAAGTGCGCCCCACTGTTGAATTTGGTAGCTACCTCTGGTCTGGAGCCCCAAAATACCTGAGCAGTCCGTTTGATATATTCTATCTTAACAAAGATTACAGTATTTAGAGTACAGGCGTCGGGTGGGAAATATTTATTATTATATTATTATTCTACCTGTATTTCAATGGAAGATGCTCCGATAAAAAAGCGTCATTGATTCCTTCGGCACCGTTGCACAGTCGGGAAACACGCCAAAGGCGCGCCCAACATTTTTGTCACATGAGTTATTGTCCCAACATGTTCTTGAGTTCAGTAGCTCGGATGTGGAACGATTTGCCGGCCTGAGTTTTCCCTTCTACAACTAGGGTCTCTTCAAGAGCCAGGCCACTCCTTCCTTTCCTCAAAAAGACCATGATAGTCGATCCGCCGAAAATTGGCCTCCCGGCGTACTGTATACATGTGTAGTCGATTTAGGAAAAATACGGTGTACCTAGTTACACAAAACATAACTGACCTCGAATAACAAAATTATAAAATATATTTTCATTCAAATGCATCAAGGAAAATCTACTTCTCTATTTAACGTGTGTAGCAGTGCATAAAATTAAATTAAATTCGTTTGATATTCAAACTAAATTATTACTAAGGGTATTTTTGAAGTCGATATTACGTTTGAAATTGGTAAATAATGTACCAAAAAATATAATTTTATATTAAATACCATTTCGGGGAGGGGGGAGGGGGGAGGGGGCAATTGTCGGAGGATCAATTGTCGGGTCACCGATATAAGTAAACTCCACAACATTGACATAATTTTCTCAAATTCCATTAATTCATTCTAAAAGTCGTTACAAAATGCCACAGCTGAACGTTTTCTATTTTTTTTTAATTTATAAAATATAATTCAAATGAATTGTCATCCTTATCAAATAAATAATAAACCAAGTCAAACGTCAAATAGTTGTTTTCTGACTTTGTTCTACTTTGAACATTGTAACACCTCTACTTGTTTGCATGCGCCGAGTTTCAGTAGAAAAATTAAGTTTGTTTGTTGTAGCCAAATAATTCTTGAGCTTCATTTTGAACATGTTGTAAACACATTTTTATACGAGATATCCTTGACAACTCAACGAAGTGGCATTTCAACATCCCTTTGAAAAGTCATTAAAAGTGATGAAAAGCTTGGTCCATAACCTAACCCGTAACGTAACCCATTAAACTTTTTTTTTCATCGCTTTTAATGAGTTTTCAAAGAGTGATGAAGTGCCACTTTGGTGAGTTGTCCGGTCACCATTTATAACTATGTTGTTTCGTCCCTTTTTGTTTATGGTTCCAAATAATAAAAAAATAAACATATCTAATTTGATTTTTTCAATTTTTTACGAGAAAAACTCTCTTTTAATAACTTTTGAAGGTTATTCCCATCAACGTAATATTATCATTGAAGAAGAAGATAACACAAATAATTGACAGAAGGTGGCAATAGCGAAATTGGAAAACGCGCACGTCCCGGTTAGACGAGAGGTCTGGGTTCGAGTCCCAGTTGCGACAATTGTTTTTTCTGTTTTTCTGTGTCTTGTTTTCTTTCATATTTTCATTTAGATTATTTGTGTTATCTTCTTCTTCAATGAGATATCTAATTTGATTTACATTAAAAATTATAACTGTAATAATCTGATAAAGTATTTCTGAACCGCTTTACCTACCCTTGCCTATTTGTATCGTTCTTGACAGCACGCCTATCTTTAAAAAATTACCATTTATTTTTAATTTTCTAATTCATTTATTAATAAATTGTACAAATTATAATTTTATGTAATTTTTTTAACGACCATACTAGGCACATGCCCGTATTATGGTAGTCATATAAGATTTAAATTATAATGTAAGAACTCGGAAAATAATATTTTGTAGAAACCAATAATAAAATCTGATGGGAAAAGCTAATTAAAAGTAATAAATTTAGAATAACTTATTAAAAATAACATACAAACCATATATCATAAACCATACAAAAATAAAGATTTAACTGAATGATAAAGATGTAAAGAAAATGGAAATAAAAATCAAAATAATAGGATTTATCGGTCAAGTTAGGAGTTCTACCGAACCGAACCCTCTGATATGATAATAACACGAAAAATTATAACAATTATTTTATTGACAAAAAAACAGGTTAACCATAGTAGGTACCTATGTAGAGAGTATATATATTTATGATCACATTGTGACCTGATAAATACTCGTATGTACTCTCTTCACAATTCAAATATATAATTAAGTTATTATTAATTATTAAAAAAATTGGAAAAAGACAGAATAAGGAACTCCAGTGAAAAATATTATGGCTTTAAAAAAATATGTTCATATAGACCAATATGCGCTGATTCTGAATATATAAGTTTTATTACATAATATTTAACGTAGAGTTTTTAAAAAAATATTAAAAAGTCCATTTCAAAACGTGTCATTAAAACACCATATTGCTGGATTTTGGCGGCGTGACGTCACCGCGCCGCGTCACCTGGCTCAAAGTTGTATAGAAATCAATAGAAATGAAGACGCAAGCCGTTCGGCATTCCGAGTTACTGGTTTATAGAGAATTGGACATATAATAGTTTTTGTTTTTATTGAAACATTATTTAGGCCTAAATAATTCAGTATCAAAAATAAAGTATCTCTATTAGTTTATCTATATTATTTAAAATATTCAAAAACTTTAACTGTACAAAAAACGATCGTATTGCCCGGTAATGTCTATGAAAACGCTCCAATGCTGAAATTCAAAATGGCGGGAGTCGAACAGCTGATTCCATTTCCCTACAATATTCATACTTCGGTTAGTCATGATGACGTCACACTAGATTCGGTGGTTTTTGGGGGATCTTGAAAAATTAAAACTTTGACATTTATTTTAACTATTAAAACTAACTCTAAAAATAAAAATAAATATGCATTTATTTAAGTTAGAAGGTCATTCATAAAAAAAATAAAAAAATTGGACTGGAATTCTCTATTGTAGAGATGTTTTTTTAGCAGGTTATGAACTCACGTTTTATTTGAAAAAAGCTCACCCCCTTTCAAATATCCAATGTTGATCAAGGATAGTGATGACGGCCGGCGTAGTCCAGCGGTAAGGCGTTTGACTAGCGTTCCGAAGGTCGCGGGATCGAATCCCGGCGTGGCAAATAAATTTTATTTGATTAATTTGTGTTATTTCACAATTTATTCATTTAAAATAATATATAGTATATTTGCGGCACGTTCCAGAGTGGAAGATACTCTCAGTATCGCCCTGGTGTAAGACCACCTTTCAGAATTGAAACGTTGCTTGAAATGGCTTAAGCCGTGTTTGGTGACCAGATCTGAATAGCCAGGTACTTCCCACCTTCCTCTTCCTCATCTCCTTCCCCTCCCCTCTACCTTTAGCATCACAACATACCCCAAACGGGGATGCCTCACTGGCTCCAGACGGGAGCAGTTGGGACTCTTGTGCGGTATTCATGTAAAAAAAAATAAAAAATAAAAAAAATTTAAAAAAAAAATAGTAAAAAAGGGATATAGAGTTAGTTCAGAGCGATTGTTGTTGAGCAAATGTGGTTCTAGTTTTAGGGATCACGAATCTCAGGTTTGATGAAAAGCGGTGTGTGTTTAATGCTGTGCAGCCACCAGCAGGCTATTTTTCCGTCCATAGCATAAGCTTGCTTAGTAAATAACTGGCGAAATCTATGTAATTTTAGCACGTAAATCTTTGGGGTATATAGATTGTTAAATATAATTCTCAAAATTTGTTTTTGTACTGCAATATTTCCCATCATCCCACAATACCATTTATTGCGACAGATTGTAAAATGACAAAATAAATGCTTCTTAGAGTGTGTGTCCGGGATGAACATAAGAGAGCAGAATATATGTTTTTGTACTGCAATATTTCCCATCATCCCACAATACCATTTATTGCGACAGATTGTAAAATGACAAAATAAATGCTTCTTAGAGTGTGTGTCCGGGATGAACATAAGAGAGCAGAATATATGTTTTTGTACTGCAATATTTCCCATCATCCCACAATACCATTTATTGCGACAGATTGTAAAATGACAAAATAAATGCTTCTTAGAGTGTGTGTCCGGGATGAACATAAGAGAGCAGAATATATGTTTTTGTACTGCAATATTTCCCATCATCCCACAATACCATTTATTGCGACAGATTGTAAAATGACAAAATAAATGCTTCTTAGAGTGTGTGTCCGGGATGAACATAAGAGAGCAGAATATATGTTTTTGTACTGCAATATTTCCCATCATCCCACAATACCATTTATTGCGACAGATTGTAAAATGACAAAATAAATGCTTCTTAGAGTGTGTGTCCGGGATGAACATAAGAGAGCAGAATATATGTTTTTGTACTGCAATATTTCCCATCATCCCACAATACCATTTATTGCGACAGATTGTAAAATGACAAAATAAATGCTTCTTAGTAGCCCAGTCAATCTAGACAAAAAACAGGCCCTAACTGGAACATGCTAGGGGAGAGCTGAATTTTTGCAGGTAGATAGTACATCTTATGTGGAGTATTTTCCAAAAAAGTCCCTACCCCTCCCCCGCTTGCTTCCTCCCCTGTGCCCTCCCAAACATTAAAATGTGGGGTTCTACTAAAGCGATTATATCTCGTAAACTAAAAGATTTATCAGAAAAAAAATTTCGTCGTTGAATTTCTTATAAAACTGCCTAAAAATTCTATAATAAAACTTTTTTTAATATCTGCATTAGTTTGGCCAATAATAATGAGATTGTTGTTAAAAAAAAATTTTTTTTTGATTTTTTTTTGAAAATATGAAAAAATACTTTTTACAAATAAGTTGTCAAATTTAATAAGCTTTAAAACCATGCATAACAATGTTTACTTACATCTTTTATTTCTATCGAAAATAGTGGACAAACGCAACGGCGTGCGCGGGATGGCCGTAACACGGAGTGGCGAGGCCAAGCGACATGTAGTTCTTGTCGCGTCGCTACTGACTGTTTTATCAAGTTGAAACAAACGAAAAAATAAATAAATATGGTCAGTTTGATCTCATATGTTAAAAAAAAGATAGGTCTTAAGGTTAAGGTGTGTGTCGGTTTTGTGGTTATATTTTGACGTGGTTGCGCCAAGCCGTGTATCAAGTTTTTTGTGCGTTTTCCCTCCTTCATCAGGTTAAAATATTGAGAAAAAATTAATTAACAATTAATAAATAAATAAAAACACTGAAAATGTCTGAAGAGAACTTATTGTGTATTTTATGTAAAAAATACCTTCCAGGAAATTTTGTTAAAGTAAAGAAAGGGTTACAAATGCTAATTAACGCTAGTATTGAAAGAGATAATAATTATGTTAAAATAACCACTTTAGGTAGCGTAACCAACTGTGCACGTAGATTGTAGAAAAATGTATAATAAGCCTAGCAGTATTAAAGCTTTCACAAATGTTAATTGTAGCCTATTGACCAGTAGGTACACCTCAGCCATTCCTAAGGCATTTAGAAAATACATTTAATTTCACGGAGAACTATTTGTGAGTATTATTTGTGATAATAAAAAACAGCGTTTGATCTTAAACTATCTCATAAATATCGTTAATAAATACATTTGGTGTTAAGACCAGAAATAGGGGAAACATTGTAATATAATAGATGACAAATGGGGTGCAAAAATAAAATCTAAACTTTTAGGTGTGTTTCATTTGGTCGTAGCAGAAGCTCGCTATCATGGCATTTGCTACAAGAAGTTCTGTAAAAGTAAACCAACTCAGTATATATGAACACCTAAATATGATAATTCAGCTAAAAATTTTCTTAAACTCTGTAGTTTTTTAGAAAATACTGACGAATGTCAGTTTATATTAGAGAAATTAGGGAAAATAGTAAAAGACATTTGTGGCAGTGATCTTCCGTACTCACATACATTTCCTAAAAAACAAGTAATTGACTATTTTAAAGATTTTATGTATACGTGTATTTTTGGCAGAAAAACTGTCATGTGCATGTCTCACTCAAGTTATAAGATACTAGGCGACTGGTACAGAAACAAAGAAAAGAATGCAAATCTGGAATGTTTAAGAATTGTATACTTGCTGCCGCAGAAATAATCAGAAAAGATATTTAAAAAAATGCCACATGATTGTGAAAGCTATCCTGATGTTCCGGAAATCAGTCGTGGGGGTGATGATTTAGTTACTGAAAATCTGAATCTGTTCACGTTAACTGTAACCAAGAAGAGATTGTATGATAATGGACCTGATGTTACGAGAAGACGTTTAGTAATTAACCACGCCATAATAGCATCTGCAAGGCCAAGTTTTTTTGTCATCAATTCAGACAAGTTTGTGTTTTCTACAGAGAATGTACGGATCTAAGAATTTAATAGAAGTGTTGTCGTCATTGGGCATTTGTTCGTCGTGTCGTGAAGGTGACAGATACCAAAGATCTGTAATAAGAGCTGGGACTCCTACAATCGAAGATGATATATTCACACAATTTGTGTTCGAAAATGCCGACGTTAATATAAAAACATTTGATGGCCTAAGCACATTTCATGCCGTGGGAAGAATAAAGTGCAATGTGCATCAATCCAGCCTCTAATTTTATAAGTCTAGATGTACTCCGTCTTCAGTGATGAAATGGAAATTTCGTTAATCAAGAAAATATCCTTCAACCTTGTTACGCGAAGAGAAAAAAGAGCGGCTTGAAAGATGTAACCATCTCAGTGAATGTATATCTTTCAGAAAAGAGCATGCCGATTCATTATCTTTTGTATCTCCAATCAATTATTTGTGGTCAAGTGACATAAAATTAGCATTGTGCATTCAAAAGTTAGCTGGAACGGGTTTATGAACGATTGTGTGACACTGTAACTTCGACCAACCGCTTTTTCTCAAACCTATTGAATGGTAGCGGGGGCTGGTGGATCATCTGAAATTTCAAAAATTATTGTACGACTAGGAAGTTTCATTTGTAAATATCATATTTGGGATGTATTGGATCACGGAAGAAAGTGGGCTCGAAGATTTATGGAAAACTGTGTACGGAGGTCCCACAGTGATACACATGATAAAAGGACACGCTTATGCAAGAGCTGTAAGAGCCTATGTTTTTACAGGTGCTGCAATCGTCAAAATAATTTGCAATGACTCTCATGATACACTTTTTCCTCGTGAAATAAAAGAAATATTGTGAACAAGAAGATGTCACATGAATTAGCTTGTGAAGACGAAACAGTTGCAATAAATCTTAAACATTTCACCGACACTTAAAACACAATCAAAGCGACAAGTCGGACAGCAAAATTTACAATATGTTTTTACTTAACAATACGTTTTGCTCGGAAGTTTGGACTGATACGTGCATTGACATGAACAATCCTTGATAAAATCGATGAAATCATTAAAAACAGTAGGAGCACTTACGCAAGGGTGTGGGATTTCTCAGTAAATGGATATTAGGAGCTCCATTATTCCTTTCAATCAGTGAAGCTTTTCATAGTTTCTTGGGTTTAAGTTACAAGAAAAGTGAGCAGCATGTTGAGCTTAGGGAGAGTCAGTTACGGGATAACCAAGACTTAACAAAATTCATACTGGTGACACACAATACTTTTGCTCGAAAGTCTGGTGAATTAATTTGCATTTCTTTGAGATTAGTATCAGACTCAACTAAAACATATGACGATGCTTATGAGGTAGGGTTCAAAGCTATGAAGAAAATGGCAAGGCAAAGTTTTTCAGAAGTAAAACTACACAGATCGGATATGATTGATACTCAAGCCAGTAATAAATCTAACAAAGTTAGAAACAAAGAATTTATAATCAACCCTAAAATATTCAATAGAATATTATGCGTATGTGACAGTCCTGCAAAGCTCAAATCCTACTTTGAGTTTGAACTAGCTTCGCATCCACCTTTATTTGAAGACATTTTTCTAAAGAAAGTTAAGAAAGCCTCCATTACTACTATTACTACAGTTTAGTGTTAAAGCGTTTTTATATCGTGAATCAATTAAAAAGTACTCTAAAAGTAGTACTATTAAAAAGTACTTTCAATTTAAAACTATAAATACCTACCTAAGCTCAAATCGGTCATCTGCAAGCACAGCGGGCTGGGCCCGACCGCCAAGCACGCCGTGCCGCCCCGCTATCGAATCGGATTTTGACCAGTATTAAGAATAAAGGTAAGCAATATTATACATCGTTTTAAAGCTTATTAAATTTGGCAAATAAATTATATGAAATATTTTTGCGTGTCCCCCCAGATAAAAAAAATATTCACCTTTAAATCAAAATTTTACGAAAAAAAAAATTATTTTTGCGACAATGTCATTATTATTTGCCAAACCGTAATAGATAACAAAAACAAATATACAACTTATTTTTAGACAGCTTTTTAAGAAGTTTAACGGAGAAATTTTTTTTCAGATGCATATAATAGTTTAAGAGATATAATGGATTTTGTAGAACTCTAAAATTGTAAAGTTTGGGAGGGAACAGGGGAGGAAGCAAGCGGGGGAGGGGTAGGGACTTTTTTGGAAAATACTCCACATAAAAAGTACTATTCACCTGCAAAAATTCAGCTTTCCTCTAGCATGTTCCAGTTCAATGCGTTCATTGACTGGGCTATAGAGTGTGTCCGGGATGAACATAAGAGAGCAGAATATATGTTTTTGTACTGCAATATTTCCCATCATCCCACAATACCATTTATTGCGACAGATTGTAAAATGACAAAATAAATGCTTCTTAGAGTGTGTGTCCGGGATGAACATAAGAGAGCAGAATATATGTTTTTGTACTGCAATATTTCCCATCATCCCACAATACCATTTATTGCGACAGATTGTAAAATGACAAAATAAATGCTTCTTAGAGTGTGTGTCCGGGATGAACATAAGAGAGCAGAATATATGTTTTTGTACTGCAATATTTCCCATCATCCCACAATACCATTTATTGCGACAGATTGTAAAATGACAAAATAAATGCTTCTTAGAGTGTGTGTCCGGGATGAACATAAGAGAGCAGAATATATGTTTTTGTACTGCAATATTTCCCATCATCCCACAATACCATTTATTGCGACAGATTGTAAAATGACAAAATAAATGCTTCTTAGAGTGTGTGTCCGGGATGAACATAAGAGAGCAGAATATATGTTTTTGTACTGCAATATTTCCCATCATCCCACAATACCATTTATTGCGACAGATTGTAAAATGACAAAATAAATGCTTCTTAGAGTGTGTGTCCGGGATGAACATAAGAGAGCAGAATATATGTTTTTGTACTGCAATATTTCCCATCATCCCACAATACCATTTATTGCGACAGATTGTAAAATGACAAAATAAATGCTTCTTAGAGTGTGTGTCCGGGATGAACATAAGAGAGCAGAATATATGGCAGAGCTTAAGAAGTCTTTTTAGTGTCATTGACACGAGCCTCCCAGCCTAGCTGGTCGTCTATGATTATTCTCAAATATTTAACTTCCTATGATGATTTGAGGGTAGAAACCGTTAGACATAAAAATGGACTTAATTTGTAATAATAAAGGCCTTGACCTGTGGATATGCTCTGATGCAGGCACAATCTCAGCTCCATCGCAGTAATGTAACAGTATCACGGATGGCACGTGCAGCTAAATTGCGGGCTCATTAAACACTGATTAAGTACCCATCATAATGGCTGATAATTACAAAGTTGGTAAAGTTTTTTTGTAAACATGGATAGATCGCGTTATTTTCGCTGAATTTCTATTTAAAAGAACACTATCTTATCAATGTTTCTTTGCAACCAAATTGAAAACAAACATGCACGATAATTACATAAAAATGCAATATGGTTGCACTGTAAACACATTATGATTTGGCGTTATATTGCACAGCGTAGTCTGCTGAAATACGAGTATTAATTATTTTTTTAATGTTTTTCATTTACTCACAAATAATTGCCCCAGCTGCCTCTGAAATCGTGAAACACTAAAATCTTTAATGGCCTATACCTGATATTTAAAGCAAAAATAAATAAAGTAGCTCACATTTTATTAGATATTTGATACAACTTTTGATTACAAAAATAATTTTTCAGTTTGGTTGGGTAATGGATTCTGGATCTCAAATCCAGAATTAAAATTTGTGTGAAACGGGCCGAAATGGGCCGCGCATACGCTCCTCTTAAACGCCCGAGGCAAGCTATACTGGTATTTGGATGTACAGGAAGTTTTGCGTGGAATGATTTGGCCAATTCTATCATATGTTGTTTTAGGGGCGGGATTTTCGTTTCAGAGTTTATAATTGAATTTCAGACAAACCAGGGGCTTTTTGTAAATCTTCTAAGAGTGACATCTTGGAATGATTCGAGACGCTTTGTGTTACCTGTCGCCTAGATGGGCGAGGCATATGTGATGACGGGTTGAATTTGCAATTTGTAAATGAGCACTTTGTTTTGAATTGAGGTCTTTGAGTTGAGTTGAGTTGAGTAGGGGATGCAAGGAGCCGGATATTTTCCCAGCTTTAAACTGTAAAGTCGTTTGTCAAATGTAACTCACGAAATTTGGCGGTGTTTTGCCACGGTATGACCTGGACTTCTACCTTCTACCCAGATTTATACAAGACTAGCCGATGTTCCCGGCATTTCCCGGGCTTTATTCTTTAGGGGTGAGGGAAGAGATTCCATTTCCTGTGATTTTTCATTATAATTAAGCCAGAAGGGCGTTGTCCGGGCTTTACGCAGAGTTTTTTTTTTTTTCTAAATCAGTGTAAAGTAATTTTCCCTTAAATCGAACGTCAGGTGTTCAAAATGTCACCAAGAAGTACCAACTTCATATATAAGGGATGGGAAAAGGGAACGTGTAAATTTTTAAAACTAATGTGGAGAGCGACTTTTCTCTTGTTTTGAAAGTCAAAAGTGCAAACTTTCATCAAACTCCAAATGAAACCGTAGATTTATGAAAAAAATAAACCCACCCAGACACTTTGTTTTATGTAATATGACTTATCCGGATATTGATAATATGACTTATGGATATCCGGAGTTCTTCGGGTTATGAACGGTTTGGAGTAAAGTTTCTTAGTTGTTCCGACTTCTTCTACCATTCCAATCACTCTCTAAAAACTTCTGGCTCTAATAAGCACAATTTTTGAAATATTTCGAGTAGGCTTTGAGTGTATAGGCCACACATACGAACTACGCCTTTGAGTTATGTAGAAGATAATAACATAGAAGATTGGTTGACCGGACAACTCAATGAAATCAATTTAGAACCACCTCAGAAAAGTCATTAAAAGTGATGGAACAAAAAAAGGTTAAATAGGTTACGTTAGGTTAGGGTTACAGGCCATTTTAAAATTATTTTTTTCATAGCTTTTAATGACTTTTCAAAAAGGTGTTGAGTTGACTTTATTCTCAGTTGGCATGGAACCAGAAGATTGATGGTATCGATGAACGGTAGCGTACGTACTAAGGTTCTCGTCAGGGGGTTGGGGGACGTTTGCTGCCAGAGGACGTTACGAACGGGTAAAAAATAACTACACAATTTTCATTTCCCATAGATATCTTTGAAATAAAATTATGATGTTTTTACTCTGATTCCGCGTTATCAAGCAATAATTATCAGCAAGATATGATTTGAGATTTTCGCGGCGAATCGCGGCGTGTCATCATCAGGGCAAGTATGTAATTGCAACTACGTGTAATGAAGATTACACATCTGCCCTGATAATGGACACTGCAAAACTGTCCGAAACGTTGGCTAAAGAAGGAGGTAGCACAACACAGCGTAATAACCGAAAAATAAATCACGATAAAAATATCAGCAATTTTCGATTATACCCATTACTACGGTAGATGCAAGCAAAATGGCGCCATGGGGGGGTTACCGCAGAATTGGGTCGATCGATAATTTTCCGGAAGCTCCGAAACATGCGCAACAACAATGTCTAGCACCATCTCCAGTCCGTGAATGAAACCTGCACCGGGAAACTCAACCTTTCCGAGTTCACTGCTCTACTAGAAATGTGTTACGTAAAGCGCGCTCTATGGTCGATTTCCTCGCGGGGTTAAAAACCCTCCCCCCTTTGCCCGACATTCTAACAATTCTTCACACGTACAGACTACAGACATTCACGTGGATACTTCCGCCGCGAAAACTCTTTTTAAAGAACAATACTTAACGTGATGCTAACAATGGCGGAATAGCGGTGTTCAATAATAATGTCGACTATTACAAACCAAACTGATGATTCGGGCTTTTTCAGAAGAGCGGAAACGGCTAAAAACTTTCGTTTAAAAAATATTTACACGATTTTTTAACATTAAAAATAGAAGAAAAACCAATTATAAATTATGTAAATTATAATAACCGAGGCTTAATTTATCAGTGAAAAAAGCAGTGTCAATATACATCTTTTGTGTCAAAACAATTTTTGCACTCAACACAAAGGATAGCCAACACTTCTGCCGTAGGTCACTCCGAGTGGTTCGCTATGTTTGGTGACTTAGCAGGGGTGCCCGGGTTCACAGGGTGAGGTTTGTCCGGGTCTTTGCGGTGGATACGTCTGCCCACCAGCTGCATAGCAGGCCAGATCGGGAGAGAATGGTTGAGAACTTTGACTTCTCAGCCGTACTCTCTCGGAACATCGCCTTGCACCGCAATGGGAGGGAAGGATTCAAACGCCTTTCACTCCTAGACACACTGACCCCCAGATTCCTACCCACCCCTAATACCCTTTTACTTACCAGACTTCCTCTCCTTCCTTTCCTAAAACCTTCCTTTCCACACAGCATTCCCAAAAATGTCGTAGCCCCTGAGGGGAATTGTTTTCCTCGGGACTTTCTGCATGGAGCTAATGTAACAAAAAGGAGAAAAAATCACCAAATCTTTACACATAATAAGCTGTGTCGGCTCGTGACTTTTGGGTGAGCTAGGGGCTGTAGGTATTAAAAAATGGCATTATTGATGTTGTTGTGGTCGAAAAAGTTTTTTTTTTTCGAAAATTGATTTTTTGCATGAAGATTTTCAGGAAATTTCAGTTTGGTAGTGCACTGCTCACCGATTTCCTGAAAGTCTTTGTACAAAATACCGAAATTTCAAAAAAAAACTTTTCTGTTACAAAAACCTCAAAAATGCCATTTTTTAATATTAGTAGTCTACCACATCCAAAAATCACGAGCCGCCACTGATAATTAGTAAAAATAAAAATGTCAGCAAAAATACTAACATCGGTTGTGTTTCTTGTAACTCGGATCAATAATTTCAGGCAATAAAGTATCTACCTGTAATATAATATTTTAACACCAAATTATTTTCATTCAAAATTGGAGCTGATTGTTTCAAGAAATCAGACAAGCAATAAAGTATTTTTTTACCAGAAAATATTTCAAATCTATATTTCTTTTGTATACATTTCTTAGGGTTAATCTTGACGAGTAAAGATAAATTTCGTGGTTTTTTCAAGTCTGCGCTTTTTAGCTAACATGTATAATAATAATTATCAATCCTACAACTACATTATCCCGTGATTTTTCACCGAGAGCAATCAATCGAGTCTACGATAGTATTGTACTAATACACACGATATTTTATGTTTTCGCTTTGATAAACCATACCCTTTTGGCTCAGGGCCACTCGGGGCAGTCAAAATTCAGCCAATATTCCCACAACCTAATGATGAAGTTGTGAGAATATTAGTTGGGTACCAGCACTGGAGTTCCAGCCCTCGAAGGCTGGAACTCCAGTGCTACAGTCCTACAATCCTACAGCCTACACTCTCCCCGCTGAGCTCCCCATTATCGACCTTACATAACAGCTGTAATCAAAGGCGCTGTACTTTCGATTATTTCGGACAGTCGCACGCGTTTGCTTTTCCCGACAGTACGCTCTCCCCGCCCGCTCGCTGCCCGCTGCCCGCTCGGCTCAACATAATAATCTAATCCGCTTACGCTGGTTACGAAATTCGTTATTTAATCATTTCACGGCGGTTTTTCGTTGTTTTTTTAACGGCCGTTATTAGATTTCCGTTTAAGGCTTCGCCGAACTTGCTATAAAGAAGATTGCATTACTTTGCGGGTCGTTATTGCCAGACTGACTTTTAAAGAACGATGTTTTGACATAATTAATAGTTTGTTGTTAGTGTTTTGTTATAATGTGCCGGGTATCGATTTACGCTCCGTGAACACGTGGTCTTGGTTTTATTGATTTTCTGCGCGAGTTTCCCAGGGGATACGACGACCAGGTACACAAACAATCCTTTATAATTTTTGTTTTCGCATTTTAGGCGTCACGAAATGCAACCTGAATTACACTTTTGTTACAATGTTGTTGTTAAATAAATACAGTTTTTGTTCCTTTCAAAATTATTATTGGTCGTGCAAAATCGATACGTTGACAGACAGTAAGTAATGTGGGAACAGCGATCGAAATTAATAGGTTTTTCAAACTTGTGAAGTGCTTGAAAGTACTTACGTTTGAAGAATTTTCTACTTCTCTGGCTATATTTTTTTTATATTAGTTAATATTAGTTTAAAAACCAAGTCGAAATCGGGAGCGAATTATTAAAAATAAATAAGAAATTAATGTACATTGTGAAATAAAGATCTTCAAGAACAAAATTATTTACTTACGTTTGATATAAACAAAGATAGCTTATCTTGTGTGCTCCATTCCACATTTACACCGCATGTTTTAATCTTATAAATTATAACTACATACAAGCTAAGTACACTTAGATTATATTTATTATAATCAAATAAATTAAATAATGTATTGTTTCTTTTCGCAGGCAAATTTTATAAATGAATCTCTGCAGAAATTAATAATAATTCTAGCGCAGACCCGTGAAAAATCACGGGCCATTATATTTCCAATTTTGAAAAGTATAGTAAAAAATATTGTCTTTTAAAATATTATTTTATATTAAGAGTAGTTACTTACTTTATCGTTTGTCGGAAGTATTTTTTACACAATCAGTTTCAATTTTGAAAAAATCATTTTCATCGAACTAGAAAAATTTCAGGCCGGATAACGCACATCACAGACAACCGAAATCAGTATATTTGATTTATTTAATTTTTTTATGTATCTACATTGTTTGAATTTCATTATTGTTTGTTTGAATAAAGCGGAGTCTTCTCAATATCCGATCGAACTGAAACTAAATAAATATATATATTCAATTTAGGTAGAATCACGTAAATACATGCGGACATTTTATGGAAATTCAAAGAAAATAAAGCAATGTACGAAATAAATGTTGGTCTTACGAATTCCGGATTTAGACCAGTTATTAGCACAGTTGATTCCGATCACGGTAGGAAGGTTCAAACCTCAGTCAAGTAAAAAAGCAGTTTTAAAAAGCATTTCAAAACAGAGTTTGTAGCGCTGTTCATTCCGATCACTGGGTAGTAAGGTTCAAACCTCATATAAAAATGGTTTTAAAAGATATTTGAAAATAGATGTAGTTTAGTAAAATAAACTTTATTTTTACGGGTAGTTTTTTTTTATGGGGTCTGCGAACTAAGCACAATAACAATAAATAATGGAGTAAAGTGTAAATGTAATTACTTAAAAAAAAACTGATATAATTTTACATAATGAACCATTTGTGTCTATACTTTAAAAATAATTGTTCTTTTGAAGGTCTCCAACTTTTGTTTCGTTATTTGTTGTAGCGCAACACGACATAACACCCCAAAAACAAATAACGAGAATACTTTTGGCCGTGAAAATCTAAAAACTTGTCTCCAAGTTTGTTGTCCAAAGCTTTATTTGTTTGCTAAAATTAAATAAAACTATTAAAGTCAATTGATAATACATATGTCCAATTCATTTGCGATAAGAATATTGGACTGTTTTTCTTTTAATCGTCGTTTCTTTGCCGGAATAGGCAGAGAGCATTATCCTTGCTGCATTCCCATATAGATAGCGACTTTTTTTATTCATTCGATCGTGCCATATCCTTATATTTTCCATGATTAATATGTTTCAATTTGAGAGGCGGGTATGGGTACCGCCGCCCGGGGAACCAACGTTTATTGGATAGCCAACACATCTATCATATGTCACAAGTCACCCCAAGTGGTTCGCTACGTTTGGTGACTTAGCAGGGGTTCCCAGGTTCACGGGGTAAGGTTTGTCTAGATCTTGGCGACGGAGGCGTCTGCCTACTTACTGCGTGGCAGAGACTGGTTGGGGGAGACCATTTGGCCTATCCAACCGGACTCTCTCGAGCCATTCGTCCGTCCGTCCGCCCGATACTTTGGGATACATTGATCCCCAAATTCCTACCCACCGCTCATACCATCAAAATTTCCTCTCCTTCCTTTCCCTAAAGAGAACCCCCACACAGTATCTCCAAAGATGAAATAGGCGTAGATTTACGTTTGGTGATTTAGCAGGGGTGCCCGGGTTCATGGGATGAGGTTTGTCTAGGTCTTGGAGGCGGATGACCAAGACACACTGAACCCCAGATTCCTACCCACCCCTAAACCCTTTTCCTTCCCAGAACTCTCCTCCCCTTCCTTTCATTGAAAAAAAAAAACCCTCCACACAGCATCCCCAAAGATGACATAGGCTCTGAGGGAAATAATTTTCCTCAGGGCCTCCTGTGTGGAGCTCATGTAAAAAAAAAAAAAGCTCTTAAGGATTTTTTCCTCAGGGTATACTGTTTGGATCTATTTAAAAAAAATGTTTCTTTAAAATTCAACAAAACAACGATAGTTTTAAAGTTTCATTAAAATGCAAATAACTATTTACATGACTTTATTTCTCTATAGGTACACAATGATCGTGTTTATATAAAAATAAAGTGATTGAAGCTAAGTCATCTGTCTATATAACTTTTCATCGAAAAATTAATGTTTTATTCGATGGTAAAGTGAATTGAAAATATTATGTTATCAGAGAGGTATGCAGTTCTAATCCGACTTGTCTGATAAAACAAATAATGATGGAAGATCCTACTTCAAAAATTACTTTATTGAACTGCGTCAAACTTAAAGAAAGATCGATAAAATGAATTGAAAAAGTAGTGCGAAAGTCTGTTTATCGATTCTAGACGGAACGTTTATTCGACACGAATTTCTTATCGTGGAATGTATTGATGTAGTTACCTACTCGTAAATGTGTATAAACTATGTGGGTATGTTAGTGTGTGCAATTGTACATATTAATGTAAATAAATACTCAGGGCCGTCCTGAAACAATAGGCAAGTAAGGCAAGGCCATCGGGCGGCACTTCCAAGGGGCTGCAAATTTAAGAAAAAGGAAAAGGAAACACGTTGTACATACTATAAATGTTTTAATGATTGAGAACTCGTGACAAAAAAAATGTCTCTGAGTATAATTTTCCAGGAAAATATTTATCTTTTTTTAACATTTAAGAATCTCACGGCCTTTAAAGTAATTATATTAATTGATTTCTGGGCCATGAGAGCTTCCTTCTCCTTCAAGGCGACGCGACGTTTCGGACAGCCTTTCATTGATTCTGAAATATTTGCTAGGCATCATTTTATTGTGCTTCCCAAAAATATTTATTTATTTATGTAGCCTAAATATTTGTTTAATGAGGTATTGAGCAAAATTTAAGTAATTTACCAAACGACAATTTATGTTGATTCGAATTTTTACTTTTACTAAATTAGGGGCTCCCAAAATGATACATTTTTAACTTAGCTTATTAAGTAAAACCCGGACGCCGAGAAATTTCAACAATAGGTATTTTACCAAATTGTTGCTGTCACTGTCGCTCTTACTCACCTGAATAGTGAGCGAAAGGGGAACTGCACCTCAGTTAATACCTAAATAAAAACCTGATAATACTTAAATAAAATCATCAAAATCGAGGTTTTGTATTCCCCATTTTCTCCTCCTAAACTGGACTTATTTTTAAGATTTTTTTACTAAGTATCTTTGCCTGTACGTTTTGCTTTTTAAAAAAATACGTTGTCTGGTTTTTAAACTGAACGTTTGTTGACGGCGTTCAACTATAACGTGTCTAACTCCTATAAGAAGTAACTTCGAAAAAGAAAAACGTACCGTCAAGTTAGTAGTCGATGTCTATATTATATTAAAAAAATACTTGTGGTAGTGTCAAAATCCAGAAAGGAAATTGGGGAATACGTTTATGTGGAAAAACACCGCCCGGTTTCCTATTAAGCGATTTGTATCTATAATTTCATTGGCGTTCACTGAGTGTTCGTTGCTGAAAAGGCTGTATGATTTATTTTGGTATATTTGAAGTTTAGTGAGTTTAAAGTTGAATAGCAGAATCTCGACTATCTAAAGTTTTAGTGATAGATTTGACATGATTTCATCGTCAAATCTTGCACGTCACAAATATTTGTAGGGGGCGCACAAAGTCTAGAGACGGCCCTGTACAGTGTTCAAAAATGGCGGACTACATTTATCAACGTAATGTATTAAGAATGTAACGAAAAGAAATACACAAAAAGCTATATATTTAGCAACCGCAGAGTTCTGAGTTCAGAGGAGTTGGGCTACCAAAGACTTATTTTCAAGGTCTGGGAGTAAAACGAAATAACGATTCGCATTATTGGACACAAAGCCTCCATTGTTGCTCTAATTTGTTATTTTGTAGCTAAAAAAGTATTATTTCAAACTTTTTATAATAATTTCAAAGTATCCTGTGTACTTCGGGTGATACCAAACTTGCTCAATTACTTAATGGTATTTTTTTACATTAGCTCCACACAGGAGGCCCTGAGGAAAATAATTTCCCTCAGAATCTACGTCATATTTGGGGATGCTGTGTGGAGGGTCTTTATAAAAGGACGGAAATTAATTTCTGGGAAGGAAAAAGATGTTAGGTGGGTAGGAATCTGAGGTCAGTGTGTCCAGGAATAACGGGGTGTTAATGCAACTTTTCCACTGTTTCGAGAGTCCTGCTGGATAGTTAAAAAGGTCGTTCTCAACCCCTCTCTCCCGATCTGGCCTGCCACGCAGGTGGTCGCCAAGACCCGGATAAACCTCTCCCCATGAACCCGGGCACCCCTTCTAAGTAACTAAACGTAGCGATCCATTTGTGGTGACCTATGGCAGAGCTGTTGGTTGTCCAACAAATGGTTGCCGGGGCGGCGGTACTCGTACCCGCCTCCAAAATTGTGAACCTGAAGTAATGATATCACCAAATTGAAAACCTGAAGTGACTGGTGTCTTTGTTCCTAACATAATATTCAACATAATGTTATTAAGTAATAACCAACAACCACTCTGTAAATTGCCATCTCAACACAGGCGTTTCACACCTAGTGAGGTGGGCAATACGTCATTGCTGTAACCAAATGTTATATTGAAATAATTAAATTTTTAAAAAAATGTTCTAAACATAATGTTCGTACTCTTCATTTCATCAAATATTATCTAGAAATCCGACTATCAATCATTAACAATAATATTCCACTGCTGCTACAATATTGGAAATCAGGCGTATGTATCGAGCTCGGTAAACTATTTAATTCATATTTAGAATGTCCGATCGCAATATTTTATTCAAATCCGGTCAACGGGCGAAGTATAACTATGACGATTAATTGTAAATTTATATAAATGATATTTTTACAATCGCGCATTTAAATTTTCATCGGCAACGGAAATCGTAGCTGTTATTCGGAATAATGAGACGGAATCAATAATAGTGACTGTATTAGGTACTTACTCGATACACGCTTATTTTGTCAAAATTATAATACCTCGTTGAGTGAAGTAAATCGGATAAAAATTCGTTGAGTTACGATTGCAGCCGACTTGAAAAACGTGGTTTTGGGAAAAACGCGTTTAAAGTTTTCGCTTGTAACCGGGCCGCTCCGTTGTCCGTCCTACCTGTTTGGTGCACACCACTCCTAATTACATATTTGAAGCTATAACTTTGCGAATGTATTCTTCACATGTATAAGAAGATTTTTAGACAACAAAAAAGTCAATTTTTTGGATCGGCTAGACCAGACTCCCCTTAAGGGAAAAATACCAGACCAAATTGAAAAAATATTTTCTTAATCAACGGAAGGTATAGCAAATTTGAAATGTGCTATTTGTAAAACTTAATTCTTTAATGACCTTTAATTTAAAATATCAATAGATAAAGTAGCACATAACCGTACCAAATATTCGCTATATCTTTTGTTTAAAAAAAAAGAATGAATCAAATCCAAAATTAAGTGTAATATGAAAAGGCTCAACCGTTCCTATTAAATAATTTCCTTATCCTCTTCAACCTCCAACCAATCACAAATCTCATTGTTTATTCACCCTTTTCCCTTCTGTATTTTAAATTACCAAATGTCAACCAATTCCTGATTGAACACATGCAAATATCAGGGTAAGTACCTACCTTCACTTTTCTTGCAGTAGCATCTACATATATTTACACAACATAATGTTCAATATCTAGCACGTCTACGCTTTACTTAATAATTAGGTACTATTGAATTTAATCCGTAAATTACGGCGTTGTTAGTACCTACCTACTATTCCGACTGAAAAAACGGTACCTACTGTTGTTTGACCTACCGAACTGACGTTAATGTTACGTTAAGAGATATGCATGTTAATATAAAGATTATGAAAAACCTACTCATATTTACATTTCACGCTCTACCTGACCGTGAAAATCAAAAGGAAAATTTGTTTCAGAAAAATCTAAGAACGAAGTTTTTGTTTAGGATTAGCAGATGTTATGCTGCGTATCATCGAGAATATTATTTATTCAGTAAAAAAATGCTGAGTCAACAAATTCGAATTAAAACTATCTGACCTGAAGCCAGCACTCAGCCAGCTTTACGGTTCCGTCTTCCGTCAGTACTGAACTAATAATTGTTCCGTTCACACCGAGAACTTGTGTGCTGCGGTTACAAATATATTAATTCAAAGATAACGTTACATCATATTTTCACGGTTTTGTTTTATATTTTGACTTTTTACTTGTCAGGAAACCGCAAAAAAGCGTGATATTTGGACGATAAAGTGTTACTTACTACTTTAATCAGTGTGTTATTGATAAGACTCAATTAATTAAGTTTTTTTAACTACGCGTTGATATTTTGCAAATGTGAATATGATTTACTGTAAGCATGGAAATTGCAAACAGAATTATAATACTGTCGCGTAAGTTTAAACACTGTGAATGAAACTTTATCAGCAGTACTTGAAAGTTTTGTCTTACAATTCTGGTTAGTGGGAAAGACGGAAATAGCTTTAATTAACCCCGTTTTGTTTCTTTTCCGCAGTAAGCCCCCAACACCGCGCAGAGAGATGTTCGCCCCCCCCGGAAAGGGGTCACACGGTGCGCAAGCGGCGCGGGGGGCGCGCACCCCCGAAGAAGCCGAGTGCTCCCGAATCCCCATCGGGCCCTTCCGGCGCTCCGCCTCGCTGCGCCTGCGCGGGGAGCGCTCGCACCGCGCGCTGGCGGGGCGCAGTCTGGAGGCGTCCCCCGTGGGCCCCGGCGGCTTCCCGCCCTTCCCCGCCATCACGGAGGCTCGCGAGTCCGACGCCAGCCCCCCGAGGGGGCCCCCCGCTCAGATGAACGCCCGACAACGGAGCCTCGTAAGTGTCACTTTCAATCGATGTTTTCTTACGAACTCTCCATGTCTACTATGTATGTCACTCTTCGTATATATGTATGGACTTACCATTGGGCTTTCCCGGACGTTTTCCGGCTGTCGCAGTTCTCCATGTCTG
Source organism: Glyphotaelius pellucidus (assembly GCA_936435175.1). NCBI lineage: Eukaryota > Metazoa > Arthropoda > Insecta > Trichoptera > Limnephilidae > Glyphotaelius > Glyphotaelius pellucidus. The sequence continues at coordinate 50,281,946 of OW386537.1, read as the reverse complement.
CATTAGGTTCACGATAAACTTTTTTAAAGAAGAATACCTTTCCATGTCTGAAATTAGTTGTCCATTTTCTGTTCATGAAGCAACAAGCTATTATAAAAGGGTTCGAACCTCAAATTGTTTACCCCGGAAAATTGAAAAGTGTCAAGGTAAGTCCCGATTAGACGTCACACGTTACGCCTACTGTGTATATGTACATTATTATTATTTGTGTGTACGCTATTAAGTGCACACACACATGGATGGATATGTTACCTAGTACCTACCCTTTAGGCATGACCTGCCTTTGTTACTGATTATAATTTATTATGATGCATGGCGCGGTTAATTTTTTGGTTACAAATGAATGTATTTTTATGTTTAATGAAAACAAATAACTTTGTGTACACCACTATTTAATTAACAATATCAACATGTTTCGAAAACTATGTTTTCTTCGTCAGGAAAATAAGTATTAAATAGTGGTGTACACAAAGTTATTTGTTTTCATTAAATTAATAATGACGCCACAAAGTGAATTTGCGAATTTTGAAGAAAAGGGTGTTTTTATGTATTTAAGAACACCGAAGTGAGTAACGTAGTAAACGTACTTTCTTAATTAAGAGTATAACTAATAACATTATCTAAGTACGGTAAAAATATATAGTCCCCATCCCCGTCTCCGATGACATTATGTAGTTATGTACCTAACTAGACATTATGTACCTAACTACAGGAGCACAACGTGCTCACTTCTAAAAATCTGAAAATCATTCAAAATCATGCGTAATAATCTAATTTGGTTGGTGACCCGACAGTTGATCCCCGAAATTATAATTATTATAAAATTATAGTGATTTGTGCATTGTTTACCAATTTAAAATGCTTTTAATAATAAGTTGGTTCGGATATCAAACAATTTTTTAACGGTGTCCTCTTTTTGTACTGATATGTCGGTATATACAATATATAGACGAGTAGATTTATCCCTGGTGCATTTGAAAGAAAATATATTTTATACTATTGTTATTCGGCGGTACGTCCTCTCTGCACACCCCTTCCGCGGATAGTTAGTTATGTTTTGTGAAAGTACGACGAGTAGACAAGAAACTGCAACGATTTTAGGCTCCCTAAAACAAATTTATCGGGAACACAAAACAATATTTACCATAAAGGTTTTTAAATATTCAATGAATTTCCGGTAAATGTAAAGGAAGCTAGAAATCTTGCAGTTTTTCGTAGATTATGTCTCAATGTTGTGAAGTCCAAATTTTAATAAGTAGGTAGTACCTAACTAATATTATAGTAAGTAGTTTTAGAAAATAATTTATTAGATATAAACATTTTATAACTAAGTAAATAAAATATACTTAAAAAAGGGTATACCATATTCACCCAAAATCAACTGCATCTTGTATATAAGTATGCCGGAGGGCCAACTGTCGGATGCCGGGGGACCAACTGTCGGATGCCGGGGGACCAACCGTCGTACGCCGCGGGGAAATAAAATACTTAGAAGATAGAATAAATAGATCAGTAGAACATCTATGCTATAGAAACCCAAAGTTAAATCGACTTCAACTTCCGTTCTATGAAATCTATCCTATGGTCCTATCCATTTGCACTTTGTCAATAAATAATAAAATATGAAATCATTGTTTGGGGAGTAGCAACAAATCAAGTCATCGGTCATATGGATATTGCACAGAAACGACAGGGAATTTTTTTATTAAAACATATACTGACTGATTGATACCGGCCTACATAAAAAAGGCAATATTACAAACAAATTATAAAACAAAAGAATAAAATATATGAACGTAACAAACACACATCTATTATACACAATCGTACCTCATAATGTCATAATATATGCCATTATTTTATTTATTTTTTCGTTACCGCCTTTATGCATTTTATTAACATTTATTACTTCATCTTATTGAATAATTTTGTATTGTAAAATGGGGGTCTCGGAACGGGTAAGCCACCCAGTGTGGCCAACATTATCAAATTATGTTGTGAAATATAAGTTATTAAAACCAAAATAAATAAATAAACCTTGCGTAAGCCAAAAGCCCATTTTACTGCCTGTAGATACGAGTATTTACGGGTATCGATATTTATCGACTATGATCGGCTTTTTGATACAATCTCAAACAATGCTTTTCTGAAGCAGTCTTACAAAAAGTGACCTCAGCTGTTATTTTATTATTTCATATTCCGCCGGCAGGTACAACCAACCAATAACATTGATCTACAACGTGAATCACTTTTGTTGGTTTGCTACTTGTGTTGGGTCCGAAATGTCTTGAATTATATTCCTCTCAAAGACATTCAAATTAAATTCCCCTCGACTAACCTGATAGGTATTATAACACTGAACTTATGACAATCGTTTGCATCTAGGATTTTAATACAATTCTTCATCTTTCGATCAAATGCAATGGCGATACATCAAAACCTCCTAGATCACGAGGTTTTTGCTAAATGGGCTAGAACCAAAAGGTATCGTCAAAGGCGACATCGGTTTCCGATCAAACTACATGTAAGGCATTATTTGTGGGTGTACCTATTATCTTTTCAAGGCAAAAATATAACCATTTCAAACTAGTAACGGATTGCAAACGAAAATCAAAATTCTGCTAAAACACGACCCCTAAAATATAAAACCTAAATTGGCTAACAACGTAAAATCCACTATCAAACATCAAAGAAAAGAAGGAAAGCGCCAATATTTAAAGAGGTTAATTGATTTTTTTTACAAGCGGTTTGGTTTTGAAAAGAGAATACGCCTACCGGGATGTCATTTATCCAGTTTCGGGAGAGGTAGTTCTCACTTTGCCGGAAGAGTATTTGAAATTTGGAACAATGCCAAGAAAAAGAGTGAAAATTCGAATGCGTTTGTTTTGAAAACAAAAGAAGATTTGTAACGAACTTGAAAGCAAGTTGTTGGTGTTTTTCGTGTACGTAATCTCGTTTTTAAGTAAATAACTCGAGGTATCGCGAAGGAAGTATATTTAAGGGATGCTGAACCTACCTAATATCAAATATAAATACCTACAGACTAGCGATTACTGACTAAAATAGTATGTCAAATTAGCTCTATAAATCCTTTATACTTCACATCAATTATTACAGTTCTAAAATTAAATGAATTAAATAGATAATCGAAAGATATTTAACGTATCAATCCGCATCCGTTATTCAAGCTAAATTGTCAAAATGGTCGCGCGAATAAATTCTCTAAAACGTACCGAGTTAATCCACGCGCTTTGTTATGCTATTCTGTGCACTATGCCTACGCGCATTAAAGTCGTTTTCTGCGCGTTGGATGCTCCCTTCGAATGCGTATACTACTTCAGGCAAAACTTGGCAGGCGAAACTAAACGCGCATGCGCAAATATCAAACTTTTTCTAACATCGTGGATGCGGAATGGAGCAGAGAATCCATTGTTGCTGGTATTGGTGTGTTTACGCGATATTTGACATGCTAGCATCGAGAATGGTGTTGTTTTTATATATTTCGGCCCGGTCCACCCGTCGCGTTTTGTTGTTTTTGGCCGCTGAGGTTGGGACAGTGTCATTAAAGTGCAGTATTTATTGCTGTTTACGACTAGAAAAAAATAAGCTCGAAGCTTTTTTAATGCCGAATAAGTAAATAACAATTATTACTATATTTATTATACGCCTCAAAAGGAAGGGAAGCGCCGCATTCACAATATGTATTGAGGGACCGCACCTGCTAGGTACTAATGATTTCAGCAAGAAAATACTGGTATCATCAGTAAAAAAAATTTACGGGTCTACGAGTCTAGCCTAACGCATTTGTTAATTTATTTTATTTTCTTCGACCATCAAATTGTAACAAATCAATCAACCGGTGTTTTATCACATTTAACCATTTGAATAAAGGTACCTACCTACCTAGTACCTCGTACCTACCTTCCTGCCTCGGTACTTGGTACAAACAGATAATAGCCACAAAGCGTGAATACAATAATTAGCCGCGGGAAAACGTTGGAAAATAGATCTTTTTAATTCCTAATTAATTCGCTACAGTTGCGCTAGTCTGGTCAAATTATTCGCGTATTTCCTACCTTCTGTCTTGAAAAATAATTTTTTTAATTATTTATCGCTTTCTATGCGTAAATTGGCTAGTGATGCAAATCTTTTAGCGTGGTGGCCGGATTTTCATAGTCAACTTTTTTCAACCCTGTCATCCTCTGAAAAAATTTAATGTAATGTCAAATGACACCAGTACCTACGACCGTTTCCGAATCAACGGATTTCACTTGCACAGAATTGTAAAAATTTAAGTATGTTATAGATTAGTAGACTTGAAATTCTTAACTGCATGTGTGATTTTAGATTTTCACGACCTAAGTATTTTCGTTATTTATTTTTGAGGTGTTATGCCGCGTTGTATTACCTCCTTCTTTATGCTAAAGAAGGAGGTAGCGCAACACGGCTAACACCCCAAAAATAAATAACGAAAAAAAAAGAAGCAGATTCTTCTGCTTCGGCACCGAGTCGAAAGTGTTCTCATAATAGTACTTAGGTATGTACATACAAATAAATATTTATTTATTCAGAATAGCATTAATTATATCCATTGTTTTTTTTTATTGACGACTTTATTATGTAACATATCTAACTACTTATTCAAAAGAATAAAAGTAAGTACTGTAATGTTTGTAACTAATAAATAGGTTTGGTAAAAATGTTAATAACAATAACAATAAAGTCCAAAGATTATGCGGTTAAGAAATTCAATCATACAAATGAACATTACTCATTTACCTACTCTCATTTAAGATTCTGGTTCAGACCACAACACATCCCAATAAGGAGTACCAGAAAAAAAATATGAATGTTCACCTTCTAACTTAAATATGTACCTACTACTATTTTTTTATATACAAATTTCGGTAACCGGACAACTCGGAATGAAACCAACTCAGAACCATCTCAGATAAGTCATTTAGAGTGATAAAAACATATGTATTCAAAATTGGTTAAATAGGTTATGTTAGGTTAGGATTATCGGCTAATTTAAAATTATTTTTTTCATAGCTTTTAATGACTTTTCAATGAGGTGTTGAGTTGACTTTATTCTCAGTTGGCATGGAACCCAAATTTCGATTTCAGAGTTAAAATAATTTTTAAAGTGTACATTTTTTAAAGCCCGCCAAAACGATTAAAATCTGACAGGGTACGTGTGACGTCATCTGTTTGTTAATATTAATGTCAATTCCGCTCAGGTGTTGACGTGAAATCAACAAAGCTAATTTAAGTATTTAGAAAGATTTCCCAAAAATATGAATTCTTTTGAAATAATTTGTATACCTCAGTGATAACACACGTGTGTGAGTCTACGCACCGCAACCCCTGTCCGCATTTAATGCATGCGGCCGGTCAACCCGTAAAGTAGCGGTGTACGTTCTGTCGGAACTCGCCGACCAATCACAAGGTATTTATTTAAATCTCTTAAGGTTTTAATCGTTTTTAAATTATGATTTTTAAAATTTACGTTTAATAATTTTTAATAAAGCTTATATATTAAGAATCAGCTTTTGTTGATATATATGATTTTAAGCCATAGCATTTTTCACTCAAGTTCCTTCAGGATGCCATAGTCCCACTGGTTACATACCGTGGGGAGTATTTAGGATTGTGAGTTAGTGCAGTCTGAAAAAAACATATTTTTGAGAATGTATTGAATGATTAGCAAATTGTTTGAATGAAGCAGCATTAATAGAAACAGGGGGTAAACTGCTCGAGTAATAATTTAAAGTGGAAGGAGAACATTATTATTCTTATTAATTATGAGTCTAATTTTTTTTTTTTTTATATTTTCGCAAAATAGAACCCATAAATAACAAAAATAGAATTTGCCCATTTTGAATACCATAATATAATTTATGTAAACCACAATTGACACATTTGGACTTCCCACGTATTAACATTTTCCCACATTGTAAAATTTCATGGAGTATTTCCCATGAAATAATAAAATTTTAACTGATATCTACGATGTCATCTGTTAGCTTTGTTAAGCAAGATCATGTAGGTAGATATGTTTCATGATATCAATGTTTATTTTTCAGTCGCTGAGTCTTGCACAATCCAATCAGAAGTATAAAGCAGCCAAAACTCCGAGCAAGTCTCCTCTGAGCTCCACCGGCAGGACCTGCCTCTGCTCCGTGCCGCCCCGACACGGAGTGGCACCGCCCACTCCACCCGGCTCACCCGAGGAAGCGGACGTGGACGATGACCTGGACTCCTTGCACAGCTACAGCAGCGTGGCCACCACGGCTTCCTGCGACCATGCCTACGTGGCTCGCAACGGGACCACCTTCAGCGGCAGGAAGATGAAGTATGTGGTGCACTGTTCGGCGCACGCCGGACAAACTGGCGAGGAATATCTCACTCCGACGCAGAGAGCTCAGCGGCAGATCAGAAGGCTGAAAGCCCTGCTAAACCAGGCTAAATTAGATTTGGAAAAGAAAGACAGCGATATTTTTAGACTTACAAAGGAAGTTGTCGAACTGAGACTTTACAAAGCTTCCCTCGTGTCACCAGATGAAAAATCCACCTCCAGCGATGCCGTCACAGTCAAAGAAATCACGTGCGACGATGTCCAAACTCCCGACTCTCCCAATGTCGCCGATCTGACGGACGATGGCCCCTTGAAATCCAGCATGTATAAAAATGACAATTTTAAGAATAATCAAATGCCTTCTTGTAGTTATAATCTCGGTGATTTGCACAGCTCCCTCACCGATTCTGGTCATTTTGAAGATTTGTCTAACTCTTCCATACACTCCAAAGATTCGATGGGACAAAACATTCAAGATAAGGCTTGCAGTACCGATAATTTAGACAGAGAAGACGAACGAAGAAAACTGATTCACATTTATGAAAAGAAAATTGAAGATATCACGCGGCGGAATTCGGATGAGACACAGGAAATGAAAACCATGCATAACGATAGAGTGGAAGCCATCTTGCAGAAGTTGGCAGATGTGAACGCCCGCTACAGCGAGATCATGCCGGACTACGAGCAAGCCAAGGAGCGCATCAGGGAGCTGGAAAAGAGGCTGGAGGAAGTGAGCAAGCAGCTGGCAGAGCAGGAAGACAAGCACCACAAGATGTACCTGCACATGTATACCAAGGGGCAACAGGCTGCACAGTTTGAACACGCTAATCAGGTCAGTGGCTATTGCTCATTCCACTTACGAACATCTTCTCTCCGAATAGGTGTAACTTCAATTGACAAGGCGCTTCCAGACTAGTCCCGACATCATTATTAATTTATTGTGTCCGAAACTAGTACACGTCAATATCAAACACGTGATGAATACAATGATAGTATCATCAACTGAAATTTTATTGTACTAACGCAGACCCGTGAAAAATGACAGGACATCATGGGTGTAGACACGGTGGGGCAAGATGGGGTGTTTGCCCCACCCTGGCTGGCCGATTAACCTGACTGGCATGAACTCTGGGATGATCGACCGAGTCGTGGTTTAAAGTTTGCAACACTTCATAGAATGGTTTTTCCTTCATCCGTTCATATTCTTTGTATTCATGAATATGTTATAGAAGCCTACTTTTTTCGGTACCTACTCTAGATTTTTATATTTTTCCCCACCCAAAATCAAAACCTGGCTATGCCCATGCGGGACATTATTATATTTGTAGTATTTGTAAAGCTCCATAGGATCCATAGCCTTTCAAAAACAAACATTTGTTAATTTTAGAGGCGATCAGAAATTAAACTTTCGAATGAACACCGTTATTAAAATTATGACGACTGTCAAAATTTTAAACAAAAGAAATGCACATTCACATATAGAACTAATAAAAACAGTCAGTTCCAATTCTTTAAAATGACACTAAAATTTAAATCAAATCACAGTTCTAGAGTTCATTGAACCAAAGTTACAAACAGAATCACACCCGTAATTTGCATTTTTAATACTTTGTAATTGTAGAGTCATCACTTTTAAACAAGTTTATTCATTTGTTTTCTCCCCGTCATCCCTCATGCCGTATCCAGACATATGCAATGCAATGCGAATTCATCATTTAGACTGCAATATGCAATGCGATGTACGCTGTACGAACATATAATAAGTTTGAATGCGGCTTTATAAAAGATATGTATAACAATTTGTTACGGAAAATATAATGTTATTTTAGGTAATGGAGCTCACCCACACTCCACAGAACCGAGTATCAGTCCCTGAATTGTTACAAGAGCTTCAGATCACGCAACGAGAATTGGACAATTTGAGGGTAAATATATTTTTTCAATGCATTGCATTATTATTTCATGAACTCATTATTCAGAACACCCTCAATAACACAATACATGAAATAATCAATTCTTATAATCACAGAAAAAAAAATTAAAACACTTAACTGTGCATGAACATATTTAAAAAATAAAATTATATTATTATTTCATACTAAGATTAAACTAGTCTACCTACATTTTTTACATGGCGACAGTGAAATGAGAATAATTATCGAAGAAAGCAACCACTTTGTGGCTTGACATCATACAGAATGAAACAAGTTCTTTGTTTAAAACCACTTTATTTCAATTTATATTCATCATCCGTTTTCGATTGAACTCAACCTTCTTCAGTACAACAAACACATAAACTAAATTACAGTAGAATTAACCAACAGTCCGATTTTAAAGTTGTTCCCTTTCTCCCTATGTAACCCCCACCCTCCCTTTACCCCTCCTCCTACCCTCCACTAACCAGTCTCTAATGTTCTCTCCCTCTCTTATATGCTATCTCTTTCTATTGTGTTTACCTCATAATCTTAACTCTGTACTGTAATTTAGTTTGTTTATGTTTATTGTCCTGAAGAAGGTTGAGTTCAACCGAAACTGGTTGATGAATATAAATTAAAATAAAGTGGTTTTAAACAAAGAACTTGTTTCATTCTGAAATGAGAATAATTACCTACCATTTCTTACATTGAAAACAAAACATTTTATTGTACATTAGGTACTTACCAACTTGATATATCACGTGATTTTTTTCCTCCACATGGCACTTAGAGCCTAGACTGAGCATTTGGATAACCATATATAACATTAGAATAAAATGATAGTGACTTTGCTGTACTTACCATTATGTTGTATTCATTTGAGATTTCATGACCAATAGTCTAATGTTAGTTGATTGTTGGGTGTTGAATCCGAGTCAGCTTTCCAGACAGTCTTGCAGTGTCCATTAAAAGCTGCAGCAAGATTTATGGCCATCCTAGGTCTAAAAATGACAAGTTGCGAGTTACGCGAGGGCATTGCAAGGTTGAGAAGCATCGGCTTTAGAAGGAGATGAAGCGAACCCCCTAAATCAACCATCACGAGATAATTTATTGTCTGTATAATAATAATAATATGTTAGAATTATATTTGTAACATTAGTTGAATAATAATTCCATAGAAGTTTTCTGTAGCGGGAAATATGTAGATGGAATAACCCATTGTATCTTTGCCATAACCCAAGTATTTTGCAGGATCAAACCTACTCGCCGGAGCGTATGTCGTCAAAATCACAAATACTTCTAAGTGCAAAGGAGGCTGTTTCGCTTTGGGTTCTAGGCGCTCGAAAGGTGGGAAGTCGCTCAGCAGTACTTGCAGGAGATACTTAGTTACACTTACATGGCAATACCTAACCTAATAATGCTTTTCTTCACTAGCAGTTGGAGCGCTGGTTCAAACAGGGACCCATTATACTCAAATATTGTATTTCAGGAGCATCACACCTCTTTAATAATTCAACTTTTACTTATTCAGCCGTTAGGGCTTTTACATAAAACAAGTCTTAATAAATTACATGAGTGCATTCAATTTATGTAACATCATAATAACAATATAATAACAATACAACATAATAACAATAATATATATAATCCCAGCTACATGAATGCGATATGCAATTCAATTGATCCATATTGGCACAATAGAAAACAATAGAATATAAAAAATAAGATAGAATAAGAAAGAAGAGTTCAAATGTAATGCTGTACATCAAGGTTTGTAGATAATGCTTTTAACGAGGTTAGCTCATCGAGGGGGTAGAGCGGTGATTGGCTAAAAATTTGTGACGTAGCTTAAACTAGCTGTTACACTAGGTAATTTGAATTGACTGCAATAGTTTTTTTTTTCAAGTGTTCGAAATTTCGAAAGCGGCCTGATGAGTTTTTTTCGAAAAAGGCCTGTATGAGCTATCCTAGTTAAAAGCATTTTCTACGAACCTTGGCGGTGCATATGATAAGTTTCCATGTCAGTAAGAATGCAACAAAAATAATAATCGTGTTGCCATTTTATGCCTTGGGGGCACTACCCTACTAACCTATTGAGAGAATTTTATTATCCTATCATTATAAGGTATACCTTATAATTATTATGGTTTTAGTGTTATTTATTTATTTATTTTTATTTATTTATTTATTAAAAGAAGTTTATACAATGAACAAAAAATTGTGTTAATTCATCCGCCATGCTAGGATAATAAAGTATATGTAACAGGTACTCATGAAATTGAACAGTTTCACGCTTATGAGTACTGTTACAACTATGGAAGTGAAATTAATTAGAATCAATTCAATTTTTGAAATTAATTAGAATCAAAGCGATTTTTATTTAATGTAAAAAGCATAAAACAAAACAAAAATATATTATTGGCATCTTAGTTATTATTAAAGCACAAAATATAATTTTTTCCAATAATTGGCCACCTACGGTGGTGTGGTTTCAAGTATTTTATTACAGAGGTACTTGACAATGTTTCAATCTAAGGGACTTTTGAAACTGACGATCGTTATTCATGTCGCTGGTTTCGCTAAATGTGAAAATGATGGACATTGTCTATTTGCCTGTTATCCTGAATCATCCCATTAATGACCTGTTGGAATGATATGAGATATTACAGAAAAACTAACAAGCCCATTTTCTTTTCAGTCATATGAACGTAGGTATGTTTAATAATTTTATATTATGCTAATTGGAAAAATATTTGTACAAATACGTTGAATAGGTACCTACTATTAAAGAGATGTGATGTTTGTATATTATTATCCTGAATATCTATGTTTATGCGTAATGGGCGCTGGAATCACCACTTCAATTATATATTATTTAAGTCATTAAACAATTTACTAGCACTATAGCGCATGGTAGAATTTCGCACATCACTGATAGATTATTTTTTGTTCGATAATTTGTTTAGTTCAATCTTTGACACAATGCAGGGAAACAGCCTCTTTTGACAAATCACAAATTACATTGGTTTTCAAAGGTGACATTGATTTTGCCATTATTTTAGTATATCTAGATAATTTTAAAAAGCAGATGATGATAGTTTTGTAAAAGTATTTCAATTTTAGATGAATGGCATGCACATATTTTATCAGTTAATCAAAGCATTACAGCACACGTAGTGACGACCACCATTACAAGAGTTAGTTGGTAATGTACCTACCTAAAGTTGAATATCAAATTGAAGAGAATGATGCCTGCAAGTGGAATGATTGCATATAGAATGTAGTAGCCATCAGACATCAACCATCGTTGCATTAGTGCGGTGAGCAATAATTCAGATTTCTGAAAATAATTGGCAATTGGCAACAAAACTGCACTCTTATTATTATTTGTATTATATGTCTGTAGAACTGTAGGTGTTTGAATTTATTGTTCTCTACATCAAGATATTGTTTGTTGTAAATGTGTAGTACCTATTTTAATGATATCAAGAAGTGTAGCTTTGCAATTCATATGGGTAATAATATGATTTCTTTTTTAGATTAGGAGTCGTGGAGTAATGCTCCGTGGTAGGCATTTCTTTGTAATATTATTTGTTTTTATATTTTATACGGGCAGGTACATTCCGTAATATTTTAGCTTCATAATTTTATTTCATTAGAATCTTATTAGCAAATATTTGCGAAATTTTATTTCAGTTCTTCGCTTCTTACTAACGCTTTATTGAAATAATACAGGCAAAGGAAATTACAAAATTTTATGTTAACAATAAATTGGTGATAGGAATACTGAAAACATTAGTTCTATATAGACGACAAATGATAAATATTATAATATTGATTGTGTGTAAATAAATCATTACGATGCTGAAGAAGTGGCGAAAACAGTTTCATAACTCCTTATTAAAACGAAGCATGTGGCATGATGTACAGATTAATAATTGGCTAATTTACGTATCGATAGTATAATAATATACGATGTAGACTAAATGAATGCTCCATGTTTCAGGCAATGTACAAACGCATTGTAGAAGCGCAAGCAGGATCAAGAAGAAGTGTGGACCCGGAAGTGACGCTCCAGTTCCTGAAATCCGCCATCTACTATTTCCTGACAGACAGAGAAAACCACCAGGGACATCTCAACGCCATCGAAAGCATCCTGGGATTCTCCGACAAAGAAAAGGAAACTATTCAACGTTCCAGACATACATAGCTTAACCCGATGCATCCCCGTAACCCTTTCCCTGATGCCTTGCCCTTGCGTTCATCTATTGCGATGCATTCATAGTTGGGAATGTAACATGTTTCTCTGCACGTGCAAATGTAACATGCAAACTCAATAAGTTCAATGTGTTCTTTTTACAATGGCTTGCCTAAAATGCGAATAATATTAGCCAGTGGGTAGTGGTGACAATGATGATGAATGTCTGTAAGTATAATCCAGTCCATCCAAAGAGTGATATTAGATTTCAAAGAAAGTGGAAATTAGTGACCGGTAAACATAAAAGAAATCATCTAAAATCGAAAAGGAATCGTCCATTATAATTATTGAATAATATTTCAGCATTGTTTGAATGTAATTAAATGACAGGATTATGATGTGGCTAAAAGTAATGCCATTATGTAAACTAAATTTGGTGCCTTTTACTAGTGTATGGATGAAGATGGTTCCTATTATATTTACTTTTGTCAAAAAAGTTCTTAAATGTTAGTTTGGTTCCGTATTCTTTGAACAGTCACTATACATTCATTACAAGAGTTGAATGTCTCCAAAGATTAACATTTAATAATAAATTAATGATTTGTGTAAAGAAAACTAGAATGAAAGGTATGCAAATTAGTATAAATGATGATATAATTCTAGCACTTTACAGGCCACAGAAGATTTGATGTTTGCAGTTCCTTGGATTGCCTAAATTCGGTTGATAAGGGAAAGGGTTTTCAAGGAATCTCTGCAGCTTGATGACAATTTAGTGAATAGTGTGATAGGAATTAATAGGGTAGAAAGGTATCTTCAGAAAAAGACAGTTATCAGCTGCTTCACTGACGGTAGAATGTAGAAAGGTTATCTTTATTTTTTATTTAAGATTATTGTGATATGTTGACAAAACCTAAAAAATGTTATTTGTAAATTAAAAATATATTTATTTTTGTGGCTGATTAATTATTTGAAGCTAATTAATTGTATAATTAAAAAACATTACTGAAATTAGTTTTTATTTAATATCCAGAGAAATAAAATGGTAAAAATTTCACAGAGTTTACCCAAAAAAGTAAAAATTAACCTGGCAGGCGTAAGTACTACTCGGTTTGTAACTTTGTGATCTCTCCAGATATGGAGAGATTGACGATAATATGATTATTATTGTAACTGGAGTTGTGGTTTCTACCTCGCGTCTATATATTACATATGATGTCATCGCCTGTTGCGGTTACTTTGTTCCGATGACTAGCTGTCACTGGATCACAGTGGATCCGAGGAACCGGCTATTTTTGGAACCAGTTCCTATTGGATTTTTAAAATAGTCACCAACAATCAAATTGGGCGAAGTCAAAACAAAAGCTGCCAGCAGAGCCTAGCAGCAAAAACCTGCGGAGCGGGTTAACTGCTAATATGGGATTATTGGATGGGGAACCGTTTCAAACACCCACATGAAGTAACTCGTTAAAACACAAAAAATAATCCTGAGAGTGGGTACAAGAACTCCGCCAAAAGAAATTTTTAAAAATTTTATTGTTTTCAGTAATAAAAATAAAACTCTACTAAAATTTAAAGGAAAAATGTGTACCTTAGCTACAAACAGGGAATAAAACCTCAAATTTACTGAATATCCCAAAATTATATACATCGTTTAGCCAGAAAAACCATAATTCCATGCTACAGAAATATAAAATTAAATTAAAAATACCACGGAAGTAAACCAGTTCAAAATCAACATAAAAATATGGCTAAGTAAACACGAGATTACGAAATCATAAAAATTATAAAGTAACAACACATACGCTGCAGTGGCGGTCCGTGAGCTAGAATGCTAAGATTAAAAACAATGTTATAGAAGTTGTAGCTGTAAAAACTGTAAAGAATTTTTTTTTTTTTTCAAAATTTCAAGAGTTTGTATGGAGATTTTCAAGATTCTTTCAGTTTGGGAATATGCCGCATCCACAAACTGAAAGATCTTCCATACAAAAAGTTGAAATTTTGAAAAAAAATAAAATTCATTTTCAGCTATAACTACATTAATCAAGGGCAGATTTAAGGTGCTCCCCCCAGATGGTATTTTTGTGTACTGTGGAGATTCCATCACAGTACACACTTAGAAGCGAATCAAATTATCAGAGTTGTTAAAATATATGAATAAAAAAACAGAAAGAACATGAGTGGAACTCTTGTCTACTTCTGGCTGGAATTGCGAATTCTGTTCGTTGCATCCCTTCACACACTTGCAAATGAAAGATCATTTGCCCGTCCGCCCCTTGTGCCCCTCCCAGAAAAAAATCCTGGATCCGCCCTTGACGTCAATAATGTCGTATTTTCAATCTTAGCACTCTAGCTCGCTGAAAACTCACGGACCGCCACTGATACACAGTCAACAAACATGAAGATGTGGGTATCAACATACATAAAGATGAGGAAATCATGATGTAACACCAACCTACATACAGTCCAGAATCGAAGATAAATTGGAAGTAAAAAAAAATAAAATGACATTCTATCCAAAATCAAAGTCAAAGTAACCAGGAGCACAAATGTGACTCATCAATTTTTTTTGTGCTGATTATTTTTTTTATATATCTTCTTTCGCGAAATTCGATTCTTCAAGCAATTTTCTACAATCCCGAATCTGGAGCACAGAAAGCGATGGAGTAATAAAATGGTAGAATCGTAGTGGCTGTTCATCAACCTTCTTTTGCAACAACAAAATAGTACTAGGTACATAAATATTTGGCTGCATAAACATAATAAACAAAATAATACTAGGTATGGTCTGTCAATTAAGAAGAGTACAAAATATTAAAAATTAAACTACAAAATTTGTAGGCTGGCAACACCAACTTAACCGTCAAATATTATTTTAAAGCGCAATGATACCGAATATATAGAACACTGTAAATCACATTTTTTCTTCAAGAAAAAAATGAAGATCGAAGAAGTACTGTTGTTAAGGTAATGACATAAATCTGATCAAATGGTGTTTTACAAAGTGATTTGCTTTTATTATTTAATTTAACATAAATTTGAATTTAATAGTAGGTAGAAAGGAAGAATCACTAAAGGCTTGTTCACATTGGTAAAGTAGTTAGTCGAGTAACAAGAATACTCGCTACTTGACTGACCAAAATGCTACTACGAACTAATAAATTTATGATGTTTGGACACGTTTAGTAACTAAAATACTCACTACTTGACTAAACTACTAGCCTAGTCTGTACGGGCCATAAGGGTGAGTTTAGTTACACTAATTTAGATCTGAATGAGTTAAATATATTCAGATCTAAAATTAGAGACATGATCTAAAGCCCAGGCAACACTAGTACTAAATAAATGTGATCAATTTCTAAAGTGTGCTTTATATTTTACTAGCTGGTCCCCGGCACGCGTTGCAATGCCATTCAAAGAAATAAATTGATTCTCCCTTCATATCCTTTCCTGTGCGTCCCCGTTCCATTCCACCTTCCCCTCCCTCATCTCTTCCCTCTCCGTGAACGAAATCTCCCCTGTTCCCCTTCCCCCTGCCTTTCCTCCCTGCCGCTAAAATATATGAAATATACACATTTTCATTTATACAAATTATAACGCCAGAGCTCACCATTATATATAGCCTGCGTGTTATTCTGATGTACGATGTTCGCCTTTATAATATTAGTAGAATTAAATGTTATTCTTCACTATGTTAACACAAAATTGCAGAGGTATAATATAGAGATCGGTGGGTAACTAACTAAATTGCAATGAGAAACTATTTTTTTCACTTTTATGCCTTTTTATTTTTTTATAAAAATGTAGTTTACACTGCTTTAAAGCTGGTTCACACACAGCTATCAAATATAAAATATCATAGCACGCCAAATAACGCTCTCCATACAATCCCTTCAGACCATTCACACCTAAGCATTTTTAAGCGCAGACAATATATAGACAATACACATCTTAGATGTAACCGCTCCAGAGGCGATACGCCCAGAAGAAAAGTCTCCCCCTCTCCGACTAAACATTGTAATTACGGAGCTGCCTAGACCTGTGGATGACAGATATCAAGTTGACAGATTTCAGTACAAAAAATGTGCATTCCGTTGCCGCTCCCTAATTCAACTGACCCCCTCTCCTACCACAGGAAGAAATATTTGATAGCCTCATTTGAAAGCACGAAAAATAAGCGCTCGCGATTCAACAGATATATGCTCGCAGATTTATAGCTTTGTGTGAACCAGCTTTTACCATTCTACCATGAGTAATATTTTTAGTATTGCCATTTGAATAACAGTGGCGCCCTCCTATGTTTTCTACCCTTATTTGACAAACTTTAAAATGTAGTTTATAATCAAAAAGAAAGGTATAAAGTACTTATTTACAAATCACTCCAGAGGAAATTTTGCTTTCGATTTATTGTAAGAGAAAATTAGAAATACCCTTTTTTTGAACACAAGGTTTCTTAACTTTTTTTTACGTTAGTTCCACATAGGAGGCCCTAATGCGATACGATACGATACGGTTGTGCCCCCCGGCCAGGAGCCCTCCTTTCCCGGTGAGACCGGTACACCGAGGGGCACTGATTTGTTAGGACTTGGAACATGTGTGCTCTGAGGATGGAAAGGAGGTTGAAGTTTAATCGACCAGTATACATGGCAACCTTATAAGCCAATATTGGAATTTAGCAGGGCAGGAGTTAAAGAATGGATTGAGCATTACGACTTTTTCTATTTTTTTAATCCTTTCTTTATGTCTTCCTTCTTCTTGCCTATTCTCGGCTCTTCTTAGATCTTCTCATCTCTTTTCAGCTCTTCTTGCCCTTAGTGGCTTTTCTTGTCTTCTTCTCTTCTTGCTTCTCCTTGTCTCCTCTGGGATCTTTGTCTCTTCTTGGCTCTTTTTGCTTCTTCTGGACCCTTCTTGCCTCTTATTGATTCTTCTCATCTCTTGTTGCTTTTTCTCTTCTCTTATTGTCTCTTCATATGCTTCTTGTTAGATCTTCTCGTCTCTACTGGTCTCTTCTTGCCTCATCTTGGATCTTCCCGGTTCTTCTCGTCTCTTCTTGGACCTTCTCGTCTCTTTTCGGTTGTTCTTGGTTGTTTGTGGTTTATTTTTGCTTCTTCTGGGTTCTAGGAAACTGATGCCGAAACTAGATGTTTATTGCCAAAACAACCTTCAGTCGGTAACTACTTAAAACCGTTTTTAAAATAATCAATTTACACAGCGGTTTTCTTATCTTTTAAACTTTGAAGCAGTTTATAATTCAAGAATCCACTAGGATGTTACTTGTGTTCTGAGGACTCCACTCATAGTAGTGATATACAATCAACTACAGTGGACCCGCAGTAATCCGACAAACGTTTTGCAGGGCGATGTCGGATTATCGAATTTGTCAGATTATAGAGTACTGGCTAAGGCTAGCTTTACACTCGTAATTAAAAATTACGGATTACGTAAGATTTTGACAGGTTACTCCCAGGAGCGTTTACATATGAATCTGACTTGTGGTAATTAATGATCACGGAAGTTTTTCGGAAGTTCGACCTGTGTAACTGCTCATGCGACCAATTACATCTGTAAATGTATTTGCGGTAAGATGGCTTCCTTTCAACAACGACCTGCTACTGTCAAATTTACGCGATTTTGTCAACAAAGTCGAAAAGGACCAAATAAAGTGCTGAAATAGAATTTGGCTTTAATTAAACAATTCTCCACGCACTTTTTTGCCGTCAAAGGCGAAAATTAATGGATTTCTTTCATTTTATTCGAATGACAGCTACCTGACAGCTGCCGACAGCAACCGATTTCGTATTCAAATACGTAATTTTAAAAACAGAAATATTGAGATTATAAAGGTTTGGACCGATAATTGAATAGAAGGATGCTCATTTTCAGAAAACTCAAATAAGTGGAAATAAATACTAGTTTTATAGGAAAAAAATCCAATAAAAACAAATGTCTTTTGATTTTTGACATTTCGCAACGGAGCATTTTGGTACTATTTCTTACAAAAAGTCCCTCAGCTTATCAAACTGATTTTATAAGCTGTGAGAAGGCTGTAATTTCGCGCGGACGCGATTAGACCTGTCAAAAAACTTCCGGAAGAAGAAGTTCTGTAACATGCTTTAAATTGCGTTAAGTGACTTTTGGTGTTGTTTACATTGGTAATTTGGCCATAATTCGCTTACACAAGCGAATTACGGGAAAAAACTTACGAATGTAAAGCCAGCCTAAGGCGAATTACGGGAAAAAACTTACGAATGTAAAGCCAGCCTCTACAGTCCGAAAGTTTTTAAATAAGAGTATCTTGTAATCCGACAAATTACAAATCAAAGAATCTATTTGAACTACGAATCATATTACGTAATTATGTATATAACATGTATGTGGAATTTAGTAAATTAAACATCACAATGGAGAACTAATATTTTATTATAAAAATAACATCATCAAAGGATGTACCATCAATTTAAAACATATTCATAATTTTTTTTTTCTTTGTTATTTGTTTTTGGGGTGTTATGCCGTGTTGCCCTACCTCCTTCTTTAGCCAACGTTTCGGACAGCGTTACAGTGTCCATCATCAGGGCAGATGAGTAATTGTGTTGGCCAAAGAAGGAGGTAGCGCCACAAGGCATAACACCCCAAAAAAAATAACGAGAATTCAAAAAAAAAAAATTTCTGTTCTGTTTTAAGTACAGTCAAATTCAAACTGAAACAATACGAGTAGAGCTGTCGAGCACAATGGTGGTGGCGCGTACAAGTTACAACCTGTTCAATCATTATCAGGCGTGTCGGATTACAGGGGGCACCGGATTAGCTAGGGGCAGAATTACCGCGGGTCCACTGTAATTTCATGCAATATACTCCAAACATAATGCTCAGATGCTGCTTGAAGAGTCACGCCTTTTTTCAGCAGAATTGATGTTCGTCTGGCAATTTAATGCGTTGCAGGACCCAGTCAGTAATAATATATAAGCCCCATTGAGATGACCTCTTTCATAAAATGGCACTTTATTATGTGAATACCTCACACGAGTTCCAGCTGCTACCGTCTGGAGCCAGTGGGGCTATTGCATTCCCAATTGGGGTATGTCGTGAGGCTGAAGATAGCGGGGAGGGGAAGGAGATGGGAGGAGGAAGGTGGAGAAGTACCTGGCTATTCATATCTGGGCATCAGAGACAGCTAAAAGCATTTCAAGCAACTGTTAAATATCGTAACTAGAATTGTTTCATGAAAATGTGAATGAGAAATAAAAGGGATGGTTAGATTTTAGAATAGTTTTATTGTTATTAAAATAAATCACTTCTTGTTATGAATGATTCCGTCATACTTCTGCTGGAACCACTTCATGGCGTCCTCTTTAGTCAGGCGATGGGGGAATCCAACCTTTCCGCGCTTGCGCTTCCTGTGAGCCACGTTGAATCCTGGAACAAGAGCAACCAACATACCACCGTTAGCCTTTATTACATCAATAACAGAGGAGCAAGGGGTACAATGGATGATCTGTTTCTCATTTTTAGTAATCCACCGAGCCAGTCAGAGATGGGTGGAAGTTGCAAAGAGATTTCATCTAGCACGTCATTGACTAAGAAAATTCTCAGTAGGCAGAATTTTCTTGAACAAAAGACATGCGTAATACGTAGAGCAAAAGGGGACATTATTCAATGACAGGTATAACCATCCATTCTGAATTGAGTCAATAATAAATCATGAATCTAATGATTTATTATTAATAATGAAATGTTTTACATTAATAACCCTCGGATGACCAACATTTTCTCAGTTGGAAATAATGTTGCTAACTCGATTTTCAAAATAAAGCCAGACATCCTGACAAGCCTGAAAAGGAGCTAAAAGCTAAATCTTGTTTAGCCTAATGCCTGGATCACACGCACCAAGTAGATGGGCGAGACAGTGCTAGTACTAGGTGCGTGTGATCCAGGCATAAGTTGTGACTGAAAATTCAACAACCTTGGGGGGGGGGCTAGAAAAATTCTGAAAAATTAACCTGTTCCTTTTAACTTTCGTTCCTTTTATCCTTCCTAAAGAAATTAAACTAACTCTGTAATTGCCATTTTCGTTCCCGAGTTTTATATAAAAAGAGCTAGATTATCTGAAAAATGGACTAAGAAGCTAAACCACTGTTTTGGAGCTGATGGCCTCATTTTGGAGCTAAAGGAGTGGGATTAAAATCATTGTTTGTCTCCAACCAAAATTATAAACATGGTTTTATTACCACATTAACATTTATGATACTAATATTTGAATGTATTAATTTTGAAATAAAATTAATGATTGTCAAAAGTATGCCCAGTATTCTATCCACATCAGGGAGGAGATATTTCGATTTTTCAATTGCAACAAATTTTTCAATTGCAAAAATATTTTGATTATGACCATTTAATAATATAGTTAAACTTCAAGCACATTTATGGAGCATCTCATCAAGAACTAAATGCAAAGTATTAAAGAAATAATAATTACCGGGGCGTCCCAGAACAACGTAGAAATCTAACCCGTAGATACCAATAGAAGGGTCGTACTTGATTCCCAAGTCAATGTGTTCCTGGATACCAAAGCCAAAGTTGCCGGTGTCGGAGAAGTTGCCTCGCACCAACTCGTATTCCTTTACCTGCAAACACAAACATATATCAGATTAGCATCCAGAGACAACTAACAACACTCATCAGTTAGTTAGTATGGGAATATCATGTATCTCTTATAAGTAATCTACCGAGCCAGACAGAGATAGGCGGATGTTGCAAAGAGATTGTTAATCTAGCATATTTCAACAAAGGATATCCTCACGTGAGACAGGATATACATTAATAATAAGATATGCGATGAAGTGTTATTCCACTTAATATTAATGACTCAACATCAATTAGAAGAATTACCTCATTTTAAATAATTTATTAATACAATTAAAAAAAAAAACTATTCAGCGGAACAAATGTTCTAAATTGCAAAATAATTATTACTGATTAGCCGCTGCAAGATTATTATGTCATGAAAACGCAATAATAACACTGCTACAAGGTGAATAAGAAAAACATTACAAAATGTCCTTAATGCGCTTGCTGATTTCTGACTCAATTCAGTCCTTGATAACTGCAGAATTTTCAGGTATTCATTAGATGATATATTTATATACCAGAGAAAATGGAAAAAGAAAAGTCAAATAACCCTTAAAATGAATTGAATCATCATGGTACTTGAAAGGAATGCGGTTCACCCTGATAACCTCCGAGATTGACAGAAGTTTTGCAAAAACATGTGGCAGCGTAAAATAAAAAAATTGGCTGACGAAAACAGCTCGAGGAGGCTTTCATCCGGTAGCAGTTGATGGTACAATAAGAGAGAACTTTCTGAACAGAAATATGACTTACCTTGAGTCCCCTCTCGAGGATTTCTTCGGCTTTGACACCTCGGACCGTGCAGTGGACGGCGATCTTTTCATTCCTGCGGATACCGAAGGAACGCACGGTGTAGCGGGCCTTGGAGAACACGGGCTGTTGGCCAGTGAGCTGTTCCAACACCTGGAAGATCACACCACACGTTTAACATATATATCTACAGGTACGAATCACAGCATACTCCGAGATCAATTTCTTAATTAAAATGGTTTGTTTCTCATTTTTAGTAATCCACCGAGCCAGTCAGAGATGGGTGGAAGTTGCAAAGAGATTTAAATCTAGCACATCATTGACTAAGGAAATTCTCAGAAGACAGAATTTTCTTGAACAAAAGATATGCAAACATTTATCAACATTTCTTGTGAATTGAACCTTGTTATTTTTATTTACAAATGTGACGTAAGCGCAAGACAGACACTTACTAATAGCATACTCTAGTGCACTAGTAATATACTAACACTCGACAGTATGTATCTGTACACACTATAGATAGATATGGCAACAGTGGGTACAAATTACTGGAATAAATAAGTGTTTTACGTAAATCGTAATGGCTCATTCACCATCATCCACATATTTTTGTTGTGGTTTCACATTTTTAACCTTAAAAAATTGTATGAGTATGAAAATTCACTTGACATTTGAGGTTAAAAATATAAACAATTGTAAATCACTGGACTAACCTTGGCGGCACGGGTCAATCTATCACCAGACTCACCAACGCAAATATTCAGACATAATTTGCGGATGTGCAGATTTCTCATAACATTTTTGGTGTTATCTTTAATAACTTTCCCCTCCTTCGCTTTCTTCACAGGTTTCACAGGTGCTACGGCCGGCTGAAAATAATGAACGACATTGCTATTATGGGCTATTTTATTTACCAGCACCGTAACATGAACTTAATTTATCTAAATAATTTTAGGTGCCGATGGCTGTTATCCCGAATGACATTTGGAACGTGTTATTTTCGGTCACATATTAGTAAATAGATTAACAACTTCGGAAACTTTTAATAATCAAATCAAGTAACTGAATCATTTTTCATTTGCAATTCGCGAAGCACTGATATATAAAATCAAGGATTATTAAGATATTTGAAGATTTAAAAACTAGTAATCAAAATAACACACCGCCATGATGCCCGACGAATCAAAAAAGGACCGTAAGTGTGGCCAGACTGCGAAACATTTTGGTTACCAACTTTGAAGGCTATTATTCCTAATGTTTTGCAGCCAGTAAAAAAGTAGTTGACGTCCAGTTAAAGGCGCTATTCATGAAAACAATTAGAACGGAAGAAAAAGCTTGATTTTTTGGCAAGTTTTATTTTTCATTGATTTCATTAACTCACAAAGTAAATTAATTTTGTTGTATCAATAAAAAATACTTGGGTTGTTCATGTTCAACCTGAAAATTCTGCAAAATCATTAATTAATATAGTAAAGAAGTAATTTAATGTACTATGAAACTGTATGCAAAGAACTTATTTTTTCAAAGAAG
Organism: Glyphotaelius pellucidus; assembly: GCA_936435175.1. Taxonomy (NCBI): domain Eukaryota; kingdom Metazoa; phylum Arthropoda; class Insecta; order Trichoptera; family Limnephilidae; genus Glyphotaelius; species Glyphotaelius pellucidus. The sequence continues at coordinate 50,258,569 of OW386537.1, read as the reverse complement.
AAAAAATATTTCGGAAAGCACAAAGAAGTTAAAATTTTGGAAAGTTAGAAGTAGTAGGTACGTAATAAATTAAATATTACTTTTGTGGCTGTAGAAGAATGCAAAAAGTGATGCAAAGGCAATTTTTTTTTAATATACCTACTGGATCATTTTTGACAGTTTCAATTTTTTCAACCTCATTTCTGTCTTTGCTTTAAAAAACGTGAAAAACATATCAATTAATAAGAACAATGATAAAATTATTGCGTTTTCAATAAAACTTTCATTACGAGTGTTATTTTTTCAGCACGTTAGGAATTATTTATTTTTTACACTTGCTACACTTTTTCAAGACATTATTTGATTACGTTGGCAACCACGCACCGAAATTTATATTTATATTAATTTTACCGCCGTGGTTTTAAATACATTTGAAGGGAAAATTATTATTAAAAAATGGATGATGATGAAGATGAGAGAATTTTGGATCCAACCGAGCCACAAACCACATCCCATATTCCTCAAGAAAGGATAGCAGCCCGAGAATTGCGAATTCAAAGAAGACAAAATGCTCTCAAAAGGTATCCAAGCAACCAACAAAATATGTTAATTATGGCCTGCAGATGAAAGACTTTAATTGCGGAATACAGAAACTATTCCAAATTCATACAAACTCCAAAAAGTCTCCCAACTAAAAAGTTTCACAAAATCTACCTCCATATATCATAATGGATGTTTATGCCCACAACTGTTGTACACATCTGTCTCCGCAACTAAAGTCTCTCATCTGTGATGGTCCTTATTAGTTAGAGATAGAACATGTTATCATAAATTACAAGACAAAAAATAGTATTTAATGAAATAACATGTCTTTCAACCAAGTCCCAAGTATTGAGACATTGATTATGATATTTTTTGTTGAACCTAACTAAAATAACTTTGTAGCTATCGTAAGGAAAATCAATAATTTAATAGATGAATTAGACACAAATATTGAACTTCCCGTCATAGAAATGGAACTGAAAAATATATTGAGACAACTACTAGACCAATTTACCTGGTTATATTCATCAATCTTCCTCTCTGGAATTCTGGATATTTATTCCCCTAACTGCATGCAAAATACTGTTGATATTATAGAACATCAGGGCCCGCAGAGGGCGGGGAGGAGGAGGAGATGGGCCCCGTGGAGCGCCAGGCGGTGGCCAGCACAGCTCTTCTGGAGCACCTGCAAGCAGACGGGGAGGAGGCCGTCACCAACGTGCGCGTGGCCAGTGATGCCCGCGAGGTGCAGCGGAGGTTTGCAGAAGCCAACAAGAATAAAGGTTAATATAATATGTTACACTCGCAGAGTTAAGAGTTAAAATGAGAAAAAAAATCTCTATATTAAGTACTCTGGGAAAACTACTTATGGTAGATTAAATACAATTTTTTAAATGTGTCGACACATTATCTGGTTGGGTCATCATCATTTTGAAAAAATAAAGTAAGTTATTACGAAAACAGAATCAGCTGATGCATGGTGACCCAAGCGGAAATTTAGTATTGGCTCACAACAGGGGTATGTTATTAGATAATGGAAAATGATAAAGGTTAAGAAATAATTAACCAACAATAATTGAAAATACTACTTGATGACCAATTTAATGAATTGTCATTAATTCCAGAAACTTTGGCAAAACTGGAGGAGGAAGCAAAGTTGGCTGAAGAAAAATTTCAAATTATATCCAAAAATTGGAATCCCATCTTGGAGATGAACGATCCAATTGAAATAAATGAGGAGATAATGAACCAGAAAGAGCGGTGCAATGATTTGATAGAACAGAAGAATGTACTCATTAGCAACCTCAAAGACGAAATGAAACTTGTGGATGAAACATTTTATAAGGATTTACAGAAACAGGTCCGTTCATATCCAAACTTTGAAGCAGAGAAAACCTTTTACTTTTATTGATCTTCAATATTCTGCCTACTTATCTATTTATTTGTGCTTCCACAGCTAAAGGACATCAAGGAACTCAGCGAACGCATTGACGCCCAAGTAGTTCTGATGAGAAATGCGTACGAGTCTCAACTTAATCTTATTGAAAGCGCCATAGAAATGGAGCGAGCCCTCACAATCGAGTACAACCGCAAGCGTTGGGAAGCTTTGTACAAGAAAAGGGATAAAGAAGAAATGACAAATATTTATCAAAAAATGGAGCAGGTAATTTATAATCTTTCTGGACAGTTCACGTTGCGTTGCAGTAAACATTATTGGAATGTATGAAAGGACTGAATTTAGTTCAAGTCAAAGGCACTAGATATTGAATTGAGTGTTTTACAGATTGCTGATTTTGAAAGGCGAATGGATACTTTGACCTTGGAACACAGAGAGAAGTACAGAGGAGCCAAGATCCAACTGGAAAGAGAAATTCAAACCCTTCAACAGGAACTGCAGCAATTAAAAGCTACTTGCATAATTAACAGCGAAAAAATAGACTACAACTTTCAGGCAAGTTCAACCTTTTTTTTAATTTGGGAGGCGGGTATGGAATAAATATGGTATGGTACCCCCGCCCTGGGATTGTTGTTTAGCTATCACCTCTGCCACAGGTCACCCCAAGTGGTTTGCTACATTTGATGACTTAGTGGGGGTGCTCGAGTACATGGGGTGAGGTTCGTCTAGGTCTTGGTGGTAGATACTTTTGCTCACCTACTGCGTGGCGGGCCGGATTGGGAGAGACTGGTTGAGTGGGAGAGATAGATTCATGTGTTTGTCACTCCTGAACACATTGACCCCCAGATTCCTATACACTCCTCATTTACTTTTTCCTTCCTAGAACTTTCTCTCCTTCCTTTCCCTAAAAAGACCCTTCACACAGCAGCTTAAGATGACATAGGCCCTGAGGGAAATTATTTTCCTAAGCGTCTCCTGTGTGGAGCTAATGTTAAAAAAAAATATGAGTGCAGTTCACACACGGTAGAAGCGAAACTTTACCAACACAATCTCAAGCCTTGAAAAGTGAGGTCATAATCAAAACAGTCATTTCCGTTTTATATCTCAACCAATGCCTTTAAAAGTGACATTATAATCAATTTGGCTAATGAGCGCAGTGTGATGCTTCGCAGGTGCTTAAGCGTAATTTCCGTTTCATCCAGATTCCGAATCACTAAAGAAGTTTCACTTCAAAAAACCTATAATATTAGATTTAGCCATCTCTTCAGTGGATTTAACCAACCTGATCATTTTTTTGAAAGCAAATAATAAGATTTTTTCTTTGCATTAGGTTTTGAAAAGAAGGGAAGAAGAAAACGTGTTTGTCAGATCTCAACAGAAGAGGAAACTGAATAAGATGCAGGACGTCATCAACGGTCTTAAAAAGAAGATCAAAGATGCTCAGAGAGACGGAGCTGCGGAAGAGGCCAAAGCGACCAAAGAGATCTGTCGCCTTCATGACGTCATGCTCGATCTTCAAGTTAAAGCGGAACACTTTGCCGGCGTAACATACATACATATTCATTATTTTTATATTAAACTAAGAAAATTATTATTAATACCAGTATGTAGAAGTTTTTACATCTTATAGTGAATTCTAACCCAGAATCATTGTTTTAAGGTCAATGAGAGAAAATATCAACAGCTCTGGAGAATGAATAGAGAAACAGCAAACGAATTGATTGAACAAATAATTGACACTGACAAAATAATAAGTGAAAAAATCCTCGGGATCGAGTCGCCAGCAATCAAATTTAAAATACTGAAACAGTCGGATCTCCCATCTTATAAAACAGCCATGGAAAAAATACAAAACATAGGTAAATTAAAATTTTACTGATAAATATATCAGTCCTGAGAAAAATTGTGTTTTGATCGTCCAGTTGATTACTCAGACATCTCCAAAGTTTTGAGTTAATGAAGAAAGCTATATTTGAATACTCACCATAAATCAAATATTAATTACATGTGTCTGTGTTTTACATATTAAATCTATACTTATATCATAAATGCGAAACCGCTCGAGTTTGTTTGTTACGCTTTCACGCATAAAACAATAAAACGATTTTAAAAATTCTTTCACCAATAGAAAGCTAAATTATATGCGAAGACTATAGGCTGTATATGATGGTAAGCTCTGGCGTTATGAAATTATAAATATTAATATATTATATTTCTAATACGTTTTCTGTCGCTAACAAAAGCGAGTTATTATTGCTAATTATTATAGCTAACGTCAGAAAACAAATTGTTGCCATGGAAACGATGTTGATAAATTTTTTATTTCAGGCGTCATAGTTAATATCTATCTATCTATGTAAATAAAAATGAATACTCGAAATTTTGGTATCTACGCGCGTAACTTCCGAACGCCTGAACCAAATTGGATAATTCTTTTTTTTACTGCTGTTGAGCTCTGAAATTTAGGTGGCACGCGAGCTTTTTGAAAACTGAATGTACCGAGAATAAATGTATGAAATGCGGGAGGGGGGGGATAATTGATAAGTGCAAGTGCTATAGTAATTTACCCCTAATACCATGCAAGCGAAGCTGCGGGCAAAAAGCTAGTATGTGTTACGTTACGACATTAGGGAATCGAGTCCTATTGCGCGCGAATCCCTAATACGCAGCCGGGGATCCTAGTGCGCAGGCGCACACTTTGCCCCTTCTTGAGTCGACGCGCAAGTCAGAAGCAAGCGTCGGCAAGCCGGCCAGTCTTCCGCTGAGAGCCCCCGGCTCAACACTTCGGCCGAACATGTCCGAAATTCCGGTGATGTTTTCACGCGCGAGTTCTTGTTCGTGTACCCAAGTGCTGGACGCCGCTATTCATCAGAGCTACTAGCTCGGAAACGTGAGTCAGTACTAAATCTTATCTTGTGTGTGCAAATGGTGATTTAGTTCCCCTATAAAACGTGTAGAGAGAGAGATTATTCATCAAACAGACTTTTAGGTAGGGTTGTTCATCCCTGTTTCATGCGCCGAGGCTGGCAAGACTGTGTTACCCATTGTGAATCTTAGATTGAATAAACCATTTATGTTATAATACCAGTGTTTTGTTTGACGAGAGAGGCCCGGGAGGTGGGAAAGGAAAGGAGAAGTGAACACCGGACCAGAGGCACTCGCCTTGGGATTAAGAGGAATCGTGCTTGTGCCCAAACCCTGAGCTAGTTTATTTGGACAAATCACGTATCTAATTGTTAGAAATATGCGGGAGCTGGCTCCTGGAAGCCGGCCACGTTCGCAGACGCGTGGTCCACAACCCCAACATATGCTATAAAATAACACCGCGACGCGTATTACATTAATTACATTTTGAAATTTCCTACTAGTAATCCGGAGAACATAATTTTTTTGTTTTTTTTCAGTACAAGTGTTTCTTTATTATAATTGATGAGGTGGTGTTTATGTGTAATCTGAGTATTGTACCAGATAGATGGTACACTTTTACATATACCTAACTACATTCAGCTCAAATTTTGATTTGAACAATAATGCTTTTATTCAATTTTTTAAATGGTTTTTTTTGTAAACAAGTTCTGCTCTGCAAATATTATTATGCATGACAGCTGTTTCACCTTCCGACGGCATTATCAAATGAAGCCACTTACAGACGATCTACTTATTTATATATTAGGTGGCAGTAACGCAATTTTTGAACCTCCCTCCCCCCATGTAACGCGCCGTAATGTTTTCTGTACCCCCCTCCCCCTCCCGAAGCGTTACGTAACATCCAAGTGACTATTTTTTTTTATCTAAAAGTCATAATTAAGTTGCGCAAAGTACTGGAAAGTTTTATCTATATGTAATATTATTATATTTTAGCAGTAAACTTACCTGTGTATAATAACTAAAAAGCATTCTTGCTTTCTTCTGACTTCCCCACCTTCCTCTTCCCCATCTCCTTCCCCTCCCCACTACCTTCAGCCTCACAACATACCCCAGTTGGGGATGCCATAGTCTTACTGGCTCCAGACGGGAGCAGTTGGGACTCGTGCGGTAATCATATAAATAAATAAAAAATTTTAATCTAACGATATTGTTTACATTTGACAAAAGGTGCTAAAGTGCGACCATTGGTGTTTCCAAATTAATAAATCGAAAGAAGCCGGGGTTTTTTCTAAAATCAGACTAACATATATTACGGTTTGTATAATTGAACTGTGCTTAAACATTTTTATCTAGGACAAAAAAAATATACGATAATAAAAATAAAAGTAATTTGTCAAACAATAATCATTAATAACATGAATAGATTTTATTTATTAGTTTTATTTTAGTAAATTGTACATTTACGTTTACAATTTCCTAATTAATTATATTGTCTGTAAGTGGCTTCGCCACGATTTGATAATGCCTTTGGGAGGCGAAACAGCTATTGAGCGTAATAATAATTACGCAGCAGGACTTATTTACATACATATAAGCCGTTTTTTATTATTATTGAATAATAATATTACTCAATATAAAATCGATACAATGAACTTGATATTAATAAATAAATTAAATAAAAAATCAGTTAAAAATTTTTTTTATTATTATATTTGTAGACTCCTACAGTTGTGGAAATACATTATCAGATACTGCTTCAGATATGACCGGCACTTCCTCTGAAAATAAGGCCTACAACGAATCAAGAAACAAACTGGTAAACATTATTGGTAATCATTACAAAAATGAAATTTGTACATTTTGTGAAATTAACATAATATCAATAGGAAAAATATCTAAAGCACCATACAGCTGTGACATTAAAGATGACCCTACAAGCTACACAATCAGCTATATTGTTTGTGCTTGAGTTCATTCAATCAAATTTTCTAGAGTTTCCATGTTCCCTTGATCAAATTCCAAACAAGGTTTTCTAAGACACTGTAATTTAATTTTCTGAAAGATGCATTTGATTTTAAGAAAATTCGTAAAAATTGACGGAGATACAGCATTTTATTTGAAACCGTTTTAAACAGTTTATATGTTCAACAAAACTTTGAACTCGTTTTTCTCAAAACTACGTTTTTCTGACAACATATTGGAAAAACTACACATCCAATTTGCATGCACCAAGTCTTAAACTGCTCGAAAATCCAGTCACTTTTTTTTTATGAATGATAAAATTTTTCCATAAAAAATCGAAAATAAAATTCGCTGGTCCCCCACCCCCCCCCCCCCCCTAATGCAATTTTTTCTGCAAGAAAGTCTTACTTCACAGGTATCATCGACGCAACGACAATATTATGTTACATGTATGTAATTGGTTATCTATAAACTAAATCATAAGATAATCTCATTGTTATTTCAGGTAGGCCATATACTGAACTTGGTGGCTGATAGCTCCGGTTTTCTGATTGAAGAAAGGCTGTGGCCACTTCTGCAAAAGTATGAGGAAGGACCAGTTTTAATATGCAAAATGGACAATGTCTTTACTGTAAGTACATTTGTATAGGTATACATTTTTTCTAAAAATGTAACAAAGTTTTTAAATTAAATTGGAAATTTGCAAAAAAATTGTGAAACTGCTCTATTGATTGTAGGCTTTGGAAATTCTACACGAAGAAGATGTCCTTATGTTGTGCACATATTTTTCTAAGTATGCCTACTGTCCCGTCTGTGATGACAATGACGGTAAAGGAAAGGACAAAAAAAATAAGATGCCGGCTTTACAAGAAGTAGTATGATTTAAAATACCTTCCTAAGATATTTAAGTTAATAAAATACAAAAAATCTGAACATGAACTGTGAACTTTTCAGAAGATCAAAGAGAATTCCGATGGCGGCAGTCGACAGGATTCCGAGTTGGGGTCTGCTACAAAAGAACAGCAAGGTAACATTATACTTTCACACATAGAATTAGACGATAAGCATAATTTGAGAGGCGGGTATGGATACCTCCGCCCTTGGAACCATTTGTTGGATAACCAACACCCCTGCCATAGGTCCCCTCAAGTGGTTCACTACGTTTGGAGACTTAGCAGGTATACCCAGGTTCATGGGGTAAAGTTTGTCTAGGTCTTGGTGACGAATGCGTTTGAACGAACCTACTGCATGGTGGGCCGGATCGGGAGACTGGTTGAACGTTAAGAGAGACCTTTCGACCTCTGCAGCCAGACTCCCGAGCCTTGCACCATAGTGGGAGGGATGAATTCATATGGTCGTCACTCCTGGACACATTGATCCTCAATTTCTCCTACCCACTCCTCGTATCTTTTTCCTTCCCAGAATTTCCTCTCCTTTCTTTCCCTAAAAAGACCCTCTGCACAGCATCCCCAAAGATGGTTTAGGCCCTGAGGGAATTTTTCTGAAGGTCTCCTGTATGGAAATAATGTTAAAAAAAAAACAATGCTCTTACCACAACTGTAAAGTCACTCTTATAAGTTCCTTGGAACTTAACAATCAACATCACAAGTCACAGTGTGAAGAACTAGAGTCGCACAGTCTCGTAGTCATGATGCATTCAAACTTCACAACAAATTGAAGGAAATTACAGGCACTTCTAGAAGAATTACTCCATCATGTTTGGTTGACGAATCCGATAAATTAAATTGGATGAAAAAGATATTTTACAAACATGGGAAAAATATATTTATGATACATTCAAAGATATTAGACCTGACATTAATATTCCTAACAATCAATTGCATGGACCATCGATTTTAAAGTCAGAAATTCTTCATGCGATAAAGACTTCAGACAATAGAAAAGCGTGCGGATCAGACAATATTCCAGTTGAGGTGTTGAAGCTCATTAGTAATGAAAATGTTGACTACCTGTTGAAGTTGTTTAACTCCATATATGACACAGGTATATATAGAGCATATATACCCCAAGAATGGCTAAAATCAACCTTTGTGACATTGCCTAAAAAACAATACCCTAAGAAGTGCGGTGACTATCAAGCCTGATGAGTCATGTCCTTAAAATAATACATGCCAGGAGACGCAATAAGTGCAAGCAGGACTTGGATGACACTCAGTTTGACTTCAGAAACGCGTTTGGAACGTGTGAAGCATTAATAATGTTCGTCGACAGATAATATCTGTCGACGAACCGTTGCAAAAGTGTCGTGACCAAAGAAAGGAAGTCTTTGTCTGTTTTATTGACTGCGTAAAGGCATTTGACGGAATATAACATGCTGACCTAATGGAAATGCTTGCGGATTGTGCGACTCGTAACATTGACACCAAAGAAATTTCATTAAAAACCTTTATTGGTTCCAAACAGCAGAAATAAGACACGGGAATGAGAGATCTAATGCAATCATCATTCAGCGTGGAGTACGACAGGGTTGTATCCTGTCACCTTTTTTATTGTTTAATTTCAATTCCAACATCTTTAAAAGAGCCCTAAGTAATACCGAGAAGGGTCTAAAGATCAGCGGAGTTGTCATTAATAACATAAGATACGCAGATGATACTGTATTACTAGCTGACCGTATCAATGACCTCCAAAACCTATTAAATCTTGTTAATAATGTTGGTGACAAACTGGGCCTAGCAATCAACATCAATAAAACTAAATGGATGACATTTGGATGATCCAGATCACTTTGGATCAGCGATACAGTTAAATGGTTGCAATGTTGAAAAGGTGGAAAGATTTAGATACCTCGGAAGTATTCTCATGGAGACTCTTGACCTAGATGTAGAGGTTAGACGCAGAATTGAAGCAGCAAGAACTGCATTCAGTAAAATGAAATCCCTCTTCTGCAATTACAATATCAATTTAAAACTAAGGCAGAGAATGTTAAAATGTTATGTGTGATCAATCTTTCTGTATGAAAATAAATACCATGAACAGGTTAGAGGCTTTTGAAATGTGGCTTCACCAGAGAATGCTCAAGGTCCCATGGACCGACATGATGACCGACACAGAAATTCTCAGGCAGGTTAGAGCAGATAGAGAACTGCTCACATTAATAAAAGTCAGGAAAATTTCATATCCGGGTCACATACTTCGAAGTGAGAAGTGTCACTTGCTCCAATTAATATTGAAAGGCAAAATAGAGGGTCGCCGAGGTAGGAGACAAATGTCTTGGCTGCGAAATGTACGAGAGTGGACCGGTATTAGAAGTGTGGAGGAGCTATTCCGGGCAGCGCTAGATAGAGAGACATTTTCCAGAGTGATCGCCAATGTCAGGGGGACCTGATAGGGTACACAAACAAGAAGAATGCTGAAAAGACAGTGACATCATGAAACATATTTATTTCAGTTGTCTGTGCTGTGCATTAGTTAGTCCTGCATGGTATCTCGTTCAATGAACTTAAATAAAAGTGTATTTTTAAAAATTGGAATGAATTGTTTGAAGAATTCAGACATGCGATAAAGGTGTAATTGCCATTTTTAAACCGGAAATGATTTCTCGGGAATGCAGAAAATCTTGTGATTATTCAGTCCGTGTTAGTATAAATAAATAAAAACAAATCATGTTGGTAAATTGTTTTCAAAGATATGGAAAGGGGACAGTTTAATAGCAACCTGTCAGGTTCCCCTTCAAGTTACTTGATTTTCATAATCGTACTTTACGAATATTTTAAGGTGACCAGACAGATCAAAAGATGCTTAGAAAATCTCAGGGAGAATTTTCTGAAGAAAATATATCTCGAAAATCTCAGGGTGACCAATCTGTTGATAAATTACCCAGAAAAAATCAGGAAAGCGTTCCGTAAGAACATCCTAATGAATATTACATACTTCATACCCACCTGCCAGAGTGATTTAGATTTTAATAATTAAATGTTTTCAGAAAAGCTGCCTCAAAAATGGAACTGAAGATAACAAAATCAGAGCAGCTCTTAGTAAAAGAAGTGGAACAAATATTCAAAGACTGTAGCGCTAATCAAGGCATGTTTCTCTTTTTGTATGAACTTTTAAATGTCACCAGCGTGCGTATATATTCAATAGATTTATTTATTTCTCAGATGTGGGGGTTGGAGCCCTGGCGGGGATGGAATTTGTGCTCGGCACTTCCTCAACAGACTTGCGCAGCCGGATGCCGGTGACTTGCAAATTTGGTCACGACCTGAAGGTTTCCTCCGTTCATGTCCTGAATGCTTTGCAAGAATTCATCGCCAGTGTGGTAGCTGCGGATACAGCTGCTAAAAGGTACACTTTGCACATACCACATGCGGCTAGCTTTACACTCGTAAGTTTTTTCCCGTAAATCGCTGACGTAAGCGATTTATGAAGCAAGAAATGATACAAAAATGCGCCATTGCGTGATGTCAAAAATTAAAAAACAATTGTTTTGTAGGATTTTTTTCCTGTAAAACTAGTATTTATTTATGAGTGTAAAGCTAGCCTACTCGTCACTCTAGTTCGTTTTTATCCAACGGACCACTTTAAGCAAAATTGAGTAGTAAATTGAGTTAAGCGGTCGTTCTCAGAAAATCTTTATTTATACAATACAAGTGAAATATTTTTTTTTTAATTATAGGGGTTTTCAAAACGCAGTCTGTCCTATGTCCTCCAAAATGAAACAACATTCCGAGCATGTTTATCCAACATCCACACCTTGGCCAATAGAACCCCTCGTTTTTAAATCGGCCATTCAGTTACATCTGATAGAAATTTCTCCAACATCCAAGGCATCTTAGCCTACATGTGAAATTCAAACTCTTGGTTGTTTTCTCTCCCAATTTACGTTTTGGTCTGTTGGGGATAAAAACGAACTTGAGTGATGAACTGATTGCAATCTTATAATTGGTTTACGGCTTTCTAACATCATACATTATTTTATTCTCAGGCCCACGCTATCCAAGCTGGACACAGCCATATCTCGCAGTTTGAAAACCGAAGACGTGGTGATGTTCTGGAGCAAGTACAAAGAGGTTTTTCCTCCACAGAAAGAAAAGCTCTGGGACGGCCTGCTATTTGGCCTCAATAAATATCTTCCAGTTTTGCAAGGTATGGAAAACAAGGGCCAATCGCATTACATAAATATGAATGTATTCATTTATTTTGGTAAAATATAAAATATTTCATTAAATGAAGACATTATGAGCGAAACTCAATCGAAAATCTGGAAACAGAAAAATCAGAAAAAGATATTTACACCTCTGGGACTCGAACCCAGGACCTCCCTACTTTCCCGGTTGGGCAGTCTTATCCACTGTGCTAAGGTGTCGATATCCAATTCGGTCACTTTTAACTGTACCATACTTCGACTAAGAACCACCCATATTATCTTCATTTTTCTTAACGCATATTTTTATTGGCTGCCATCTTTATGAATGATTGCAAGATTCAACTCGAACTAAATGCAATCTAGATGGTGTCTGGATAAATTATTATCCATTTTATTTAATGTGCGACATCTATTGACTCTTCTGCAAGTCTAGGATGAATATTATTATTTTTTATTTTAACGTTTTATGAGTAAAACCTCAAACTGTAATATTTAATTAAATGAAGACATTATGAGCGAAACTCAATCAAAAATTCGAAAAAATTCAAAAATTCGAAACTCAATCAAAAAACGAAACTCAAATAAAATATTTCATTTTTCCAGAGAGACAAAAACTTAATGATGAAGTAATACAACTCCGCAAACAACATTCTGATTTACAACATTTACTGAGAGGTCACATACCTGCATCTGAGATACCAAAAATAACATTTCTGTCCCCAATTAGCAAGCACGTGAAACCACCGCAGTAACATCTTCCCCTCCTAAATTCCTCCCAACAGTTTTTGTCTTCATAGTTTGTTTATTGATTAGATACACAATGATGAAATTGGTTGGTATAAATAAGAAATAAAATACATTAAAGTTCATAGCCAAACATATGGCACATTTATTTTGTCCACTACATGGCAACTTCTATAAGAATCAATGTTGTTACTTTATATTTTGAAAGGTTATTTATATAATAATAATTTGGATTAATTCAACAACCCGCCTGACCTGCGGAAGTGGCCATCTGAAGTGAGGACCCGATACACCCGAAGGTCAGGTTGGACTGTTAACTTTTAGTGGTCAGATTTTTAAGAATACCTCCAAGAAATTAAAAACTCTGTACTTCTTTAGAAATCGCTACACTGTGTTAATTTTAAAGTAAATTAAATGTATTTTGTTAGTTTTCTATAATATATGTATGTATGTTTATACTTCTATGATTTACTGAAACTATTGCGTATATAAATTTAAATCACAATAAAGCAATAGGTCTAAACTGGACTACACAATTATATAAACAATATTTGATTAAATTCAGCCCCGGCTCAGAGTGCACTCAGAAGTGATTGAAGGTTACACAGTAGAACCCTGATAATTCAAAAAACGCGTAATTCGAAATTTTTGCCAAAAAAAAGTCCCCAGAGAATTTTTTCCATACAAAAATAAATTTTTAATTCAAAAGTCGTTTTTGCCTGCACAAGAAAATTTGTTCGTGTAATTCGAAAAGAACGATTTTTGCAAAAAAAAATTAAATTTCGTAAATATGAATCCGTCAGACAGCAGTGGTTGTAAAACGCCTCAAAAATGTCATTTTACGCAGTTAACATTGTTCTAATTCGTGTTTATTATTTTGTAAGTCTGATTCAGTTAATACTGCAAACGCATTGAATTTGAAAGGCCGGCCGAGGCGGTAATCGGCAGTGAAAATTTGATTTATGAGGAAATTATCGGAAATTTTATAAATTTACTTTGAATATCTGAATTACAATGGCCGGCTGCGATAGAAATCGACTGCGAAATTTCAATTTACGTGAAATATATCATATTTTTACAAATTTTCTTAGAGTATCTGAATACAAAAGACCGGCTACAGCGAAAATCGAATGCAATATTTCGATTTACGCGATAATATATCACATTTTTAGGAATTTAAAGCGATGGCCGCGATGGTAATCGCCTGCGAAAATTTGATTTACGCGGAAAATATTGTGTTTTTATGAATTTACTTCAAATGTAGGGCCGGCAGCGGCGGTACGGCTGCGAAAATTTGATCTACATGGGAATAAGTCGTATTAATACGAATTTATTTCGAAGAACCTGTCCGAATTTGAATTTACGGCCGAGGAACTCAATTTTTGGCAATTTATTTTCATAAAATTTCCAATCACATGGGAATTCGAAAATTCTAAATTTTATTTTTGATTTAAATTTTATTGTGGATTTGGAATTAACGGGGTTCTACTGTATGTATGTACGTTGTTCCCAAATGATGTATGGAGGTATGGTGTATGGTGTATGGGTAAGACAGGTATAACCTATACTATCTATATATATAAGAGAATGGTATACACTGAGCGAGCGCGGGGCTGATGAATCCAACTAAAACGAATTCCTTTCTATTGGAAATATAACCTGAAGAATAACATAGTAGTGTTGTATAAATCGTAAGCTAGTGTGCACTTATTTACATCTCAAACGGCATTTGTTTGTTTACTGAGAAAAATAAAGATATTAAAGCGATTTGAATCATCTCTGTAGCAAAGCAGTTTTAAGGTAAAAATACTAAAAACTAAATATAAAATGATTATTTTTATAATAACTTTGCATCTACGTAATAACAATAATATAAAAATGTAATTGAATATAAAGTACGTTTTAAGATGGTGTTCATACCGCCTGGACTAGTAACTCAGTTTCTAAACATGAAGGATGATTAGTGGACTCTAGTCCCAGATATGTCTGTTTCCGCTAGCAAGTTCTAGCAAGCCTGGACATGAACAAGCGGACCTGCTCACGAACCAATGAACCAACAAACCATAACAAACAGTAACCTATCAGATCAAATCAACAGAAAGAATGCTCTTCTTCGTAAATGTATAAAATTACTCAACTTTAATATGAACCGGCTTGTGAGTGTGGGCAACCGGCTAGCCGACTAGCCAACCAGCCAGCCGACCAGCCAACCAACCAGCCAGCCAGTCAACCAACCAGCCAGCAAACCAGCTAGCCAGCCAACGAGCCGACAAACCAACCAGCCAGCCAACCAGCCAGCCAACCAGCCAGCCAACCAGCCAGCCAACCAACCAGCCAGCCAGCCAGCCAACCAACCAGCCAGCCAACCAACCAGCCAGCCAGCCAGCCAGCCAACCAGCCAGCCAGCCAACCAGCCGACAAACCAACTAGCCAGCAAACCAACCAGCCAGCCAACCAGCCAGCCAACCAGCCAGCCAACCAGCCAGCCAACCAGCCAGCCAACCAGCCAGCCAACCAGCCAGCCAACCAACCAGCCAGCCAACAATGAAGATGATTCATTTTGTATAATATTATGTTTAGCTTCCGACTAAACAGAGTTTCGATAGTAATTTTTTTTTCTAAAATTCTTTTACTACCACACTGACAGTTCTAAAAATACATGTATAAACATATTATGTCTTAGTATATTAAAAAAATATATCTACAACAAACTAAATATTTATTGAAAGTTCCACAAAAAATGGATACCAAAAATGGTAAGTGCTGTAGGTTTACAAGCTGCATTACAAACAAAATAATGGCACGATGGATAATTTCAACATAATTAAGGTATAAAATGTTTTAGAAGACTACATGAATATCACACTATGTTTAGCGACGGCTTCCTAAAGCCTTGTTCAAACAAAAAGCCAACAACAGAACTTGCAAATCCAAAACAGAGCCGTCAACATAATAATATATGTATGTATGTGTGTAAAGACAAGTTTGTTGGATACCGCTACCACTCCCGTTAGTTGCGTTAGTTGTGGATTAGCGCTGCGGGGAGTGACCTCCTGCGTAACCTCCCACAAGCCAGTTAGTTAAGTGTGTAATATTTATTAAATAAGTAAGTACGTGTCATCAACCCAGCGTTGTTCGTGTCGTATGCTTTTTATGTTTCTCTCTTAACTCTAATAGTTGTTTGGGATATTACTATCTAATTCACTTTGCCTCGGCCAAAACTTACAAAAATTATATTTTGGCTCGCTCATCACTTGTAAAAATAGGCTTTATATTTTCTTTCTCTTCCTTTCTCTCGTCAGTCGATAAAGCATTCTCTTATAAAACATTCATTGTCCTAGCACATAGAAATACACTGATCACAGTAAAAGGTCTACTCCAAACTGACCCGATGGCCGCTGGCCGCACCGCACCCGTTCCCCGCCCCCGACAAGCTCCCTGAGATCCATCACAACACCGACACATACCGACACTCGGCGCTGGCAGCGACCATTGCGCTGACAGCTTGACCGTCAGTTTGGCGGCACACCTTTCCAACAAGGACGCAGCATATGGACACACAAGTAACATCTCTTAGTAACTCTACCTTCTAGGAATATAATATCAAAAGCCTACATGGTAGCGTTAACAAAATATGATTTGCATTCTTTATTATTTTATTGTGAAGGCCGAAAGGATGGAAAAAGGCGGATAAAATTGCTTTAGCCTTTCTTTCAATGTCCTAAAATTTAGTAAAAATATGTTATTTGCAAGTTCAATAAAGTTAGAATTTGCACTCAAATGGATATGGAATATCACATTACGGACAAACACGTAAAACAACAAACACGTAAGGAGCTATGAACTTGGAAGACTGCCCCCTAGTAAAATTACAAGGCTTTTTATCAAAAGTTAAATTTCTATGTAACTAAATACATCAAAAGAAATCAGATTAAAGGATTCATATCAAAGAATAAACCTACGACTACTTATAAATAGCAATAAACTAGTAAACCTTTGTGCTGTCCATTTGATGCGCCTAAAGTGTTTTAGTATTTTATGACCCTCCCCACACTACAGTACCGTACAGTATAGTATACACTTGACTTAGGTAACCTACACCTACGTTAATAAATGATTACAAACAATATGACAAAATAATAACATACATATTCTCATTCTGCGTGTATATAATGTATAAATAAAATATTCTGTCACTTCTTCCACATAAAACTTTCTTATATCATTGAATATCATATTCAACAAACTCATTATGCGAGAATCATTTCTATATTATGCTCTTCCTCTTTCCAGAAACTAACTCCTTAAATATAAATGGTGTTTATATATTCTTCTCACAGATCCACAACTTGCGCCTGCAAGTCATTTCATATCATATACATATCGCATATACTGTTATTGTTATACGTTAAAACATAATTAATCAACTCGAGAAAACTCCAACAAACACAGGCTTTGATTGTCTTAAAGCTCTCCCATCACAAATGCATTTGCTCCCCCATCAGCACTTCCCAGCAGTCCGTTCCCGAGTTGCAATTTACCTGAAACAATAATGTACCAACTTGATATAAGATAATAAATCAAAACCAAAATTTCCTTTGAAATCATAAGATTTGTTAACCGGTCCCTTGCCGATTACGCAACGGCGCACGCCAGATACGAGCCAAATTAAACTCTAAAAAATATTTTTTGAAATGCAACTTTAAACCTTAATTATAAAGAAAACGTATGAAGGATAAGGTCAGAATTGCTTAGGGCATTCTTGTTCATAAGGTATAAGTTACCGTGTACCCATCTACCACAGCGGAATAATTTCTGTGGAATTGTTTATGATCTCCGGCTAAGAATTTTTCCTGCCTTTGAACTTTCAGATTGGCTTGCGTCACGTTGTCGTGAAAAAGATTGTAAAATGTATAAATTCATTGCAAGTAATGTTGTTTTTGGACATAGTTTATTTTTATTTTATTTTATTTATTTAGGGAAGTTAACAGCAAATCATTAATTACAAAAAATAATACAATAAGAAAATAGTTCATTATGCCAATTATAAACTTCCACTTATGTTAGTAAATGATGTGTGACATTATAAGGTATTTTCTGAATAAGTTTTTTTTTTTTTTTGTTACAATATGTGAAAGGGGGGCGAGGAGAAATAAAGGATGAGGATTAAGAGGCTAAGGATGGGAATAGAGAGGGGGAGGGGTAGAATTGAACTTCCTAGTTTGGGTCATGTTGCTTAGCGATTTTTCGTTTTACGTCACGTAACGTCGAGTTAAAAATGTCAATGTGGTTATAATTTAAGTTAAATAAATGAGTGGATCTGTAGATAAATGAATTCTGTCTGGAATTGGTCTTGCAAAGAGGGAGATTAAAAGTAAGCGACTGTCTACTGTTGCGGTTTGGGACATGGAATGATAGGCGTTGAAGCAGATCAGGACTATCGATTAAGCTTTGTGTAATTTTAAATAACATTACCGAATCTGCTATATTTCTTCGACAAGTTAAAGTCTGTATTTTGAAGAACTTTGCAGAGTCTTCGTTACTTACATGACATCGAAAAGAGCGGAAATTAAGGTACCTTAAAAATCTGTTTTGAACGCTTTCAATTCTATTTTTGTGTATTGTATAGCCTGGGTTCCACACTTGAGATGCGTATTCAAGGATACTACGAACATACGAGAAATATAGTGTTTTGAAGGTAATAAGGTCTTTAAATTGTTTACAGGCTCGGATTATGAGACCAAGCATAGAAGATGCGTTAGTGACTATGTGGTCGACATGTTTATTGAAATTTAGTTTACTATCAAGTATAACCCCAAGATCCTTACTTTCGGATTTGACAGATAACGGTACGTGATTAATTGAGTATTCATGGACAAACACATTTTTATTTCTAGTAAAGCGCACAACGAAGCACTTAGATATATTTATTTCCAGACAATGGGCATTACAATACATGCTCAGACGTTGCAAATCATCTTGCAGCTTTTGACAGTCCTCGATTGAGTTTATGGGTGAAAAGATTTTCATGTCATCTGCATACAGGATGGTTTGCGAGTTTAAGAAACAGTTACCAACATCATTGATATAGATGTTAAATAATAATGGTCCCAACAGGCTGCCTTGAGGAACTCCCGATGTAACAGCAACAGAGTCGGATTTAAATCCAGCAACTACTACTATTTGACTACGGTTGGAGATATAAGAGGAGAGCCAACGATAGAGATTGCCGTGAATACCAATCTCTAAAAGCTTTTTTAACAAGGTTGAGTGATCGACCCTGTCAAACGCCTTACTATAGTCGGTATATACAGTGTCCACTTGTATTCTGTTATCCAGGTTATCCTGCAGGTATTCTGTGAAAGTTAAAAGATTTGTGGTTGTAGATTTACCACTAATAAAACCGTGTTGGTTCACATTCAGGCTAGGTTTGAGAGCAGCATATAGTTGATCATAGACTATTTTTTCAAAAATTTTGTTAAATATGCAAAGTTTGGAGATTGGCCTGTAGTTTTTGACATCAGTTTTTTTACCATTTTTGAAGATGGGAGACACAAACGCGGATTTCCATATGATAGGGACAGTGCATTCAGTTAGAGAAAGATTGAAAATCATGGAGAGGGGTAAGGCTAGATTGTATGCACATCGTTTAATAAGGATTGAAGGTATTTCGTCAGGACCGGCACCTTTGCGAATATCAATTTCCTTAAGGTATTTTAAAACAATATCTCGTGTCACCTCAATATTGCTTATATTGGATGTATGGTTCCCGACGTCAGTTGGATCACTGGCAGGTGAATTGGAGGGTTTACTGAAAACCGAACTGAAATATTCTGAAAATAAATTTGCAACACCTGTTCCATTATCGGCTCTCAGCTCTCCGAGATACATACATTTTGGAACACCTTGGGATTTGTTAGAAAATTTGACGTGACTCCAGAAGTTTTTCGGGTTTGAGGCTATATTATTTTCGATATTGTTTAAATAACTAGATTTGCTTTTCCGACATAACTCTTTGTGCCGTTTACGAAGGAGAGAAAATGCGTCGTAGTCAGCCTGGTTTTTGTATTTTTTATATTTAGTAAAATATTTTGATTTTTCCTTAGTTATTTTAATAAGGGCAGCATTGTACCAAGGAGGATATTTCAAGTTCCACGAAAATTTATGAGGAATATGAAGATTAATCAGGTGTTTCAAAAATGTGTAAAAACTGTCAAGCGCTGGTTCTATTTGAGAGTTAGAGAAAATGGATGCCCAGTCAGCTTGTTCTAGGGCGGAATTAATTGATTCGTAGTCTCCACGATTATAGAGAAAAACTTTCCTTTTCGCATTTTTCAATGGGGGGGGTTCCTGAAATGGCACACTAACGGATACAGCTTTATGATGTGCGTCTTCAGGAACTAGCGGATCGTCATTTGATTTGACGGAAATTAGTAAATTTGACAGGATCAGATCTAGGATATGGCCGCTTGAGTTTAGCTCACCGTTGTATTGAGAGAGATCCAGGAAATGCATGCAGTCTACGAAATGATTGCTAATGTGAGTAGAGTAATTACTAGCTGCGTAATGCGTAGATGGTGTAGTTTGGGTCCATGAAATTTCAGCAAGATTAAAATCCCCTAAGATAACGAACGAATCCGTGGGGTTATTTGATACTACATCCGACAACATGTTTAGGAAATTTTCGATTAAATATTGATGTTGAGTCCCTCCGGGGATGTACACGCAGCATATATGGACCAAAGTGTGAGGTGTACTATTAGTGCGAATGGTGACCCATACATCTTCAGCGCAAGAAGTCCATTCAGGTCGGGCGACGCTGATCAGCTCCTGTTTAATAGCTAACACTACACCACCGCCAAGACGTTGACCGGTGGAAACGTAATCGCGGTCCCTACGATATACATAGTAACGAGGGTCGAAAAGTTCTTCGTCTCTGATGCCTTTGGTGAGCCATGATTCTGTGAGAGCGATTATATCGTAATTGTTTGAAAAGGTATTTTGAAGGATCGTCGTTGTTTTGGTTCTAAGACCTCTAACATTCTGGTAATAGATTTCTAAAGACATGGGGAAATATTCAAATAAATATTCGTGAGTAAGCGGTAAGTTACAACCGATAGGTTATAACCGAAATCACTCATCGCAGTTATCATAAATGATAACTGCAATAAGTGAATTCGGCTGTAGTGGTCAAACAATTTAACATTGTAAGTACAGCTAACACAAAAATTTAATGGTGTGGGTGCATAATATAGTTTAAAATAATAATAATATATAAGTCTTAAAATATGCATCTCAAGCCTGGCTGATAATAATATTCTGATGTTTATATAGTCAGTTAGAGGTAGGTATCTGTATTTGAGGTAAGAACGGTTAATAATATTAATCAGTAGGTATTTTAGTAGAATATTTGTTGACATAAAATGAGTATAAAGTGATTTGCTTACCACAGCAGAAAATATAATTAGTGTGAGAGACCGCTATTGTTCGTCTAGTAGGTCTGAAAGTCAGGGGTATAGGGGGTCGCCAACAAGCGGTAACATGTATTCCAAGTTGTTTCTTGAAAAATGTTGACTGATTCCAAAATAAATTAGAAAGTTTATGGGAGAGGGTAAAATGTGAGAGGGAGGGTAAAGGTAATAGGAGTGGAGGAAATGTATAGGGAGATACATGAGTGAATAAAAAATCTATTTTACGATGTGAAGAGTATGCAGATCGACTCAGGCAATTTTCTTTAGGTCTTCTTCCATGGCAATTAGTATGGGAGGCGAAGTAGGATTTTTCCTCACAAATATCCTGCTGTTTTTTATCCACGTGAATTGGAATCCCCTGTCCTTTGCAATCCCCTTGGCCCGAAAAAGGAGGTTTTTATTAGAGCTAGTCAGATGATCGTTAACATAAATTTTTCTTTCGTCACCGGGGTAATTCAGGTCCTTCGTACTTATTCCCTTCCTTCGCCGAATTTCAGTGATGAATTCGTTTTTACGTGAACGGGTGGTAAATTTTACAATTATCGGTTTAATTAATTTGGAATGTCGTGGGTCTTTCGCTGAGACTCTGGTAGCGAACTCGATTTCATCAGTTTTAAAGTTGGGTATACCAATTTGGTTTGCTATACCTAAAAGGATATTTGGAATATTTTCGTTATTATTTTGAGGTATTCCTTTTATCTCGATGTTCTGTAGCCTCATCCACTGCTCTCTTTTGTTAGAATCTTCTTGCATTAGTTTGATGGTCGATTGAAGGGTGGAGACTTCTTGTTCCAGGTGATCTACTTTACTCATCGATTGTTCGAAGGCTTGAAATCTTTTAGCAAAGTCATCTAATTTAGAGTTGTTGAAATCCACGGATTTTTTAAGGTCACACATGTCTTCCTTCACTTGATTGTTAAGGGTTTTGAGGACGGCAAGTTCAGAAGATATTTTTTTTATTTCTACCATCACATCTTCTATGGGGTTAGTTGACGTAACGGTACATTGGGGTGAAGATTTGCAGGTAGTGCAGCGCCAGGTTCTTCTTTTCTCATGGTTAGCTTTTCTAAATGTGGTTTCGGATGTCCCTCCGCATTCGTAATGAAACTGCTTACTGCAGGAGTAACAAGTGATGCCATCGGTAATAGAAATTTGGCACTTTGAGCAGATCATGTTGAAAAAGGTTGATCTCCTCTGGATTATCGGGCAACGGTGATGAAGTAAATATATGGGTATGTATGTACGTCTGTTAGAGCGACAGAGCGAGGCACCTGATGGCACTGTACTTGTAGGTAGTACCAAATTGTAAAAACGCAGAACTGCACTTTACTGGATTTTTAAATTTTAGGTTTCACAATAAATCACCATCAACACTTAGAAATAATATGAGAGCTGATTTTGTGTGAATTCACCGAATAATTTTGCAAGTTTTGATGATACAATTTGACGTTTTAACTATAGAAAATCAATAACTTTGTGAGAGCGAAAAATGACGTGTGTCACACTTGACGGTTTTTTTTTATGTTATGTTATGTTATTGTTCAAGGAATGTGTTTCGGTAGATATTACATAAGATAGCATAAAATAAACCCACAAAATATTACTTAAAAGTCAAAACATCGCAAAATTTACACGTTTGTTCCGTGGCATTTGACGAGTTTTAATGACACGTTTTAAAATGGACTTTTTAATAACTTTTTTAAAACTTTACGTTTAATAAACACCTCAGCACAGGTTCTCCTAGTGAGGTGTTCACGAAACATACAACAACACCTATCCACAGTTTCACCTTCACAAACCTACCTTACACCCAACATAATAAAATTGCAAAATATATTATGTAAAAATGTTTTCAAAATTGATCTATTATGTAAAAATGTCAATTAATAGGTAAATACTGTAATACATAGAAATAAATTTAAAAAAAAATAAAAAAAATATTTAATAAAACTTATATATTCAGAATCAGTGTTTATTGGTCTATATTAGAGGTTCCCAAACTTTTTTTTCACGTGGACCACTTTCAAAATTTTACTGGTTTCGGTGGACCCCCTGCTGCAACATTTCTACCATATTCCCAAAACTCGACACGCGTCGTACTGAATATTTAATATAACGCTGGAGTTGTGGTCTGTCACAACGGGGGGAGGGGGATAGTAATGTGATATGAGACAGGGGGCGGGAAGGGATATGGGCACGGGATGGGTCTCAATATGACAATTTTTCACCGAAATATGAGTAGATTTGGGCACATTTTTAGGTAAAGCCAAGCCTGTACTGAATATCGAATGTGCAAGTTTTTACAAATAACAGTCGCTGACCTTTTTAAAATACACTACTCAAAAAAAATTAAGGGAGCAAATTTTTGTTCTTTACTATCGAAACCAGATTTTTTTTCGTGGACCCCCACTTACAACCGATAGAAGGAAAACTGCTTTGCTAACAACAGCATATAAACTTCTAAACAGTAACATCTGTATTTATTTATTTTATTTATTTAATCCGATATAATGCAAAAATTTGAGTTTTATGTCCCCGACAACTTCACAAGAGTGCGCAGACACAGAACTTTTGTTGTTTTCCGAGATGCAGAACTAACTTACTATTAGTAATGCCGCTCGGAAAAATGATTCTGTAATAAATTACCTGTCCCCTGAAATAGATATTTTTCAACAAAATATTCAAAAATTCAAAAACGCTATCATTACTTAACAAAATAAAATGTATGTTTGTTATTGGTTATTAACTGTAAATGTGCATTTAAAATAAAATAAATAAATAAACTTGTGGACCCCCATTTTTCTCTCATGCCTTCGTGGACCCCCGCGGAGTCTCCCGTGGAGCCCTGGGGATCCACCTGGACCACTTTGGGAATCACTGGTCTATATGAACATATTTTGTTAATATTTTTGCTTATTGGTCTTTGGGAAGTTGCCCGTATGCGGACCGCCATTGAAATTCGCAAGCAAATTTTTTTTTCAGTTGTCCCGTGAGCGGGCGGACTAACAACCACACCTACTATTGTAATGTCAAAGACCACAGCACCCTTCTTTTTAGCCAACTCAAACTTATATACCTATAAGCATGATGATTTCACATTTGAACAAGAGAATCTTTTTTGAACCATTAAAATGGCCACCATCTTGAACCAGGAACGGGGGAACATACAAAAAAAATTCACAGACACACAAATTGCAAAATGGTAGAATTAAAACATGACTTGGCAATAATCACCTGAATGGGTATGCAGATGGTTGGTTACTGCTGCTGTAGGGCGATGGGGGTGTGGGCCTGCATGGGAATGGGCGTGTGCGCCTGCATGGGATGGGGTTGGGGGGTGTGCGCCTGCATGGGGTGGGGCTGAGGGGTGTGCGCCTGCATGGGTTGGGGCTGCGACTGCGGCTGCGGCGTGTGCGCCTGCATGGGGATGGGTGTGGGCGTGTGGGGCGGGGGCGGCGAGCCGATGGAGGAAGGTGACAGCGGATGCGCCTTGGACAGCGTGTCCTGCAGCGACACCTGCGTGCCCTGCGACGTCATGCCGCCCATGCTGGACACGTATCGGTTCACCAGAGGCACAAAGCTGCAAACAACACAATACAAGGTATGAATTGAATCATTTATTTTTGGGGTATTATTTTATTGGGGTATTATGGATTACACATCTGCCCTGATTATGGACACTGTACGAAACGTTGGCTAAAGAAGGAGATCAACACAAGGTGTTCACATCCCATACTTACTGAATTCAGTCATTTCTAGACTTTGAAATATTTATCAGTTTTAACCCAATCATATTTTAAATCAATTTAAAATATCAATATATAACCCAGATTGGGTTATATATTGATATTGATTAATATATAAATCAATTTATTTAATTTCCCATTATACCCAAAATTCTCAGGGGCACAAAACCTACAAGGATCAAAACAAAATGGTGATTTTGCCTGCTATATAAAAAAATAATACTTTTATTTGCACAACTTAAATGTTAGAAACTTTGTTTTCTTGTGACTGTAATAAATGATTATGATTTTCTGATTCACGATCTACTTTGGTGAACATGTAGAAAGATGTTTGTTCCTAATAGTAGTCTAAGTATCTGATCCGATTTACTATGGTAGACCTACAGAAAGATGTTTGTTGCTAACAGAGGTTGTTACATCTGATTCACAGAGCACTTTGGTGTACCTTTAGAAAGGTGTTTGTTGCTAACAGTGGTTGAAATATCTGATCCAATCTACTACGGTGGATCTGTAGAAAGGTGTTTGTTGCTAACAGTAGTTGAAATATCTGATCCAATCTACTACGGTGGACCTGTAGAAAGGTGTTTGTTGCTAAAAGGTGTTTGGCTAAATCTGACTCAGAGTCTACTTTGGGAGACCTTTAGAAAAATGTTTATTGTTAACAGTGGTTTTGATTTCTGATTAACAGTCTACTTCGATAGATCTGTGGAAAGATTTTTATTTTTATTTTTTTTACATTAGCTCCACACAGGAGACCCCGAGGAAAATAATCCCCTCAGGGCCTATGTCATATTTTGGGATGCTGTGTGGAAGTCTTTTTAGGAAAGGAAGGAGAGGAAATTCTGGGAAGAAAGGGGTATTAGGGGTGGGTAGGAATTTGGGGGTCAGTGTGTCCAAGAGCGATAGACGTATGAATCCATCCCTCCCACTGCAGTGCAAGGCCATGTTCCAAGAGAGTATGGCTGGAGAAGTCAAAGGAACTCCCTCAATCATTCTCTCCCGATCTGGCCTGTCGTGCAGCTGGTGGCACATCCCAAGACACAGACAAACCTCACCCCATGTACCCGGGCCCCTACTAAGTCACCAAACGTAGCAAACTACTTTGGGTGACCTACGGCAGGGGTGTTATTATGGATAGGAGAGTACATTTATTATTATAGGTAAAGTATGTAACACCAACCTCAAGTCACAAACACCAGGCGAGTCAAAGGCACTGGACGTGTTTGTGTTGGTGGCCACACTGTTGATGGTGGCTATGCTATTGGCCGAGAGGTTGCTGTGGTTCTCTCGGTGCACACGATTGTGATGCCTGCAAGCGAGAAAGGCGCACGTTATTACATACTTCTGGTATACAGAGAAGTTAGTACATATACATACATATATAGGCAACGGTTAGATCAGTTTAATTACCGGATGAGATAGCTGTCTCTAACGAAGGTGCGGCCGCAGACGCTACACTCGTAACACTGGCCCGCCGAGTGCGTGCGAATGTGCAGCGCAAACTGCGACTTGGATGTGAAGGTCATGGTGCAGCGGTCGCAGGTCAGGGGTTTCTCCGCCACGTGAGACCATCTGTTAAATAAATTAAACATTAAAAAAATGTATAACTCGCTTTCATTTATGTAATTTATCAGCTAATATTAAAATTCTATTAAAAAGTACAAAAAATACTTAACTATTTTAAAATATGTGTTGTTATAATGTAGTATTTATTTTACTATCGGAATGAACGAAATAACATGTTTGGTTTTATTTACCTGTGCGCTGTTACGTAACTCTTCACAGCGAACCGTTTCTGGCAAATATCACAAGCGTAGGGACGCTCTCCTACAGCACACAACATTCATTAGTTTGGGGGCAATGGGGGCTACTTTGTCCATTACAATTGAGAACACAAATTCAAACTACTTCTTAAATCTGTCACAAATAAAAGAAAAGAAAGAAAACTACACAACTAATAATAATGAATTAATATTCAGATAATCATTGCAGAAATAATAATTGTCATTGGAAGAATTCTACAGAACTAAAATTACTGAATGAATTGAAATAAAGACAAATAATATTCATCGAGAAAGACGGCAAGTTACAGCTATTTACGCGGACCGATCTAGATTGATTAAAGTAGCGAGTATACAAAGAATAATCCAAATACGGCGTTGGTTCGGGATGGATTGTTTGATTGATTGAGAGTGTCTGTTTGCCGTCTTTCTGGACAATCAGGGTCTGCCTGCTGTAAGGGAAGTGTGATGTTTGCGTACCCGTGTGGATGCGCTTGTGGATGTTGAGGGTTGACTTTTGTGCAAAGCGCTTCAGGCAGAGCTGGCACTGGTAGGGCTTCTCCCCCGTGTGGGTGCGCATGTGGATCTCCAGGTACGGCTTGCACGTGAAGGCGGCGGGGCACTGCAGGCACTGGTACGGCCGCCCTTGCACTGCCCGCACAATAGGTACATTCATTCAGACCAGAGACACGGCAACAGAGACCATTAGAGCAATAGGCCAACAAATCAACTAGCTAACAATACCCCCAACCAACCGACTTGGATTATTCCATGTATGATGTCACAGTCTGAGGGACGGACGGACGCCGGGATCGAACCGGAGTGTGACCAGAGTGTAATCCAGAATGTTCTTTAGTATTACCTGTGTGGGTGCGCTTGTGTATATTGAGGGTGGACTTCTGGGCGAAGCGCTTGAGGCACACGTCGCACTGGTAGGGCCGCTCGCCGGTGTGAGTGCGGTTGTGGATCTCCAAGTACTGCTTGCAGGTGAAGGCGGCCGGACACTGCAGGCACTGGAAGGGCCGGCCCTGGACTGCGCGCACACAACAACACCGTTAGTACAGCACGCTGGCAAAACCACCCAACGAGAGTAGCCCACATATCTAACCAACCGACTAAAGCAAGCCGCAAGCATCCGTCACCAGTCAGGCTCTAAGCGTGTGCGGGAGTGGGGCGGGGACGTACCTGCGTGCGTGCGCTTGTGGACGTTGAGCGTGGACTTCTGTGCGAAGGTCTTGAGGCAGAGCTCGCACTGGTAGGGCCGCTCCCCCGTGTGCGTGCGCGTGTGTATCTCCAGGTACTGCTTGCAGGTGAAGGCGGCGGGGCACGCGGCGCACTGGAACGGCCGCCCCTGCACTGCGCCCATCACAACAACAGTTAGAGCTACAGGTCACCCTTCCTCAAACCCTTCACCTCACTCCGCGCACACATGCTAACCAAATAAAGCACACATCAATCCTTCTCGGATTCTTGCTCTTGGCTCCTTTGGAGGTTCAGGCATTTTATGCTCAGGCATTTCAGCGGAGGAATGCGTTAATTGGTTTTGTAAGAAAATTAAACTACCATGAGATCAAGATTAAATTGAGGGAAGTACAAAAAAATGCTCAATAAAAAAACTATGTTAAAAAAACAACTAAATATAGATTAGGTTTTGGACACAAATAATTATTATGAAGTCCTAAGAAAAAAGGTAGAGCCATTTCAATACTTGTAGAATCCACATTAGTATTGCAGGGCCTTGGTACATGCGCAGTGTCCACCATAACTCAGCTAGAGTTGAAAATGTTCAATATTAAATAATATGTAGTGATGTAGTTCCGACAAAGTATTACACTGCGTATACATAAGCACGAGCTGACCCACGAATTATGGGAAAGGAGCGAAGCAACCGCAAGCAGCGTTTCATTCCTTTAGCGGTTGCTTCATTCCTTTGCCATAATTCGTGGTTCTGCTCGCGTGCATAAGGCATATGCAGCCTTTTTTTATAACATGAAACAAAATAAATGCTAATCATTAAAAAGATTTAGCATCCCAGAAAAACAAAACATATACCGGCCACCGACACTAAAATATGAACTTATTGTGCATACTACTTTATGTGGTATACAATCGACATCTGATAACGAGCAATGGATACGAGGATGTGTGCAATGCGCCTCGGCACACACCAACCTAGAGAGGTTTCATGTTTGACCGTACAAGTATTGAAACAGCGGGCGACCTTGTTTGTAATAGGCAGAAAGGCAAGGCAAGCGCTGCTTGAGGATTAGAGGATGAAAGTGTAAGAGACGTATGTTAACTTTATTAATATGTGGGCTACTAACCCGTATGTATTTTTTCGTGCAAATTGAGCGCGCACTTCTGTGTGAATGACTTGAGGCAGACGGTGCACTGGAAGGGTCGCTCTCCTGTGGCCCCCGCAGCACCCGATGGACAAATAACACAACATCAGCGATACAACAACCACCTTCTTGGCATATTATATTCAATCCTAAATTATGTTATCAGTAAGTGTGTCATTGGCAATGATGTCTCTCTTCGAGATTACAATTTGTCTAGTTTATTTCCAAAACCATAATTTTATTATTTGTCCATCATTGCCAAGCGTCCAATGAAAGCCTATTTTAAGCTTTGAAATGCAAAAATATCTTTGGCATATCCATTGCATGCTTGTGCCGAGTTGTGAATAGTTTTTGAGTATAGAATCAATGAGAGGTATCTGCACTGGACGCGTCGAGCCGAGTACACAGGTACACATCGCAAGTTACAACACAATTCAATTAGCCTGGGCTCCCTGCCTTCTGGGCTGTCTTCTGCTTCTGTTTCTCTTTCATCGAACTTTCACACTTTGTAGGCAAAACGTAATAAGCGTAACCCCATAAGTAAAGCAACTTTTCCCACCACACCGAGTCCTACACACTCAAAAACTATTCACATTTCCACTAAGTGCCTCAAGTTGATTGCGGACCAGTTTTCATCTGAAGCCGCGGACATTGAACGGGATGTACGCTGGTTCAGATGAAAAGTGTCGGCCAGTAATAATAGTACACGTACAGTACAAGTACAGTACAGTACAGTAGGGAGAATAATACGAGAAAAAGGAGTACCGGTATGAATGCGTTTATGCGTGCCCAGGCTGGACTTCTGAGTGAAGCGCTTGTCACAGACTTCACATTGGAACGGGCGCACTTTGTTGATCAGCGATCGCATGTGATCCTCTATAATGTACAAAACAACTACGCTCAAACTCCCGCTCTAGGGCTGAATTTGTGCAGCTAGATATAAGGACTACATAACAGTGGGTAAGGTAAGGTAAAGACATAGGAGGTAAAGAGTGCCTACCGGTATGGATCTTGCCGTGTCGGTTGAGGCTGGACTTCTGCGTGAACCGCATGTAACAGATGTGGCACTGGTATGGTCGCACTTTGTCTAACAGGCTCTGTCTGTGCTCCTCTATAAAGCACATACAACGCTATAGACAGCTCTACCAAGCAAGGCTACTGCTTGTTATATCATTAGTCTCAAGGTAAGTCTCGAGTCGGCCAACCGACCAACAACCAACAACAGACAACAGCCAACAACCAGACAACCATCGTCCACATTCTCATACACAACAACATTCTCAGGGGGTTCTCAGTTGATCACTGATCAATACTCAAAAACTATTAACAGATATGTATATATATCACTCGCCCGTTCTGCCTCAAAATCTTTCTCACGTTAAGTATGCCTAATAGGTTATCTTGCTTGCACCCACCCGTGTGTATTTTCCCATGACGGCCCAGGCTGGATTTCTGAGTGAAGCGAACATAGCAGACCTCGCACTGGTAGGGCCGTTCCTTTGCCAGCAGCGCACGCCTGTGCTCCTCTAAACCAAACCATCCCAATATCAGACCAGGCACATTAGGTACATTTCAACAACACAACAATCACAGATGCCACTCGTACATGTTGTATTGAACAGATTGATTGCATAAGGTAAGGTATGGTATAAGGACGGCAGACTGGTCACTTTACCCGTGTGTATTTTCTTGTGTCGGCCGAGGCTGGAGCTCTGCGTGAACCTCATCTGGCACACGTCGCACTGGTGGGGCCTCTCCTTCAGCACCAGAGATCGCATGTGCTCATCTACAATACCCAACACAACAGTTGCTGCTGAGACTGCTAGTCGACTGTCGACTGTCGACACCGCCTCTCTGCCCTGGTTCTGGCCACCATACTCAAAAACTATTCACGCGGCTCGGCTCAAGTACCAAACAATCAAACGATAAGATACCAAATGTATTCATGCGTATCCTAAAGTACACTTTCCTGCTCCCAGTGGCACTGGCACTGGCACCGGCAGTGGGACCCACTCTATCTCGACATCTTTAGCACTTGCCACTTACAGGTAATGGTAATGTAACAAAGTAATAGGGAAGGGGAGTGCAAAGTGTCAACTCACAACTCCAACCGACTCCCTGATACTGTGTACCGGTGCAGTGGTGGAGCACACTTTGCAATCAATGTAATAAGGCAATAAGGTTGAGTTAATATGTCTATGGACTAATCAAGCCATGGTTAGGGACCTGGAACAATCCTGATCATGCAGCACATTATAACAACTCGTCATCGTCCTATTATTTCTATTAGCACTGGTCCAATCGAGTAATGTGTTAGGCGAGGGGTTCGAACCCTGGCTCGGCACGGCATGGCACGGGAGTGTGCGGTTGGGCATGCTCCCCACTCGGACAAATATTTACAATTGTTGAAGAAAACAAATCTTTAAAATCTCGCAAATAAAAAGTACCTCGGGTTCAATACTATAAACAAAATATTAATAAGCATGAATACAGGTACCGGAGATTTGCATTGATTGAAATTAGCCGAAACAGTTTAAACCTCACTATGCATTGTATTATATTAACTGATTGTTCATTACTTTAGATACATAGCAAATCAAAGATAACTGTATATAGCCAGAACCAGTCACGGGGGTGTCTTACATTCTTCAATCAAACAAATTATATGCAAATAATATCAAAATTAAATATAAAATACACTGGACAAAGTTTTAAACATCTCAACTGTGTGAAACCTTCGCCAGCCGTTATTTTATCTTAGTTTGTCTTCCTCGGCCGCCGCAGATTGGATTCATCGAGTGGCCATTTACATACTCCTATGTCCGGTTCTTCATCAACTTCTGAACTACTACGCGGCGCAGCTATGGAAATTAATAATGTGATATTATAAGCAGAATTGCATTCTTTAAATTTAATATAACAGGACAAACAACCGTCATTTTGTAAGAAACGTAGTTGAGCGTTGGGTTAAGTTTACGGTGTAGATACGTGTTTGGTAAACATGAAAGAGATATAAGAATGTTGAGAGATTCTTATTAAACTTCCAATCCAGGATTAAGTTACTGATGAAAAACCGGTCACGGTCGGGTTGTTCAAGTGTTCTCTCGCTCTCATAATGAAACGGGAAGTTTTCCAGATTAATTAATAACATTTGAATTGATATTTACTTAAAAAAAAAGATTGGCGAATGTTTGCACACTCAATAATAATTTTCCTGCCTCTATAGAAAGATTTTTGGTAACAATAAAAAATGGCAGTAATATTTGTAAAATATATTTTAGAAGCTTTTCTATGGATAAAAAATGAATATTCAAGTTGTTTTGAGATCTTTACAAAAAACACAACAGAATTAGTTTGATGTAAACACCCACATGATTACTTCAATTTAGCAGAGATCCTACTCAAATATTTGGTATTCAGAAGTGTTATTCATTTGGTTTCATTGACCGATAATTATATGCTTGTATGCATAATAAACATGTGTGCAGTTCACGTGCGATAGAAGTGAAACCTTCAAAAAACTAAACTTCGAGAGAATGAGACGAATGCAGAGTATCAGGAGTAGCATAATTGCAGGGTTTCTTTATTATAATATTGTTATCAAGTTTAAAAATTATTTTATATTTTATTCTACAAAGCACCGCACAAAGTGGGCACCGATTAGTCTATCTCAATCTCTCACAGGCTAAATCCTATAGATGTTATAGTGTTTATCTCTTTTTAGCGTCGCTAGTTTCCGTTTCAATGAATTTATCATTGCTGATAAAATGCTTCTGAACCGCACAACTTTTGTTTATTTACAAATTCAGTCATTAGTTAATGATTTGAAAAAAAAAACCTTAAAGTTTTTTAAATTGAATTTATGTATTCATCTGACGCAGTGCCTAGAAAAACAACTTGTATAGAAGTAGTTGTAGTTGGGATTTCCTATACTGATGAAATATGGGACTTAGACTTTGTTCTGATCAAATTACTGTTGAGAAACAAGCTTGTGGATCAGTTTGTAACCTAAAACATTACACTTCTGAAACCAAATACTCCAAAAGCCTTGAAAAAATCATGAGAATAAAAGTTAGACAAAAGAAAAATAAAAAGAAAGCATTAATATTTACAGGGATATGAATTTAATACAAAAATTTACTTTAATAATTTGCAAACGAGTTAAATTTATATTCGACTATTAATATTTTGTACTGCTTCGCGTGCCTGTGAGAATTTCACGAATGTTAACCTCACAATGTTGCAAGTTGCAAGAATACGACTTGGTGTATAAAATGATCTAATTCTTTCCCGGGGCTGATTTCATAAAATGCAGAGAAATATGAAGTTACTTTGTGGGTAGTGTTTTCAATATCACCTGAATGTACAACAAAACAACAACCAAAGTAGTCGATAAAATTCAACAACACGGTTATTTTAGGAAGATTAAACGCAGGAATAGTAACATAATGCTTCATTCAAATTATTAACTATAAAGATAAATTAGATTTTAATAATGTTCAGTATAATAAGTGGAAATCGTTTTACATAAAAATTACTCTGGTTCTGAATAAATTCATACATTTATTTTCTTTTACCGACAAACTGCACCGGTTTACCGAGTGATCACAAAAACGTTTTCTGTTGACTGGACTTTCTATTGACTGGGCCGACAGTGACAACACTGATAAAAATGCGTAAACAAATGGGATTGGTCATATAAACATTTCATAACCAAAACATTCTCCAAGAGTGACTGACACGTATAAAGTCATATGTATAGTGAAAAATCTTTATTTTTTTGAAAATTACAACAAAAACATTGGTGAGTTCTTTTTTTAAAATTATTTTAACATGAAATTAACCGATTTGGGCAGTCACCAACAGTAAACTATAGTAACCAACCATATTCAGGCAGTCACCAACAACACAAACAACTTTTGGGATATCGTAGTTTGAATGTTGGAAAAAGCTCTATTTTCTCTTTTATTTTGCTGGTAGATAAAACTAGTGTATATTATTTTGAATGAATTTCATTTTACCCTCACATCCTAACTTTTAAATTGTGGTATCTCAAAACTGTGTTTGTGGTTTGGTGGGTCGTACCTTAAGGGATTTACGGAAAACGAAAACCTGAGGTTGCATGGAAAAGGATTTCCACCGATTTTAATTATATAAGACATCACTAGGGTCCGGATTTAGGGAATAACTTCCAGTGCAGGAAGCACTTGGCTGTTCATTGCTTTACATGAAGAAATGTAATTCAGTTAACAGATTCTAATTAAGAAGAATAAAACATTAAAAACTTTTTGGTCTATTGATTATTCTTGGGTGGTTAAATTGTACTTAGCATCTATCTTTATTTCTAAATGACTAACAGACAGACAGAGCAACATGAAACAAGTATCCAAAAATAATCAATAACAGTAAAAATCAACGGCCGAAAGCTTTAAGACGCATCTGTTTGGTTTGTGGTGAAATGTATCAGATTTGGACACAAGAGTTGAAATGACGGTTGACATGGACAATTGAACAAAGCTGCTAATAATTAGAGACTGAAGAATGTAAGACGTATGTTAACTATTTTAAGGAATGGGCTACTAACCCGTATGTATTTTTTCATGCAAATTGAGCGCGCACGTCTGTGTGAATGACTTGAGGCAGACGGTGCACTGGAAGGGTCGCTCTCCTGTGGCCCCCGCAGCACCCGATGGACAAATAACACAGCACACATCAGCAATCAATACAACAACCACCTTCGGCTCGGGCATATCATATTCCAGCCTAGTATTAAATCATCGTCAGTGTCATTGGCAATCATGTTATTACAATAATGATAACCATTTTATTATTTGTCCATCATCGCCATGTGCCAATGAATGTTTTTATGTTTTTTCTTCATTTCGTACATGGAAATTTCAGACAGTATCGCCACGCCCAAACAGGGAGAATGGCAATACCAAATAAATAGCGGATGATTATACCATGGCCGTCAGAGCTATTGTATCAAGGATAGATACATCATTGATAAGGCAATCAGAATGCTACCGACACATCCTTTAAAATATTACATCCTTGCAAGTCTCCCAATATTCAATACATATCATTTTATTCATTTGCATTTTGTGTAAAATACTTCAAAATTATATTAATCAAATATTGAAAGAATAAATTACTATCTACCAATTGTATTTAACCCCAACTGGCCAACTGCTCTAAACCACCGAGCCTTTCAAACAACCTAAAGATCCGTCCTAGTATTGCTACATAAATGTTCAAAATGCATATTGGTTAACCGGGTGGTATCACTAATTGTATATTCAACAGTGGCGTAACTATACCATCTCAGACCTGTGGCAAATTTATTGGATGGGGCCCCCCCAGTAAAAATCGTCATGTTGTAATTGAATTTTAATAAATCACTTAAGAAGTTAGCCAACAGTATTATGTACTAATATTGTGTGCATTTTTGTTAAATATCTAATAAATTTTATTTTCAAAAGCATAGGTATTTCATATTTATAATGAAATAATTTCATCTTTACAAGGCATTTATTAATAAAATTATTTTCTCGGAGCTTTCTGTTCCGCCAAAGTTTCAATAACATCATCAAAGTTTAAAGATCGGACCATAGAATTTTCAAGACAGAATAGCCAAGTTACGCATCCTATCTTGTCCCATTGTGTTTTTTAAATAGGTTTTTATTAATTTTAGTTTGGAAAATGCTCTTACAGCACTAGCTGTAGTCACAGGAACTGTAACAAATAATATCAAAGCAGTACATACTTCAGGAAAGCTACATGACACAAAATGATTATTTATTATTAATAAACCAGCAAGTTTATAATTTTTACTAAATTTTGTTAAAAACGTTAGGTTACTTCTGAGCTCCCGCGGGGCCCGTGGCATTTTGCCAGCCCTGCCACCCGATAGTTACGCCACTAATATTCAATGTGCAAAGGTCGTCCCAATAGCTTAGCAGTTTAATAGTTTAAAGTTAACAGACTCAGATCCCGGTTGCGGCGATCTTGCCAATGATCCCACTCGTCTTGCTAATGTGTATAATTTGATATGTAATAAGTATTGTTATTAGTGATTTTAAAATATGCACTGGACAGAGCCGCACTGAACTGTTTGGTTCTGAAATGCTCAACTAAATCCGGACCCCGGACATTTAAATCATAATAAATATATTTCTAAACCTATTCATAATTTAACCGCTTTTGCGTAAATGGGTTGGAATTAAATTTCACCATAGAAATAAAATAAGTTACACTAGACAACAACACATCAATACAAAATGGCAAAAAACGAAATAAAATAATTAAATAGGGAAGTAGACGTTTTTCATACCTGTGTGTACGCGTTTGTGCGTATTAAGACTAGATTTCTGCGTGAACCTTTTAAGGCACAGCTCGCACTGGAAGGGGCGCTCGCCCGTGTGCGTGCGCATATGCACCTCGAGGTACGGCTTGCGGCAGAACGCCGCGTCGCACACCTGCAACAACATGCGTCTCGAGTTACACACACACCACTCAGTAGCTAGCAGCGATAGGAGAGAGCAGCAGAAAGCCAGACAACCAACCCCCATAGATGAAGTTATGCAAATATAGCTTACTACATACTGTATTGTTTATTTCATTAAATTATACTATTTTCTAATTTCCATTTATTGATTTCCTTGAGAAAAGGAAGACAAGAAGGTGATGATGGTACTTTTAGCTTCTCCACAAATTTACCTAATCAACCCTTAGGTAACTTTTTAATAATAATTAGGTTTTTTTTTAATTTTCTTATTAAATTTTTAACACCCGGCTCTGGGGTGTCTTTTTCCTTGGAAAATCAAACCTTGAAATTTATTACTTTAACTTGTGTACTTTAAAAATCACGTGTTTAACCTCTCCGCGAGTGAGTTTTGGCGAACAAAACTGTATGTGAAGAGTGAGTTTTTTTTTTGGTTAATTTTTTAAAAAATTTTTTATAAAATATCATAGATTAACTAAAAATAATCTTATATTTTGAATTAAAATGTCATCGTCAACGATCCATGAAAATAAACCAACATCAAAAAAAACATGTAAATACAAAAAAACTCCTTCCTTCCTCTGACAACCGCTAAATGACGCGAAAAGAATTTTTAAACTAAAACTGTGAAGTCGGTATTGTAGGTTGTGTCCAAAACTTCGACAAACTACGAGCAAATGTCCATAGATGCCACCACAATTCAAATATTTTCATTGAATAATAGCCGCGGACAAAACGTTTCGGCCATACTCTTCTGGGCATTCTTTCGCTTCGCCGAACCGTTTCGGCCATACTCGTGGAGGTTAAATTGATGTATCATTTTATATAAATTACAAAAATAAACCAGTGAAATAATTACATAAACTTAAAATAGTGTTAGAAAAGCAGAAATGTTTGCTATTATATATACACAAAAATTTTGAAGTCAAGAGGATGAAATCTAAATTGTACACAGAAAAGTTCAACAAGGAAGACAAGATAAATAAAATGTGTTTTGATAAAATAAAAAACAATACACAATTACTGAGTTTATCCCATCGGGAAATGACAAAATATGTTATGTGCACTCATGTACACAATCATTATCTCCACACCAAAAAATGGTATTTTGTGCTGTTACCATGTTGAAGAATCTATGCTCTTTAAATTATTTTCTAAGAACTAATGTGATTGCACGCAATTTAGATTTTTATTTACAAGACTGTGGCAAGATTTATTTTACCTTCCATCCCTTGCTGGCACTTGCAATTTAAACAATAATGGAATAATTTAATTGCAATGTGCAAGCACAAGGTGTAGGTATATTCTCTTAACATTTAAGACTTTCGATTTTTTTTTTTCGGAGAACTATTTACGGCCGCTGTTCCCAATCCTACTAATCAACTGCTAAGCCGAAACTAAGGCTCAACTGAGCAAAGACTGAGCAAAGCAAAGTTATAAAAAGTGTCAACAGAGTGGCGCCAACGCCACGAGGGTACCGACACGACGGCGGCAAAGGTCATGCTGATACTTTTAATGTATTTTATGTTTGTTTAAAAAATATAAAACGCCAGTTTATGGATAACAGTATTTAGAAGAAATTATGTGTGTTAATAATAAATACAATAATAAACTCTTTAATGTAAATTTAACATTGAAAGTTTTTACTTTGATGCCATTTTATTGTCTATGAAAGTGGGCAGGGTCACTTAAGATAATCAATGATAAAATATTTGGGAACAATGCGAATCGAGCATTATCTTTAAAATACTTACAAATCACTTTGGTGATTGCAGACTCAGATTGGTTGAACGAAAAGTTGGGAACAACGGTCGTTAGCGTCAATGCCGATTCGTCAAAAGATTGAAAAACAAACATGACAACAAGACAGACTAAGTCCGTACCAAAATCTCTGTGACGTGATGAGCTAAAATTGCTTGTCGCAAGACACATTGACAAATAAACTGCCACAAATAGGTTAGTGAAAATAAAACAAGTCATTTTTTCTTGTAAGTTTTGTACATGCACTATTGTGAATTAATTATTGCGATTTCAGGTTTTAAGCAGTTTAATTGGTTTACATAATAAAAAATCATTGGTGTACTAGCAAAATCCATTAAGTCAATCCTAACACACTTCTAAGATACCTACATAATAGCATTTCAATCTTTTGCAATTTGAACGAGGCCACGGGCGATGGGTGAATTCATCCCAAAATGATTATTACATGTTCAATGAAATAAATGCTAAATATTTTTATTAACTCATCAAACGACGAGGTCTCCCTCAACATGTTTAATTAAATATGTTTCGTTTGTCAATAATAAGGAATCTGTGACAATGGTAGAAAATATGATTTAATGGAATGTGCCAGATTTTTATACATTTAAAGTGGTTGGATATCCGAGTGGAGGAGACTAAGAAAGGAATGGGTCATTAGTGTGTCTCACCGTGCAGGCGAAGGGCTTGATCCCCGAGTGCAGTTTCATATGCACGTAGTAGGAAGAGGCTGAGGAGAGCAGCTTGCCGCAGAGCTTGCAGGCCTGGGGCTTGGAGCGAGGGGGGCCCCCCTCCAGCTTGGTCTGCACCGTGCCCAGCCCCGCCGCCTGCCCAAACACACACACGCTAGTACTAACACATACTCCTGTAGGCACTCCACAGGCGCAGGGTCTTATATATATAAACTAAGCCTAGATGGAACCACTCTGTCCAAATATGATTTTGTTTATTTCATTTTAAAGCGCTCCGACCGACGATTCTTTCGGTTTTACAGGTCAAATCCTATTATAACAAAAGTAATTGGCAGAATTGTAAAAATACTTTCTTTTTTAAATTTCAGTGCTATAAGACAGATTCCTAGCCGAAAGAGAAACCTTTGTATTCAAAAAGGTTCCTCATTGCTGTAAGCCAATCAATGTGAAGGCTCGGGGCTGCCGGGGGCTGAAATAAAGTTCTGTTTTTCTGTCCCCTAAATAGTCATTTTTATCCACAGTACGTTATACTTGTTGAATGCATGTCTACAAAAACAATACATATTTTAGCCAGAAAATGTTACATATTCGTTACAATACAATGTGACCTGTAAAATGTTGACGGTTTCAGTCTATTTTTTCAACTGTGGAATTTTTCCAACCAGATCAGTTTCAGACGTGATTGTCTGAAACTGATCTGGTTGGAAAAATAAAAGTGGAATAAAGTTTAAAATTTGGTTTTATTATATACTTTATTAATTTGGACAAAGTGCTTGTAGAGAAGCAGGTACTGCCGTACTCTATCTTTCTTACTTATCTGTACCGTGCTCAGCTCCACGTACAGCCAGAGTACTAGGTACTGCTTTTACATAAATGATTATCCTTGAAGATTTTAAAAACAAAGTGGAAAGGAGAACAATTAAAAGCGTGATCCTATAATTTGTGATGTCTTTTAACCCCTCAGACTAATTTGTTCACTTTTCGGAACAACACATGCAGGTCTCTCAGATAAAAATCGTTGTGTCTCCCTTACTTATTGTAGTGAGAAATACGATATAAAGGGTGTTAGAAAGAGAAAACACCACGCTTTACATGCAAATATAAAAGTTAACCACAAAAGAAGTAAAATGTACAACTTTATGGAACCAATTTGATTGCAATTGAAAAAAATTTATAAAACTTTCAGAATTTTTATTAATTATTTTTACGTGGAACGTCAAAAAAGTGAGTTGATAATAATTTTCACAATACATTTGACTAATAAAATATGCATGTTTTTTTTTACTTCATTGTCAGTAATTTAGTTAGAAAAAATGTAAAGTAAGCCATTTTTAAAACTTTTTTACGTTTGCATGCAAAAAATTTATACTTCAAAAATGATATGTTTATTTTGATTTTTAAATTTTGAAAGCGTATTTTATCACCTTTCTAAAACAGTTTTTAATTTTCGGATATGTTCAGAAACATTCAATTTATTTGGAATTTATTGCAAAGCGGAAATATTTTGACCCTCTGACAAAATATGGTCGAGACCTGAGGGGTTAAGACAGTTGTCAGGACTTTGTAACAATGTAACTGAATCTGACAGATATTGAGGTAGTATTGTTCAAGAACTTTGATGTATTTGTTGATACTCCTGCTACCAGCCACCGGACCCTGATAGTCGAGGACAATAGCTGCCAGGGATATTGTAGAGGTATCCAAATACACATATTATAATAAAAAATACAAAAAAATAGCTGGTGCAAAAATTCCTGGAAAATAGTTGAAACTTGACCAACACAAACTTATTTTATTTTTCCAGGCCGGGCTGGGCACGGCCAATAACCATTTTAATCAAAACATGGACATTATTACAAAATAACAAATCATATCAGAAAATTTACCAATCCAAGGATATTGTCAAAGGAAATTTAAATTAAACCAAAATTATAATTTCAATGTGTTTCTTGAAATCTATTTATATAAAAATTAATGTATATATGTTAGCTTACTTGCATGTATGCATGTACGCATGCATGTATGCATGTATGTACATTGTTTACGTATTGCTATATTAAGCGAAGGAAATGTTCGAAATTTTCAAAAAAATCTTCTTTCCACCCTCGCGAAGGATTCTGGATTATTACAACCAAATGACAACATCTGAAAAGATTTTTATCAATTACAAAAAAATCTTACGAAACTGTCGAAAATGTCACAATTTGAGAATGAAATTTTGCGAACCATCGATTGTTCAATCAAAATTCAATTTTTGAAATAAACTGATTACAAATTAATGAATTTATTAGAATGATACTAACCAAAATCGAATACTTTTAATTTAATCAAGAACAATAGGTATTTTAAACAGGTACCTATGTTAGGTACCAAACTTGATTGATTGTTCTTATAATATACAAAAATGAATGTTTGTAATATATGAGAAATGAATATTTTTATAAAAAAATTACAACGCGAGGCACGCGAGCTGTTTGAATTGAGTAATTGGCATGCGAGAGCTGTTTGAAAACTGAATGTACCGGGACTGAATATACAGAATGCGGGAGGGGGTTCACGGGACGGGGGAGCGGGACGGGGGGGCGGGACGGGGGAGCGGGACGGGGGAGCGGGACGGGGGAGCGGGACGGGGGAGCGGGAGAGACAGAAGGGAAAGGGGAACAGGACGAATGGGAAAGGACACGCAGGGAGAAACAATTTCTTTATTGAGTGGCATTGCAATGCATGCCGGGAACTCGCTAGCTAGTAAGCTGCAAAATACGGGGAGATGTCTAACATAAGATGCATGTAGGATAACATATTTCTTTCTTCTCTTAAAATAGAAAATATATACAAAAACCATTTGCATTCATAGAAAAATGAGTAATGTGAAACCTAGAATGGAATTAGTTATCGGAAATAAAAAAACGAAGATATAGATGTTAAAAAAATAATATAATTTTTCAATCTTATCTACAAAACAACCAGTTAGTTACACGTTTCACGTTTTTGTTGCAATTTTTACTTGAACCACCACATTTTGAAGCTTTAAATGCAATTATTTGAGCTCGACGATTTAGTGGGTTAGGCCACTTCTGCGTTAACCGCCTCAAATGTGAATTGATAAACTGTGAATTTATTAAAGTGTTGGATAAATGGATGAGTGGATGAGTAGAGACCTGAAAAATTCACGTTTGCGATAATGCAAATTTTTATGTGAAAAATGTGAATTTTGTCAAGCGATTTATTGGTAATTTAAAATACAAAAGTAATATTATACATACATTCTGGGAAACAGACTGGAGAACACTTATGAAAATACCCTCTTATAAAGTTCTGTGATTTCACGGGTCTGCGCTACACCGTAAGACTAATTTTAAAATGAACTCTTTCTGTTACTCAAAGTCAGTGTAGGTGATCACTTAGAAGAGGAGTGAGATCTAGGAGGTTTTGGTTGAACTTGAACACCCCTTGCAATATGTAAATTGGGCAGTAAACTGTTGCAGTAACTTCACATTTGGAGTCGATCTTGTGGCATAACATTTTTTTTATTTGAGCTTTCATTTTCGAGTAAATTCGTCCGCAGATTGAATTCATAGGTCAATAAAAACAGTCGCTAGGGGGTTATTATCAGGTGTTTAATGTTTTTTAAATGCATCAAAGCATACACCTGGGTCCAAAAGTTTTTTCAACCCAGTTACAAAAAAAAGAAATCTAAATGCCAAGATCCAATAAAAAGTTTCCCGCTTGTACTACGAGTTTCCGGACACCATGTGTTATGAAAAGCTATTATATAACTGCACGTCAAAAATGCTGCGTACTGCAACAGTCGTACCACCATCTTTTCTGAAGATTAACACTTCTGCTTTTCCCAAAAATTCTACAAAAAAAAAAGGAATTTTTGCCAAAAAATAGTTTTTCAGGTCCCTGGGTAATGAGTGATGAATGGAAGACGCACCTGATTGAGTTCCTGATCGTCATGGGCCTGCTGCGCCAGGGCCGCCACATGCTGCTGCTGCAGGACCAGGCTTTCCTTGCTGTCCTCGGGCTGCTGGTCCTGCTGGTCCTGCAGCTGCTCCATCTGCTGGTGGTGCTGCATCTGCTGGTGCTGCTGCTGCTGCTGCTGTTGTTGGTGCTGCTGCTGCTGGCCCAGGAGGGAGTGGTTGCTGCCGTCGCCCCCGCGCCCCGCACCACCCACCCCCCCATGCACGTGCGGGTGGGAAGAGTAGAAACTAGGGAATACGTTGAAACTACAAACTGATTAAAACCTCCGCCTCTTAGCAACAAACAACCAACAACCAACAACCAGGACCTATCTAAACTGATACAGTCGATTCCGCTTAACTGGGATGCATCGGGCCCAAATAAGGAAACTTTGTACCTAGTATTTTTTGATTTTTTTTAATATGTAACTATACAGTGGAGCCTCGATAATCCCTACCCCGGCTAATCCGAACAATGCTGTAATCCGAATTGCCAAACGACCCCTCTCTCCTCACACCGAGGCCACCAGCACTATGTTTTTCTGAGTTACGTAAAAGCTCTTGCGCCACGTTTCCATACTACCGTGTGCTGCATGTGGTATTTTAGGTTATAAAGATGGTTCCTATGCAAAACGAAAACATAAAACCTTAACCATAGTACAAAAATGTACCAAATTAGTAGTTTCTTGGAGAACAAATATAATGCGCCAGACTAAAATAGATCAAAGATCAAAAATTTATGACTACGTTAACCCCTCGGCTAATTGCTTTCGATTTTGGGAAGAACTCTTATATGCAGGTCTTGTAGAAATCGTTGACTCTCTTACTATCTATCATTGTGAGAAATATGATCCAACAGGTTTTGAAAATAAAATTTATCATCTTTCAAAAACAGTTTTTAGTTTTCGGGTACATTTCAGAAATATTTCATTTATTTTGGATTTTATTGCAAAGTGGAAATATTTTGACCTGACAGAATATGCCCGAGGCCTGGGGGATAATGTGTTTTGTGATTTAGAAGTTCATTAAATATAATTTTCCTAAGAAACAGCTGTTTCATTTAATTTTTCTATCTAACTCTAACATACTCGTTCTATAATCCCAAGTAGTCCAAACAGGTGTTGTTTTTCATTAGTTCAGATTATCAAAGCTCTACTGTATACATCACATTTATTCAAATTCTCACAAATGTCTTTTTAAACTATTTTTTTTTTAAATATATATAATCACAGAAAAATAACTATGTAGTACCTATGTTAATAAAAAATACGAAAAAATAAAACAATCAAAGTTGGGTACAAATAAAAAAAAATTAAAACAATAATAAATAGTAAACGTAACCCGAAGAATGACATCTCACATGCACAACAGTATACTTAAAACTGAACAACCTTATGTTGATGAAGGTCAGCCCAATTACTGCCGAATGAACTAGAAACTCCTGTAGCCCGGCGCATCCCTTAGGATGGGCGTACGCTGAGACATCGGTCGCGCAGAATGTTCAGCGCAAGATAGTTTTGGTTTTTGTGTTGTGTGAAAGTGAATGGAGCGACATACGCTGAGACGTGCATGTTTCTCATACATTCCACAACTGCGCTGAACATGCTGCGCGACCGATGTCTCAGCGTACGCCCATCCTTATCCTTGCCGCATACCGCACGCCTGCTCTTCTTAACTAATTTACTTACTAAGACTCATTTTCAATCGATTTCAGATCAGAATTTGTCCTAATTAAACAGAATGGTGTACCAAATAACTAATAACTGAAGTAAATTAGTATTATTTTCTTTATTTGATCTCTATTCCGATGGTTCTGTCCTTAACCGTTTGATTGCCGATCGTCGACTTTCGTCGATTCGTGTTTTAACGAAGATTGCCGATCGTCGATTTCCGTCGA
Source organism: Glyphotaelius pellucidus (assembly GCA_936435175.1). Classification (NCBI taxonomy): domain Eukaryota; kingdom Metazoa; phylum Arthropoda; class Insecta; order Trichoptera; family Limnephilidae; genus Glyphotaelius; species Glyphotaelius pellucidus. The sequence continues at coordinate 50,213,817 of OW386537.1, read as the reverse complement.
TTGCGTCAGTCGTGCTCTGATTCGCGCGTACGTCGGGTGTGGTGCTGCGGCGATGGTAAATATTATTCTAATATTATCTTAATAGTTGTAAGATCGTAGTAAACCGTTTAAATTTCAGATTCATTTATTATTTTTTTTAAAGAATTTATGGGGTTTTAAAAAAATATATAGTTTCATAAAAAATGATGTTTTTTTGGCATTTTACAAGAAACTGTATGCATTTTTTGGCACTCAAACGGTTAATACCTGATAAACACACGTACCAATTAAGCGGAATCGACTATGTAATGCACATATTATGTACTTTCCTAAACTCTATTAAGAATTCATCCGTGGTACAGCTACAGAGCTGGTTGACTTATAATACATTTGTGATAAAAAGTTACCACCGCCTGCCAGAAGAAAACTAGGAACACAGGTTAAAAGGAGTTAAAAATGTTTTGGTTAAAAATAATTTACCACGAATGAAACAACCTAGTCTTAACAAGAAAAAAAAATTGCTGGTTAATTCCTTTCTCTTTCTGTAGTCAACCTGGTTATATACATGGCATTCAGAAACACATAGTACAAGCGGGGAAACTGGTGAATCTTCACATTTGGAGTCGATTTTATCTTTTTTTGATTTGAGTTTTTGTTTTCGAGTAAATTGAGTGCTTTGAAACAAAAAAAAACCATTGCTAAGGAGTAAATATCAACTATAACGTCTTTTAAAATGCGTCAAATGTTTTAAATGGCTCCTAAATATTTTTAACTCTTTAGTTGCTGAAAAAAATTTAAAAAAAAAAATCGATATGCTCAGACTGAAAAAAAATCGGTTCTCTACGTGATGTACATTGACTCGTTTCCCATTTGTTCTACGAGTTTCGTATGTATGTATACAAAAAGGTAAGGGTGCTATAATTATCACAATCACTTTTTTATATATTGCATCATAAAAGAACATCCAGCCTTGTATAATATGATCAGGGAGATATGAGAGTGAGATTTACCCCATGGGCTCCGACTTGATCTGCTGCTCAAACATGGAGATGGTGGCGAGCAGGTCTGTGGGGGGCGGCACGGGGACCCCCACCCCCCGCGCCACGCCCCCCACCCCCACGCCCCAGTGGGCCGGGAAGCTAATGGTGCCCGCGTCGCTCACTCCATCATCGGGACCCACCCCTGCGCCTGCACCTAAACAAACAATCAATCACTCAATCACTTTCCAACGTGGCAATATAGTAACACGGCAACATGACAACAAGGTAACATGACAAGGTGGATATACGGCAATGTGGTAATGTGATAACGTGTGAACATGGCAATATGGGAACATGGCAATACGGCAACACGGTAATATGACAACATGGTAACATCCAACAATGGGAACATGGCAATATGGCAACACGGTAATGTGGCAACATGGTAACATGGCAATATGGCAACAAGGTAACATGGCAATGTGGCAACATGACAGTATGGTAACTTGTCAACGAGGTAACGTGGCAACATGGCAAATGGTAATAAGGTAACATGGCTGTTTTTTTTTTTTTTTACATTAAACTCCACACAGGAAATTATTTCCCTAGGGCCTACAACCTTGATGGGGATGCTGGGTGGAGGATGTTTTAGAGGATAGGAAGGAGTAAACCTGGGTCTTGAGAAGACCCGTGATGTCTGAAGGAGGAAACACGACACCGGAAAATCATTCCACAACTGAGCTGTTAAACACAAGAGCAGGTGGTAAAATCGACCCTTTCTCAAGTGACAGTCAACCGTGTACAAATGTTGAGTAAATGAAATCTTCCACATCCGCAACCACAGTTACTAAAAATGAACTCAAACTAAAAATTGATATTCAATTTTTTGGAATAACTTTTGAAGGTTATACCCATCAATGACATAAAACCAATCGACTCCAATGGCCGAGATGATTAATGCGCCGGGTCCCGGTAAGACACGAGTAAGACCGGAATTCGATTCCCAGTTGTAACTGTTGCCTTTTTATTTTTGTGTCTTTTTTGTTTCATGTTTCGTTTAGATTTATTAGTATTACCTTCTTCTACAATGATAAAAAAAATCGAGTGCAGTTCACATGCGGTGGAAGTGAAACTTCACACACATAATCTCAACCAAAACGAGCCTTGAAAAGTGAGCTCATAATCAAAGCAGCAAATGCGGCCATTGCGACGCTTCGTAGGTAAAGTTTCATTCTCTCGCAGGCTAAATCCTATAGATGTTTGTGTTTTTCTAGTTTCAAATCACAACGGTGCTAAAGAGGTTTCACTTCAAAAATTAATACTTGGTGATTAATACTATTTATTTAAGGTGATGCACCATGTCATGTAAAATTCAGGATCAGGCCGCTAACAATAACACTCCTTATGTAGATGGCAATAAGGTTTAAATTCCCGTTTAACACCAGTCATTTTATTCATTTATTTATTTTGATTTATTCACGCCAAAACATCACTTAAAAGCGTATTTTATTTTGCAAAGCTCAGGCACAAATATTTATATATTTTACAATCAATTTCTAAGGAATTTAATTTTCCACATTACACAATATTTTTCTAGGCTTATAAAAAGACATAAAGAAATATATTAAATTATTTCAAAAGCAAATAAGTGTTTTACTTGCAGTATTTAATTAAAGCATCTAAAATATTTCTAAGCGATCTAATTTTCGAGCCAACATCACATGATTTTGCATTGCTTAGTGGTGCATCACCTTTCATGGATTGCAACAAACACCCGTTGCAGTGTACTTTGTGTTTTATTTATTCAAATGTTTTTCAAAATGATTTCTTCTAGGTGAACAAAATCTAATTAACTCTTTTTATTGCTCGAGTTGGTAGATGCCTTATTTGTAAAGTCAGGGGTAGTCAACTAGCCAACAAAAGATATTTGAATGCATCAAGTGGCTCTTTAAAAGTATGGCTCTTTAAAGCAGTTCTTCCTGCCGATGGATTTGCATTACTAAAGTATTTACAATTCTTACAACTTCAGTTCAAATATTATTATAGCTGAGCAAAAACTTGTTAACAAACTCTGTCCACTTGGAGAATTTCTTATTAATACAAATTTTATTAGCTGTGTGGCGACCACTCCATTATTTTTCGCCACCAAAAAAACACTAGAAAGATCTGCAAGCCACTAAGTACTTGCTTACATATTCACGCAGTGCCGGCTAGCTACCTACCTACCTAGTTACGCCGTACACGGCCGCGATGTACTTCAGCCGCCGGCCATCTTGATAAATAACAATATTGCCACCTCCTGGAAAGTTCGGGACTTCACAGGCATCTACGAATACAGCACCGAATACATTCAAGTACCTTTTAGCGTACACATTGCCGGCGAACGGAAAGTTACTCAACCGGTTGCGCCTTTAAAAGCGAAGCGGCTCAACCCAACAGTCGGTCAACAGATCTACAGATGTAAACACATCACCGTACAAGTGCCATGTGCGTGGCATCCCAGCAGCTTCCAGGCAGCTTGCCTGAGGTTTCGCATCAGCTCTCCAGATTCATCGTACCTAGCAGCTACAACCACCGTTCTATTCCTGTGCTTACAAGATCCGCCGTATCTTCTGTCCAGGTCACCTTCAGATCAGGTCATTCTCCACTACTAACCGCGTCGATCAACATACAGGCTGACTTGCAGGCCCGTGGCCTGCTCCACCTCAGCATCCTGATCTTCACCACAACATCGCCACCTTGCACTAGCAACACTTCATCTACGGCACTTTTGTTTACATCCTGTTACCACTTCACTGACCACAGCTACGTAGCTCTTGAATAAAGACTCTTGACTCACTACTACGACTGACCGCCTTTCATTTCATCCCCCGTCTCTACCGACACTGGAGTCCGTTCCCTCAGATGGTATTAAGCCCATTACACCACTTATATTCATATTAGGTTAACGCATTCTAAGACATTGCCAATCATTTAAAACAAACAAAATTATTATTTTTTTTACAAATTTGTCTCCAAAGAAAGTTATGTTAAGATTCCTCACAAAAATATCCCAACCTCTCAGGCTAATTTGTTCATTTTTGGGAATAACTCATGTAGGTTTCATAGAAATTGTTGTCTCCCCTACTCTCAGTGAGAAATATGATCTGAACGGTGTTAGAAGTAGAAAACACCACGCTTTATATTCAAAAAAGTTTACCAAAAAGAATTAAAATGTACGTATAATATGAAACCAAAGTTTGGGACTGCAATTTGAAAAAAAAATTATGAGACTTTGGGAATTTTTTTATTATTATTCTTACATGAAACAACAAAAAAGACAGGTGATGGTAATGTTGCTAATACAATTGTCCAATAAAATATGTGTGTGACTTTGTTTTTTTCGTTATCAGTAATTTTATTTAGAAAAATGTGAACCATTTCAAAAACATTTTTACGTTTGCATTAAAAAAATTTGTCTTTCAAAAATTATATGTTTATTTAAAATTAAAAAATTTAAAATGTATTTTATCACATTTCAAAAACAGCTTTTAGTTTTTGGATATGTTAAGAAACTATTTATATTTTATTGCAAAGTGGAAACATTTTGAACTTCTAATATGCCCGAGGTCTGAGGGGCTAAGCAGGTTTTCAATGACAAAAATCCTCAAATTTTAATCTTTAAAATTCTTAAAGATATTTTCGAACAATTTACCTAAAATTCAAGTATGCTTTTCACAAAGAACTTAGTTTGTAAGAACTTTTTCACTGAAAAGTTTTATTTATTTTCTTAACGACCCATAAAGAATCCACAGATAAATCATTTTGTAGTTTTACTTGATTAAGCAGACTACAAAATGTGTATTTTTCTTGTCTTTAAAAACTTTATTTAAAAAAAGAAATCTTTTTTGAGCAACAAAAACTGTGAACAGTGAGCTCTGGCTCCTCGAAATTTACAATTTTTCTGTCTAAAACTTGTTTTTGTAAGCACAAGTAGGAGATGTAACCCTTAGAAACTTTGTAATTATGTATATTTATTTTTTGGATAACGTTCTTCAATAAGTCTTGTAGGTATATAATATTAACTCTTGAAGTGAAGATGCCATCCACCAGCTGATTCTATTTTCGTAATAACTTATTTGTTTTTTGCAGTGTTGTTTTGTAAATTACTCCATCTTGCCGGATAATTTGTTCACGTAATTGTAAAAATATAATAAAATCTAGCATAAGTAGGTAAAATGATTTTTTTTATTGATCCATATGGATTTCATTCAGATATGATTTTAGATTTTCAGTCAAAAGTATTATGGTGATTTGTTTTTGAGGTATTGTTGTGTTGCGCTACCTCCTTCAGCCAACGTTCACTCAACTGTTCTGATGATGAACACTGTAATGCCGTCCGAAATGTCGGCTAAAGAAGGAGGTACCGCAACATGGCATAATACCCCAAAAATAAATCACATCATTGATTTCATTTGTTTTAAGAAAATGTAAAACAATTCTGCAGTAGTCTTCCCTAAATTAAAAGCCATCAAAACATTATCGAGACATTAAATAATTTTATTAAATTAGTTGTTTTTATTTCATTTATTTTAAAAGGTGTAATTGTATAATTTTTTGTTATAAAATGTGTAGTAACATACCCATTCTCCAAAAAAAAATATTTTCGATAAACCAGACACAAAACTCCACACGTTAGCTAGTTTCATATAATATTACACGGAACAAAAAATCATCCATCACTATTATTTATAACTTACACATTACTACTTTTATGGAACAACACACTCCTGTAGTTTATGTTGGTTTGTTGATACAGGAAGCAAACCTCGATTTTTGTAGGTAGGTAATAATATGTAAATAATATTATATGTAGGTAGGTACCTACCTACCATTGTACCATAATATTGCCAAATTCCATCGAGAAAAGTTCATTCTAGTTCATAATAGTCTAATTTTATCTAATTAATTCGTGTCAAAATTCCATAAATCTATTTATCATCCCACCTTTGATAAATTTTATAATAATTTACCAATTTATCAAAAACAAATAAAATTTAATATATTTCCCTCCATAAATATTATTCATATTTTTTTATGTAATATGTAACAAAGGCTAATATTTGCAAACATATGAAATTGAAAGCCATTTGGGTTTTCGATAATAAAATAGTGGGGAAGAGGAATGAGATGAGAAGTAGAGTGTGTGTGTGTGTGTATGTGTGTTGTAGCGGAATGGTCAGCCATAAAGCAATTTAGCGCCCAACTCCCCCCGGCCGTCGATAAAATGGCCAATCCCAATGTCGAACTTGATGTTTACTTAATTTTCTAGGAAATTATCAAAAGCACGAAGCCGGTAAAAACAAAACATCAGATATCGATATCAACAAAACAATAACGAAAGCGAAGCTTACTAACAACATATCGCTAAAAGTTATGTCATATTGCCAAAAATTGTGATTGACGTCTATTATTGCTGAATGTCAATTTAAGAAAAAAGTTGTACAAAGTATTCCAGTACGAAACAAGTAAGAATCCATTATGCAAAACAATGATCTCCATGAAATATAGAAAAAAGTGGGAGGTGCAAACGTATAATCATAATTTTGCAATTCGCTACTACACCCCACTCAATTTTCGCAAAGTACTGGAGGGATGCGAGGAGACAATATACAAGCTCTAAAAGCCTACTTAATAATAAGGTACACGGAAAACAGTACTCACATTTGTAAATATAAAACTAAAGATTTAATTTTGAAACTTTATGTACCGCAATAAATTATACTAATAACGTAATTTCATAAAAAAATGACATTCGAATATGTTTTTCTCGGACACTAATATAAAATGGCTGCTATATAACAGATGTGCGCAATTGTATCTGCGCATAGAAGCCGAGAACGCTTGGGATATACAAGTCCACCAATAAAAAACTAGCGGGAACTTCAAACTTAATGGACTGCAGAATGCCTTAAGTGCCAAATACCCGTAAACTAAACTCAACCAACTACCGTACCACGACTCTATTGGAAACTCTATATAAATCCTTTACTTACGGACTCGACAGTTTGCTGCCGAACGGAGCAAATGTGAACTAATAAACAGGGAAATCATAAAAAGCGAAAACTTTTTGTAACTGATCGGAAAGGTAGTTCAAGTTTGTGTCAAAAGATCGCCTCAGTGTCCACTCCTGTAGAGCTTCCTGAATTGTCGCCATTTTGACTAAATACAAACATTTATAATTAAATGTACTTGAATACGTAAAAAAAATACATGTAGATGGTAATAAATAAGAAAATGAAAAAGAAAACCAATGTTTTAAAATCGAGCACTTGATCAAATAACGTTTCCACATTCTCTCTCCTTCGAGTTTGTGATAGTTCATCGCAAAAAATCTTCATCAAATGTTTTTTTCCAAGCAGATGTTCATTCAGCTGAACAAAAGAATTGCCAGAAATCCCGCAAACATCGCAGCTGTAAATTTTGATGTCATCTTCAGCGCCAGAAATCTTGCTTGAATTCATGTTTCAGTGAGGAATGTTCTTTTTGTATTTGTATTTATATTATTATCACCTGAAAAAATCAAGATCAGTTTTGTTTATTTTCAATCACCGTAATAACAAGAAAATTTCAGTATTTTTTAGTAATGGTATCCCCAGGCTTATCTTACCAGATTTACGTCCGTTAAGTTACTCCCTGGTAGGAGCCCTGGCAGGATAAGCCTGGCTAAATAAACCTGATGCCATTACTAAAAAATACTGACTAATCTCTCACCCTGGTCCATAGGGCCATAGGGACGGCGTGAGAGATATTTGAACCCTGACAACTACTGACAAGGTATGCCGAGTGATACCATTGCTTCAAGTTACTGGGGCTGGTAAATCTACAATCTTTATTGTCATTATTCATTATTATTATCTTACCAGGACCCATACCGGAGAGCAACATGACTGATGTAAATATCTCTATAGTGAGCCGAAATTTCGGGACTGACGGGACAGTACTTACGCCTACCAAGTAAATACCTACCTAGCGGAGGAAGGCGGGGGAAGCGAGCGAAAGCTACGAGTTATTTTATATGGAAAAATATAGATATCATTTGATCAGAGGAGTGGCTTATTTATGATTTAGAATGGGTAGGTAGTTAGACAGGATAAACATAATAATTTCCGGTTAACATAATATCTATCCACATTATAATGAAACAAATCTGATAAAACTGACAAAATGCATGATTTTAGGTTACTTCACAAAAAAATATTAACAATTTTTTTATACCTGCGGTAGCTGTTTAACCCCTTACATTATACTGCAATTTATTGCTTATCAACAAACGATTCGTTCTCAATCTCGTTTAGGTTCAAAGCATAAATAAACCAGTCATGGTTCAAAGTATGATGATGTGACAACAACAAATTTATTCGGGGCAACATAGCGACCATAAATAATACTGCCTACCGACGATCCAATTTGAAGTCACTGTCTGCCTTGCTGCAAGCAGAGTCTCTGTAAATCGTCCGTTGATAGCGACTCAGTGGCGTATCAACCGCACGGGTCGACTTATTTAGGTACTTCAATTTAAAAGACTTATTACAGTAGACTGGAACTGGTTCGTTTATGAGTAGACTGGAGTGCTGGAGACCGGTTCCATGCCAACTGAGAATAAAGTCTACTCAACACCTCCTTGAAAAGTCATTAAAAGCTATGAAAAAAATCATTTTAAATTAGCCGATAACCCTAACCTAACGTAACCTATTTGACCAATTTTTTACATATATTTTTTATCACTCTAAATGGCTTATCTGATATGGTTCTGAGTTGGTTTCATTCCGGGTTGTCCGGTCACCCTGGAAAATCGATTTTCTTGCAAATAAGTTTTTAAAGAGGGCGTATCTTGACTTTCTTTTCGCGGGAACCTCGTTTGATAAAAGATGTAAACAAAATACCCAACCAAACTGAAAAATTATTTTTGTAGAACTCAGATCAAAAATTGACGGCCTCCGTGGTCCCGAGGCAAGACTCTCGACTCACAATCCGAAGGTCGCGGGTTCGAACCCGGCGTGCGCAAATAAATTTTATTTGATAAATTTGTGTTATTTCACAATTTATTCATTTAAAATAATATATAGTATATTTGCAGCACGTTCCAGAGTGGAAGATACTATCAGTATCGCCCTGGTGCAAGACCACCATTCAGAATTGAAACGTTGCTTGAAATGGCTTTAGCCGTGTTTAGTGACCAGATCTGAATAGCCAGGTACTTCCCCACCTTCCTCTTCCCTATCTCCTTCCCCTCCCCACTACCTTCAGCCTCACAACATACCCCAATTGGGGATGCCATAGTCTCACTGACTGCAGACGGGAGCAGTTGGGACTCTTGTGCGGTATTCATATAAAAAAAAAAAAAAAAAGATAATGTAAAATTTTAAAAGTCGGTGATGGTATGTCTAGGGAAATTTCCCTAGATCTAGGGGAGAAAAATATTTTTTAGGGAAAGGGGAAATCAGCACAAAATCTAGGGAAATTTCGAACTCGGGCAATTTTTTTTTACATATGACAATATTATTGGTATTGTTAGTCGCAATTTTTTTTTTGGAATTCCCATTAATCTTAAAATGTTTTTGATGTACTTACATAAATCAAGCAATGTTGTTTTTTTTAACACTGACAAGTCAAATGATATTAGGTATCTAAAAAGATAAATGAGGACTACTCGAAACAAATTAATTTCGGTTTCGAGTTACGTTTTTATCTTTGATTATTACAAGGCTAGGTTTAAACTCGTAAGTTTTTTCCCGTAATTCGCTTGTGTAGGCGATTTATGGCCAAATTACCAATGCAAACGACACCAAAAGTCACTCAACGTAATTTAAAGCAAGTTACAGAACTTGTTCTTTCGGAAGTTTTTTGACAGGTCTAATCGCGTCCGCGCAAATTTCCAGCCTTCTCACAGCAAAAATCAGTTTGATAAGCTGAGAGACTGTCTGTAAGAAATAGTGCCAAAATGCGCCGTTGAGAAATGTCAAAAATCAAAAGACAATTGTTTTTAATGGATTTTTTCTTACAAAACTAGTATTTATTTACACTTATTTGAGTTTTCTGAAAAAAGGGCATCCTTCAATTCAATTATCGGTCTAATCCGATCTAATCTCAATGTTTCTGTTTTTAAAATTACGTATTTGAATACGAAGTCGGTTGATGTCAGCAGCCGTCAGGTAGCTGTCATTCGGATAAAATTAAAGAAATCCATCAATTTTCGCCTTTGACGGCACAAAAGTGCGTGGAGAATTGTTTAATTAAAGCCAAATTCTATTTCAGTACTTTATTTGGGCCTTTTCGTCTTTATTGACAAAATCGCGCAAATTTGACAGTAGCAGGTCGTTGTTGAAAGGACGCCATTTTACCGCAAATAAATTTACAGATGTAAACATATTTACAGATGATTTCACAGGTCGAACTTCCGAAAAACTTCCGTGATCATTAATTACCACAAGTCAAATGCATACGTAAACGCTCCTGCGAGTAACCTGTAAAAATCTTGCGAGTTCGGAGCGGGACGTGCCCCGCGCCGCTTCAGGCCGCCGCGCAGAAAAGTCTCACAGCGAACTGCGCTGTAAACCGTTATCTTACTTTCGGTCTTTACTTTTCTGCGCGGCGGCCTGAAGTGGCGCGGGGCACGTCCCGCTCCGAACTCTGTGTGTTTGCCTGGGCGCATACATCCGATTTCTCCATCCGATTGTCTGATCAGACAACCTGAAGGCCGTCGCGCCATACATTTCTTATGTTCGATTCGAAATAAAAAAACATAAAAACATTGCATCAATCAGTGGATTTCGCAATACCGCCGCAAGAAAAAAAATCCAAAGTACTCATTTTTGGAGATGAGGGTGGAAGGCAAATGAGACGAAGTATTGAGAAAAATTTAAACAAAATAGAATGCCAGAGTTATATTTATCCCGGTGCCACTGTAGATAAAGTAAGCAAAACCATCTTACAGTCATGTGAAATCCTCACAAAAGAAGATTTTGTAATTATTTTTACTGGGACACATGAAAAGTCGCCAAAAAATATAATTAGTCACTTATACTCGATCATTAATAATCTTCAACATACCAATGTTATTGTGCACTCGGTACCTAAAAATAATTACCTGAATGTTTCAAAACTCAACCGTGAAATAAGATCTCACACTTCTGTATTCAAAAATCACTGTCGATTCATCGGGCCAATTTTCTACGACCAAATAAATGAATACGATATATCGAAGTCGATGAGTGTGGTAAGAACAAACATAATTGATATAATTAAGCATAACCACCGGAAAAGGTGCTACAATATCGAGCAGGAAATAGACACTTATGAACCGAAATCTACTTACAATACTACTTATACGCAAACTCCAAAAAACTGGATCCCGATGTTGCCGGAAAAATCACCAATTTAACGGACGAAATTACATCTTATAACAATAAAGAAGAACAACACACCAGTCATATTAAAACATGCTGTTTAAAATAAAAAAACAACATAAACGGGTAGATGACGTAACTCTCTACAAACAGTTGGGGACAAAAAAAAATCAAATTTCATTCCTGTACCTAAATATTAGAAGCCTGAAAGGAAAAGTCGACGAGATCCTGTGCTTATTAAAATCAATTGACTATAAGATCAACATCATACTTATGTCAGAAACTTGGCTCAAAGAAACGGATATACCATTCATCAATATTGAAGGCTATAAACACGAAGCATCCTGCCGACCTGAGGGCATCGGTGGTGGAGTATCCATATTTATTCAAGAAAACTTAGAATATAACTTAATCGATAATATAGTAGATCCAGATAACAACTTCCTTTGGATACACTTAAACAAACTTAGCTTAAACATCGGAGTGATATATAAAAAACCGAACACCAATTTTCAAAATTTTTTAGATAAGTTAAACATACAACTGAAAACTCACAAAAGGTCCATAATACTGGGGGATTTCAATATCAACTTACTTGATTCCACAAACACACATACTTGTAAATACACAGAAATCATCAAGTCAAACGATTTCACTATAATGAACAAAATAAACAAATTACATGCAACACGTATTACAGAAAACACCAACACCATTATTGATCACATCATCTCAGACGTAAACCTTTCGTATACTATAACAAACTGTGACACCTCAATATCTGATCACAACCTATTGATTCTTGACATACTTCATACCTACACTAAAAAAAAACTCGCAAAAATCCTCTTACAAACATACAAAAATTGATTATGATAAACTAGAGGAGGATATCCGACAAAACCCCTTTTCTATAAACAATAATGAGGACTCGGAACTGAACTACAATAACTTTGTAAACTATCTGATAAACAAAATTAATTGCAACAGTTCAATAACAATAAAAACAAATAAAACCTGTCTTCCTGATTGGATAACAAAGGACTTATTAAAAATGATTAAAAAAAGAAATAAACTGCACCTAAAAATCAAAAAACAACCCTGTAACCTATTACTAAAAACAGAATTTACTAAAATATGTAATGACATAACTATAAAAAAACGAAACTTAAAAAAACAATACTACAGCAACCTATTTAAAAAATATGAAAATAATACCAAAAAGACTTGGAACGTAATAAACAGCATCATCAAGAACCAAACAAACGCGCAAAGTAAACCATGTACAAAATTAAAGAACGGTAATGAAATCATGACAGAAGACATCAAGATATGCGAATACTTTAATAACTACTTTTGTAATATTTGCGCTTCTTTGGCTGATAACATAATCAATAAATACACCCATAAGCTGGATGATAAAACTACATTAAAGTATGAAAGTGCGGAATCAATATACCTACAACCCACAACTGAACCCGAAATATTAGCTATTATAAAATCCCTAAAATCAAACGCGAGTGCTGGACATGATCAACTAAAATGTACAACAGTACAAAAACTTGCCCCACTACTAACTCCTACACTAACTAAACTGATTAACCTGAGCCTGAAAGAAGGTCAATTTCCGGACAGTTGTAAAATTGCAAGGGTTATTCCAATATATAAAGGGAGCTTGAAAACTCAAACATCTAACTATAGGCCCATTTCTGTCCTACCGATTCTATCAAAAATATATGAAAGAGTAATATACGATAGGCTAGACAACTTTCTGAAAAAAAAAATCATTTCTATATGCCAAACAATACGGTTTCAGAAAAAAATCTAATACTCTCTCTGCAACTAATGATCTTATAAATAAACTTAGAACTAGCATAGATAATAAAAACTATGTCATAGCAATTCTCGTAGACCTTCAAAAAGCCTTTGACACCGTAAGTCATGAAATACTGATTAAAAAAATAGAAAAAACAGGTGTAACCGGTCCAGCTATCAAACTAATAGAATCCTATCTATCCAACAGAAAACAATGTGTTAACATAGGAGATAAAAACAGTCAACTCGAGAGTATAAACTACGGAGTTCCACAAGGATCAATACTGGGGCCACTTTTATTCCAAATATACATAAATGACATCTGTCAGCTAAAACTACATGGTGAAATCTTCTTATACGCAGATGATACGGCAATTTTTTACTTCGGCAAAAACTTAGAAAGTCTATTAGAACAATCTCAAACGGATCTTAATGTACTAAACGATTGGCTAATAAAAAATATATTAACAATAAATATTAATAAAACCGGTTACATGATCTTAAGCTCACCTAAAAGAATAATACCATCGCATAAACCATTACAAATAGAAGAAAGAGACCTACATATTCTAGATAGCGAAAAATACCTGGGCTTATATATTGATAAACATCTAACATTTAAACAACACGTAGAAAAACTAAAAACAAAAATCATCCCATTAATTGGTGTATTTGGTAGAATTGCTCATCTTCTACCAACAGAGGTAAAGAGGGGCTTATACTTTAGCTTAATCCAGTCCCACCTAAATTATTTAATAGAAATATGGGGAAACACATACATTACGTACTTAAACGACTTACAAATAATACAGAACAAAGTTATTAAGAAACTCTTCAACTATAACCCAGACACTCCCACAAAAAAACTATACCAGGAAATGAACCTTTTGAAAATAAGAACATTGTACGAATATAACATATGTCTTTTAATCTACAAAATACAAAATGGACTTATACACACAAACACAACATTTATAAAAACATCACAAGTACACGAACATTATACAAGACAACACAATAAATTGTACACAAATACAGTCAAGACTGAAAGTGGCAAGAAAAGTATTGGCCACGAGGGAGTTCACATTTATAATCTCCTTCCAGATAATCTAAAAACGGAAGAGAATATAAAAACCTTTAAAAAAAAACTATTTAAACTTAAGATTTTGGAACAAAATTAAAAAACTACTACATAATATGCTCTGTATTTAAGTTAAGAAAGCGAAATATTATATTTCTTTTAACTTAATAAATAAAAAAAAAAATAAAAAAATCTGACCGGCAATAAAAAATAGGCCACGCCCTTCCACCCCGGCCGGCCAATCCGGCCGTCCGAAGGGCCTGGCCCCGGTCGTATTACTCATCCGATCTTCGAATCGGATGTGTGCGGTGTTAATCCGATCCGATTGTCTGATCAGACAATCGGAAAGCCAAATCGGATGTATGCGCCCAGCCTAAAGGGTACTATTGGATTTCGCTCCCCCCCCCTGCACAGATAAACCAGCTGACTGGACACTGAATCAGTGACATCTGTTGTCTATTGGTCAAAAATGACTGGTTTATTTATTGGTTATGGTCTCTATGGAAAAGAATTTTCGCATAAAAACATAAATGGAATCATGGAATTGACAGTTGGAAAACAATACATGATAAGAGCTTAAATACTTAAAAATTAAATATTCTAAATTCAGTTTTAATTTTTCGGAATAATAATCTAGGGATGAAAATATGGAAACTGGAAATATTTCCCAGGATATCGTGAGTTCTGAAAATAAATCCGAAATCAAAGTAGGTGATTACAATGATGCTGGTGAATGTGTACGTTCTTCGCCTGACTGTGATACAGATTCTACGATAGTGTATGCTTTAGACGTTAAAGACGAGAAATTCGACATAGCTTTATATTCTCCGACACCTGAAGAAAATTACTTTTCTACAAGTAAGTCAGTGTCTTCGGATCTCCGCCCATTTTCTCCACTTCCGAGTACTTCCAGTGATAATATTATAATCGACATAAATAATACGAGGTTTAATGAAGCTAGTGGCTTAAGCACTTCTCCAAACTCTCCCGAAAATCGAAGCACTACCAATTTGTCTAACCAACCTGAGGATGTAATCGAGTGCTCATCCGGATCCGAAGATAGTGATTCCGCACTGATAGTTATTCGTGATAAAAAAAGACGGTCCAAACGTAAAAAAAAGAGTTTGCCCGATGTGATTGATTTGCTCCTGGATGATGTAGATACGAAAATATACGATTCAGACTGCGAGATAATCGATGTGGATCAGTTGATAGCAGAGAACAATGCAGTGTTGAATGGCAGTCAGTCCCAGGAAGTGATTCAGCTAGATGACACTGCCCCCGAGCCCCGAGCCCCCGAGTCGCCCTCTGCAGCTCTGGTGCAGCCGCTAGAGACCTCAGCAAACTCCACCACTGAACTCGCACATTCCGCTCCCACCACTCCGAGTGAAGGCCTTTTCACCTCTCCGCTGATGGAACACTTGAGTTCCTTTGTGATGATGAGAAAGCAAGTTAAAGATTTCTTTGATAAGCATTCGCCTAAATTTCCTAAAGATCAAAATGTGGATTCTCCTTCCCTCTCCAATTCAGTTTTTAATGTGATGTCATCTATGATAAAAATACCTTTTAATTATGGAGCTCGTAAAGGAAAGAAAAGGGAAAGAAAGGATAAAAATATAAAAAATAAGCGATCCAGAGTTCTTGAGACCATCGACTTAGACTTGATCAGAAACCCAAATCAGCAGCAACCATCAGAAGTCATTGTTATTGATTCCGATACTTCAATCAATGCTGGTCGTTCTTCCAATGCAGATAGTCCTTCCGTATCCAGTTTGAATCCTTACAGTCCAAATGTGCAAACTCCCAAACGAAGAAAAACGCGGCCAGGAAGAAGTCAGCACTCGGCTGAGTGCCGAGGATGTGAGGAGTGTTGCGTCCCCTGGTACGGCTACGAAGGACATAATGCCTTATTGGGTTCCAACAGATCCACCGTTCCGCAGATTATGCGAACTATGGAACTCATCTCTCCGGATAACTCGCTCCTCAGTGTGATGTCTTCATTGAGTGCTCCTCCCCCCTCTATGGACCCACCGCCCCAGCCAGTCCCAACTACCCCTTCTAAGAATTATGGAGAGTGCCCCGTTTGCATGGATAGTCTACAAAAAGTGAATGCTGTGTCTACATTTTGTGGTCATATATTTTGTGAGACTTGTATCAAAAAAGTTAAATTAACGAGTAAGAAATGCCCTACTTGTAGAAAAGTTCTAAGAGGTAAGGGATATCACCAAATTTTCCTCTAGAATTTTTTGAGTAATTTTTCTTTTTTATTTAACTTATACATTTTATTATTTTAACATGTTAATACTTATTACTGCTGGTATAATAATTATTGTTTTATTGTCTCATGGGTATTAAACAAATTTCTAAATTCGCTCAATGACTTCCATTAATTTTGATCATTTTGTTTCACTGAGATTTGTCATTTTGATCCAACGAATATTGTTCTGTTTCTTATCTGTTCACTGAGAAAATATGATTCCTTCTCGATGGACTGATAATTATTATCTCTTATCCTTTAAATTCTAAAAGCAGCCACTACGAAGAGCAGTCTTCACACAATAATACGAGGTGTGTTCAAAAAGAAACAGGAATTTTCGTTTTTTGAAAAAAATATTTATTTATTCGTCTACATTAATATTGTCGCCTTCAAAGTAGTCCCCATTAGATATTATGCACTTGTGCCAGCGCTTCTTACAATCCTCGAAACATCTCTCAAACTCGATCTTTGGGATAGCCTTTAGTTCATTCAGCGATGCTCTTTTAATGTCATTTATGCTTGTAAAATGACGGCCCTTTAATTTTGGAAATAAAGTCACACAGAGCCATGTTTGGCGAATATGGAGGCTGGGGCATCATTCCAGTATTGTTTTGGCCAAAAAATCACGAACAAGCAATGAGGTGTGAGCAGGTGCATTATCGTGGTGCAAAATATTTTTTTTTTACAAATCCGGGTGTTTTTTTCAGATTACTTCACGCAAACGGCGTTGAACTCGTAGATAGTACTCCTTATTGTGTACTCATAGGTAGTACTCACCCCATGGCAAGAATTCATGATGCTCTATGCCATTAAAATCGAAGAACACAGTGAGCATAATCTTCACGTTCAACCGCACTCGTGGTGCCTTTTTCGGTCTTGGCGCTCCAGAATGCCTCCATTGGGACGATTGAGCCTTAGTTTTGACGTCATTTCCGTAAACCCGTTGTTTCGTCACCTGTATAACATGTTTCAGTAATTCTGCATCGTCGTTGGCTTCATTTAGTGACTCCTGAGCAACTTCCATTTGCCGATGTTTTTGTTCAAAATTCAATAATTTTGGAACAAATTTTGCTGCCACGCTTTTTAAACCCAAATATTAGAAAAAATTTCATGGCATGAGTCAATCGATATGCCAACATCTAAGTGACTTCTCTGATTGTGATTCGGCGATCGTTCACAACAATTTATTTCACTTTTTCCATGTTTTCATCGGAGCATCCGGGGCGTTCATCGACGTCTTCACGGCCATCTTGGAAACGCTTATGCCACTCGTAAACCCTTGTTTTACTCATAGCAGACTCGTCATAGGCCTTTGTTAACATTTCACACACTTTGTTAAACTTTATTTCATTTTTTATGCAAAATTTTATTCTTTGATTTGATGACAATTCTTTGATTCGTTTTGAAAAACAAACAAAAATCGCCGAGCTCATAAAAACACATCTAACCTTAGCGGCTGTCACACACAAACTAAAGAAATGATTACAGCTGACAATTTTATCATACTTCAGGGGCATGTATACCAACACAACAAAAAAAAAAAATCCCAATCGGACTCTCCAAACCCACAAAATTTAAAAATTCCTGTTACTTTTTTAATAAACCTCGTATATCTTATAAGCAAAAGTAAAGAAGTACTTTGAGTATGATTCCGGATCCCTTCTGAATAAGATATGCGACAATATTATCACTTACGATGCATGATTTTAAAAAGGGTGGGCATCCCATTGTGCACACGTCAAGTAGGTTACAATAGAAGCTGGTGTCAAGTAGGTTACAATATTTCTGCTTGGATGCACAGGAGCATGATTGAAGTAATGAGGTCATTATGATATTCTACTAAATCAAGAAGTCACAGTTAAAAGTTATTTATATTACAAATCACGCAGCGCTTGCACAATTACCTGTTATCTAGTTATTTATGGAACCTCAAATAAATTATTATGTGATTTAAGATTTTCGTGGCCAAAAGTATTATCGTGATTCATTTTTGGATTATTATATTATGTTGGACATGCGCTGATGGTGGACACTGCATTGATGTCCGAAATGTGGGCTTAAGAAGGAGGAAGCGCAATACGGCATAATAACCCAAAAATAAACCATGATAAATTATTGACTGAGCATTGCAAATTCCTGTTTTAACTTGGCCATTTTGTTTGTATATTAATTTGTTTTGTTTGTACTTTCCGTTTCGAGATGGTGGCTGTTTCAGTAAAGATTCTTCAAATGTGAAATCGTTGCGTTTATACAAACTTTTTAGCCCATCGTGAGTTAGGGGTAGGGAATCGAAATAAACCGAAGACCCTGCGCAGAAAAGTAAAGTTCACTACAGTTTACAGCCATTGTGAGACCTTTCTGAGCAGGGTCCTGGGTTTATGTCAATTCCTCACCCTTAATGACTCAATGGGACGATTGCTTATTCATATTTTTTAAATATCATGGTACCTACCTGCCTGAAGAAAATTAGAAAAATAATTGTTGTCGAGATAGTGATGTTTCTTTGGATAAATTGTATAATTCCTTATTTAAAAAAAAAAAGTTTTATAAAATAAGTACATGATTTATAATAGGTTTTTAACCCTTGGCCTCCGAATTGTTAAGCCAAAAAATTGTCCTTCACATCCAAATTTATTTTGTGCCAAAAATTTTAAATCTTCAGTAGTGTACTAAATCTAATACAAGGTGCGGCAAAATAGACAGTGCAGTTTTGAAGGGCTATTAAAAAAAAAAACGGCGCAATTTACAGAAATGGGGTTTATTTTATTTTATTTTGTACATCATGCCATTTTATACATAAAATCCTGAAGATGACATCAGAAAGGTGATGGCCCCCAGCAGTGATACATTGTTGAAGGCGATTTCTGAAGTTTTCAGCTGCATTTTGGCACATCTCGATGGGCGTAGCGGCGATTTTCTTATGAATTCGATCCTTGAGTTCTTCCAGGGTGTGAGGCCAATGATTAAAAACTTTTTTCCTTCAGATAGCCCCACAGCAGAAGAAGTCGCAAATGCTTAAATCAGGTGAGCGTGCGGGTCACCCCTCAGAGAGACGAGGCACTCAGGAAACATCTGTCGCAGTTTTGTCATTGAAACTCGAGCAGTATGGGTCGTAGCACTGTCCTAATGAAACCAGATGTCTCCCAAATCTGTTTCCTCTGGTAGTACTTCCAATTGAGGTTCAAAAAAATTTTCCAACATGGAAACATAATGTTGAGCGTTGACAGTCACGGTTCGTCCATTTTCCTCGAAAACTTAGGGCCTAATCACCCCAAATTTAGAAATTGCACACCACACCGTCGCTTTTGGGAAGTGGAGAGGTCTCTCGTGAAGTTGCCAAGGGCTATTTTCAGCCCAGTACCGAAAATTTTGTTTATTCACCGCTCCACAGAGATGGAAGTGGGCCTCGTCACTACGCCATTTTCGGCCATTTTCAAGAAACATGCGGATGGCAAAGCCCTGGTGTTGTCCGGACCAAACCATGGCAACGACTGAAAACGGCATGACCATCCCGACACAATGAGACCACTCCCAGGTTCCTACCCCCACCACGCGAGATGTACCGGCCTTTCAAAACTGCACTGTCTGTTTTGCTGCACCTTGTATAACTTTTAAACTACATGCTTCAACATTATAATTTTTTTTTAAATTTACTTGTGTATTGAGTCAAGGTTTATAAAAAATATATTTTGTGTTATAAAAAATATATATAATATGATTAAATATGGATGTAATTTTTTTTTTGTTTTTAAATTTTTTATTTAGATTAAAAAAAATTGTACATTGGTCAACCTCACTGGCAATTTTTTTTTTTTTACATATGTATATACTTTTAACTAAAAAAATAATTTTGTATGATAGTCCTCAAAGCGATCAGGGACGTGGAGGGCCACTTTGAAAGATTTGCATTCCCTGCGCGATCCAGACGTTTTGGACGATCCAGGCAGTAAAGAATTGCTAGTATACGGCATGTACGCTATCTTGTCCTCTTCCAACTCATTCAGGGTGCTTCTCGTTATTCCTGGACTTTAGGTAATAGGAATCCGAGTGACGTTGGAGACGAATTATATTCCCAATCGTCAGGTTTGGCAGTCTAGCTAGGGGCACGGAAGCCGACGGACTGACTTCACTTGTCGAAACTTCCAAAACTTCTACCGTCTCCTCGGCGGATTCCTCGTCCTCAGTCTCCGGATCTGATGAAACCACACGGTTACTGAGGTTATCATCGTCAGATTCAGCCTTTTTTAAAAAACTTTCTATTTGAGCTGATGTGAGCCGCCCACCACGGGTTTTCCGAGCAAGCTTTATCGAGCCCAGAACCACTCGCCATTTTGACACAATTACGCCATCCGCTAACAAAAATTAATTCGTAAATATCAGGTAAAAACGGAAGCATTAATGCCAACACTACTAAACGAATACTCGAATATCTGCAGAGCGTTTGGCATTTGAAATTTAAAACACATGTGTTCGTTTTTAAGCCGTCACACTTCAGACCGCCACCCTGGAATGGTTGGAGTTTACGACATTGTGTTGCACACCCGCAAGAATGGCGGGGTTTGAGGCCAATGAGTTAAGTACCTACTTACAAATCTTATGATTTAATAAGAGATAATGAGAAACATATTTTTTGGACGTGAGGTCTACTTTTCACAGTACCATTAGTATAGTACATGCAAAACTTTAAGACCGGTCTGAACATGGTACAATTCATTCTCACGCAGTTACTGACTTTACAATGAACGCAAGCGAAAGAGAAAGATGCATAAAAACATATGTGCGACAGAGAAAGGCGTGGCCGGGGGGCATGCCACTTTTTTTACCGTAAACTCGACTATTGCAATGATTTTTGATAAACGTTAGGCCGGTCTTAACGTTTGGCGTGTACCTGACTTATTATAATTATAATATTATGCGTTTTATATACAACTTGACCACTCGGACCCATAAGCTTGTTTTTACGATAATATAACATTACCAAACATATGTATGACGTGTGAGGCGTACCTGACTTATTAAATTTTATTACAAGTTTGTGTTCGTTTATATATTACTCAACAGAATCTTCTATAAAAGGTTTCCGGGGGTGGTTAAAGTGCACTATTTATGGTAAGTCATTTTACGTGATAGTTCAAGTAAAAAAAAAAATAATGTCTACCACCACTAAAATCCCCCACCGAAGTTAGTGCACTTTACTCCCTGATATCTTGTATACAATAGTTATCTTATCTCGCCTTATATATAAAAATCAATATTTGTTTGTTTGTTCATATTTTATGTGCTGCCATACCGTTCATCCGATTGCGATGAAACTTTAGTGATGTGTTATGCGCACGCCCGCGAAGGTTTCTATAATATAATGGTAAGCTTTGGCATTATGAAATTTGTACAAAAAAATTACTACAGGCGAGTGGTTTGAAAATGTGTGTATTTCATATATTTTAGCGGCAGGATAATGAAGGAGGTAGGGTTTGCGGGAGGAGTGATAAGGGAAGGGGAAGGTGATGCGGGAGGGGAACTGGTATGCACGGGAAAAGGCATCTCCCCATGCAGGGAGAAACAATTTATTTCTTTGAGTATTAATAAAAATAAATAAAGTGTATCTTTGCTAAAGGGAATTTCAATTATGAATAGTGCATAATTTGACAGTACAAAAAAATATCTCTAGATTAGTGTCTCACAAAGTAGGCTGTATTGCTCCCTAGCCTACGGGGTGTGCTAAAACACTCATGGGAATTTCCAGAAGGTATGCACGTATAAAGTGCGTCCAGTGCAGCTATAAACATCTAAATTGATAGACCAGCCCATCAAGGAAAGGAGGACAAATGAAGTAGCGAGGAGGGGACAGCTACAACAGCTAACTCACATTGGAATATCACTATTTAGTCCACAAAAATAAAATCTGCTTACGAATTACTAGTCCTTTTTACAATTTTAGGCAAATTGCTGACTGCGTAAAAAAATTAACTACAATTCCCAAATTGGATAAACAAAAGTTCGGACTTGTTTCCGAAATTGAAAATTTTGTTTTTTTTTTTTTTTTTTACATTAACTCCACACAGCAGGCCCTGAGGAAAATAATTTCCCTCAGGGCCTATGTCATATTTGAGGATGCTGTGTGGAGGGTGTTTTTGAGGAGAGGAAGGAGTGAACATGGGTCTTGAAGAGACCCATGTTGTAGGAGGGAGGAAACACAGAGGCCGGCAAATCGTTCCACAGTTACTCTACTTAGTTGGACACTTCAATAAATACGTTATAATTTACTCACCTCACTCATTTTTGCGTCGCTGCGCAACCTGATTTGTAAACATTTCGGTTAAAATTGAACATTGAGACCCTGAGCAGAAAAGTTCCACAATGGACTGCGCTGCAAACTGTTGCCTTACTTTAGCGAACTTTACTTTTCTGCACAGGGTCTGGTTATTTCAATGTGCGCTCTTTGGCGGTCATGTACAACTGTACAACTGATGTCAGGACAAGACTATTAATTTGGATGTCTATGGGTGCAGCCGTAGTGGAATGAATCCTCACCGCAGCTACTACCAATAACTGGTCCAACCATGAGAAGAAGAAGATGAAACGAGAATGAAGCCTTCCCATCGGCTTATGTTAAGTGTTTAAAAGAGGAGGAATAAAATCGCAGCTATAATTTGCCAGACATCTAAGTGGAGTCGCGATTGTGGGCAATCTCATGGGGACCCTGGCTGAGGGGTTCATGAAAGGCCGTATTGTGTGCCAAATGTGTTAACCCCATAATATTCTATAGAATCAATGGAGTGAACCTGAAAAGGTGCAGTACCGCCCTAGGCGTTTTCTACTGTAACAGCAAACACCACTGTCAGGGCTGTGCTGTCATAATGCAAAACGCAGTGTGTAAACGCAGTGTTTTAACACAACAATAAAGTAGCATGCCAAGTTATACTACATAAAGGTCTTATTAATTAGTATTGGATATTATAGTGTCATTACAATGGCCAACAAGGGATGAGGTCAGTGAGCGAATGTAATAATCTATCGTCATTCAAGGCCACCACGACTGTCCTAAGTTGCTCTTATCAGGGTAAAGTCGATCAATAAAGGGTTTATCGATAACTTGTCATCGTACCCGAGCATTACTGCAGATTGCTAACTTACAAACAACAGTTCACATCAAATAAATTAAGAACACTTAGGATGGGTTGTTTCAAAAAATTTGACGAATTCGTCAAATATTTGACGTTAATTTTCACGTTCTGTGTAAGTTCTATTCAAGTTCTGTGATGATTTCAGTTTTATGAAACAGCTGGCCTTTGATGATAAAATAACAGAACTCGAATAGAACTTACACAGAACGTGAAAATTAACTTCAAATATTTGATGAACTCATCAAATTTTTTGAAACAACCCGTCCTTAGTCTTTTTGAATTGTTTGTCCGTTTGCGATCTGCAGTCGTGATAGGGAACTATGAAAATTTACTGACATTATCGATAAAGCCTTAATCGATCAAACCTGCTAGACCTCAGGTTGTATGTAGACTTTTGTACAACAACAAAAATCTTATATATGAAAAACAATATTTGTTTGTTTGTTCGTATTTCATGCGCTGCCATACCGTTCATCCGATTGCGATGAAACTTTGGTGATTTGTTGTGTGCGCACCCGCAATGGTTATATATATAATAGTAAGCTATATATATATATATATATATATATATATATATATATATATATATATATATAATGGTAAGCTCTGGTGTTATGAAATTTGTATAAATGATAATGGGTGTATTTCATATATTTTAGCGGCAGGAAGGAAAGGAAGGGGTGACGAGGGAGAGGGAAGGTGGAAGGGGAATGCGGGAGGGGAAGGGGACTCGGGAGGTGAACGGGGATGCACCGGAAAGGACATGCAGGGAGAATCAATTTATTTCTTTGAATGGCATTGCAATGCATGCCGGGTACCAGCTAATATGTTATATTCTAAAGCAGCTATATGTTATATTCTGTAACATTTTAGAGGCGATGACAGTGAGGTGCACTATTGAGCCTTGACCATTCCATATTCTAATTAAATTCAGATTTAAAGATGTTGGTAAACGAGCAAGATAAATTGCCTGTTGCCAAACAGCTGTCTTGCCTGACAACAGTCTTGCAGGGCAAGGTGTTGGCTGTCAATATTATCTTGTCCCGTCAAAGATTTACAATAACTTACGAAACTTGTATAAACTAGAGATGAAACGGATAGTTGTTTTGCCGGATACCGGATATCCGGTCAACCTTGAAGCCGGATTGCCGGATATCCGGCCGCCGGATATCCGACTGAACATGGCCGATTGGCGACTCGTTACACGAGCGAACCGCACGAACAATCGGGTGGACTCAGGTGAGTTCGGGCCCTTTCGTTTACGAATGAAGCAAGTGTTTCATTGTCTTATTGAATTGATTGCAAACACGATCATTTGAGGTTACGAAAAAACGTGCTGTTATAGTTAGAGGTGATTTTATTAGTGTTTCGAGTGTTTCTTTCTATAAATTCAAAGAGATTCAGTTACCAAAGAAAAATGTTTTCGATAAAAAAGATCGCCTTCATGGAAATATTTTGATATAAAAAGTGACGATCAAAAATTTGCTATTTGTTCGTTATGTAATGTTAAAATTTCTCCTGGCGTGAAGGAAAAAAGGCAGGTATGTACCAAACGAAAATAGCTTATCTCTTTTCTTCTGTTTTTAATTACTTAATGGAATTTTTCGCTGAACGAACGATTTATCTATTGAATTTTATGGTTAGATAAATAGGTGTAACTGGTGTTAAGTTCAATACACGAAGAGAAATCGATTTTGGCCTTCACGAAAAAATTACATGTCTTCTTAATAAAACATCATTTCATGATGTTTTATCGATTTGCTTTGATAATATATCACGCTGTTACAAAGAAAAAAACATTTTCATAACGTTATGTACTTTCAAAATTAGATTACTAATAATTTATTCCTACAGTTTACTAATAAGTTACACGTCAAAAATCAAAATATTGCATTTTATTCTAATACTCTGTAATTTAACATTATCCGGTATCCGGCCGGATACTCGTTTATTATCCGTTATCCGGCCGGATTTTAAATTTAGGCCGGATACCGGATATTTACCGGATATCCGTTTCATCTCTAGTATAAACTTCGCGAAATTAGCATTCGAAATTAATAATTTTTTTATAGCAAGTTGGTTGCGAACAGAGATGTAAGAGAGTCATTTATGTATGAGAGTGAGAAGGAAATAGATTTGACCCAGCAATATTGTCATAATATCGGTAGCCGATAGAAAAGGGTAAGTTCTACATTTTGCCTCAAGTTCTAGGAGCAGGTCCCGGGTTCGAGTTCTTAGGTGCGGACTGGGTATTGGGTGCTGTTGCGGCAACCGAGATGCACAGCTTTGGCTGGAGCCGAACCCGCAGAGGAACTCGAACCCGGGGCCTGTTTCCGACTCCCGAGTGACTCGAACCGCCAAGTTCCGGGGACGGGTCCGAGCCCTGACTGTCCGAGTCGATTTGAAGAAGGAGTAGGAGTAAGATCCGCTTCCCGCGAAGAACCCGAGCTCAAGAACCCACTCCAGTTGAACCTACACATTGCTAGTAGCCGACATCGTCATAGCCAACACATGACAATCTTGACTGACTATGTGCAGATCTTAAGGAAACAATTTTTAAGAATAAAATAAAATACAAATGTGAAAGAAGTAGTAGGTGGAAGAAGTCGGGGATGCCTGAGGAAGACATAATTTAAGGCATAGGAAGACATCATACAAGTGAATCAGATAATTGAGTCGGGCCATGTCAAGAGTCAGAATAATAGAAGAGTATGTAGGAGACGATGTATGAATGTGAATGAGGCAAGGACTGTGTGCCAAGACCGAGTTGTTTGGCGGTCCGTCCTCTCTACACTTGCGGGGAAACGGTGTGATGTAGGTTTGTTTAAAATAAAATTCCTTGCCTTCCATACAATATGTAATAATTATGACATTTTCACAGAGAAATAATTTTCTGCTTCTAAAAATGCGTCAACTTGGCTGAACTTAAGTTGTTACAGGGTGCAATGACTCATCACCACTGGATGTTGCTCTGGAATTAATATTTTTTTTTTACTTAAATTTTTCATTATTCAAATAAAAGATCTGTTGTGTAACTTGATTTATTGTGTATTTATTATTTTTATTTAATACAGAATATAATTGGTAAACAAATTAAATCATATGGCTCAAACAGCAGAAGACAAGGGAAGGAATAATAAAAAAATAAAAACAATTTGCCCGAGATAAGAAAGTTATAACACTTTTTTATGTTAACAGTTTTTTTTTTATTTAAGGTCACTCAGAGAAACATTGCGTGAAACAGTACAGTTTTTATTAATACACTAGAAACTTGAGTATGTTTTTAGGTTTTCACGGCCAAAAAGTATTTTTGTTATGATTTTTGGGGTGTTATGCCGTGTTTCGCTACCTCCTTCTTTAGCCAAAGTTTCGGACAGCGTTACAGTGTCCATCATCATCAGCTCATCTGCCCTGATGATGGACACTGTAACGCTGTCCGAAACGTTGGCTAAAGAAGGAGGTAGCGAAACACGGCATAACAACCCAAAAATCATAACAAAAACACTAGAAACTTATCAATTTGGTCACAACAAAAGGGGGGTACACGGGACCGAGTCGCGGAACTAGCCTAAGGTTGCTTTAGGGCGGATTACTGTCTTCGAAGGGCTGTGCTGTGCACAGGTAGCCAAGAGAAAGAGCGCGCCTTGGCAAACCTAGATAGTATTCAAGTCAGATACTTGGCAGCTGGTAGTAGATATCTGTCTCCTGAGGGCCGTGCGGGACACGGATAGCCAGAAGGAGGAGGGTACTAGCCAGTGCGAGTTAGACAGGTGAACTGTGTCGTAAACTGACGGAACGCCGTTTATAAGGACCTCGCCAGGTACGTACATCGTGTAAGGCGTGGCCAGCCGTCTAGTGGGGATGCGTAGGTGTTGTCTACGCATCTTGCCTGCGTTGCTCAACGGGAATGAGATAACGCCATACGGGGAGAGAGAGATGGTGTATTGGGACAAAATCCCGCGCGCTGCAAAGTTTAAAAAAATAAAAAAAATTTAAACTAATGCGGTAGATTAGAACAACTCACTTTTTATAACTTTTGAAGGTTTTTCCTATCAATTTAATATATCATTGAAGAAGAAGATAACACTAACAATTTCAATGAAAATATGAAAAACAAGACAGAAAATAAAAAGATAACGGAAATAAAAGATTCCGTTACCTTTCTTATTTTTCTGTCTTGTTCTTTTTCATATTTTCGTTTAAAATTTTAGTGTTATCTTTTTCTTCAAAGATAAAAAGTTTTGTTACTTCAAAAAGCTTGGTTTTGCACGCTTCTTTTTATAAACGTACATTAGCAAACATTTCTTCATTACATATGGGCATAAAAATCATCCTTATTAGAATCAGTACTTGATATCACAGAAATCAATCTGTTTTCGAGACGGAGCCAGGGCCGTAGCCAGAGTTGAATTTAAGATAGGGCAGCGGTAATTACAGGTAGGGCGCAAGTAAAAATGTAACTTGATCTGATCTGGTGAATCGATTTTTGTCGTACATGTGTGAGGCAATTCTTAATTGGATGATCAAAACATGTAGTTATTTACCAATGATAAAGGATTACCTTGTGTTCTTTCACCAGGTATATAATAAGTAAAAGTTGTACATTTGTATGAACAAACAGTTTACTAGTTTAATATCATAGGCGATGGTATTTTTTAAGGTAGGGCACAGGTATTTTAAGATAGGGCATTGCCCCATAACACCCCTAGCTATAGCCCTGGACGGAGCGTCAACGACTAGTTTTCACTGGAAGGGCAAAACTATTTTTCATTGACCTCGCCCTGCTCGCCTCGCTCATTTCTCGCGTGGGCAGTGGAAGGCAAACATCTACTTTCCTAGTGACTCTTTTTTGGTGGAAGGTCAAAACTATTTCACTCATCTCCAACCCAGCTCAGCTCGATTCTTTTCCGGCTTTTCCGCTCGCAGTGGAAGGTCTTCAACCTAAATATAACAAGCTTTTGTTTCTGTGTTCCAAAATTTGAATAAAATTTTGAATTCCTGAAGTTAGATTTTTGCCAGTAGGTAGATAATTAGGTAGGTACCTACTAGCAATTGCCAGTAGGTAGCTAAAGATCATTTCAAAATGAGTACCTACTTGATTGTGCTATCACTAATCTCTTCAATGATAGGTAGACACTTGTAAAATAACCAACCTCCAGTCACCATTGGTACAGCTTGACATACTTATCTCTGGAGGTGGTGATAAGACGAATTTGTTCCAATGAACAAACAATTTTTTAAGTTTTTTGAACCCACAAAATCACAACTACCCTAGCAACACCTTGACTACAGAGATATTTTGTTCCATGGTTACTTTGTTGACATTATTTTGTTACTCGGCAACACACTTTTGTTTGGAGGATTCTATTTACCTTTTCAGTTTCAAATATCATATTTATAATTCGGAGGGGAGGTGTCAAAATGGATGACTTATTTAAGAAAAGTCAAATTGCAAAATCCACAGACTATTTGATTAAATTCCACACATTATACAAGAGACTGCGAACCCAGGAGAATGTTTTGAACGGAAACACTATTGCAAATTTCAAATCCTTAAAATATGATGATATGATTTACTTTATATCAGATTTAGAAAATTCCAGGTAAAGCACAGATTTAATGGAGATAATTTCAGTATTGCCTGTTTCTACATAGGCTCGAAATAATCTGAGTTTATTACTTCCATTCCGTTATTCCATTATTTTATTTCTTCTTTTCCGCCCTACTGCCGTAATGTGAAATCCTAAATCTAATCCTGCTGTCTTTTTTTGCATTGCTTTAATGTATAATGAATCTACGATTGGGAGTAAATAATTGTCCTTGATATCTTTGGATCAAGTTCAATAATGATTTCTTTACTCAAGGTTCAATGCCTTTTTAAATTACAGAAATGAAGATTTACAACAGTTAAATGAAAAATGTGCAACGCTCAAACATTCCATGGAAATTTTAAAAGAAAATGTAATGTCAAGTGAAAAAATGCAAGAACTTGGTAAGAAAAGAAAAAGCTTTTCAAAACAGAACAAATAAAATATATCTTAATTCAAAATCGGGAAAATTTTTGACTATGAGGGCTATCTGTAAAATAAGGTCTCCAAGGTGCTGCGGTCGCAAGGAATGATTTTACACGCGATCCGGCAACTCTGGCGTGTAGCCTGGTTCTTCCCCCTTGCCAAATGCTCACCACGCTGCACTCTTTGTGATGTTTAGTCTCGGCGTGGCAGCGTCCGCTCGCTGCACTTGCCAGGTGTAAATTACGCTCTGTAATTCGTTTTTTGTGTGCAAAGAACAATACCCTGGCAAACATTCATTCTCAGCTGCATAAAGTGTACGGAAAGCAGTGGATGAGCGCGAAAGGTTAGTTTAGAAGGTCTCACATCTTGTGCAGACCTTGTGGTATCCCAAATGTTCTGTCAAAATCTTGACAATAGTGGTCTTACTGATCATATCACAGAGTTCCATTAAAACAAATTGCAGAGCGTTATTTACACCTGGCGGGTGCGGCAAGTGGAAGCTCCATTGCGAATGGCTGTCACGCCAAGACAAGACAGCGTCAGCAAGACAGAGTGCAGCTTGAAGGCCATTTCGAATCAGGCTACACGCCAGTGTCGCCGGATAGCGTAAAATCGTTCCTCTTGACCATAGCACCCTTGGAGACCTTATTTTACAGACAGGCCTCGCATATCATTTCCGTCTATTAGAATTTTCTGTCAGGACAACAATGACTGCAACTGTCGGATTGTGGGCTGCGACAACAAACTGTGTGCGGGGGTTTAAATACAGAAAAAATAATCAAGTGCTATATTAAATATTAAAAAGACTAATAAAATGTTTTCAGATGTAGATTTTTACAGGAAAACTTTGTTAGATTTGGAGAACCAACTATCTGAAATAAAATCGTTTATAAAAAAAGAAAAAGGCTCTCTTCAAAAAAAGGAGAAAGTATTAAGTGAAGAGGTAACTACTGTTATCGTTAAATATTCTTATTTTTATAACATACAAAACCTGTAAAGAAACATTGGTTTATAAAATTTGTCCAAATATTAACTTTGCGACCTGAACAATGATAATTCATGCAAAGTTAAAAATTACCTTTATCTAAATCTGGTTTGTTTTACCTCTGAGGATATTTTCAATATAACTTTTGAAATATTTTTAATTTTAGATTAGAATAACCGAGAAGCGTTTGCACGAGGAAGATAGCTTATTACCAACGAACACGTATGCTTCCCTGAAACCAAGTCCTGTAAAAATCATTAGAAACACTAGAGCGGAAAATGTGGTAAGTATCACATTTTTAGTAGTATTCTTTGTAATGAGGTTGTCTCCTATTTTTTTTTATATTTTGATGAAAATGTATTATATAAAGAGTTAATAATGACAGTAAAATTAGTTTTTCGATATTTCGAAATGCCAATTTGAGCTTTCCAAGTGAATTTGGGTAAAACTTATGTCTCATGACGTCACACAAGACACGAGTCATAATTGGAATGGCAGTGTAGCAGAGTACTGCTGCGCAAGTACCGTAATGTCATACGTTTTTCGGCCGGCTGCAACATTTTGATGGCATATATCTTCGATGTGTTCCAAAAATTCACGGTGTTCTGCAAGCTGTAATTAATATGATACATTTAATAAATAAAAAACACAAAATTTTGTTTTAGGAGACAGACTGATTGTTTAAAAGTTTTAGGAATTGATATATGTATATACATAAAGGTGCGCCAGAATATCTTCCTTTTTTAAAATGTGCGCCATTCAGTCGGTTGATGTCGTAGCAGAGAGTTAGTGATCTCGTTTGAGAGGCGGAACTATAACGTTTTGTCCCGACACAGTTTTATCGCCATCATGCGTTGAAACAGGGTGAGGAGAGGAGCGTCTGTTTGCCGTTGAGGCCTACTTTTCGAACGGATGTTCGCGCCTTTAGTACCCAGCTTGCCTTTAGGGTGCGGCAGCATAACTTCATTTTTTCAAAACTTAATAAAATCCATTGTATGAATCAGAAATTTTTTATTTGGTTTTTGTAGGCCGTACCTAAAGTTTTGTTTTACTTAGTTTTTGAAGATCAAAACAGGTAGGTGACGTCCTAGTAGTTCTGACGTCGTAGGCGCGCTGGGTACTAAAGGCGCGAACATCCGTTTGAAAAGTAGGCCCCAACGGCAAATGCACGCTCCTCACTATTCCAACGCATGACGGCGACTAAACTGTGTCGGGACAAAACTTTATAGTTCCGCCTCTCGAACAAGATCACTCTATCACGACATCAACCGACTGAATGGCGCGCATTTTAAAAAAGGAAGTTATGCTGCCGCACCATGTATAGGTATATTTCTAATATATTTAAAAATTCTATGACTGATGAGTTATGAAGGAAAGAAATGCTACCTTTGTAAAAGGAGGGAAGGCAACTTTAGAATATTATACAACTTGATAAAATCTATATTTGTTGCGAGTAGGACAATCGAAAAGTTTGTGGTCTAGTGCTTCAACTTCAGGTAAAATACACTTGTTTATAGGATGTGCAACGATTCCAAAGGTTCCTACAGAAGAGTGGCGGCCACACGGGGGGGTGGGGGGAGGTGGAGCATGCGGCCTTCATCAAGTCTTGGCTCAAATATTCCAATGCCAAAAGTGACTCCTCAAGAACGCCGCATATTCTCAGGCTGGTTGAGGCCATGCAGAAGCTGTTGCCAGGTTGAAATTCTATCGTTAAAAACTACTTAAGCATCAGCCACACGCAGCATGAAAAGCGCAAGCACTTATCTGTTTATGTGTTGTACCGACACACTAAGCTATAAAAGATTTCTTCCTTTGGTAGGAGAGGGGTCAGTTGAATTAGGAGCTGTCGCGAAATATCATTTCTTTGTACTGGATCTGTCAACTTGACAGCTGTCATCTGCACGTTTATGCAGCTCTGTTATTAAAATGACCCCCTCTCCTGTTTACGCGGGGAGGGGGTCGCATAACTTTTCGCATATTGCATGAACAGCGGTTAAGGCGTATAATCTGTATTCTATGGTTTATCTGCACATCATCTGCTTAGGGGTGGCCTATCTGTATGGGATTGTGCGTGCGATGATCTTTTATCGCTGCGTGTGATGGCCCCATATAGGTAAAGCAGTAAAGTCATTTTTCTAAGATTAATCATCACAACACAGGTGAAGTTAGTCATAACAGGCATCTTCAAGACTTTTATTTTATACTTTGTAAAAGCTGGTTCACATTACGCTATCAAATATAAAAGATCATAGCACGCCAAATAACGCTCTCCATACAATCCCTTCAGACCGTTCACACCTAAGCGTTTTTAAGCGCAGATCAATCATAGACAATACACATCTCAGACGTAACCGCTCCAGAGGCGATATGTTAGAAGATAACTCTCCCCTTCTCCGACTAAAACAGGAGAGGGGGTCATTGTAATTACGGAGCTGCCTAGACCCGTGGATGATGATGTCAAGTTGACAGATTTCAGTAGAAAAAATATGCGACCCCCTCTCCTACCACAGGAAGAAATATTTGAAAGCCTCGTGTGAAAGGACAAAAGATAAGCGCTCGCGAATCAACAGATATCTGCTCGCAGATTTATAGCGTAATGTGAACCAGCTTTGATTCTTTTGCCTTTTTATATCCAATATTTCATTTTCATAGATATATCAAAGGCAGAGGTCATAGCTCATTATAATTGGGTAGTGGAATACAGACATTTGAAAGACATGCAAAATAAATCCCTGGAGGTGTGGAAAGCCTTGCGGGAAGCCCATAAATACCATAAAACTACCTTGAAAGATTCTCAAAGGGAAGATGGTGCAAAAGTTAAGGAACCTAAAAAATTTACCAATGATTCTCCCTACTCGAAAGTCATGTTGGAAATATGGAAAAATAATAAAGAGGAAGAAAAAAAGATTTTTGAAGATAAATACGTGAGTTAACATCTCTTTCCAAGTGTACATACCGCAGTAAAAATCATAGAATCACCATTTCGCCGCTAAGTGTTCCAGATGCAAAAAAGTGCAAATAAATAATGGCTAAATGCCATACGTAATGGGTTTGCTTTAGTTCAAGTTTGTCCTTTACTTTTTCTATTATTTCAATGTTTTTATTGCTGAAGGTGGACCAAACCCTAACTCAACGGGAAATACAAGCCGTCAAGGAATCACATAGAAAATTGGACAAGAAAGATATTATAAAATGGACAGAAGCAAAGAAATTAGAAATGGAAAATAAACTTAAGAAAGAAGAGAAAGATCATCAGAGGGGAAAAGAAAGAAGAAGCTCTGAAGCAAACAAAAAAATTAAGGAATACAGGTAAATTCCTTATCTATGTTGCCACTCTTGCTACGTATGTATAGTATTATTTTCATTGATTTTTGTGGTTTTTGCAGGCAGCGCGATGAGATGTTTGTGAAAAATCGGAAATTGCACATCAACACTCTGAGGAAAACCAAATCGTGCGACTCCTTTGAGAACCGTACCAACGTGATCAAGAAGAGCTGCTGTCACAACATCCGCGACCCATCGCGCAGCTACCACAAGCCCACGGAGCAGTGGTGTCGCCGCGTCAACAATTACCGGTCCGCTGACGCCATCACCTCGCCACGGGACTCCACCACCGCACAACACGTGGACTTTCTTCCTAAACTGTAGGTTCATTCAAATTACATAATACATTATGGTTGTGCATTTTATTGAAGTAAAGCCACAATTTGTATTTTAATCTTAGTGTGATAACGATAAGATTCGTGAAGAGAAAAGTTCGTGGTGAATTTGATGTATACAATGTAAAAGAAAAATATTATTTATGCCTACATTAATGTTTCAAAACTCAAGTGTTGCACGAATGGAGCCAAAATAGCAGCTATATTCTGCATTTAAGGTTCGTAATCAACCTTTTTAGCTGGAAGGCCAATTTATCATTTTTCAATTTGTTCTTGGTTTGCAGGGTGGGTACCTGCAGCTTGACATAGTTAAATTTGCAGTCAGTAGTGTCGCAAATCTATTTGCATTTTCAAAAATGGTAATTTTTCAAAAAAACAATTACAAAACGCTAAAAACAAAGCTCCGCAGGCGAAAATTTAATGGTGTCAATTTTTTTCATTCTGAAATATTAAAAAATAACATATAAAAATATATCGACTTGCAATTTTGGGCAACTGTTGATTTTTGTTATTCAGAAAGTTTAATAAAACTAATTAATTAAGAAAACTTTTAGTATTTTATGAAACGGAGACCTTAATGCATCAAACATAGATCAGGTGAATTTTTTAATTCTACACTTGAGGTCGAGCCACGAAATTTTGTCTTTATAAAAATATGTAAGAAAAATTATTTTGAGCGGCTGATTCAAAACTTTGAAGAAAGACTGAAGCTCTGAACTCTTTTGCAATGGAACGGAAACCATTGAATATTCTTTATCGCAAATGTTTTCATATTTTATTTAGCCAAGTGGGTAGTAATTAATGCTCGCGGGTCACTCATCGCTGGTCTAAACACTTACTTCCACAAACCCTAATTAGCACAAGTAAGCAAAGTATGTTAAGACGGCAAAACAGTATAATGCGCAAATGGCTTGCATATACTTCAAATGATTGTGACAGGTTTGCACAGGTAATCAAGTTGCTGTATGGACGCCGCATAGTGTAAAATTTTTTTTTTTGTGCAAAATTTTGCACGAACTGATTTGGCATGCAAGACAGGGCGTCAAGACGGATCTTTAGCAGCAAACTCCTGTTAAATAGAGAATTCCAGTCCAATTTTTTAATTTTTTTTTTATGAATAATGACCTTCTAACTAAAATAACTGCATATTTATTTTTATAGTTAGTTTTAATAGTTAAAATAAATGTCAAAGTTTTAATTTTTCAAGATCCCCGAAAACCACCGAATCTAGTGTGAAGTCATGACCAACCGAAGTATGAATCTTGTAGGGAACTGGAATCAGCTGTTCGACTCCTGCCATTTTGAATTTCAGCATTGGAGAGTTTTTATAGACATTACTGGGCAATACGATCGTTTTTTGTACAGTTAAAGTTTTTGAATATTTTAAATAATATAGATAAACTAATAGAGATACTTTATTTTTGATACTGAATTATTTAGGCCTAAATAATGATTCAATAAAAACAAAAACTATTATATGTCCAATTCTCTATAAACCAATAACACAGAATGCCGAACGGCTTGCGTCTTCATTTCTATTGATTTCTATACAACTTTGACCCAGGTGACGCGGCGCGGTGACGTCACGCCGCCAAAATCCTGCAATAGGGTGTTTTAATGACACGTTTTAAAATGGACTTTTTAATATTTTTTTAAAAACTCTACGTTAAATATTATGTAATAAAACTTATATATTCAGAATCAGCGTATATTGGTCTATATGAACATTTTTTTTAAAGCCATAATATTTTTCACTGGAGTTCCTTATTCCATACAAATCAAGATGCTAACTTTAACATTAAATGTTCAAACTTTTTTTTCAGTGGTATCCCAAAATGGAGGAAAGACATTTTGTGATGACAGAATGAAGATAATAGTTGGCCTTATTTTCTACGACGCTTTGAAAAATAAACATTTTTACTATATTTTACTTACTTTAATATACTTACTAATACATAAAACGTCTTTTATTTAAATTTCTTCTTTTGTTTTATAACCCAGCAGTGAAACAGTTTTCACAGGCTGTCAGAAGTTACAAGATAAATTATATTATTCAGCTCTTCTAGACAACAATTGATGTTGCTAACTTACGCAGATGCTGACCAAGTAGAGCGTAGACGTTGACCATAGTATTGAAATTTTTCCCAAACATGAACGCTGCTCACCAGTGCCTCGGAACTCTTCAGCGAAACGGAAATACCCAAAGGCACAATACATGTTTGTCGCGACGGCGACACTGCAGGTCGGTATAAGCTACGAAATTCAAGTATTCTTTATCTGGTGTAGGGGATAGACTAACAATATTTTTAGCGCATCACCCATTTTTGTGAGCACGAGCCGCCCCTGGTGCTGGTATCTTTAATTTAATAATCATTCCTAGTACTATGGCAAATGTTGTTAAGAAAAAACATTATGTTAATAACTGAACATTTATTTTTTTTTATTATACATATCTCTATTTTTTTTCAACATTTGTAACAATCTAAATTTATAATACTAGAAAGCATTTTGTTCGTATATTCATGATTAAATATTCAAACATGCTTTTACCATAATACACACAGTTTAAACATGGTCAGTAGCCACTCACAATCTGAGGGAAAAAGAACTCTGAAAATAACGATAGAAATAAAAAAAAGATAGTGTATGAAATAAGCAATGAAACTTAATACGATGTATGTACAAAAGCTTAGCAATTTGATATTGTACACATGATGTTCATTGAATTAGAAAGTAATATACAAACTGCAATTGAAATCAGATAACCGTGTATAAATAGTTAGGCCCGGTTTTTCATCATCAGTTTAATCCTACATTGGAACTTAAGTAGAATCTGACACGTCTTTCAATTCAAACAATATAGCAAACTTAAGCCAACCTGTATTATCACTTAATCTAGGATCAGCTTAATATTTGATCTTAAACAGCTAAAAGGTAACAAAATGCACTAAAATACCAAGAATTAATCTTAATTGAAACAATCGTTACGTTAAGAGCATCATT
This sequence comes from Glyphotaelius pellucidus, assembly GCA_936435175.1. Taxonomy (NCBI): domain Eukaryota; kingdom Metazoa; phylum Arthropoda; class Insecta; order Trichoptera; family Limnephilidae; genus Glyphotaelius; species Glyphotaelius pellucidus. The sequence goes on along the minus strand of OW386537.1, from coordinate 50,176,532 downwards.
TTCTTAGCGAATCTTTCAGAAGTTGATGAAAAACCAGGTTTAGTGGCTACATTTGTATATTTGCACATAATAAGCTATGTAAAACACAAGCGTCTTTAGTGATTTTATAAATCTAAATGTTTTTTAACAATTTTATATACATTTTAAGTGTTTCACGAAAATAAAATCATCAACTCTTTCAACAATAAAGTAATTTGGAATGTACATGATTTGAAACAGTTCACTGTGAATTAACTCGTCAGACTAAATGTATGTATTTACAAGGGACTTAATAAATTACTTATCGAATCCTACGCCTGATGAAATGGGATTTTAAAATAAATTTGCACGTACAATTCAAATCAACCGATAAAAGAAGAACACAAACAGAAGACATGAACACATTGATCAAAGGCGTACAAGTGAATAATTATAAGAAAAAAATGATCCATAGACATTTCACATGTGTAAAATTTTACAAGCGAACGATTTGATTATAATAATAATGTTATAGTGGTATTTACTGCAAATAGGTAGGTTTTATTTTACAGTAGGATATATTTCAAAGAAATATAAAACAGTAAATATAATTTAAGGTGAATTGCAGGGACAATATTAAGACTTTGCTCCGATTCCACTGCTGCCGAGTTTTCCAGTGGCGCTGTTTCCTCCGGTCTGTTCTTTCTCCAGCTGTTTGCCCAGGTACTCCCAGTTGTGCACCATCAGCTTCTGTACGGCGAGGAGGGCTTCGTAGCGCACGTTGGGGTCTTCATGGCCGAGGAGCTGCATCACCAGCTGTTTGCCTCCCAGTTGCTCAATGACATGCTTGCCGCGTGGGTAGTGTCTGACGTACTCGCCGATATCGAAGGAGGCGACGGACAGCACCAGGGGGTCCTTGGACGTGTCCAGGTGGTGGATCAGCGTGCGCAGCAGCTCGTAGTTCTTCTCGTTGAGGCGCGCCGCATTCTCACGCCAGAACTTGGCCGACTTGTGCACCGGAGACCATTCCAATCTGAATTTAAAAATAATAATGTTAATATATTATTAAACAGTAACAAAAGGACGATAATTTTTCTTTGACTGTGGTCACATTTGCTGATGTTATTTATAGTGCCGTAAAATGGGGTGACTCTGATCAATTTTGAACTTTGAAACTAAATAATGTTTTTATAAAATCATTTGCATTAGAAAATTTTATTTGGACAAGTTGAAACCATCGAAATATGTGTCAAAAAATTATATATTTGCTTGGGGAGTAAAAAAAAGAAACATGGTGGCAAAGTCACCTTTCAGAGTGGGGCAACTTTCACATACCATTTTTTATAAGGTTATTACAACAAAATGTTACGTCGGTGTGTCCGGTATGTCGGTGTCCGCAGCTCTCCACGCAGCACAGAACCGCGAGGAGGAGCCTTGTCCACCGTGGAAATCGGAGTAGGGGTCATGATCCTCAGCAATGAGGAACCGATATAAGAAGAACAAAGATATGCCAATCTGGGACTCGATTTACTCAAAAACAAAAGCCCAAATCAAAAAAAGTTTTTCTAAAAAATTGACTCCAAATGTGACATAGTTTCCCACTTGTACTCCATGTATATATCGATGACAACGGTGTACTTTACAATATAAAAACGATAAAAAACTATTATAATTGTTGTGGAATTTATACAATGAATTTACAATTTTTCTGTCTGAAAATAACTAAAAAAAAAAAAAAAAAAACAGTTCCAAGACAGTTGATCCCCTGACAGTTGGCCCCCCCGGCATACATGCTTACAATATACAGTTGGTTTAGGGAAAATACTGTATACCTATTCACACAAAGTATAATAAAGTGTCTCCGAAGGTGTGTACAGAGAGGACGTACCGCCGAATACCAAAATTATAAAACATATTTTCATTCAAATGTTGTGTACTGGATATACCAGCGTAAAAGTACAAAAAATCGACATTATAAATAAATTCGTTTGATATCCATACCAACTTATTAAGTTTGAAATTGATAAATAATCATTATAAATTATAATTTTACAATAAACATCATTTGGTTGGGCCAACTGTAGGGCCACTCTAAAAAACAGCTTCACAATTCAACTATCAATATGTTTGAATATATGTAACTACTAGAAACCAACTAATCTGACATTGGCCAAAAAAAAAATGAAAAAGAAGCAAGTAATTTATGAATGGGTAGGTATTAGGCATCAAAGTCTCCACCGATTCAAAAGTTACCCCATATTACGGTATGTAAAGTAGGTCCATACCTTCCACTCTTGATTTCAGTGGAGTACTCGTCGAAGGAGCTCAAGTCCTGGATGGACGCTTGCAGCCTCTCATTCAGGAACTCAACATCCAGCATGATGTCCTCATCATCAGACCTCTTCTGCTCCAGGATAGACAGCTGCTTCAGCACCTTGCACTGCACCATGGCGATGCAATGCTCCTTCGCCACCTAAAACACAAACGAGAGTCCCATGACAACATGTATTCATAAATATTATAGTATTTGTGGCACAGCAGTATAAGCTTTGATTGTGGGATATTTTTATTAACTTAGAAAAAGACCTTTTATTACGAACATAGATTTGAGTATTTGTATGCAGGAGGGTTTGCTTGATCAGCATAGAGGTGGTCTTTTATTTTTTGTATAATATGATAAATCAATCAAGTTCCATCCATTATAATATAAGAACAAATAATCATGCATAGGTACTTATCAAAATCAATAATTATTATGCATAGGTCGATGTACACACTAAAATGTAAACAAAAACAAAATAAACAATAAGAACAATAAAAATAAGTATCTAAAAGTTTTGCATGAAGAGATAGATTTAGAGAGTTTGATTTTGTATGTTTTCAAAGTACAGTTGAAAATGTCTACAACTCGTGGTGTAGAGTTTTGAATGTTCCGTAGATATGTCGCATTAATGAATTTTGCGCATACTTAGACTTATAATGTGGTACACCGAATAAATCATTCGATTTGGTGTGGCATTCAGGGCAACAAAATGCAATCCTTTCTAATAGATATGATGAATTATAATTTTGTACAAGAATAATGCATCAGTGATTTTAGATAAATATATATATAAAAACCAACCTTATTACTCTTTAAAACAATGTGCAATTGAAACAATGTGCAATTCTAGTGGAAGTTCACCATACAGTAATTTTCTCAGGTCATTGCACCAAGCAATTAACTTCCCCACATACAAATTAAAATACACACACCTGGTTATCTTCGGGCTTCTCAATGAGGTTACGGAACACGGCGAGAACGATCCTGGTGACCTTCTCCTTGACAGAGTCGCTCAGGATGTCGGCCAGGATGGGGATCACATTGAACTTGTTCATCTTCTCAGCCAGGAGCGAGTGGAAAGTCAGCACCCACAGGCAGAACACCAGTTGATATTGTACCTATTTCAAAATGAAAGGTGAATTATTGTTTAAAATCATTTACATAGATTCTAAAATCAGGTCTCTATTTACCCCTAGGGGCCGACTTCATCAATAAATAAAAATACTGTTTAGTTAAAGCCAACTAGTAGGTAATACCTAAAGGCAAAATTAATGTACAATTAAGGTCCACACTGCTATTGCAGTGCTTCGTACCTCCCATGGGCACGATTCTTCATCACTGCAAATGCAGAGGTCCTTCTGTTAGAGGTTAACATGCATACTAGTAAACAGTAATGAACGAATGTTTCGTAGCTTCTTTGACTGCTTTGAGATGCTGTAGTATAAAATGGGTTGTAATAGTTGTAACCGCTCTCTCATTAGCTAGCTCCCAAATAGACAACATGTATTGTGATACTCATTTGTGCAATAAAGTTTATACTTGACCAAGCGCATATTAATTTAAGGGAACATACAGTTTGTCAAATAAGAGTAGAAAACACAGGAGGGCGCCACTGTTGTTTAAATGGCAATATTAAACATATAATTCATGGTGTTAACGTAAAGCTGTCTAACCTACATTTTTATAAAAAATTAAAAAGGCATAAAAGTTAAAAAAATATATAGATACCCACTGATCTCAAAATTAGAATTGCATATAGGTATATTAAACCTTTGGAATTTTGTATTAACATAATGAAGAATAACAAAATTGTAATCAATATATTATATATTATAGTCCAAAAAAACTGCGGACCGCAAAAACTCAGAAACGAGTCCCGGTACGATCAAGGGAGTTATATGGTGTGGTAGATCTCTATCCCCCCCCAGGATAAGGGCACCTGTTTTTACCAAAAGAGCGTGCTTTTGAAGATATAAGGGCTGGAAGTTTTGCCCCCTTGAAATTTCTAGAACAGTACAGAACATTCGAGTGTATTCTTGAGCGTTCCACAACATTCCAGAACATCCCGGAACATTCTGGAATGTTGTGAAATGTTCGGGAATGGGGAATCGGGAACGTCAATGTGGAACACTCAGAACACTCTCGAATGTTGTCCTGAGTGAATTCGGGTAACCCAGCTAGTAAAATATAAAGCACAGTTCAGGAATTGTTTACATTTATTTAATACTAGCTTAAGTACCTAGCGTTGCTCGGGCTTTAGGTCATGTCTCTAATTTTAGATCTGAATATATTTAACTCGTTCAGATCTAAAAGTAGTGTAACCGAACTTACCATTAGTGATTCTTTCTATCTACTGTTAAATTCAAATTTATGTTAAATTAACTGAAAGCAAATCACTTTGTAAAACACAATTAAATCAAATTTATGTAATCATTAAGTACGAGGGGGTACCCAAAAGAAACTGAACTGATGTTGTGGTGGGCCGAGTTTTTGTAGTACCGCATTCTGCCGCTAGAGGGCGTATAGAGCCACCATTCCCGAGTCAGTAAGCCAAACGTCATCGCTAAAGAAGGTTCCATTCGGTGTGTGTGAATTTTTTTGTGACAGTTGTTTTGTGTGCTTGTCGTTTTTGAAATGGCTGATTCTCGTGAACAGCGCGCGGCCGTAATTAGGCGCTGGGAATTTTTTTTTAAAATAAATTTTTTTCCAAGGTCATCGCACACATGACGAATCATGGTGTTACGGTTACGACCCTGAAACGAAGCAACAATCAAGCCAGTGGAAGACTTCAAGTTCGCCTTGCCCCAAAAAAGCTCGTCAAGTGAAATCACTTGGCCTGAAGTGGTGCGGGACTCGGTCACTCCGAAGTGGACGTGTGCGGGGTGCTAAAATGTTTTCTAGATACAGTACAATCTCACTAATCCGGCACTTCAATAGACCGATACGTCCAATAATCCGGCACCCTCTGCCCGCACCTCCCTCGCCCCTCTACGCCTATCTATGAGAAGAAAACAGCATATCTGCCAAAGATATTATAATTCTTCGAAACATGCGAGAAAATGTTTTTAAGCAAGGACTACAAGTTGCACAAAAGCAGACCTCAATTAAGGAGTATTTTAAAACTTTGTAATTTTGAGATATGTTACAGTTACAATAAAACCTGTCAAACAAGAACACAATTATGTACATACATTATATTCTCTTTGTGAAATGCTTTGTTTTATTTATTACGATTTTTTCTCTATATAATCCAGTAATCCGGCACCCTCTGGTTTTTAATAGTGCCGGATTAGTGAGACTGTACTGTAGTCACAGAGGCTACAAAATAAAAAAGTAGCAACTACGGTGTAATTAGCGTAAGCGATTCTGATTTTGTCTTCTATACAGTTTTTAAAGCAAAATGTTAAAATCGCATAACAAAAAATTCCAGCATGGATGGTATTGGAGCGCTCACTGGTTAATGATAATTTTCAAACCTGGAAGTTGACTCTGGAGGACAGGATGGACAGAATGGTGGAAATGCCATCAACGGACAAGAAGGCAAAACGGTACTCATCAATACGCAACATCATTTGCAGGCAGCGGGCAACCGACTGGATGTACTCATTGTTCTGAAAAATACATCCAACAGTATAAGAATACATTTTACTCACAACTGAAACAAAGATATTATATTCATTATTATAAATAATTTTAATATTAGATACCAAATTCATGCTGATGCCTCTTTACAATCAATCATAAGCCTTAACCGCCTGCTGCCAGGAAATTACATATCGAAAAAATAAAATTAGATGTAAATCTACTACAGTTAAGAATTGTTTTAAAATACATTTTAATTTATTTACATTACTTTAATCAGAATAGCGATGGAAATAATTGAAATTTCGATGACATCAGTTTCTGAAAAAGAAACAATACTTTTGAAATGAATTATGTCGATCGCTAATTCTGATAGTTTAACTTGAACTAGTTAATTGGCACACAGGTGCTTCAGCACATTCTCAAATAAACAGAGCCGTATAAAATTCATGCAATTACCCCAGATTAAGTTTTGGTGATCTGGTGAAATTTCCCATCCCAATTTTGTAACAAGCTGGTAATGGGTTAAGAATAATAAATAAAGTGATATAATATTATGTTATAATATGTAATAATATACCACAAATAATAGTATCTTCCTTCTCATCTTATCCTGACTACTACAGATTGGTGCTTCCTTTTCTACTATACTAGGATAACATTATTTGATTATATGATAGTTATTATAAAATTCATATTTAGGTACCACCAGTTGTGATACAATCAGATCTGCCAACAGGTTACATCTGTTAATATTGCGCAAGTCAATGTCTTCACATCAAAGAAGTAAGAACATTCAACAAAATAACACTAGTGTACGGCAGCGGCGCTAGTGCATGGCATTAATGCATTTTAATAAATAAATAATGCATTTTATTCCCAAGAGTTAATAAACTCATTGCAGGATCATATGCAGCACAGTACCTGTAGGTTTTTTTACATATTTTATTATTTTACACATTGTAGTAAGTGTAATTTTGTACTACGGTGCCATTTCACATATTGAGATGTTAATGTATGTATTATTAGATATCGGAGCATGTATTTGGCCATCAACTATGTTGAGACGAAGGCCCAGAAAGGGTTAACCTTACTGAGATTAACTTTAACAATTTTCACTGATGGAAATATTCTTCAGTTACTTACTCAAACAATGATATTCGCATAATAATATTTTTGAATTATTAGGTTACCTACCAATAGCAGAACTTATCAGTGAGATTTTATGAATTGCCAAATTCTGATGCCACAGAACAAATAAGTACTCATTAAGAAAGTTCATAAATTTTGTAGTTAGTTATTTTTTATGAGGCGATGTCAAAATATTGACAGTTCAAATATCAAGTGCGAAAAAGCAGAAGGGAATAACACATAAACTTAGAAATTGTGTTTTCCTCGTAAAATTTTGTATATCCGAGTTGTCTGAATTCATTACCATAAACGCACCAAATTTCTAGGTAGACGCACAATTAGATTATTCCAATGCATGGAAACAACAATAATAACTCTACCAACCCAAATCTCCGATAAACTTTGAATACCGATTGGCCATCGGAATTTCACCTCTACGATGTTAGACATGACAGAATTGAGACGGATTCCTACAAAAGTTTCTCCCTTCTGTCTTTTCACAGTTGAAATAATGAAAAATAATAATGTTTTCTTAATAATAATGGGTAGACAGTAAAAAAGTGTATATTACAGACCGAGATTACACCGGAATATGTTTTAGGATCATCGAGGGCGGTGGAGACTTCCGTATATGACTCATGAATAGTCTTAGCTCCCTTTTCCGTGCCCGTATGCCACTGGCGGATGGCGTCAGCATGTATCAAGTCCGCCGTCAGTTGGTCCGCCTTCAATCAGGTCAAAATGAGGCTAAACTCTCCAAAAATTGGAAAACACAGCTATCCCCAAAGCGGTTGCTAAACTATCCAAGAAGCTCCTTTTTGCAACACTTTGTTTATTAATAGAAGCTGAGAGGTTAAGACAATTCATCTTAGAAGAACATCACAGACAGAATCTGAACATAGGACGAAAGAACCTAAAGGATTAGGCACCTAAAGGAGTTAATACAAAACTCACAAACACTGTTAGCGCATTCACAGGAAAACATTTCTATATTCTATTGCTTGGAAATCAAGGCTCTCAATGACAATCTTCGTTTTAAGCAAAAATAAACTACCACATTCTCCAAGCATGATTGAAGATATTTAAGATTTCACAGTGAAAGTTATTGAAAGCCTGATTTTACAAATTTTGTTAACATCAGTAAATCAAACCACGCTATCTTATGGACCAGTATTATGGTATACAGATATAGTTCCTATGTGTAAGATAAGTTAATATGTATAACATTATCGGAAACCCCAACTGCCATGCGATTCTGTATCTTTTGTGAAATTGATTCCATACCTAACCTCCTGTCAAATATGTGTGATTGTCTATGGCTTGCAATTGCTGTTTCTACAGACTGATAGGTCAGCGGATTGGTTTATTTATGATTTTAGCTGTCGTATTTCAACAAGTAACACAGAACGCTGTAAGACATGATTGCTTATTCATTTAATGTATGTTTAAAAGTTGTAAACCATGGATTTGACATTTTCAAAGTTTCCATCTACATATGCATGAATTACTTATTATTGTTTGTCTAAATTAAGAACACAACCTATGTTGTGCACGTAAATAGTTTTTTCTTGTAGTAATTGTTGAAAAGAAGTGTAATTTCCATAATCCGTGCCTAAAAGAGCGGCGGTTAGTGGAATAATTAATGTACATCGTCCCCAAATTTTCAATTATTATGTACGTGTATACTGCCTCAATAGCTTTGCCTTAAAGGCCACACCTTAAGGGGGGAGGAGGGGAGTAAAGAAGTGTGACAGGGGGTATGGGGGGGGCCATCAGCCCTGTGACGTCACATGTAAAAATCTAAATTATCAAAATGCAAAACTTAAATGTAAATATGTAGAATTGCAAAATATGTGACGTCACACTAAGGGGGAGGGGGTATCACAAATGTGATGATGTGGCAGGGGGGGGGGGGGGGGGGGGGGCAACAAATCATGAAATTTGTGTGATGTAATTTATGGATGACCTCTTAAATAGGTTCAAATAGGGCAAAGAAAGCAATTCATATGAATTTAGATTGAAATGAAACTTTGTAAATGTCAAATCCATGGTATACAACTTTAAACATACATTAAATGAATAAATAATCATGCATTTCGTATTTTAAAATAGTTGAAATGCGACTGCTGACTTTTCAATCCATAAAAAAAGCAATTGCAAGCCATAGACAATCACACAAATTTGACAGGAGGTTACGTGAGGAAACGATTCCGTATTCACAAAAGATACAGAATCGCTCTTCAGTACAATATAATACCGGCCCTTTAGAGAGATGATTTATAAAAATAAAAAGTTATTAAAAAAATTATTTGTTAAGATTAAATATAATAAATTCTAAAGAATAGTGAGTTTAATATGTTAAGAGAATAAAGCTTTGGTTAATAATTATGAAAAAAATTAAATGCGAGAAAGGTTAGAATGTACAAGGGAAGCAATAACAATTTTTCTGAAAGAATGTCATGTCTGTATTAAAAAATATTAATTCTTCAATAAAATAAAAGAGTAAATCATAAAAAAATACATATACCATTATTTGATTTTTTAAATATACAAAATACTTTATGACCAATATCTACCATTATAAGGCTCTGAAAATTTAAATCATTTACATGCAGGTTATAATAACATAAATTTATTGAATAATTTGTATAGCGTCATTTTTGTGAAAAATCATCTCAAATATTGATAAAAGTCATTTACTAAAAATCCCAAACCAAATAAAAATATTGTGACATGATAAATTATTTTTCATGAAACTTACAGAACTAAAATAGGTTTTAATCTCTTGACATGTTTGCTTTAATATAAACATGGCGGCTTTATTTAGACAAGCGGACGATCGTTAGAAGGTAAAAAAAGATGGACAAAATGTGTGTGTTATTACATACTTAGATTTAACATATAAAAACCACAAGGATTGTTATTACAAGTTATTACAAGTTATTACAAATGCAACTTAAAACTAAACATCACATATTATTATTTCTCAAGTGTTAGTAATGTTAACATATTAAATCATTGCTTCACATGCAGTACTGTTATATATTATTATATTATAATAAACCATATTCATATCAATATATTATTATAAGTGCAAGAACTTTAAGGTTTGTTAGAATGTACATTCATAGTTAAAAAAAAACAGTTACAAGAAAAAATCATTACAAATAAATAAAAAAAAAAAAAAAAAAACAGCACAGGTGAGGTGCTCAGGATTAGAGTGACTTAAGCATACTCATATTAATATATTATAATATATGCAAGAATGGTGAATTGGTAGCAAGAAGTGTTGGAATATAGATAGTTTTAAAAAAACAAGTCACAAGAAAAACCATTAAAATACATAAATATGGATAAAAAAAACCAGCATAGATGAGGTGCTCAGGACCAGTGATTTAAGCACCACTTGAAAATGAATTCTAAGCAAAATTTCTTCATACAATTATTTTATCAACAATTATTTATCAAATTTGAAAACAAACAAAATTTTAAAATTTGAGTAAGATTTAAAATATTCACAGCCAAGTCTTATGTTGATTATTTTTACATTCTTAAGCTCTTCTGGTCTTGGACACCTCAAATCATTAATTTAATTAAAATAATTTTAAATTTTTATTGGAAATTTTTTTGAAGGTTATTAATGTAACACATAATGCAATAATATACCCGACAATGTAATATATAATTGAAAAATAAGATAATACTAATAAATCTAAAGGAAACAGAACAAGACGGAGAAAAATAAAAAGGTAACGGTCGCAACTGGGATCTCTTGTCTTACAGGGACACAGCGCCTTAACCAAATCTGCCATTAGGACCTATATTTTTTCTGTAATTTTTGTCGATCTCATATTTCAAATTTAGAATTAACAATATTATTCTCAACTAATTTTCCCCATAAATTTTTTCAGTCCAGTTGTGACTCTGTTTCATGTATTGTTTAGATTTATTAGTATTATCTTCTTTACAATGATAAAATTATTTTCAGTTATTATATTGCGTATCATGTTAAAAGTGAGGTTCTTAATTTTTTTATTTAAATGATAATGAAAAAATAAAATTACCGAGTTGAAAAAACATGCATTTTAAAAAAATACTATATAAATAATTGTTAATTGTGCAAAATATCCACCTTTCACTCAGTTCACTGTGAAAGAATCATTTCCAAAAGCAATAAATAAAAATGGCACAAAATGCGCTGCATCATTAAATGTACTTCTTATGTACTTATATAGCAAAAATAAAATAAAATAATCTGAAATAACAATTAACAGTGCAATTTTATATGAAAAAAAAAGTTAATATATTTTTACATTGTGGTGGGAATCGAACCCATAATCTCCCAACAAGTCAAATGAGTAGATCAACATGTCAGAGATGCCATTTTCATCATATAAATAAATGGACTCAGGTATTCTAACTAATGGGGTTATTACACAATGGATTTTTTTTCTTCCACTTTCCATGTGTGGTCTTTTCGTATGAATTTGTGATGAAAAAAAAGCATGTGTTCTGTTTTGGTACTCATTCTCGTACAGTTTAATCCATATTTAGGTCTCATCGTTCTAGGACTTGGGTCACGGGTGCCTATATTTAGATGAACGCTTTTTGCCAATTTTTTTAAAAATTTTTTTTTATAAAACCTACAAATATGGGATAAACGATGAAATAAGGGAGGATTCATTGGCTTTAAACTACAATAAGCAGTTTATACGTATTTGTATTAATATTCGGGGGTTTAATTTTTTTAAATGAGCGCCGGTGAATCCAAAACCGAACACCCAGAAACCTCCATCATTTTTTTTGTGTATATGCTATCGCTCGAGTGGTTAAGATGGCGGACATTATGCATTTGACATCTGATGTCTGTCACTGTTTTACGTAACTATATTATGCAAACTCGTGTGTGGAGCGGCGTGTATCTACCGGCATTTGTTTTTATCCTTCATACATTCACATAATCCGGGTCTCTTTAACCCCTAGAAGACGGGAAGTATTTTGTTAATATCTGAAAACCTAATATAATATTGAAAATAATATTTGAAATACTTGACAGGCTTCTACAATATCAACTTTTTTTGTTTCGAATTTTCGTGGACAGTAACAAAATACGTTAAAAACTTATAAAACCTAGCTCCTAACCCACTCAAATGCCCAGTAATACTCATTACTGGGCATTTGTAGGTGTAGTCATGATTTCACTGCACTGCTATTGTAGTTGGTCGTATTCTAAGGGTTAAGAACCATATTAATTAATCCCTTCCTGCAACCTCCTCCTTATCCTGCCTCACAATGCTGCCCAACCAGTTTACGATACGGTACCCTTGTATTTACACTATACAGAAAGGTGGCTCTTGTGAGGTATCATACAATTTTTTTTTTAAAGGTGCATGTTTATTTTGTTTTATATTTAAAACACTGATAAAAAATCTATTCTTAATATGTGTTTTCTACTGATAGTGAATAGTATTACTGTTCGTATTGTGAATTTCGTATGTATTACGGCAAAGACAAAAGTGGCAGATGGTTTCATGTGAGTTACATTCAACGTGCGCTATTTTTCGACGATTTAGTACCGTTCCAAAGTATTATTTCTTCTCTAAAGGCAACTATCTACGAAATCGTAAGACTGAAAATAATGATTGTGTGAATCAAAGATTTTTCATATGCGCCCCTACATAGTTTCCACATGGGGATCACTATGAAAAAATCCACTGTATAAAATACCCATTAGTTTTTGTACTTAAAAAATTATTAAAAGCTATCTTTATCCTGAGACAAATCATTGTTTTTTTTATATATATTGTGGTTATTTGGACTTACGTTGAGTTTCAGCTGTTCCTTGAGCCAAGTGAGGTAGTAGTGCAGGTCAGTCTTATCCATGAGCTCCTTGGACCAACATGCGATCTTGGCGATGATGCGCGAGGACATATTCATGATAAAGCCGTCCTGGCGGTTCAGCAGGTTCAGGAACGGGAGCCACAGAGAGTCACGCTTGCGAGCCGCGTGCTCGTGGAAAATCTCTACGCGAGTCTTATCCTCCTAAAGCAGAAAATTGCATATACTTTGTACTGACAAATTTTACACCATACCATATTTTCAAACTTATGTAAATATAGTGAAATCTCGAATCAATTTTCTTCGAATAATCAGTTTTCAGCATGTTTATTTTATTTCTTCTATTCCCGAATTAATTTCATACAAAACTGGCAAAAAAAGAATGCATCAAACGTTCCTCTACGCACTGTTTTCACATAGTTTTTGAACTACACTCAAACGATCGCCGCTAGCGGTCGCTTCTGACATTAGTTGTCATCAGACATTCGAACACTCTTCAACATCTTTTTATTTTGTGGTGTTTGATCTAAGAAGTGAAAACAATCCTGCTGAAAAACACGTTGAAGAAGTCAACCATTAAGGAATCGCTGCATTTTTATTTAAATACATTAATTTTCGCAAATTAATAAAAAATGGTGTTTACAAAGTTTTTTCATTGTACTATCATGATGTATTTGGGTTCAAATCAAAAGACCTACTTGATAAATAGCATGTCTTTGGCAAAATAATAAATGTGTAAAGTTACCACTTTCATGAACAACTTAACTTCACGCTAATAACAAGTCAATTGTGCGTTAATTTATAAAATTCATTTCTAATATACATTTATTATAAAGTGGTCAAAATCAAAATATAGATATCCTAAGCTGTCAGTAACTGGAATCAGGGTACAAACTACATACAAGAAGCCCAATTTCTCTTATTTCAACTTATCCTGGATCTAGTTTCATCACAGATGTGTTTTATTTATTGTTTGAAACATTTACAGAGTGTTCAAAATTATTACAATAATAGGATTGCCGTTGGGATGTACATAGATATTAACGCTCCAATTAGAAATGTTTGCAGCACGGGTAATCAATGTTTAGTTAATACTAGACGGAAATGCTTGTAGTGATAACAGAAATAATGATAATCAAAATAAAAAATAAAACCTAGTAGTGTCAAAGATAATACATAGCCTGCAAAGAGAAAAAGAAAGAAAGGAGTTTGATAATATGCTTTTTGAAATATGTGAGATTGTTTGCGTAGATATCTATATGGTCACATTCAATGGTATTATATAGACGACACATTTGAGACAGTGGATTGACGTATGCAATATTGTTATTAAATAATTCAAGATGAAATATTTTATGACTCCAATTATGTCTATTAGGAACTTTAATATGAATATTGCTCAGACAATGAGTGTTTTATATATAAATTAATAATTTATGAACATGTCAACTGAAGTTTTTTTAGGAAATTTGAATCCCCACGATTCATAACTACTGGACTTTTGTAGTACTGATATTACAAAAGGGATGAGAAAAGGAACAATTTTCGATTAACAAGTCCAAAGGATTGTTTGTTAATAACTTGGGGTCTGTTGAGTATGTAGAGTTTAGAACACAGATTACCTGTAGCATATCATCAATCATGATGAGGATGTACTGAATGGTCTGGTCCTTGCTGACGTGCCCCAGGAGGTTGAAGAAAGTCTTGGCGCACTGAGCGCGCTGGTCGGCCAGCAGTGTCTCCTTGGTTTTGGAGTCCGCACTGTCGAAGGCCACCACAAAGTTGTAGTCCTCTTGCGTGATCATCTGGGACCTGGAATCATTCCACATCAACTCTTATAATGTTTTATCTCAGTCCTATAATCTAGGATAAATACTCCTGAGTCTAACTTCCTCAATTGGGGTATGTTGTGACTCTGAATGAAGTGGGAAGGGGAAGGAGTTAGGGAGAGGAAGATTGGGAGGTATAGTACACGCCAAAGTTTAAGTGGCATGTCTCCCCACCCACGTCTTTCTCTGTCGCACACATGTTTTTACGCATCTTTCTCTTTAGCTTAAGTTCATTGTAAAGTCAGTAACTGTGCGAGAATGGATAGTACCATGTTCAGGCTGGTCTTAAAGTTTGGCGTATACTATACCTGGCTATTCAAATCTGGACACCAAATGGCTGATGCCATTTCAATTAGGTTTTGAACGGTGTCTTTCACCACGGCGAAACTTTGAGTATCTACCGCTCTGGATGCTTACAAGTCGCCTTTTGCATCATCAAACTGAACTGTGAGACTTTGTAATTGATTTGTCAATAGAAAGAAAGAACTTATGTTTTACAGAATATTTAAATCTGAGCAATTTGAGAAATAACTTTCGGAAACCAAAGCTGGACCTCCAGACATAATAATAGTCAAAATGAACAGACAATACTTACTGCAAATATGACTGCCAGTTAACTTTTTGCTGGCGAATATCTGAGGCCTGCTGCTGCAGGACACTAGTAGCAGCAATCATGTCTAAAATAAATGTATATTTTAGGCGTATATTAAATTAAACACGCATTTTAATTAATTTTAGTGAAATAAATTTCCAGGGCTGGGCATAATAATATAGCTTACCGATCTTTTCATCCGCCAAAGGAATTACGTTCTTGGAATCTTGAGAGTGCGACATTTTGATGAGGTTTTAAATAAAATTACTTTAATTATTGAGAGAATTCCTCATCCAGAATAAAGAAATCCGCAATAATAAAATAAGGCGAACAACTCAGCTGAGAAGGTCTTGTGACTGACTCATATGAAGATAGCTACAAATAAAATCACGCATCTCATTTGTAAATGGATCTGTTGTGGATGTTAAACCGAGACAGCAATACTTTGATCAATACTACCATTGCAGGCAAGGTACCATCTGAAAAGTTCTAATGTAAAGTTTTGACATTTGTTCATCACTAACCTCGGACCATTTATAGACCATAGAAAGACAAGGATGGGGTGAGAAACAATCGAATCGTCTTTTTAAATGTGGTAAGTAGTAATTACCTACCGAATGCAGCAATCCTATATCTTATCGCCTTTCTTCCTCCGTGCCCGGCCCACATTCCTTGCTTCATCTACATTCGTACGTCGTATTATGAATACACACTAGGCCCTGAGGAAAAAACCCTCAGGGCCTATATCATCTTTGGGGAGAGTCTTTTTATGAAAAGGAAGTTCTGGGAAGGAAAAGTTATGAGGATGGGAAGGAATCTGGGGGTCAATAATGTGTTCAGGAGTGACGGACGTATTAATCCATTCCTACCACTGCGGTATAGTCTCTTCTGGTCCGGCCCGCAATGCAGCAGGTCAAACGCATCCGCCGCCAAGACCTAAGTAAGATACCAAACGTAAGGAATCACTTAGGGCGACTTATGGTAGGAGTGTTGGTTATCCGATAAATAGTACCCATACCCGCTTCCCAAATCGAAAAAAGTTTGCTTTCAGTTCACACGGGGAAGGAGTGAAACCTTCAGAAAACTAAAATAGACAAGAGTGGGAAGGCTACGAACATAAATGAACTACTACCGCTACGAAGCACCGCACAAAGAGAAGACCGATTATTACAGGCTAAATCCTATGGATGTATGTGTTTGTCTCTTTTAGTGTCGCTTTTTCGTTTCATCGAGTTTCAAATAACAACGGTGTTAAAGAAGTTTTCACTTCAAAAACTCCGATCGCTTAATCTCAAAATTATGTGCCTGAAAATATTTTTCTCGTTTCACGTCAAATATTATTTTGAAGTGAAAACTTCTTTAGCACCATTGTGATTTGAAACTGACAAACAAATATATTTATAGGATTTAGCCTGTGAGAAAATGATATAGACTGATCGGTCTCCTCTTTGTACGATACTTCGAAGCCTCCCCACTCTTATCTACCTTAGTTTTCTGAAGGTTTCACTTGCACCGCGTGTGAACTGCACATAATTTTTGAAGTGAAAACATTTTGAAGTGAAAACTTTTTTAGTACCGTTGCGATTTGAAACTTGATGAAACGGAAACAAGCAACGCTAAAAAGATACAAATACATACATCTATATGATTTAGCCTGCGAGAGAATGAGATAGATTAATCGGTGTCCTATTTATGCGGTGCTTCATAGCCTATCGGCCCCCTCTTTGTGCGGTGCTTCGTAGAACAAAATGTAAAATATTTTTAATCTGTTGAATGTCGGGCGTATTTCGAAAAACCACGCGGATTTTACCTCGTTGCTTTCTGGTCAAATACCCATATAAAAACAAAGGAATTGCCCTTTTGCGATTTTTTTCTGTTTACCAGATGATACATCTTATTATTCATGCATATTACACAGATATTATTATTGTTCTTGTATATTACGAAAATGATATTGGCGCAAGCGATTCTGACCTTGTCCTTCATACAGTTTTTTTATACATAAGGCGGGCTTCCGGCAAATGACAGGTTTTAAACTTGTTAACAATGTTTTAATAAATAAACCCTACAATCATCCTACTCTGCACTCGTATCATTTTATTAAAGTTTAGTTTTCTGAAGGTTTCACTTCAACCGCGTGTGAATTGCAAACACGTTTTTTTTAATGGTACTGAGAATAATTTGAGAACACGTAGGCACAAGTAACAAAAACATTAAGTACAATATAAATTTGTGAAACCCCTTTTTTACGAATACATTAATCAATAACGATTTCAATACTCATTCCAACCGAATTTCACAGGTAACGAATAACCCAACCTTGTGCAATACAGGAAGGCTTAGCCAGCAGCGGATTGGATAAACCGACGTTGGGGTCGAAACCTGACGCTTTGTGCCACTCGTTCGCTTCTGGATTTCTAGCGATGTATAACATATTTCTCTTGAATACAGCTTTTAAATTCCTAAAAATTATGTCATTTTTAAAGATAATTTCCATACATTTGTAGAACCAAAGCTGTAAATGAATATTAATAATGTTTGGATCATTTCTATAGCGTGATTTTTGTGAGAAAATCACCTCAAGAGCCCAAATGCCGTTGATAGAAAAAATCGCAAAGCATCTCTCTCAAAAATTATAAAAAAACCATTTTCTTTTATTAAACATGTTACAAGTATTGAAAATTTCATGGTGTCTCTTTATGCACCTTAGTTATTTGTCGAGAGATTTTTGCTCTATACGAGTTTGTTTAAATATTTCCAAAATTTTGGCTTAATATTTTGTTTTTTAATATTTTCACACTTTCTCTAACATTCGTATTTACATACCTACGTCCCTTTCAAATTATCTTTTACTTCTTTTTGAACGCTCACTACAAAGCCTTGAAAGAAGAGGATTTTTTCGTTTCCAGGTATTTCTAATAAATCGATTACGATTTATGCCATCACTAAACTTCACGTCCATAGATTGGAAAAATAGTAGATACTGTCATTCTTCTGTCACTATTCCAATCCAAAAAGGATATTGTGGGATTAGTTTATTTATGGATATTGTTTTATCTGTTTACAAAATTTTTCCGACGACTCAGCGTCCGTGGAAAGTTAAATCAGTCGGCAGTTTTCGTTAGGAACATAATAACGCTAACAATCACCTATACAACCTTCAACATGGATTTAAAAGAGCCGAAGAGGAAAAGACAATGTAATTTAGAATCACAACAACCATTCCCTATTTTCATCGAATCTGAAATAGGGATATCCATCGATAATTGGGTACCGATTATTTGCACGGGAATTTTCAATGGCTTCGGAGTCGTAGTGAAGGCCCCCGCTGAAATAAGTGCCTTGCACAACATGGGAAATTTCGGCAAAGGTTCCAACTCCAGGTCGCGTCCGTACATAATGCGGAATCATTCCAAATTGCCAATTTTTCTGAAAGAGCGGCAATATTTGCACAGAAAGAAATGGATGAATAAAATTGACTGCAGTAAAAACAGAAACAAAAGGTTATCGAGAAGTTCCCACAGCGACCTACTGGACGATATCTACAAACTTCACTCAACCATTGAAAATATTGTCACTTATGATAAAAAGAAAACGTCCCAGACAAAAAGTGCATCAGAAAAGTCTGAATTAATCATTAATGTTCTTTCAAGCGATGAAGAAAATATGACCCACAATAAAAGTGAAACTTTAGATCTTACTCAGCCGAGTACCAGCTGTAATACAATCTCTATAATAGATGTGGAGTGCGCCAAATCTAATCCAGAAGAACCTTCACTGGATTTACGCCAAGGGGAGTGCGATGAGGATGCGACATCTATCCACGATCTACATTTCCCTCCAAACTCTGTGATAGTTCTGCCGGATAGTGATTCTGACAAAGATGATTACTTCAAAGACTTAAAACCAAAGTTACACATCGACCAATCGAGTCTGCAAGAAAACTTAGTATTAACATTACAGGAAGCTTATTTCTTGGCTTACGGGCTCGGCTGTCTACAGATCTTAGACGAAAGTGAAAAACCTTTGGATTTGGATGCAACTTGGCGGCTGTTTTGCAAAACGCAGAATGATTTTTGCATAAAATATATTGTTTACCATTATTATCGGTCAAAGGGGTGGATCGTTAAGCCTGGAATCAAATTTGGAGGAGATTTTCGTAAGAAATTTTGACTTGAGTTTTTGTCACTTTCACACTTGAATTTTTATGAATAGGCTCGTAATAATAAATTATAAAAAAATAAATGTTTGTACATGCTATAACAATATGTTGCTATTATTTTCTATTACAGTGTTGTACAAAGAAGGCCAACCATTTTACCATGCCAGCTATATTGTCCTTGTTGAAGTAATTACATCACAAAATTCTACTGACAAAACACAGAACTCTAAATTTGATTGGAAAACTATTTTGGGAATAGTGCGTATGGCGGGCACAGCCGTAAAGGTTAGTAATAACATTAATAAAATAAATTACCCTTACCCTATAGGACACCTGGGATCGTAGTGGTGAGGTTTGTCCGGTTCTTGGCGGCCTTCCCAGAACTTCCTCTCCTACCTTTCCTAAAAAGAACCCCACACAGCATCCCCAAAGATGACACAGGCTCTGAGGGGAATTATTTTCCTCACCGCCTCCTGCGTGGAGTTAATGTAAAAAAAAACATTTCACAGGAATTCACGACCCCTACTATGCAAACTATTGTCTTCAAAATTCTGATTATTGAGGATTGTATTGAGGCCAATGCACTTCTATAAAAGATAAAAAATCATTTGGCTATTTCAGCATATCGCTCGCCATATATTCCCATTGGGAATGTATGGCGAGCGATATGCCGAAATACACCAAGCCAAATGATCTTTTATCTTTACAGCTAACTCTGTCGGCCCCATAAAGCTTATTTAAATAACTTTTCCAAACATTTTCATTTCATTTAGTTCATCGTCTACTTATATGAAGAAGGAAGTCTGTGGCGGGAGGCAAATCAACAATTTTATTTCGAGATTGATGAAATTTTGCACATTTGACCTTCAAAATTAGTAGGTCACATTACATTTCGTAACCGTTTTAACCCTTACCTTATTAGCCCTGCTTCAAGTCCAGGGGATGCTGGGGAATTCAGCTAGTATACAGGGTGTTAAGGGATTTAATTGACTTACTGCAGCCAGTGATTCCTGACATTATTTG
This sequence comes from Glyphotaelius pellucidus, assembly GCA_936435175.1. Taxonomy (NCBI): domain Eukaryota; kingdom Metazoa; phylum Arthropoda; class Insecta; order Trichoptera; family Limnephilidae; genus Glyphotaelius; species Glyphotaelius pellucidus. Next base: position 50,156,094 of record OW386537.1, on the reverse strand, counting down.
GAGTAAAAAATGTAAATGAAACTTTGGTCTGGTGACTTTTTTATTTAAAAAAAAAATTTCTTCAAAACCAAAAAAAAGGAATTTTCCACACTTCATCACTGGTCACTCGGCCGAGTAATTTGCAGTAACCTTGCACCCCGACCCTAACTGTCTATGTCAATACCTACTGATTTTTTATATCTTAGTTGAAAAGAAAAATCTAAAATTTCACAGGAGACTAAAATTTAATTTTCATTTTTTACTCCATATAAAGTAAGTCACATACGTTCCTAAAAACCATGTATAATAAAATGCAAATATGTATATATATTTTTTTAATGTGAATATCGCACAAGAGTCCCAACTGCTTCCAATTATTTGGAGCCAGTGGGACTATGCATCCCCAATTAGGATATATTGTGAGGCTGAAGAAAGTGGGGAAGGGAAGGAGGTGAGGTAGAGGAGGGGAGGAAAGTATCTTCAAATCTAGTGACCAAACATGGCTAAAGCCATTTCAAGCAACGTTTCAATTCTTAAAGGTGGTCTTACACCAGGGCGATACTGAGAGTATCCTCGAATCTTCATTTGGATTTAATAGGTTAACAATTGAAATTACAGTAATAAAAATAATGTAAATGTTATTAATATACTTGCTTAGAATTAGTAAAACTTTATTTTAATTATTTAACTCATAGGTAGATAGTGAACTTACACAGGAGTTTCATATTTCATTTAAATAATCTGTGCTTATAATAGTTATTTTGTTTTTTCAGGAAGTTCTCATTGCCCAAGTGATTGTGCCAGATGGCGAGAGTTTGGATGTTTTATGTGAAAACCCGGAGAATTTAAGGCAAATTAAGGTTTTGGAGGTTTTATTGAGACGCTGGCTATCCAAACAAGAGAGGCTCTGTGACGACGATGGAAAATGAAAACACTTGGTTAATAATGCCTCTTATTTATTAATGTAAACTACTTATAAAACAATAAATCTTAAGCTAAAAATACGAGTATGTTGTAACAATTTCTCTCGGGCATACTAAATTTATCAACTGGTGTTATTGGATAAAACAGTTTTTCTTCGGCTCACTCATCGAGGTTTCTTTGTTGACACACCCGTTCTCCTGTATTCACTCCTCTGCTTCAAATACTGTTCTGTGCATTGCTTTCTGAAATCTTCATTTTGATACCACGACGTCAGACAGTCCCTCAGGGCCGTGTTCTCCTTCCTGCACTTGACTACCATTAATAGAGACGCATCTGCACAGCAAGTTTCAAAAGCCTTCACTTCTGCATTGCACTTTTCTTTCTTGGCGATATCTCGCATTATTTTGGGAATAAGAACATCTGACTCTACTACCCTCAAAGTAAGGTCATCAGGTTCCCCTGAAAAGACACAATATTCACATTATTTCATCAACTTTAAGTCTTTTAATCATTACAATTATTTTTTGCTTTGCAGTTTTGATAAGGCTCGACAATCTTCTTATTGATCTCGTCAAATAAAAATAGCCCAGCACGGCCCCCTTTTTTTCAATTCAACAGTAAAATCCACAATCTTTCAGCGGTTGAGATCCATTATTGTAGGATATTGCTTGGTGAATTAATGATTTTGAAATGTAAATAAGTCAAATTACTAATATTATGTGGGTATTCTATCAAATAAAATCTTTTTGCATGTTTCTCTGTGCTTCCAGCATATCATACAGAACTGTAACTATTATCCGGCGGTAATACCAAGAAATATATTTTAATCGGGAGTTCTGAACTGTGAGAAATGCCTAATTTTGTATTTTATAAAACAAATGTTGATACTTTTATTCTAAAATCATGGTCATTTCCCATCGTTTTTGATTATAATCACTTGGGATGGTTGCCAGAGCATCTTTTAATTTTATTGTGTAAGTTGATATTTGATTAGTACTATAACCAATTTTTTTATAAGAACAGCTCTCTTTTTATAACTTTTGAAGGTTTTTCTTTTCCATATAAATAAAATCGGATATATTTATCCGAGACGCTACTTAGGTTACAAACCAGTTGTTAGAACGATTGTTTTTGATGAAAAAGGGTAGTTGCCTATAACACGAAAAAAAAAATTAGTCGAAGATAATATCGTTAATTCTAAAATTTGAAATATGACATTAACAAATATGATAGTCTGACAGAAGGTGGCAATGGCTGAATTGGTTGAAGCGCCCATCCCAGATAGACAAGAGGTTCTGGGTTTGAGCTCCACTTGCGACCATTATCTTTTTCTATTTTTCTGTGTCTTGTTCTTTTTCATATTTTCGTTTAGATTATTAGTGTTATGTTCTTCTTCAAAGATAAAGTACTATAATCGATCATGATTATCATTTTGATAAATCAACAAAAACTTTTTTTTTCTAAGTAAATGCAAACACCTTTTTATCATGAAAAAGGTGATTTTAAAAAGAAAGAAAAAAATAATAAGCGCCTTCAAATTAACAATATATGTAACGTACCCATGTCACCGAACGCCACTGAAATTTCAACTTAACTGAAACTAAAATAAAATAAATTTTTCCTTGTCGAGCCTGAGCTTCAAAATTTATTTCCAATAGGAGAATGTGCAATGTAGGTAATGGTGCAAATAATGCAAAATGTAGGTATTATTTTTATTTCAAGTTGTTAGGTAGGCACATCGTAGTTTATAATTTATTTACAACTGACCCCATACTTAATTATTTTTGTAGACTGCCTAGTATCTGATACCACGGAGTTTATTAGTTGGCAACACTAATCGGCACAATTTCAATATTTTGAATCATACTGTATAAAAGACCGGCCAAAGAATACAAATGGTTTTAATATAAACTTATACTTCTTGGAACAAAATTCTCACCTAATCCGTGGGGTCCTGCTGACATTTTACGTGGAAGTACATGTCCCGTTTTATCGTCAGCCATCGTTGCCATAATCACTGTCCCACTCTGACACTCCGTGATTCTAGAATATCCGTGAGCTTGCATATTCGAGTTTTGGGTTGTCACAATTTGTCTGTTTTGTGAGTTGTCAGTTCGTTGCATTTCTATATTTCTTTAGTGAAAACCCGGTGTAGTCGTATTTACAAGTAAGTTTTTCATATCGACAAATTCTGTATATAAATAAGTACTATTCTAATATATTACCGGAATTCTTTCGAAATTATTTTAATATATTCCTCACAAAGAGTATGAATAACTGTTGGATTTACTGAATAACTATCCGGAACGATCACAAATGAATTGTCTTCAGTTTAATTACTTATATTTTATTTACAAATAAAAGTGTTGAGTATGTTCTTTGTGTGATGTTTATGTGGCGATTACTTGCAGAAAATGGATCGAATTTTGAGGTTAGGCGGTGGGATGCCAGGGCTCTCTCAGGCGCCTCCACCGACCGACGCCCCCGTGGTGGACACGGCTGAACAGGTTTACATATCTTCACTGGCACTGTTAAAGATGTTAAAACACGGTAGAGCTGGAGTACCCATGGAAGTCATGGGACTGATGTTGGGTGAGTTCTCATTCTATATTTATAGCAGTTTCCTTGTAGATACAAGCACTTACTTTAATAATTTTTTCATGAAAACATTTACAAGTGTAATATAGAGTGTATAATGTCCTCGATTACTGTTTTCATCAATTATTGTGCAACACGCTGAAGAATTGTGCAAATTAATCGATATAAATGACTAATTTTGGTTTCCATAACTGTGATTTAGCTCGTTGTTTCGGAAATTTGAAGAAAATCGACCATTTTTAGAAATTAATATGTTGAACAAGTTCTGTACGCATTCGGTTACTGATAGATATGTTACGGCTAGTTCTGCCTTTTACCCCGGTGCTTCTTGAATGCCTGGAAAGGCATTGCTGTCAAATATTTTTATCTGAATGTTGCATACCAATCTCTTTGTAAGAGTCCCACCTATATGTACAAAACATGTAAATATATATGTATTCGTGATACAAGTCTTCCCCATCTACTTATCCCCTTCTGCGTTGTGTGGAAGAAGATTTTTATCAAAAAAACTTGCGTTTTAGCACTAGAGATTTGCAGATTGTCCTTTTTTGTAATGATTTGTACCAAAGTGTAAACCATTTTTTTTGTAAAGTGATAAAATACATAATTTTTTTTTTTACTCTTAAAACATCTCTGAATCAGCCATCTGTTGTGCAACTTTGCATTTAACACTTGGGTCAAACTTGGTAGACTAAAACTAATAAGCATTGCTAATTTTACTAAAGTTGTGCGTGTTGTGCCGATATTCATAATATAATAAATATGTACAATGTAATTCCAGGTGAGTTTGTTGATGACTACACGGTGCGTGTGATTGACGTGTTTGCCATGCCACAGACGGGAACCGGCGTGTCCGTAGAGGCCGTTGACCCCGTATTCCAAGCCAAGATGTTAGACATGCTGAAGCAGACTGGCAGACCCGAGATGGTGGTGGGATGGTGAGGACTTACTTACTGACCGCTGTTATTTTACTGAACATTTCACCCTAAAGGCTTGTTCAGACTAAGCCAGTAGTTTAGTCGAGTGGCGAGTGATTCGCCGAAAATCGTTTGCATTACTTTTAAGTAGAGTACATTAATTTATCCCCGCCGCCGTGGGTGGTTTGGTATATTTATGCATCCGCCCGTCGCAAGATGACGGCGGTTGACGGGCTGCTACAAAGCAAAGTAAATTCGCTAATTAAGCATATTGTAATGCTTGAGAAGAGGTGAAATTTTAAAATGCCACTCAAAGAAAAACCGCCCTTTCCGCATTCCCCGCCCTCCCACCCCCTTGCCCCCTCCGAGACCCCTTCCTTCATTCCCCTCCCCCTTTCGGGATTCCCCTCCCCGGCCCTACTTCCCTCCCTTCCGACAAACTATGAAATACACACATTTTTCAAACCTGTAGCAAGATAATGCCAGAGTTCACCATTGAATAGAGAAATTTTCACGGGTGTGCACACAATAAATCACCAAAGTTTCATTACATTTGGATGAATGGTATAGGAAATAAATTTATAACGCCAGAGCTCACCCTTAACCTTTTCGTCCCGGAAAGAAAAAAATCACACATGATCCGAAGGGGGGTCACTCGGGGACCCCAATTTGTTTTGCTTATTAAAGGGTGTTAATGACACAATTTTTTGTAATTTGTTTTGGTAATAATTAGAGGGAAGTATATTCATTGTATTCCAGTAGTCATTTTCAAAATCGTTTGATAAATAAAGTCATAATTAATATTCTAATGAATTTAGGCCATAACATATATTTTTCCATAGAAAACAGAGAAGGCGGGCCGATAGCCAACATAACTCCATGTTCCCGAATGTCGACTGGCGATTGGCGCGTAGCGGAAACGATCCAGACCGAGTGACCTTTGACCGGCAAGCGAACATTATAGCATTGTAAAAAGAGCAAACGAGATGCGCAGTGTAAACAAACGGGATCTATCTGCTATCGCTTAGAATCGTCCCAATACTTCCAGCGGATGGATACGGGGTAACGCCCGAACAGAGGGGAAGGGGGGCGGGCGGTACAGATTTCCGACTGGAATTTGATAGAAATTAATTAATATTAAGAAAAGTAGTAATGCGATATTATTTTTTTTAATGCAGATCGATAACCAAATATTTTTTCTAGGATTACCCAAATTATTGAGTACGTGGTTTAAAAAACAACTTAGATACAGCGTAAAACTCTCGTTAGTGTAAGTGCGTTCCCCTGGTCCGGTACGGAAGTGTTAATGCAATCGGATGAACGGTACAGGAAAGCACACCGGACAAACAAAGAAACATTCATTTTTATATATTAAGAGTATGCGCTATTAAAATCGGTGGTGTTTGATATTCCTTTCCCAGTTACTGTCCCAATGACTGCAGTCACTGGATCACCCTAAAAAAAATTTCTGTGGAACCAACTCCTTTTGGATTTTTGGCATTGATGGTGCTTATTTCGATAAACACATGTTGTCTTTAACGATTTCAGTTGTAATAAGTTAATGTATTAATTTTGCAGGTATCACTCCCATCCTGGCTTTGGCTGCTGGTTGTCCGGCGTAGACATTAACACGCAGCAGTCCTTCGAGGCGCTGTCGGAGCGCGCTGTAGCCGTGGTGGTGGACCCCATCCAGTCAGTGAAAGGCAAAGTGGTGATTGACGCATTCCGCCTCATCAACCCCAACATGATGGTGCTGGGCCAGGAGCCCCGCCAGACGACCTCCAACCTCGGCCACCTGCAGAAGCCCTCCGTGCAAGCCCTCATCCACGGCCTTAACCGACACTACTACTCCATCAGCATCAACTATAGGAAAAATGAATTGGAACAGAAGATGCTTCTAAATCTCCACAAGAAGTCCTGGATGGACGGCTTGACCTTGGCTGACTACAAAGAACACAGTTGTCTCAATCAGACAACTGTCGCCGACATGCTGGAACTAGCCAAGAATTACAATAAGGCTCTGGAGGACGAGGAGAAGATGACTCCGGAGCAGCTGGCCATCAAGAACGTGGGCAAACAGGACCCCAAGAGACATCTGGAAGAGAAAGTGGACGTTTTAATGTCCACCAACATAGTGCAGTGCCTGTGTGCTATGCTCGACACGTTAGCCTTTAAGGGATACTAGTGTGATCCCCTGTTGTGTGCCGCCAGTGTAAATGCCCGAGGTGTTGCCGCTTGTGGAAATAGACTGCTTTTGATCTGCGGGGTGTTCATTACTATATTCATTTATAACTAATATTCAAATACAGAACTTTTTATGTAATTTTGATTATTATTTTCTCCCTGCTAGGTAGTTCTTTGTTGAAAGGATCAATACTGGTGTCTCCATCAGCCAACTCTTCTTCTCTATCCTTCTCAATGCTCGACCCCTCAAATGGTGATGCTCTCAATCCATTTTAATAATCCAATGAATTTAAAAAATTAATTTGGTGGTGATTTGTACGTTGAAATAAAATAGGAACGCAAATATTATATTGTTGCAACTGACTGTTTGACTGCCAATAAAAGTCTTCTTGGTTAGAGCTGGACTTGAATTATTGAAGTCATGCAAATTTGCACGGAGATTTAACCTGGCGAGCGTTAGGTTCAAATGTGAAAGGCAAGTCTCCAGCGACCTCTGCCATGAACATGAACGTTCGCTTGAATATCACTATAAACTTTGTCAATGGAGGCGTGGCTTTGAACAATTCTTGTTCGAAGATGCTGTGTTCAAGCTTTCCATGGTGGATGGAAAACATTCCCATCCCGATTGAAGTGGCAGGGTCATTTTTTTACGGCAGCCGTGCGAAGTGGTCGGTAACAAAGAATAAATCGAATGAGTGTTTGGGTTTATGTTAACTGCGCGAGCCTAATAATTATGAGTTTAAGTTGTAAATAAATAATGTCATAATGGATGATTATTTCTATCGTGAACTCACTTGTAAATAAAGTCTATTAATTTATATATAGAGGGCCCAAAAACCTATGTAATAATTTATAATAATACTTGTTTTTAAATTCTTAAACGGTACATTTAGGTTATGTACGAATGCTAGTAGCCAGAAATATTAACGTAATTCCAATTCGTATTGCTGGTGAAATCTTTCTTGCACATGCCGTATAAAAACCCAGTTCTTCAGTTTCAGAGACACGGAAGAAATTGATCAATCCAAATTGGTATTCTATTCTTAATTCCTAATAAATAAATTATCTAATGACATTTCGAGGTAGGTAGTACGGTCTAACTTGAAATTCGCATGTTCTCCTTCATACTTCATCTATAATCTTATTGCTAAAATTGTTGAGGTAAACGGAATAATTGTTGTAGGTGCTTTTTAGTTGATTCGCATTTTAATCTATTTTTATAAAGTAGAGTGTCTGTGGCGTGTGGGAGGCTTGGGTTTGATGATGCAAATGTACAGTTTGATTCCTAGATTGATGAAATTTTGCACACTTGACCTTAAAAAAAAAAGGAAGGTCATAGTTTACATCTGATTTAGAAAAACTGTGTTAAGACTGGGCAACATTGTTTTGACGGATGGAGGTGATTTTTCACAAAATGGCGCTATACAAATTAGCTTAGTTAATTAGGATAATAACTAACTAACCATCACGCCGTTTCCTGTGGGGGTAGGCTGAGAGGACGGACTGCCAAACAATCAGCACACACTCCTTACCTCGTTAAGATTCATACATCGTCTCATACACGCTCTTCTATTATTCTGACTCTTGAAATGGCCTGACTTAAGAATCTGATTCACTCGATCGTGCCATGTCTTCTTCGGGCTCCCTTTTTCAGGCTTCTTCTGATATTTGCGTCATATATTCTCCTTACACTCCTTTCCTCGTTCATTCGTTTCTCATACAATCATACGTGGTTTTACCACACATGTACCTCACGGATCTCAAATAATATTATTGTAAAATATACACAATTTTGTTTGTACATACCACTCATGAGTCCTGCCCGGAACCAGTGGCATCCCCAATTACGTCAATATATAGTAGTGAAGTATATAATAAAGACATTGGATAAATCGGGGGTGCTCAACCCAAATCGTTTGATGGGCCAAAAAATACTGAGCTTAGGTGGGCCACTCGGGGGACCAAACGGCGGATATTAAAGATGAGCGCAAAGGACAAGCGCCTACGTGTGTCCTACGCACACACCCTCCACTTATAAAAATTAGGTCACTTGCATTCCGTCTTCTGAGAAATGTCAAGCAACAAATCAAAACCCTCATCGAGGGTATAAAATCTAATAACAATGATGTTCTAATTTCACAAAATATCATTAAAAAATGATAAATTTACGAGAACGATTTTTTTCTTTTTTGTATGAATACCGAAATCCAAAACGTAGAAATATGAAAAATTCATTTTGGGCCACAAAAAAATCTTCAATTGGGCTGCGGATTGGGCATGCCTAATCTAGATAATAGATATTATGTTTTTAATTTTTAATCAATGTGGTTAAACTCGGTTGTAACTTATAATAGAAAAGACAGGATAAATAAAACTTAAAAAGTATTAAGTATTCTTAGCCCTTATTTTTTGAACAGTAATAAATTTATTATATGTATAACTAGCTTTTACCCGTGGCTTCGCTTGCATGGTATTAGGGGGAAATTGCTGTATAAAGAATTTTCCCATGGGAATGAAATGTTTTTTTTCTGGGATAAAAAGTAACCTTTGTCACTTCCCAGTCCTCCTTCATGACGCCAGAACTCGCTATTATATATAGAAACCATCGGGGGCATGCACACATCAAATCCCCAAAGTTTCATCGCAATCGGATGAACGGTTAGCAATGCGTAATTTCAAGATGCCAGAACTCACTATTGTATATAGAAACCATCGCTGGCATGCGCACATCAAATCCCCAAAGTTTCATCGCAATCGGATAAACTCGAAGCAATGCATAATTTCATGATGCCAGAACTCACTATTGTATATAGAAACCATCACGGGCATGCGCACATCAAATCCCCGAAGTTTCATTGCAATCGGATGAATGGTTGAGCAATGCATAGGCATCTCACATACGAACCCAGAAACAAACATATTTTTTTTTTTTTTTTTTTTTAGGAGGAATCGATTGTACCAGTACACATCCGCATAAAAAGACACGTTACATCCCGGAAAGCCGACCGGGTATCCCAAAGAGCGGAAGCAGCGCTACTAAGAGAAAGAATCCACAATGTGCGTGGCGAGCTGGATGGAATATCTCGTTGCCTTTTTGATTTACACTTACACCTGAGTGCGACCCTTAAAGATGAAGATTGGAAGAAGGTTGACAGCATGACTTACCTTCAAGCACTAAGATGCAAGCAGTCAACAGATGCTAGACAAAAGCTCAACCGAGACAAAAAAGGTGATCGAAAACAACTCGACCAGAATAAAGTTGTTATTAATATTTCGAACCTTGAGTTGAGTCCAAATGCGACTTCTGTGCTTGCAAAGGGGATGAATTATGCAGTTGCCCCTAAAAAGATACCTATAGAATCTATTGTATGTGGTGTAGAGACGGCATTACATACAATGATGAAAGTCCACAAAATGACAGAGACGCAAGCAGAGGACATACGTCAAGAGACTTGCCATATTTTGAAAAGGGCTGAAATACCCCGCCCTAACATCACAAAAGGAGAGTTTGCGGCCCTAAAAGAATTGCGCGCCAATGAGGAAATCTTGCTTCTGCCAGCCGACAAAGGCAATGCCACTGTCGTGATTAATACGGTAGACTACATCAAAAAGATGGAAGACCTCCTGTGCGATGCCGGCACCTATAAGAAAATAAAAAACAACCCCACTAACAAGATTGACCTGAAGACAAGGGAACTAGTTAAAGCCTCCAGTATTAGGAAAGAGGATCGATCTGGGCTTTTCGTAAAAGCCTCCAGAACTCCTGCCCTATACGGTCTTCCGAAAATCCACAAAAAGGATATCCCAATGCGACCGATTGTCAGTGCTATTGGTGCACCGACATACAAGCTTTCCCAATACCTTTCGAAATTGCTGCAGATGCAAACTGGGAAAACTGAATCTTGGATTAAGGATTCCACAGATCTAATCAGTAAGCTCAAGAAGGTAAAGACTGATGAAAGAGATATCCTTGTCAGTTTTGATGTAGTGTCTCTTTTTACAAATGTGCCTCTAGAAGACTCCATGACCTTGCTCAGGGAGATTTATGAGGATGACATTTGCAAACTTTTTGAACACTGCCTCAAAACAGGTTATTTTGCTTTTCAGGGTGAACTTTTCGAGCAAGTGGAAGGAGTTGCGATGGGCAGTCCATTGTCGCCAGTTCTAGCCAACTTTTTTATGGAGAAGTTTGAAGAAGTGGCACTCGACACAGCTTCGGCTGTTCCTAAAGTATGGTGGCGCTATGTCGATGATGTCTTCGCCATCTGGCCTCACGGAACAGAGAAACTGAACGAATTCCTGGACCATCTCAACTCACTCCACAGCAAAATTAAATTCACAATGGAGCTGGAAAATAACCAAAAAATCCTGCCTTTTCTAGATGTGGAGGTGATGCGAAAAGAGGATGGTAGCCTAGGACACACAGTTTATAGGAAACCAACACATACAAACAGGTATCTCCACGCTGATTCGCATCATCACCCCGCTCAGAAAAGAGGACTCATCCATACTTTGGTAACCCGAGCGACCAGAATATGTGAGGAGCCAAAACTCGGATTAGAACTGACCAAACTCACCGATGCACTGGAGCGTAACGGATACCCAGCAAGGCAGACAAGGCAAATCATAAGAGCCAAATCAGCACGAAACCAAGACAGGGGTGAACAAGAGTCAAAAGGCTGCGCTTTCCTGCCTTACGTCCATAATGTAACAGACAGAATTGCCAGGCTGTTGAGAAAAGAGAACATCAAGACGGTCTTCGGAACCACAACTAAAATCCAAGACCTACTGAGGTCGGCAAAGACTAAGTTTCCTCTGGAAACAGATGGAGTATATAAACTCAGCTGTTCCGGATGCGACAAGGTCTATGTAGGCCAGACAGAGCGAACGATCTCCAAATGGATTTCGGAACACTTTCGTGCTTGTAAACTTGGCCACCCTGACAAATCGGCAATCGCCGAGCACTTAATCGAAACCGGCCATTACTTTGGATTTGTTCCTGAAGTCCTGGGAAGACCCAAAACTTACAGAGCACGCCTAATTACGGAGGCAATTGAAATCCATAAAAACCCCATCAATATTAAGAGAGACGACGGAGCTAAGCTCAATAGTTCTTGGTATCCAGTAATTGACGGCTACACCAAAGCTAAACGCAAAAAACCATGCTGAATTTTTTTCTAACACCAGCTCGTAGAGAAATGGAGCTGGCAGCACGGTATCGCTTCGACACACTTAAGTAAACACTCTCACCAATATCATTTGCTCATCTGCCCTGATGATGGACACTGTAACGCTGTCCGAAACGTTGGCTAAAGAAGGAGTTAGCGAAACACGGCATAAACACCCCAAAAACAATAACAAAAATATTTTTTGGCCGTGAAAACCTAAAAACATAACCAAACATATTTTGATTTGTATATGTACGAGTATATCTAGATAAAATATTATAAAAATTTTGGAATACTAAACATTTTTATATACCTACGTGTAAATAGAATATTTAAATAAATTTGACCCTGTCACTACACTGTTGTCAAAATAATTTACGCCTTCATTTCTTTTTATACTCACAGAAAAGTGTAGACACCTCCAACGAAGAAAATATTACCCTCTGAAACTTATTTGTCTTAAAAAATATTATAAAAATTCAAACACGCTATGAAAAGGTATGTATTTTGATAAAATAAATAGTTTTGTAAGTAAACTGGATTAAACTTTTTGTTCCAACTAGGTTTTGTTCTGGGCGAAGCCGGAAAGACGTTTACAGGAATCTGCAAGGATACAAATTGTGATTTTGACGTGTTCCTTCTATTTTCGCAAGATGGCAGTCGTGTAACGATTCTGATCGTCGCACTTTTTTGGATGATAGAATGTTATTACGTATTACTATTTTTAATTATTGTAGGTACAACAGATTAATCATACATTTAGACTTAAGGCGGCGCTATTCGGCTGAAAAAGAAGAAGATGGAGAGATGTATAATTACGAATGTTGGACAGAGCGCGTTAATATTTTAAGTGATGAAATCGCAGCGAAAATGGCGAAAAAGCTCAATAAAATATGACTCGTTTAAAATAGAGCAAAAATCTCGTGGAACGTATCTTAAGTATCATTTAAAGAAACATTGTGAATTTTTTCACAAATATAACTTGTAAAGTAATAGAAATAGACTTGTTTTAAATAATTTTCGGAGCATACTTTGCGATTTTTTTCTATCGAGGAAATTTCATATACCTAATCTGCGTTTCGGCGTGGAACGTATCTAGATATTATCTTCATATCAAAAATAACATATATTTTTTTAAGAGCTTAAAAACTTCAAATTTTTAAGGGAGATATGTAAGAAATCGGTCGAAATTCGAATAGTGGACCCTTAAAGTTGTGTGGCATCTTGACCAGGTTGTGATGACGACCACAGATGCTCAGACTGCTAAGTTCCGAATTCAGAGTGCAACCTAGGCCAGGTACTAGACATTTGGAATAATAAGATAACATCAATTGATTTCGGTAATGAGTCACAGATGACTAGGAGACTAGGCTGGAGCAACCTACCAAATAATAATGGGTGAGTCACACTGCGACAATTGCACTCACTTCATGTCGGCCATATAATTATATTGAGGCGTATTTCACCTGAATCACCTCTCCGCTTTTTTACGACAGCATCACGTGTCCGTGCGTCTGCAGTGATCTATAGTCTGAACACAGATAGAACCTCTGTCCTACTTTTAATTATGGCTTTCGGGTCTTATGTGGGTTTTACACCATCTCTTTTTTTACCCGTATAGTGACCAAAGACAAAATTTTTCGCTTTACGCGATTGCTATTTTCATCCCTATTTTCATATCTACGATTTCAATTGGCATCACAGCAAAAAACACATGAACCATGTTGTTACTATATGTAGAACAAAATATTGAAAAAAAATAAGAATGTGCAATTTACACGTGGTAGAAGTGAAACCTTCAGAAAACTAAAACAGACAAGAGTGGAGAGACTACAAAGCTCTATTTTTATCAATGTGAAGAATGATTTTTTCCATATTTTTGTAGTCGAATTCCATTACGAGCCCATACATTTGGTCAGCTTATTAGTATTTGTGTTTTCTTCTTCGGAGTCGCTAGATGTCACTATCTTTTGTGTTTTCTTTTGCCTGTTCATTTTAGAGTGGTTAGAAGATTGGATATTGATTTTACAAAAATATATATTTTTTGGATTTCGTAGGATTTGATCCTTGATCCCTGAATGTCTGGCCGCTGAGGTTAGTCAGGCGCTTTATACTACTACTAAAGAAGGCTTTCGCGGGAATGTGGATTCATCGTATTATATTGGAACCGAGTACCCGCGATTTCAAAAAAAATTTCAAAAAATTTCAAAAAAAATATTGCTCTCTCATTCTCTCCGCAGGCTAAATCCTATAGATGTATGTGTTTGTCTCTTTTTAGTGTCGCTCGTTTCCATTTCATCGAGTTTCAAATGGCAACGGTGCTAAAGAAGTTTTCACTTCAAAAAGTTCGTTCGTTCCCTAGTCCTCTTTTGGCCATCCGCGCAGATATCTCACCATGTAGATCTACTTTAAGCACATAATTGTTTTTGAATTCTTTAGCACCGTTCTGATTTGAAACTCAATGAAACGAAAAAGCGACACCAAAAAGAGACAAACACATACCTACATCTAAAAGAAAGAGAAAGCAAAAGCCTGAAAGAGAATAAGATCGGTCTCCTCTTTGTGCGGTTCTTCGCAGCCTATCGGTCTACTTCCTCTTTGTGCGATGCTTCGTAGTCTCCCCACTCTTGTCTACTTTAGGTTTCTGAAGGTTTCACTTCTACCGCGTGTGAACTGCGATCATTATTTTTAATAGATTTAATCACTCATTTTGTTGAATTTCCAATTTTATTGCATTTCCCAGTGTAATGCAAAAAACGAGGTTCACACAAGTTAAAAAACAATAGATACGTTAATAGTTAACACTCGTATCTATTGAAAAGACACAATAAATTATATATGTATTTTGAAGTTGGAATTTTACATACATAGAAGGCAACCGAGGCATCGACCGAACAATGCAAAATATGATTTTGGTTTAAAAATTAGATGCTTAGAAATATTTTAGATGCTTCAATTAAATACTGTGAAAAGAAACATATTTTTGCCTTGGTCTTATAATTTAAGTCTTTTTATAAGCCCAGAAAAAAAAAGTATCAGGAAAACAGTAAAAATCTCCTACTTACGAACCTCTTTTCAGTTATGATGTAATTGTAAAAAGCAAATTGTGGAAAATTAAATTCCTTAGAAAATTATCGTAAAATATTTAAATATTTGTGCCTGAGCTTAGGGGCCATCCATAAATTACGTCACACAAATTTCATGATTTTTTTACCTCCCCCCGTCCCTGTCACATATCGTCACATTTGTGAGACCCCCTCCCCCCCTATATTTTGCAATTTTACATCAATTTTTTTTTTGCGTTTTGATCATGTAGATTTTTACATGTGATGTCACAGAGCTGATGACCCCCCCATACCCTTTGTCACACAATATCACACTTCTCTACTCCCCCCCCCCCTTAGGGTGTGACGAAATTTATGGATAGCCCCTTAGCAAAACAAAATAAAATTCTTTTAGCGATGTTTTTCGTGAATAAATTCAAACAGGCGGCGGGTGTTAAACGGGAATTTAAAGCTTATCGCCATCTACATAAGGGGTGTTATTGTTAGTGGCCTGATTCAGAATTTTACGTTGGAACGTTTGCGCGGCCCTTTTCCGGCCCATTTCATACAAATCTTAATTTTGGATTTGAGATCAGAATACCCAACCAAAATGAAAAATAATTGTTGTAATCAAAATTATAAGATATAGGCCATTAATTTTTTTAGTGTTTTGTGAGAGTTTCATTTTTGTTTCATGTTTGATTTTAGAGGCAACTTGGGCATTTATTTGAGAGTAAATGAAAAACAAAAAAAATATTTTACTATATTTATTTTAAAAATATAATGAAAAATAATATAAAAAATAATACACCGTTGAAAATGCATTTTTTGGGCAGTAATTTAAATACATATACGACAAATTTTTGTTCCGCCGTAAATAGGTTATTTGTATTTTAAATCCCATCAAAATGAATTTTTTATTAATTTTAATTTTAATTTTATTTTTCATCATATTTTTTTGATAAATACAGTAAAAATATTTTTTATTGTTTTTCATTTACTCACAAATAATTGCCCAAACTGCCTCTGAAATCATGAAACATTTATTTTATAATATAAAGCAAGAATAAATAAAGTAGCTTACATCCGTACTAGATATTTGATATACCTTTTGATTACAAAAATATTTTTTTAGTTTGGTTGGGAATTTTGATCTCAAATCCAGAATTAAGATTTGTATGAAACGGGCCGAAATGGGCTGCGCATACGTTCCCCTTAAGGGAATATATTATTAATTTAATTAATTTGGTGATTCAATATACCTATTCAAAAACGTGAAGTTTCCCAGAGTTGTTGAAACGGTGGAAAACTTTGTGAATAAAACATTTAAAATCAACGTCACCACAATTACCCTTTTGAAAGGCAAAGTTCATATCAATTTAGCATAGGTCCTGAATCGCCCTGGTGAAGGCGATCAATAGTGCACCGTGTTCCCCTCTCTGTCCCTAAACTCCCACGCAGCCCCTTTCCACCCCTCCCCTGCCTCCTCCCCTTCTGTACCGTGTACCCTACCCCACTAGAGCATGAACTGGTAGAGGCAACAGGGCTTCACCCAATCCCCACCCCTCCACCCCTCCCACCCTGAATGTCAAGGCTCCAGCGGCGGACTAGCCAACTTTTTTTTAAAACTGTTCTTTTTATGAGACCTTCGTTTGTTTCCCTCATTAAAACATTTTAAATGTAATAATTATAACCAATAATAAACATACATAATTAAACAAAAATATGATTTTTTAAATTTTTCAACATTCAATTGAAAAATATCAATATCAGAAGACAAGTTATTTGTAGAATCATTTTTTCGAGCGGCATTACTAACACAGTCAATTGTGCATCTCGGATTGTCTCAGAACAACCAAGTCCTAATACTACCACCACTGTGCCTGCGCGCTCTTGTGAAATTGTCGGGATTATAAAACTCAAATCTTTGAATTATGCTAGGAATACACATATATGGCTTTTCAGAAGGTTTCGTGCTGTCGTCACCAAAGCAGTTTTTCGTCTATCGACGTGGCCCAGGGCCGGCCCTAAGCCAAACGGCGCCTGACGCGAGTAATTAAATGTTTTGGCGCCCCTCGTTAAAGCAAATATACGCACAGACTGGGGATCACTGCAATCAACCATATTTTGATGATTTGTATGTTTGTAAAGCGCCATTCAATGAAAAATAATCCCAAGGGTGATGTGTTAGGTGTTAAATATTATCAACGCCTTGGCAATTCGGCGCCCGGAGCGGAGAGCTCGAATTGTGTTTCGCGTAGGTCCAGCCCTGGGGGAGGCTACTAATAACCAGAATCCGAAATAAAAAGGCTGATGGATATCACCATACTATATAAAATATTTATCTAATATTATCTAGGCAGAAGAAAACAACAAAAAATCTGGCTAAATAACTAATGGTCACGCGTATCACCTAATCGAGAAGCCGACCGATCCGAAGATAACACCGAACGAACCACGCACCCGGTTCTGCATCTAATCTGACAAACTAACTATTAAACGTTATCATGTACAATGTATCATGTACAATATCAGGTACAATGGACCCCGGACGTCTGCTCCTATAAAAGAGACAACTGACTGCTGACGAGGGCTAATCTTCGACTTATCATTAAAGAGACTTTACGTCTCTATTTGTTGCTAGATTCTCCAATTGAAACTGTAATTACTCACATGTTTATGTTCTTAAATAAATAAAATAAGTTCATCGAATAGTATTTTACGTGTCTGGTGTATGAAGAAATCCATTAAAAGTTAACTCGCGCAAGCAATTTTTCCAGCGCAGAGGTTTGGGAAGATTGTGGTACGCCGCACCCCTCTGTAATGGCACACTTTCATTGTTTAATTTTCATTGTTCAATTTTCAGAAATCCGTTATATCGACTCGATACTGGACATGATATGATCCGGCTCAAGTATTTGAATAACTTGATCCTGTAACATTTTATACTCCGGGGCACTCGTGACCTTCCATCCATTATTTGTGCGACATTTGTAGGCACTTTCTTACTCCTTTCTCCGCCATTATTTCTATATGTTCAAAGAGTCTCTTTCCATCAGGCTAACACATGACCTTGCACTCTTTTCGTATCTCTTCATTCGTAATACGGTCGTACGTTGTTTTTACCACACATTTGACCACAAAACGACGTCTCGGGGCTTGAGGTCCTCAAGTATCACATTACCTCTGCAATGCGCACATTGTTTATAGCAGTGCGGTATGCACATATGCAGTGTGGTGTAATAAATACGATAGTAAAATTAAACTTATCGGTCATCGGGACAGTTCCACCCTTGCTGCGCCAGCTGCCCGGAGTCATATTCGTAAATACCCGATGCGTTGTCCATTCGGGTATTTACGAATATGTTAATCCTGTAATGTGTTCCACAATGCCGCGTAATAGATTTTCAGAAATGTTGGCTAACTTGCATTGCAATAATAATAAGAACATTCCGCCAGGATATACTGACAAACTTTATAAGCTTAGACCAATGGTTAAAAAAAGTTCAGAACTTATGTTTCCTTTTCTTTTGAAACTTGCATAAGGTTTTTTATCCAGTAACGACTTTTTCCTTATGATGACATTAATGTAACGTAAATTCAGTCAATTAAATACAACCTTCAGAAGGTGATAGTAAAAAGGCCATGTGAGCCGTAGTACTAGTTAGTTAGGAACATGAAAGGGTATTGTTATAAGCCCCAGCTAGTTAGAGGATTACGAAAGAATCCGTAAAATCAAAACAAAAAAAAATGATAGTCTCAATAAATCTTTTGGACGATCGTATAACGGAACTAGAGAACTGAGTGTTGACGAATCAACGATCAAGTTTAAAGGTCGATCAGTCATGAAACAGTATATGCCCATGAAACCAGTAAAACGTGTTTATAAAATGTGGTGTATTGCTGACCAAAAGGGTATATATTTAAACTTTCTGTATACCGAGGTAAGGATGAGCAACTCCAACAGGAATTTAAAGACTATACTTTAGGTGAGCGTGTTGTCTTAGGTCTGACCAAAGATATGTGGGGTTCTGGGAGAATTGTCGTATTTGATAACTATTTTACGTCTTTAAACTTGGTTGAAAGATTAAAAAGAGAAAACATTTTCGCCTGTGGCACAGTCAGGACAAATCGAAGGGGTTTGCCAATTAATATGTTAGCGGATAAATTTATGAAACGTGAAGATTACTATTCTCTGATATGTGTATTGAAGTTTTCAAATAGAAAGATAATAAAATGGTTCACTTGATATCTAAATATCATGGTAATGAGGAAACTGCAGTTGGAGTTAACAGTTGCAGGAAACTGCAATTGGAGTTTTCGTGCCCAACACTAGTTAAAAAATACAACCAGTTTATGGGAGGGGTTGACATGGCTGATCGTTTACGAGCACTGTATTGCGTTGACAGAAAATCAAAAAAATAGTGGCACAGACTGTTTTGGGGGCTGTTGGATGTCGCATTTGTTAACTCATATATTATTTATTGTAATTTAAAGCTGGTTCACATTGAGCTATCAAATATAAAAGATCATAGCACGCCAAATAACGCTCTCCATACAATCCCTTCAGACCGTTCACACCTAAGCGTTTTTAAGCGCAGATCAATCATAGACAATACACATCTCAGACGTGTTGCTGCTCGCAGATTTGTAGCTCAATGTGAACCAGCTTTTACTTGAAAAAAAACCTCTAAAAGAGTTTTGAAGAAATGTCTCTATGGGACATATCGCAAAAGAAAATTGAAACAAACAAAAGAATCTCTATTGACGCTAAAAGTGCAGGCCCTTCAAAACGTAGAAAGGATGAGTATTAAGTTGTCAAGACATTCGTTTGGGAAATAGAGGAATACATTGGTCAGTAATTTTAAATAAAAGAGGAAGATGTAAAGTTTGCAGTAAGAAAAATATTCCGTCCAAGCCGAGTTCTACGTGCAGCCATTGTAAAATATTTCTATGTTTGAATGAAAAAAAATTGTTTTAATGAGTTTCATAATGTAAACATATAATATCCATTTTCTGTCAAAATTGTAGCCTCTTAAAAAATACTTAAAAAAGCATTAAAAAAATATTACCCATTGACTGACGGTACAAAAATGTACCGGACGAATTTTCCCTATAAGGAGTTTTCATAAAATTCCAAAAAAATTTTCAAGCTTTAAGTAGCATATAATTACAAAAAAAATGTACAAAAGTCTGTAAAATCTATGTCCGGTAAGCAAAGGGTTAATGAAGTAGGTAGGTGTGTATCTTACGATTTTACGATTTTAGAGGAAATTTGAAACATACATCTACCATAGAAACACGAGATCTACTGTTCACAGATTTACTAGTAATGTTATCAGAATAGTTAGTTAAAATAAAAATAGAACGAATAGTTGTTGATAAATCATTCAGCATTCGTTTTTTTTAATCCATCCAGTACACCGCTACGTAGCAAGAATCTCATTTAAATGAGAATGTTTATAAAAATGAATGTATGTTTGGCAGCTTGCTTGTTTGTTTATACAAGGTGTCCGAAAACTCGTGGTACAAGCGGGAAACTGGGGTATCTACATCACATAGAGAACCCAAATAAACATATAGTTTTTCGATTTGAGCATTTTTACATTAAAAAAAAAACAATAAAAACAAAACAAAAAATTTTTCGGCTACTTTAGGGTTCAAAATATTCGTTACCTATTGTTTTGACAGATGCGCGCCAACAGAGAAATTATTACGGTAAATAATCCAAAAGCCCCTTACAGGCATAAATTTTGAAAAGTTGACTACTTTTAATCTTTATTACCAAGAACCATCGGTTTCTGTCTGGATAGACGCCGTACGATAGAAGCCAGATCTTGCGGAAGCGTAAAACGAAACACGATGTTCGAAGATTCACACGCGCCATTTTGGATGGACGGGATGATTTCTTTTGGAATTATTATAATGAATACATTTGTTATTATTATGACGGCTGGTGATGGACGGGAGGACGGGAGAAGGTGACGGAGGGCACGGGGCGCATTTCGCTGAAACGGGGCACGGATTAAATAGAAATTTACTCACATCGGTCTTACCTTGTCAAAAGTGGGCAGCGATAGCAACGACAATAAATAACAAATAACAAAACTTCCACCGATATCGGGCACGAACACAAAACACACACTATTCTATAACATCAGATTCGTATATTTATCACATCCGATCTACATATTGATATGATTTAATGTTAATCCACAAATTAATCCGCCGACGGCAATCGATAACAAAACAACAACTGACATATGCATAGAAAGAAGCAATTCGTAGAAAAAAAGTTGTATTTTAAAAAAAATTATTTAACGGGCCTTTCCCCATGGGTGATCTTGGCCATTTCTTAAAGTTATTTACATATTTCAAAAATTAGTTACATTATCATTCTGTTTTTCAAATAATGATTGAAAAAAAAAACATTTATAAAAATGACGATCAACATAATAAATTAATTGATGCAATATTAAATATAATTTTTGCAATTTTACTTTTATTTTAATTTTTTGGTCTTAATTAATGAGGATATAACGGCGTTTTTATTTTTGTTACGATTTAATTAAATGAAAAAAAAGTTACAAATTTAAAGTACATTATGAAGTGTTGTAATAAAATTAAATTAAATCTGTTTGAATAAGAAATATTCCGTTTTAGTCGAAAAGAAGAGTAAGTTATAAATAATACTATTCGTATATTATAATACTAATTAATCTTGCTCTCCGGGAGGCGAATGTTCCTAAGAAATTCATTTAAAGGTACGTATATCAGTAATTGTTCACCCACACCAGATCCGTGGTAGCTGTTCTAGTTTTAAATAATATTTATTTGGTTGTTTCACGTACCTGCCGTCTGTTTGTTTCATGAAAGGAAGTTTTCGAGACGCAAAATAATCACGCATAAAAACTAACATTTCAAACGTTTTGTTTCATGACACGACAAAAGTAACAAAGATTGATAGTCTAATAACATTAAAAAATGATGAATTATAAATACTATTTCAACATAATTTTCATCGGTAGGCACTTGACGTAATTATTTAATCAATGCCTCTGGTGAAAAAATAAATTTGATTTTTGTTTTGGCAGCACTGATTGCAAATATTGCAAATATTGCAAACAATTTTCCAAAAAGGACCCTTTTACATGGCCATTAAAGTATATAACAACCTTCCACATGATATTAAACAAATACCAGATACACTCAGATTTAAGTCATCACTAAAAACATTCCTTCTGAACAGGTCTCATTACACATTAAGTGAATACCTCACATAGGTACAACTGTTTTTATATTTATGTTTATATAATAAATTAAAACAAACTCAATTTGTATTACACTACTTTTATATTTATATTTCATTTGTGTTCATTTCTGTATAACATGTTAGGTTAACTGGAAGAAATAGGATGTAGGTACCTATAAGTTATACCTTTTGTACTAAATGAAAATTTTGTACAATAAATGATTTCGATTTTGATTTTGATATGGACTTTCTTTGTCAATGTCGTTATTTTAATGTCAGCTGTTTGTAACCGTGCAGCGACCAAATTATTTTATTTTACACCGAATTTAATGTTGGGTGATTTCAAAATAATGCTTTAAATACGGATTTATTTGTGTGTTTTAATTTTAAATCGTTTTTATTAATTATGTACTTTGATCGTCACTTATAATTTACAATAATTTGACCAAAAAAAAATCAACTTCTGACTCGATTTACTCGAAAACGAAAGCTCAAATCAAAAAAAGTTATACCATAAAATCGACTCAAAATGTGATGTAGATTCCCCAGCTTCCCGCTTGTACTACGAGTTTCCGGACACCGTGTATATTGTTTCATTATCAAATTTCAATTTTCGAATAAACTCTTTAAATTAATGAATTTAATTAAAGTACTCAACTATGAAACTCAGCCAAAACGAATACTTTGAATCTAATCAAGAATTATAGATATTTTAAATAGGTACCTATGTTAGGTACCAAATTTAATTGATTACTCTTAAAATAAATGAAAACGAATGTTTGTATTAAAATTTGTCTAAAAAAATTGCAATAGGTGGCACGCGAGTTGTTTGAAAACTGAATGTACCGGGACTGAATATATGGAAAGCGGGAGAGGGGAGGGGAACGCGGGCGGAGGGTTTGCGGGATGGGGGAGTGGGAGAAAGGCGAGGGAAGGCGGGGAACGCTTGAGGGGAAGGGGACATGGGAGGGGAAAGCGCGCAGGGAGAAACAATTTCTTTATTAAGTGGCATTGCAATGTGCAACACACGCCAGGAACTCGCTAGTAAGTATATACATATAATCAAGACCAATTATGAAACCTTATTCCAATTTTTATGTACAAGATTTATCACAGCCCTCCACATTGCTCAAAATTTTATGAATTTTTAATTTTTTTTGAAAAACCCTCGTATTTGAACTGATCGGACCGCTTTCAGAGAACCATGTCCATCTTCAGACTGGTCTGAAAACTGGTTGGATTTAAAAATTGTTTTAATGGTGCTAATTATAATGTAATTCTGCCAAGAATGAGTAATTACAAAAATAGGCACGTTAAGAATCGCTTTATTCTGATTTATCTGTAAGTAGGTTTTATATAAATAATGTAAAGAGATGTTTTGCCTGGGTACCGCGTGTGACCTCATGCGTCACACACACATCACGAGAAAGTATTTTTAACGAATCTCGTGATGTGCCCACTTTACCAATTTTAGTGTTGTAAAATAAAAATAGACGGTCCAGTCTTTTGAAAGCTGTGAAAAAATGTTCAGTCATTTTCCATTACACAGAAAGTCCATTAATAATATTTTGTTCGAAAAACCTTTTTATTTTTACATTGACTCCACACAGGAGCCCTTGAGGAAAAAAATCCCTCAGGACGCCATGTGAAAGGTCTTTTTAGGGAAAGGAAGGAGAGTAAGTGCTGGAAAAGAAAAAAGTATGAGGGTTGGGAATCTGGGGGTCAACGTGTACAGGAGTGACGGACGCATGAATCTCTCTCGGATGACCTGAGGTCTCTCTCAACCAGTCTCTCCCGTCAGTAGGTGGACAAACGCATTTACCGCCAAGACGTATAAAGGCCCGTTTATATTAGGAATAGTCTGTAATCCGTATTCGATAAGCCCTAGGCCGTAGAAGTTGGAAGATAGGAAACCTGTGTAACCGTTTATAATAGATGGCAATAATCTTTAATAATTTTCCATAAGCGAAAGATGGTTCAACTTTATCTTTTACGGTTATGGATTACAGAAAGCTTAGATATATGCTGAGATTTACGTATTTTCGATCAATACTCTATGGTATTTATTTTTATTTTATTTATTTTATTTATTTTATTTATTTTATTTATTTTATTTATTTTATTTATTTTATTTATTTTATTTATTTTATTTATTTTATCTATTTTATTTATTTTATTTATTTTATTTATTTTATTTATTTTATTTATTTTATTTATTTTATTTATTTTATTTATTTTATTTATTTTATTTATTCATACACGCCTTGAAGGCTTTTACAGAATCACATTATTCAAGTTACACATGTTATTCAGGAGTATAATTGTAAGATTGAAGTATATAACATTATAAACTGTACTTTAAGGATACAAACAGGTTTAATATGTACATAGGTATGTAGTTTCGTTATCATTAAAATTGTACAAAGGAGTTAAAAAGTTTACATAGTGTAATAATGGTAAAACAGAAGAGTGCTTAAGATACTTAAAAGTAGTTATTGAGGAACGTGTAGGTATTTACTATGTTGATTTTATTATTAACTTGATCATGAATAAATTGTTCGAAAGCAAGTTTTTCAAGAATTCAGCAAAATTAACGCAGCGATAAATAGTACCTACACATAGAAGAAAATAAATAAAAAATACATGAGTTGTAATATCTTGAAAAGTTATACAGATGAGTTCAACAAGTGTATAGTGTGATAGTAAAAAAGTAAAAAATAGTACAAATTATGGTACAAAAAGTACAAGATAATATTAATACAAAAGAGAGAGGATAAAAAGGTAAGTACTAAGGTAATCTTTGTATACATAAGTATTAAATTTTGTTTTTATTGTGAACATGAGACCATCGATTTTAATTTAATCATTAATATATTATTATTTCTAGGGCACCAAGATTTAAATAGAAATTTAAGTCAATGTGAGTTAGTTATTATATTTATAACAATAAATACGAGAGGATTGTTGTTAATTGTGTTCTTATTTGGCTACCTTTATTATTCACATATTTCATGTTTTGCGATAATTAATAATTTGATAAAGGTGCAACTGATTGATATTTATGGCTTTATTTTAAATATTCTAATATACTGAGTTTGAATTTAGACACAGATTGGTGACGATAAATGTCGATTGAGTTGTATTTATTTCCGAGTAAATGGAGTCTTTGGATGGGAGAGTTTATAAAATAATTATTAGCGGAATTGGTAACAGAATACAATGCATTCGACCGAGTTTCGCGAGTAGGTACTCGCAAATTAATAAAATTTGTCAAATCGAGGGCGTCCAGTCTGCCATTCGAAATTTTGAAAAGACAAACTAAATCACTTTTTATGCGCCTTGATGTCAAATCGGTTATGTTAAGTAATTACATTAGGTATATATAATTAAGTTCTTCAATCGGTATACCCAGTTTGTAGTTAATAAATCTTAAAAACTTATGCTGAACTCTTTCAATTTTTTGTTGGTGGGTTTTATATAATGGAGCCCAGATAGTAGAATTATATTCTAAGTTGCTTCTCACCAACCCAGTGTACAACAATTTAAAGGAATTAATTGATTGAAATTCTTTAACTGTTCTCAGATTTAACGTTAATTTATTGTCAAAAATAATACCGAGGTCTTTAATTTGTTCTACTCTTTTAAGAAAAATGTTGTTGATGCTATAATTAAATTTAATGGGATTTTTTATTCGGGCAAAAGTAATTGTTTGACATTTTTCAATATTGAGAAACAGTTCATTTAGGGTGCACCACTCTTGTAGCCGCACAAGATTTGATTGTAATATACAACAGTCATTCGGATTAGTTATTGTTTTATAAATTTTAAGGTCATCTGCAAATAATAGAATCATAACTCCATCGAATATGGTGGTTATGTCGTTGATAAATAATGAAAACAACACTGGACCCAGATGTGACCCCTGTGGAACACCGGTGTATACTTCAAACTGGTGTGAAAAGTGCGAATTAAGTTTAACTGATATTTTTCTTTTACGTAAATAACTTTCAAACCATCTCAAAATATGCCCCGTTATTCCAAATGATCTTAGTTTATGTATAAGGATTTTGTGTGAAACTTTGTCGAAAGCTTTACTAAAGTCTGTGTATACAGCATCTGTCTGAAGACGATTATGCATCGTACTAAATAAATTTTCCTGATAGATCATTAAATTTGTGAGAGTAGACCGTTTTGACATGAAACCGTGTTGTCGACGTGAAATTACTTTATTGATCTCAGGCGAGAGTTTAGATAGCAGAGCAGATTCAAATACTTTTGGGATGGACGACTGTATACATATAGGACTGTAATTGGAAATATCAGACTTATCTCCTTTCTTAAAAATTGGAGACAGAAAGCTTGTCTTCCATTTTTTCGGAAAGGTGCCAGTTTTTATTGACAAGTTGAAAATTTTAGTAAGGGGATAAGTCAAGACTGATATGCATTTCGATAAGAAGATTGGGGGAATGTTATCAGGGCCAGCTGATTTGTTCAGGACGAGAAATTTTAATATAGTTCTAATGCACTTTCTTCAAATTTGCACTGATTGAAATCGATTTGGTTATAATTGGATGTAGTGGCATTAAACAATGGAGAATTATTTGTTGATTCATAGACTTTGCTGAAGAATTCAGCAAACAAATTGACAACTTCTTGGGGATTATCGGCCAATTTGTTATCCAAATACATGTTAGAGAATTTATGCATGTTTGAGAATTTATAAATATTTTGAGGGTCGGCGAGAGCCAATTCTTCACAGTTATCTATGCACTTTTTGTAACATAACTTGGACATTTTTTTGGTAGTCATTCTTAGTTCGCAAAATTTTGCGTAATCAATGGGATCGCGTGATGATTTGTAAGCTTTATGAGCAATTTTTTTGTCTCTAATTATTTTAATAAGATCTTTACTAAACCATTTTGGGTAATTATGTACATAAATTTTTGAAATGGGTACAAATAAATCGATTGCGTTATTTAGAATTAAGTAAAATTTATCAACAATTTCATTGATGTTTTCTTCATTGTTCAAAAAGTCCCAGTCGGTTGAAGATATAAGGTTAATGATTTGATTATAGTCTGCTTTGAAAAAGTTTAATTTTGTTGATGAAGAAGGATTTTTTTTTGTTACTGAACTGTTACATTCAATTATTAGAGGGGGGTGGTATTTGTCGACAGGGAGAATGGATTCAGCAGATGCGGATACTTTTACTGATAATGAATTGGAAAATACTAAATCGAGAAGTCGGGAGCTAACATTGAATACATAGTTTAACTGTCGAAGACTTAAAAAATTTGACATTTCGATAATATCATGAGAACCGTGGAAGATGTTGTCCGTGCATGCAGTTTTATTGTTATCAATGTCCCATTCAACATTAGGCAGATTGTAGTCACCCGTCAAAATTATAGCGGCGCCAGGAAATCTCCTTCGGATTGTTTCAACTTCATGGTAGTGGTCCTTGTATAGTTGAGCGTCGGAGGAAGGGGGAAAGTAGACGCAGCCGATAATGATTTTTTCCTTTTTGGTGGATACCATGACGAATAGTTGTTCTATATGTGTAAAGATGCATTTGAGTTGTCTTGAATTATGTTTTTTATTTATGGATACTAATACTCCTCCTCCTCTGGATTTATTTTTTTCATTTCTATCTTTTTGTACACCGTATGGTTAAAGATTATTCACTTTAGTTGAATAATAATTTTGTGACCAAATATTTACGCGGAGTTAATAAATGCTTTACCGAATTTAAATTTATATTCGCTGAAGACGAAAGTAATCTAATAAATAGTAATAAACATCTCTTATAATCTAATATAATCTCCCGGTTGACAGTTGACATAGACAAGTGATAGCGGCATTGTCACTTCTATGGGCATATTCTATTCTATTCCTATTCCAATTATAAACGACCATCTAAAATATTACGGATTACGGATTACGGCCCCGGCCTATTCTTATCGCTTATTCCTAATATAAACAGGCCTTAACTCTATAACCTCATGAACCCGGTTATCCCTGCTAAGTCACTAAACATAGCGAACCACTCGAGGTTATCTAATACAACAGGGGTGTTGGTTATCTAATAAATATCCTCTAAAATTTTTTATCAAATTATTGACAGTGCACTGGGCTCTATAATACGGGGATAATGCGACTCTCTGAAGAAAAATGCCAGATGAGATGGCTTGGGTCACTAATTATTCTAAGGCTAGAACTTTATTGTACTTAAGATGCCAGCAAAACCCCAAACCAATCATTGATACTTCCATTTTTCCACCCGGACAGACTAGAGAGCAGAGAGCCTGCAGTCTGCGATGAACCAACCGAAGAACAGGGAATAAGAATGATGCTGATAAAATTACGCGTTGATTTCGTAAAAATAATGTTGCGAATGCATCAAATGCGTTTACATTTTGACCCCATTCTTCTTGAATTCAATTTTCACATAATAATGTAAAATGTGTTATTTGAAATCATAAAAACAAAAATCTTACGAACAGCAACCATTTGCATAATAATATTATAAAACCATTGAGATCAGGGAATCCCCCTGAAGAGAATGAGAGAATACGATTTAGCATTAATTTTCATTTTACAACGTAATACCAGTGAATGACGAAATAATGTAAAATGGTTAAGCGGTGCCTACTTAGGTTAGGTCTGGCGGCAGATGGGATGACGTCAGAAGGTGGAGGGGTCCTAGCGCAAAAACACCTACGCGTCGGTCGTGACGTCACACCGCCTTTGCCAAGGTCACAAATCAATTTAGCTGTTCTGAAATAGAAAACAAAATTATCCATAAATGCCAAAGGATCGGACTAACAAATTGCTATTTATATGTAGAGCAGTTTATTTATACCAACAGTATAATAATGCCATTCTAATTTTAGGTCATTCAAAAGACTAAAAGTAAACGAGCGAGAGATAAAAAAAGCCATTACCAGCGGGCAAAAATTCACGTCTCGTCAAAAGACGGCCTCTTATGTTTGAGCAATTTTAGAGCGAGATATGTATGTCGTTAGGCTAGCTTTACACTCGTAATTAAAAATTACGGATTACGTAAGATTTTGACAGGTTACTCCCAGGAGCGTTTACATATGAATCTGACTTGTGGTAATTAATGATCACGGAAGTTTTTCGGAAGTTCGACCTGTGTAACTGCTTATGCGACCGTTTACATCTGTAAATGTATTTGCGGTAAGATGGCTTCCTTTCAACAACGACCTGCTACTGTCAAATTTACACGATTTTGTCAATAAAGAAGAAAAGGACCAAATAAAGTGCTGAAATGGATTTTGGCTTTAATTAAACAATTCTCCACGCACTTTTGTGCCGTCAAAGACGAAAATTAATGGATTTATTTCATTTTATTCGAATGACAGCTACCTGACAGCTGCCGACTGCAACCGACTTCGTATTCAAATACGTAATTTTAAAAACAGAAACATTGAGATTAGAAAGGTTTGGACCTATAATTGAATAGAAGGATGCTCATTTTAGAAAACTCAAATAAGTGGAAATAAATACTAGTTTTATAAGAAAAAAATCCAATAAAAACAAATGTCTTTTTATTTTTGACATTTCGCAACGGTGCATTTTGGAACTATTTCTTACAAAAAGTCCCTCAGCTTATCAAATTGATTTTATAAGCTGTGAGAAGGCTGTAATTTCGCGCGGACGCGATTAGACCTGTCAAAAAACTTCCGGAAGAAGAAGTTCTGTAACATGCTTTAAATTACGTTAAGTGACTTTTGGTGCCGTTTACATTGATAATTTGGCCATAATTCACTTACACGAGCGAATTACGGGAAAAAACTTACGAATGTAAAGCCAGCTTCACGTTGGCTAGCTTTACACTCGTAAGCTTTTTCGCTTACGTGAGCGATTTACGGTCAAATTACCAATGTAGACGACACCAAAAGTCACTAAAAGTAATTTATAGCAAGTTATAGAACTTGCTATCGTCCGCACGAATTTCCAGCTTATAAAATCAGTTTAATAAGCTGAGACTTAATATCAAAATGCGCCGTTGCGAAATGTCAAAAATTAAAATTCAGTTGTTTTCGTAGGATTATTTTCCTATAAAACAAGTATTTATTTACACTTATTTAAAGTTTTATGAAAATGAGCATCCTTCTATTCAATTAACAGTCCAATCCTTTCTAATCTCAATGTTTCTGTTTTTAACATTAGTTTTTAAATTTAAATTCTGTTTTTAAATTCCGAGTCGCTTGCTGACAGGTTAAAGTTGTCATTCGGATAAAATGAAAGAACTCCATTGATTTCCGCCTTTGACGGTACAGAAGCGCGTGGAGAATTGTTTAATTAAAGCCAAATTCTATTTCAATACTTTATTGTCTTTACTGACAAAACCGCGTAAATTTGGCAGAAGCAGGTCGCAATATTGTATTTGTTAGCCTTTCTTGTAGATTTGAGATTGTTCATGGACAAAACTATTTATTCATATACATATTGCGTATGCACGGGCGCAAACGATTAATTCATCTTAATAGTTTAAAGCATAACTTGTAAAAATCGTTTTACCCTAAAATAATTAAACTCGCGTCATCTGTGAAAGAGTGGTGGATTGTGATTCTTTTAAGTATCACCTTAACATCTCTGTGGCAACCCAAATGAGATTTTGTAAGGAATGTTGCTATATTGACTGCTAAGTTATATTACTAAAAAATAAAATCTACTCATATTACAACTATTCTACGCATGTTTTGACATGCAATTTATTATATATTACGCTCTACTTTTTGCAGATTAAATATGACTTATGATTTATTTCATAGTTCAAAGGCTTTGATAATTTTTTCGCAATTTTTTTAATAATTGTTTTTTAAAAACATATGTCTCGGAAATTGTTATACATTTTTATTTATGAATACCGCACAAGATTCCCAACTGCTTCCGTCTGGAGCCAGTGGGACTATGGCACCCCCAACTGGGGTACGTTGTGAGGCTGAAGGTAGTGGGGAGGGGAAGGAGGTGGGGAAGAGGAAGGTGGGGAAGTACCTGGCTATTATTCACATCTGGTCACCAAACACGGCTGAAGCCATTTCAAGCAACGTTTCAATTCTGAATGGGTGGTCTTACACCAGGGCGATACTGAGTGTATCTTCCACTCTAGAACGTGCCGCAAATATACTATATATTATTTGCCACTCCGGGATTCGATCCCGCGACCTTCGGATTGCGAGTCAAGAGCCTTACCACTAGACCACGCCGGCCGTCTATAACTATAACTATGCGCTGACTTATACCCATGTACGAGTCAGTGTATAGTTATAGTTATAGCCGACCGTGTAGTTTGCTGCTCGCCACTCTGCTCTAGATGGATTATGGCAAGCTACAAAACAAATGTTTTTGAATAACTTACGTGAAGTAAAACTCTTCAAAAACAAAAAAATAAAGACACTAAAATCCAACGACTGCCAATTTTTGAAGAGCCGCCATTGTGACGGAAATAGCCGCATGTCCTAGAGTCCGAGTGGACCACGTAAATGTTACATCACTGAAAATTAGCTTTTCTCTGTTGACCTTGTCGTTCCCGCTCTATTGAATGTCCGCCATGTTGTCCTTGGCATTCAGCACCATTTTCAGAACGATCAATTGTTGAACAGACCAATTTGCGGCCCTCTTCATTTGCAATTCACGAACAAATCGATCATTTTGTTGCTAAAAATAATCAAGATGATAATAATAGATTTTTTAGACAAATAAAGTATACCGTGAAACGGGGTATCATTTTTCAACTTACCACTTACTTAATATTTTACGACTTTCAAATTAAATAACTGTTTTTTACAAAATTATTTTTGTCAGAAATTTTTATTTAATATTTATTTAACATGTTTAAGATAAGTGAATAAAATTAAGGGCGATGCACCATGTCCAGTAAAATTCAGGATCAGGCTGCTAAATATATTAGCAATCCTTATGTAGATGGCGATAGGGTATAAATTCCCGTTTAACACCCGACGCATGTTTTGATTTATTCAAGTAAAAAACGTCGCCAAAAAGCTTGTTTTATTTTATTTTGAGAAGTTCAGGCACAAATATTTTAATGTTTTACGATCATTTTCTAAAGAAATTAATTTTCCACATTATGCAATAAAACCGTAACCTAAAAGAGGTTCTTAAGTAGAAGATTTTGAACTGTAAAGCAGTTTTTAGAGGTCTTTTACTTTATTTTTTTTAAAGGCTTATAGACTAATAAAAAATAACCGATTATTTTTAAGGAAAATATGTGTTCTACTGGTAGTATTTAATTAAAAATAACTAAAATATTTTTAAGCGATCTGATTTTCAAACCACAAACACGATTTTGGATTATTTAGTAATGCGTCGCCTTTACGTAGAATAATTTTTAAGATAAGATATTATATATTATTATTAGTGTCCGACCGAAACAGGACTTTCTAACGAAACCGAAACCGAATCATCAGTATCTGTCTCAGATTCGGCCGGAACCAAAATTTTTTTAGGCATCATAAAAATCTATTTTGTACTGAAATTTGACGTATTTTTTGCACTTATACAGACAGTTAAAACGAGTTAAATGAAATAAAAACAATAATTGAAATATGTGAAAAAAAAATTATTACCTTCTGCTATAAAACAAACAAAAAATACAAAAATTAACAAAACATGTTAACTACTTCTTGGTACAAAAATTTGTCAATAATCAACACATTATAATCAATAATCTTACCTTATAAAACATTATTATTACACGTGTTAACCACTCGGTCCCATAAGCTTGTATACATGACAATGTAACATTACTATACAAAGGTAGGACGCATGATTCGCATGAAGCATGTATCCGAATTATTTTAAATGAAATTTAAAAAAAAAAAACAATAATTGAAGTTTGTAAAAAAATTATTATTTATTTTTGATATTACTGCTATAAAACAAACAAAAAGTATTGTTTTAAAAAAGTAACTGTTTCTTGATGATGATGATGATGGCGGGTGACACACGAGCTACGAACTTACCCGAAGTCAGCCGAACGAAGCGCGATAATTCACGAACACGGAGTTTCGGTACGGCCGAAGGTTCGGCAGATTTTCTGCCGAAACCGAAACTGATGCCGAAACTAGATTTTTTTGCCGAAACTGAAACCGAAATCGAACCTTCGGTCGGTCACTAATTAATACTATGTACATTTATTATTGTTATATTTATGTTAGTTAGAGAGCAAAATATTTATATTTCTTTAAATATTAGAAATTAAATTTAAAAAATGTTCAGTGCGCGTAAGAGCCTATTATTTTTTTATTCCTAACATTCATTGTCGATTTTAATCAAAGTTTTTTCCTCTCAGTAATGACTTACAAATAATTGATTTTAAAAATAGTGCAGTACACACACATTAAAAATATTCAAAATCCATAGAAATGCATTTGGATGAGAAAAGTTCAAAAAGTTAACTTCCAAAGTTCAAACATGTTTTTACTTTGTGTAAATTATGTTTTATTCCACACCCGAAAATCACTCCGCATTTCCAAACGTTTTAACGAATATGTGATTATAAACATTAATTTCAATAATTAAATTTAGGCCTCATTAAACAAATACTTATTTTGAAACTCGGTGCGATGATTGACCACTTTACAATAAAAATGTTGTGTAAGTCTGGCCCTTAGTAACATTTCGCCATTTTAACGTCCAGTTAAAACTGGTTGTTAACTTATTCGAGAGGCGGATTAATGAATGACGTGACTAAATGGAAACTAAATTATTTAATTATATGTGAAAGTAAAAAGTGATGTTACGTGACAACGATATTATTATTAATTATTTTACATTAAAATACACTCTTTAAAAGGGTTGGCCAACTGGTACCTAGACCTAGTAATGTCTTTATAAACGTTTAACTAATGAATGATTAATTATTTCAAGAGTTTGCAACCAATTTTTAAGGCGGGTATTGGAACTGCCGCCCGGGAACCAAGACCTTTGCCATAGGTCACCCCAAGTGGTTCGTTACGTTTCTTTTTTTTTACAACAGGAGGCCCTGAGGAAAAAAAGTTTGAAAAAAAAGCCTCAGGACCCGCGTTATCTTTGGGGATGAGGTGTGGAGGGTGTTTTTAGGGATAGGAAGGAGAGGAAATTCTGGGAAGGAAAAGGTAAGAAGGGCTGGTGGGAATATGGGGGTCAATGTGTCCAGGAGTGACGGACGTATGAATCCATCTCTTCGACGGCTATGCGGTGCAAGGCGATGTGTCGAGAGAGTCCGATCAACCAGATATGAATAGCCAGGTATTCCCCCACCTTCCTCTCCCCTTTTCCTTCCCCTCCCCTCTGCCATCTGCCTCACAACGTATCCTAGTTGGGGAATTTCAGCAACTGAAATATGGTTGTAATAAGTATAAATATCATTGGCAAAAAAGCGTTAAATCGTATAACATTATTAAAAATAAAATTACCATATTTTATGTTGGGGCACATCACAATCAATCATGATTTTATGTTGGGGCACATCACAATCAATCATGATTTTATGTTGGGGCACATCACAATCAATCATGATTTTATGTTGGGGCACATCACAATCAATCATGATTTTATGTTGGGGCACATCACAATCAATCATGATTTGGCTGATTAATAACTAAAACAAAACTGATCAACAATCAAAAAAATTTTTTTTTTCAAGTTAAGGGCCTTTGCTCATGGAGAAACCGAAAACTGATTAGCAACTCAATTTTTAAAATTTCTGTAATTACATCAGCCTTTTTAACAAAAATATAATTTATTCAACCCTTAATATGTATATAATTCCTCCAGAACATAATCGATATTTTAATGCTCTAACATATCGCAAATTACTCGAAAACTCAAAAGGTCGTGAGGCGCAACCAACGCAACTTGTCAACCTGGCAACGTGGCAACTGAAAAGCGACTAGCCGCGGCGAGTTTCGAGTGACTGTTGCGTCACCTTTGACAACTAGTCTTTGAGAAGTCACCTGTCTGTGGACCGCCAGTAAAATTGAGTGAGTTGCCACCTGCCCTATGAGCGGATGGACTAATAGTTTAAAACAAACCTTTTAATTTATTTTCCCCTTTAAATGACAACAGAAGTTCTGTGAACACTACATATACCTCGCTTCTAAAGAGCATGTTTATTTATGTAAAAAAATCAAAACAAAATTTCCTCTATTTAATTTTAAACCACACCGATCACGGAAATTTGAAATCCAAAATATTAAAGGATAAAATGTTAATTGTTTAGGAGAGCGAATTGAAAGTTTTTTTTTTCAAAAACTCATATTTCCTGTTTTTGTAGACCTATAATAATTATGAAATTTTATTATTAAATTACATTGAACACATCTTTCAGAACACTTAACTTTTTTTGTAAATTTCTTTAATGAGAAACGGCATTTAATTAATTTTAATTTTTTTAACCTCACTCCTTAAAATGCATCTCGTAAAAAACGCATTGAGTTTCCTAGAAATATTTCAAAGACGCAGATCGAAAGAGAAAAAAACCGGAAAAAGTGACGTATTTAACACATTTTTGGATTTATTGTCCTTTACAGCATTTCAAATTTCCGCTGTAGGAATTATAGGTACAATTTATCAAAAGAAAAATCACTTTTTATCTCAAATTTCTCATTTTTCAAACTTTCTTCAGGCAGCTACCTAGGTAACTATATACCATAATATTGGAAAAATGTTAAAAAGAAAATCCAAATTACACGACGATTTCACTTTTCAAAAATAACCTTTACTGAATCATTAAAACGACCACCATCTTGAAAGGTTCTTGGAACGAACAAACAGATTTACAGATGGACGAAATGCCAAATGGTCAAGTTACAAAAGGACTTCGCTACACTCGATCAATTAACCTACACAATGCACACCAATCTCACAAAATGTTAATCATTCGAAGTATATCATTTCTGATTACTCATTTCCAACTTATTTAGTGCAAAATTCAGTCAATAGCAGTTATTTATTCGTCTCCTACGTAAATCATCATCATATCTACTGACGGACGAAGACGTATTTTTAGTGAGTGTATCGCTATTCATAGAGTCGTTTGACGTTTGCCCGTTGGAATGCACAACACCTCCATGTTTTTGTGAAAATGACGAATAGTCGTAAATCGTAATACGTTTGTAAATATTTTGGATAACGCAGAAAAATATTTTTGTAAAATGACAACCCATAAATTACTTAATCCCCCTAATATCCTTTATTGCTATTACTGTTGTAAAGGTGATTTAGTGATGTGTGAACGTACCTTAATCATTTGAACAAATTGGAAACCTTGGAAAAATACTGTTATCGTAACAAGTAATTTTTTCGACTTTATGTCCTGGTGAAATCTTCCCCACAGGAAAAACTAAACCCTTCCACACTTCCACACACTTTTCCGCAAATGATCATCTAGTCAATCCACGCTATACAAGTATATTATATAAGTATAATAAATACAAAACAATATAAGAACAACATGTCAACCTACCAGAGACCAAATGGGAAAATAATTCACCGACTATTCATATCAGAGGGTTCGGCTCGGTAGAACTCCTAACTGGACCGATAAATCCTACTGATCCCTCAATATAAACATTTAAAAAATCTTTCGTACATGTATTTCGTAAGCATATTTTTATTATTATTATTTAATTTATTATTTCGACTCTAAAATAAGTAATAAAAATAATACTTGGAAACTGGGAAGCGTTTTGTCTACACAAATGTATTTCTCAACTTCCTCTCTGGATTTTGACTGGTTCAATTTTTTTTTAATGTAATATGGATATCGACCTCTAGCTAGATATGGACGTCGGTGTGTTTTGCTTTTTTGATAAGTTACTTCTTTTAGGAGTTAGCACCCTTCAAAAATTGATAAAATTGCCTGGTTTGAACGCCATCAACAGATGTTCAGTGTACAAACCAAGCAATAAAAAAAAGCAAAACGTACAGACGTAGAATTTTCTTCTCACACCGTAGGAAAAAAAAAGTAAAAATCAGTTTCGGAGAAGAAAAATGCAATGCACCAAAAAATGTTCGAATACGTTCATTACAAATACTTACTATGTTAGATAACAATCGTATGTCCGGTCGATTAATTCGAAATTAAAAGAATTACGACAATCGATGAAAAAAATGCAACCGATGCGATGTTCAAGACACAAATAAAATGGGGTAATAAACACACGTTGTTGTGTTTTATTTTACAAACACCACCCGTTATTTACGTGCAATAAATTCTCTACTCGTCTATTATGCTGCACTCGCCAAAACATCAAACATTTACGATGGTAGAATGTGAAATCTAAGTAGGTACCTACCTCTACTAACTAATCCAGGTTATTGGAGGTTATGGGATCTATTTTAAAATAATGATCTATGCTCATCTCCTTTCCAAGTTTTGAGGGAATCATGTGTGCTGTTTAGTGAAATCATAGAAAATTAGATCATACTATTGGAAGTACTTCTCAGAAATAATTTATTTTTTATTTTTTATTATTTGTTATTTATAATAATATGTTTTACATGGTGCATAAAATAATAATACATCTTAGGTTTTTGACTACTCTTCCATTGAAAGCATTTGCTTGTGGATGGAAAGGGAGTGTACATAAATGTTATTATTAGTTAGTACTTAAATAATTCGTTGCACATAAATACATGTGTGCTGTAGTATTTATTTTGATAATATTATTATGTTATCGAAGAAAGCAAACACTTTGTGGCTTGACATTTTACAGAATGAAACAAGTTCTTTGTTTAAAACCACTTTATTTAAATTTATATTCGTCGACCGGTTTCGGTCGAACTCGACCTTCTTCAGGACAATAAACATATAAACTATAACTATAACTATAAATAAAGTTTATATGTTTATTGTCCTGAAGAAGGTCGAGTTCGACCGAAACCGGTCGACGAATATTATTATGTATTTAAAAAAATAAACAATGTTATGGAAGACATTTGTAAGAATTTGACAAAGGATGTTTGTAAGATCAATGTTATGGAAAATGAAAATGAAAATTAAAGAAAAAGGTTACTTCAATTAAATATTCTAAACCAGAACAGATGAGGCAAAAATGACAACATTATGTGAGCCAGAAGCCTCGATAATAATATTATCGAGGCTTATACATGATTAAAAAAAACCTTAAATGCTATTGAAATAAATTATTTAATTGAAAACCCAACCACTTTATGTGATTTACCTA
Source organism: Glyphotaelius pellucidus (assembly GCA_936435175.1). NCBI lineage: Eukaryota > Metazoa > Arthropoda > Insecta > Trichoptera > Limnephilidae > Glyphotaelius > Glyphotaelius pellucidus. The sequence continues at coordinate 50,117,808 of OW386537.1, read as the reverse complement.
CCCAAAATTATTGGGTTCACAATATACATAATCCAAAACATAAAAATGTAGTTAATTTTTGGTTACAGGGAAATTTAAAATGAAAGTCCATGGAGTTTTATTTATTTTTATGCCAGGGGTTCTCATTTCCAACCAAAATTAACATAACCTAACCAAAATTGTTTACGAAGAATATAATTATGTTATGCACAAAGCTGGGCTGACAAAAATAGTTTTACACGTGTTTCGATAGTTTCATAACCTTTTATCCATTATTTAGGAATGTGCATGTTACACGAGTTTTAGATTAAATTATAAAGCGATAAGTCAGTATCATTTGGTATTAATTTACATAATGTGTCAATAGTCTAATGATTAATGTCACGTTCGTCGAATTGTTCGCTTGAACTCACACCATCACGCGTCGCACGCAGTAGAAAAGTGCATCGTGTTTTCCACGTGTAGCGGAACACCGGCCGCAATCATTTCTCGGTCACCAGAACTAACAGCTCACCACAACACAACACAGAAATATATTTTTGAAAGTGAGTAAAAAGAGCACATTAAGTACAATTCTTCTAGTTATCGCACCTTATGTCTATAATATCCCTTTTAAAGAGTAGAATGTTGCTCTATTTTGATCCTGTTGCTTTGTATTGGCGTATATATCCGAAATGAGAGCAAATAACTTTGTGTGCTGTTGTAGAAAGAGGTCTGGATAAAACCGTGATCCGAATATTTTGAGAAGAACTTGGTTTGGCTTTTTTGTGCTGGAGAGATAGAGCAGAATATTAAATCATCGAGGATGTATAGAAATCAATGGGAAGGGTGTGGTTTTACCAGGACAAGCGTATTGATCGGCCTTCCCCTTCCTGTCCCCTGTCCCGCCTCTACCACTTGCTGCTTTACCATTCCCGTTTGTTCCCGCCTATCCCTACTCTGTATCATATTTGCATTTTCCGAGCTCCTTTTATTTCCCTTCGTTGGTCGGGATACAGTTACAAACAGAAAAGCCTTATTTAGGAGGGTGAAATTTCTTTGACGTCGAGACATTACCGCTAAAAGCCTTTGGCCAATGGGCCCAAAGGCGCTCTGTGTACATAGTTTAATTTGTTACTTAGCTGTCTGTACACGAAGCTGTTTATGTAGATGAATAACGATCACTGATCACAGAAAGAAAATATTTAATTATGACGGAAATTATTTAATTTAGACTATTAATTGTAATATCTACTACCTACTTAAACACGGAACATTGTCAATTATTAAGTTTGTTTCCATTTGGTCACAAATAATTTGTAAAAAATAAACAACACTTTTCAGAGATTACAATATAGAAACGGATCGCCGATACCAGCTTTACTTGAGGGCGTTGTTCCCAATCCTAAGGAGGTTAAAAGTCTTGTAGTTTTTCGTGAATTGTGTATCAATGTTGTGAAGTCCAAATTTTATTAAGTAGGTAGTAAATAATATTATAGTAGTTTTAGAAAATAATATATTAGAATCTTTACTACTAATAGGCTTACGTTATGAACGGGTTACATCAAATCTTTACTATTAATCTTTACTACCAACCGGTTTACATTATGAACGATTTACATCAAATCTTTACAATTAATCTTTACTACTAATCGGTTTATATTATGAACGGTTTACATCAAATCTTTACAATCAATCTTTACTACTAACCGGTTTACATTATGAAAGGGTTACATCAAATCTTTACTATTAACATTTACTACTAATCGGTTTGTATTATTATCGGATTACATAAAAAAAATATATGATGCTGATAAATTGAAGCTTTTACTGCCTTTTGTATTAATTGGAAATACAATAAAATTATTATTTACGTAACAAAAAAATTAAGCGTAAACAACTAAAAACAATCTTTTTTCTTGGCATAAATATGAAGTAGTGTAAGAAACAATTTTAAAAATGCCTCTTTATGACTTAGACTATTTTTGACAATCTCCATGAATTAACTTTTTTTTCATTCTCATAAAATTATGCACAAAATTAATAAAAACCACTTTGACGCTTACTTGCCTCGTGCAAATAAGACCAAAACCTGAACGTTGCCAGACGCTCGATTTTAAATTCTGAAAGCGTAAGAATCGAAATATTTCTAGCATTTATATTCCTCTTAACATTTCTCAAATGCACAAATAACTCTTCGACCAACAGGCGAATCGAGCGTTATTAAACAAATCGAAAAGTTGGGAGTTTTTATAATTCATTTGTGTAGGAACATTTCTTTAAATATTCTAAAATAAAAAAAAATGTCATGTTATTGTAAATATATTAATACTTCAATAGACAATAGACAAGACAATAAAATGGGTTGTTAATAATTCATATTACTTAAAAGTAAGGTATTCCCCGAACAATATTAATCTATAAACCCGAGGTAATTATGTCCACTGCTAATAACCAGATAACTAGAAATCAAATCGTCAAAACGACTTAGCAATAAATTTGGGAAACCCATATAAATTGAATAAAACCAATGCAGTCTACAACCTTCCCTCTCCTCCGTATGTTATGTATATAAATTGTAGATTAAGAAATAATTGTACCAGTCTGAAGATGGCCTTAACAGGCTGAAACCGGTTAAGCAAATAAATTAAGTGGAAATAAGTTTTATATTTGTTTTACTATATTATTATAATATAATAAATATTGCAACTTAATTAAGTTTACGTACGCTTAGATACGCGATTAAGTTGGAAAATTTCTACGGTTTTTCAGCGTCAAAGGAAATTGCATTACTTCATTAATTCTCTTTAGACTCGAGTGAATCTTTGATAACGTTTTTATTACAGGCAATTCGTGTGCATACGTTACTGATATAACTGATAAGTATAACTGGCCAGTGGCGGACTAACGGGGACCTCTGGTCGAGGGGGCCTCCAAACGCCTCCATGTTCCCTTGATCAAATCCTAAACAAGGCTTTGAGGCATCAGGACACTTAAAAAAATTGTAATTTTTTTTATTATTTCATTTTCTGAAAGATAAATTCGTTAAAAATGCTCTCCCCAAATGCTATAAAGAAATTCGAAAAATTGACAAAGATACATGTGAAACCGTTTGATACAGTTGGTATGTTGAATTATCCTCAACAAAACTGTGAATGCGTTTCCTCGAAACTTTTTTAACACGTTTTTCAACCTGGTTGACAACATATTAAAAAAAAACTATACTTTCGATTTGCATTCACTAATTCAAGAGGAACTTTCGGCTGGTTTCATTTTATTTTATTTTATTTTTATTTTATTGATAAACAGAAACAAACAAAAGAAAAGAAGGTCGCGGGTTCGAACCCGGCGTGCGCAAATAAATTTTATTTGATTAATTTGTGTTATTTCACAATTTATTCATTTAAAATAATAAATAGTATATTTGCGGCACGTTCCAGAGTGGAAGATACTATCAGTATCGCCCTGGTGTAAGACCACCATTCAGAATTGAAACGTTGCTTGAAATGGCTTTAGCCGTGTTTAGTGACCAGATCTGAATAGCCAGGTACTTCCCCACCTTCCTCTTCCCTATCTCCTAACCCTCCCCACTACCTTCAGTCTCACAACATACCCCGATTGGGAATGCCATAGTCTCACTGGCTCCAGACGGGAGCAGTTGGGACTCTTGTGCGGTATTAACTGTAAAAAAAAAAAAAAAAAAAACAGTACATTAGTTACAATGGTGAAACAATTTACAATTATTAAGTACATTTCATGATGGGTACCTATGACATGTTTCTTTGTAGTGTCTATGTATATTAAGTAAATTACCGGGTGATGTGCGTAGTGGGTAGGTGTGTGTGTGTATGTGTGAGTATGTGTATGTGTGAGTATGTATGTATGTATGCGCATTGAACAATTTATATCATTGACATGATGCTCTTTTTAAATTTGGGCAGTGAATCGAAGAAAATGTCGATGTTAGAATTTAGACAGATACTATTGAACGTATGAAGAGCACGATTGATTGGCGAATTAGCTGCTGCATTTGTCTTGTAATTGAGCGTGTGAAATAGTTCTGTATGGCGTGTGCGTCTTACTGGTATATTAAAATTAACTAGGGAAAGAAGTTCAGTACAGTCAATGTTATTATTTAAAATTTTGTGTATGAATGTCAAGTCCGCTATTGCTCGTCTTTGTTGCAAAGTTTGAAATGTGCAGTCGAAGTTATTGTTGAATGTGAGGGTTAGATATTTTATAAATTTGTTTTGAATTTGTTCTATGCTATCTATATATACTTTGTACTGCGGGTTCCAAATTGGCGAGGCAAATTCCAGTGTACATCTGACTAATGCAAAATATGCGGGTTACTGAACACTTTACTTATTCGAAGAACAAAACCAAGCATTTTATATGATCTGTTAACGATCGAGTCAATGTGCTTATTAAATATAAGTTTGCTGTCAAGGTAAACGCCAAGATCTTTACATTCCGTTTTAGAGATGACAGGTTCATTATTGAGTGAATAAGAATACTTAAATATATGTTTATTTCTGGTGAATGTCATAGTGTGACATTTGGAAACATTGATATCTAAACAGTTAACTTTGCAATACTTGCAAAGCCTATCTAGATCACTTTGTAACGCTTCACAGTCAGAGAGAGAATGCACAACTTTATATATTTTCATGTCGTCAGCGTAAAGTACATATTTGGAATTTTGAAAACATGAACCAATGTCGTTTATATAGATGTTGAACAAGAGCGGACCTAGGTGGGAACCTTGCGGGACTCCAGATATTATCGCTATAAATTTTGAAAAGACACCGTTGATTAATATTACCTGATTGCGATTACTAATATAGGACTTAATCCATCTAAACAGGTCGCCATGTATACCGAGTAGGATGAGTTTTTTTAAAAGAATTGAGTGAATTACGCGGTCGAAGGCTTTCGAAAAGTCTGTATACATATATCAACCTGCTCCTTATCATCCATCTTGCTATGCAAGAAGTTAATGAAAAGGGCGAGGTTGGATGTTGTAGACCTACCTTTCATAAATCCGTGCTGATTCGGCGAAATGATTGTCGAAATAGTCGAGTACAATTATTGATCAAAGACAATTTTTTCAAGAACCTTGCTTAATATAGGAAGTTGGGAAATTGGTCGGTAGTTTTTAACGTCATGTTTATCACCAGTCTTAAAAATTGGTGTGATAACAGCTGATTTCCATTTAAGAGGAAATGATCCTTCTGTTAATGATTTTTTGTAGATGGCGCAAACCGGAAGACAGATATATTTACTGCAGTTACGTATAAAGATTCCGGGCAGCCTGTCTATTCCTGGACCTTTTTTAATATCTACGCTTGAAAGGTATTTTAAGGTGATTTCTTCGTTTATTCTGATTGTAGATATTAATGTATTATTAAGAGGATCTTCCTTATTATTAGCATCATAAGCTGGAATCTCATTTGTAAAGACCGTTGAAAAGTAATCAGCAAAAAGGTCCGTGACTTCTTTGCTGTCGTGTGCTGTTGTAGAATGATATGTCATATGTTCAGGTATAGTAGGAGATTTTCTTTGTGTCTTAACATAACACCATATTTTTTTAACATTATTTTGTATGTCGGATTCCAATTGAGCAATATAGGTTTTATGATTAAGACTACAAATCTTCTTTTGTCTTTTGCGGAGTAATGCGAAAGATTGATAATCCAATGGATTCTTGTGGCGTTTCCAGGCTCGAAAAAACTTAAATTTTTCTTTCGTTATATTAATTAAAGGCGCCGAATACCATGATGGAAATTTAGTTGATCTAGTTAGTTTCTTTGGAACCAGATCATCTATTAGGGCATCAATGATTCTATAAAAATTGCATACCGCAGTGTCAACGTCTTGCGCGTTCACAACAGAAGACCAATCACTATTTCTGAGAGCATCATTGACTACTTCATAGTTAACTTTATTAAACAATTTGATTATCTGGGGTTTTAGGGTGACGGCAGGGAGGGGAATATTGAGTTCAACTATGATAGATTTATGATGTGCATCTTCGATTACCAGTGGAGAGTCGGCAGCGGAAACGATGACTGAAGTGTTACAAAGCACAAGATCTAAAATTCGTCCATGAGAATTAGGAATTGCATTATACTGTGTTAAGTTTGAGAACGAAAGGCAACTAAGGAGGGCAGAAGCGCAGAGGTCGGTACTACATGGCTGACAGGTAGAGTTCCAACTCACGTTTGGCATATTGTAGTCGCCTATGATTAAAAAAATGTCATTTGGATATTCAGTAGTTAAATCAGATATGACAGTTGTATGACTATTGATGATAGAGAAACGCTGTGCATTAGATAACTTCGGACTAACCCCCGGTAAGTAAGAGCAACAAATATGAATATTCGAGATGCGATGTTTCGAATGTCTTAGTAATAGTGAGATCCATATATCCTCGGCTTCTGAAGTCCACGATTTTTGCGATCGAACTTTAAAATCCTTTTTTATACCTATAGCAACGCCTCCCCCTTTAGTTTTACCCGTTAGATGAGTATCTCTGTCATTTCTGTATACGTTATACCGGCAATCAAATAGCTCTTCATCGGATATGCTGTCAACTAACCAAGTCTCGCTAATTAAGATTATATCAAATTCGTTGGTCAGGACATTTTGATAGAATTCTTTGGTTTTGGATCGAGGCCTCGTGCATTTTGATAAAAAATTACTATAGTGTCATGCATTGTGTAAGTGAAAAATTATTATCCAGTTTCGATTTGAAATAAATAGAATAATAAGTAAAAAAAATAAAGCATTAGTCGTGGTGAGGATTTTATGGTAATTATTAAGCAGCCTAAAGTCCACTGGGTTGAGCATATTTGTCAATTTGCGCGGACATGAATGTATGAGTGTGTGGTGTATTGAGTAGCTTGAGTGATGTGTGTATAAAGTTGAGTAGAAAAATGGTATAAGTTGAAAATCTAAAATAAGATAAAATTTAAACTTAAAACAAATATTTATGTTAAATTGTTCAATAGGGTTTGACCTGAGACAAGGATAGCAGGAGAGGTGACATTTTTTCTTATGTAAATTTTTGAGTTCCGCACCCATAAAAAATCGTAATTGTGTAAATTTTTGAAGTCTTTAGCTGACCTCAACAGTGATTTGTTTTTTCTGGTAAGGTGATCATTTACATAAAGTTTACCTCCTGCAACACCTATGCTCTTACAGTCGACTCCCTTCTTCTTTTTAATGGCCGCTAGCAGCTCGTCCTTCTTCCTTCTGTTGATGAATTTAGCCACCACGTTCCGAGGGCGGGCGTCACGGGGAGCTGCGGCTATTCCTTCTTGAGAATGTCGGCGTGGATTGGCTCTAGTGATGAATTCAATGTCCTCTTCCTTAATTATTTGACCGACATTTGATGCGATTTTAATTAGGCTGGAAACTAGGTTTTCGTCTTGCTTTTCAGTCAGGCCGAAGATTTCAATATTATTGATGAGCAGCTGTTGTTCTCTCTCGTTGTTTGTTTTGTCCAAATAATTAACGAACTTTTTTAATTCAATTACTTCAGCTTCAAGTTTATCCATTTTTTTTAGTTTTTCTTCCAATACCAGAATTTTATTGGTGTAGTCTTCAATTGTGTTGTTATTGTGAACGATTGTCTGTTCAAAGGAAACCAGTTTTGAATTCATTGAGTGCAGTTGTGAGGAGAGTTTTTTTATTTCGCTAAGAAGGATTGACGAGTCGACAGAGTTGAGATTGCTGGAGAGCGGTGATTGTCCTGTTTTACATTTAGCGCACATCCATGACTCCTTGTTCTCCTCAGACATTTTCCTAAACACGGCATTGGTAATTTTGGCACAACTGAGATGCATTTGGTTTTTGCAACTTATACACTTCATACTGTCAGCCGTTTGCACTGACTTGCTGCATTGGTTGCAAGTAGAACTCATGATGGTAACAATAAATTTTGAATGCGATGATAATTATATCCTTAAATTTTAATTTCTTTAATGTCGTGTCACTTAATTCCACGAAATTCAATGTTTGGTACACGGAAATAATATTAAGGTAATTGTTTATGCACAATATAGCACTTAGAAGAACTAGTTTATATTTTTAAATATGCTTAGAACTTTGACACTTTAATGTGATGTTGTCACACCGGTAGTTGGGTTGTGTATGTTATATATTTCGTACAAATTTTAAATTTGGATTTAAGAACAAAATACCCAACCAAACTGAAAAATATTTTTTGTTATCAAAAGGTATATCAAATATCTAATACGGATGTGAGCTACTTTATTTATTTTTTTACCTTAAATTATAAGGTAGAGGCTCGAAAAGTTTTGCGTTCAAAGTTTTGCTGAAGGATAATTCAACATACAAACGATTTGATAAGGGAACATGGAGGCGTTCTGAAGCCCCCCCAAGACCAGAGGCCCGTGTGAAATGAATAAAAAGCTTGCAAAATTACATCACCTTCTTAAAGTAGGGAAGGGGGGCTCATTCAGTTTTGCCGCCCCGGGCCTCTGACGGGCTTAGTCCGCCACTGTAACTGGCACATAATAATGTTGGTGAATCATTTAGTCACAGAGAGTTTAGAGTTTATTTGCAGATTGTATAAAATTGAATCATAGATGGGTCCTAGAGCTAGAAATTCTGGAGGTAGTGATGAGTTTCATTGATATAAATGAATTTGAAACAATAGAAACACCCACACGACTCAGGCACTGTGATTAAACACAATGCGTAATGATAACATAGAGTAGGACAATGACAATGAGTAACGTGAAACCTGGAATGTGATTCGAGGAACTCCATAATAGTTAGTTATTATTAATTATTACGCTGGTTGTTTACAGTTATACAATAATTACGTGAAAATTCTTACAGTAAGTAATTAAGACAATGTATATTGTATTAAATATCACTTAATTCGCTTAAAATATTGAAGAATGTTTATGAGTTTATGACCGTCGCAGCGTCGTATTGAAAAACAATAACTTATTTATCCATATTAGAATTTTTGTTTTACATGTGACATTAAATTTAACTGTTCGAAGTTGACTTCGCGCTTCCTACCCGCCCTGAGTTATACAATAATATTAGTGGTCGCCCAATGGTCGAAATTCGAACATAATTGTAATGTTTTTTTATTGATTTAATGAAATTTTTTGCAAATTATATTAGCATTATAAAAAATATATGAGCATTATGCACTCCTTCTCTATATAAACTATAAGTGTGCGAAATTTCATATTTCTCCGTCCGCGCAATTTTCGTAAAAAGGGTACAAAGTTTTTGCTTCACGTATTAATATATAGAAGATAGACAGATAATAGAGTCAGAGTCAATCAATTTTATTTAGTCATACCTTACACAACATTAAAATCAATAAACCTTTATATCTTTCACAGAATGAGTTTCATTTCTTATATTCAAAATTCAAAACCATTTATTGCACAAAACTACAAGTACAAAATGTGTAGCTTAAGGCGGAACTCCTGCGCCAGAATACACATGAAAACTAACTTGAACCCCACTATAAACGTTCTTTGTTTTCCGTCTCCTGCGTTTTTTTAAACATGGTTTGAAAGATTGGTGTGAACAGGTGTGAAGTTCGCGCGGTCCGACAATTTTGCTAGTGGCCTTTCCACGCGTACGCAACTGAACACTTGACGTTTGACGTTTAAATAAATGTTAAAATATGTTCCGATGAAGAAGAGATGCTACATCAGGGAGAAAACAGAGATATTTTAATAGATGTTTATTTACCAGGAAAGATTTCCGACTAATATCAATTATTATGACCTAAAGTTAGTATTTGAATTTCGAATGCGTAATTAATTACGCATTCGAAATTCAAACGTCAAAAGTCGAGTTCTGTTAAGAAATTTTGCGATGATATTGTAGACGAAATATAAAGGAGAACACGCAGATTTCAACTTAGACCTAACCTACCTAACTAGATTTTTATTAGGTATTTATTTATCAGGGAAAGAATAGAATACCTATTTTAATTGGTCAATTTCTTCCGTGTCTCTGAAATCGATTTATAAATTAATAGACTTTATTTACAAGTGAGTTCACGAAAGATATAATCATCCATTACGACAGTATTTATTTGCAATTTAAAGTCATAATTAGGTATTAGGCTCGCGCGGTTGACATAACCCCAAACGTCATTCGATTTATTCCGGTACCAACCGCTCCGTACGGCTCCTGTAAAAATATGAACTTATTTCCCCCCCGCCGGCCCCGCCTGCCTTCAGGCTTCCCGCTTCACCCACTTCAAAAATAATATTAATATTATTGTTGTTAATATTCGTTATTATGTTAAAATTTTATTATCAAATATATTTATTATATTGTATTTAGGTATCATAATATTTTAAACTAGTGATTATTAAGCTTGCTCATTGCGCATAACCTCAAAAACTTGTTCGGTTTGATTCTCCATACATGACCGCATCGCGCGGCTCTTGTAAAAATATGAACACATTTCCCCCCGCCAGCCTTCCCCCTTCGCCCGGGAGATGAATGTTTTCCGTCGGCTGTGGTAAAGCTTGAACACAGGGTTTTTGAACACGAAGTGTTCAAATTTTCAATGTTTTGGGTGCTGTTCAAGCTAGTGTTCATGTGTATTGTGGCGCAGGATACGGGCCTTTATAGATACATTCTATTTCTTCCAGCTAAACACAAATATTATACGATACATATATCATAAAACCAAACAATTACATGTTACATTATACGAGAAAATAAAAATAAAAATAAAAATAAAAAACAGAGTTAATTTACATAAGGTATTCATTAAGAGTATAATGACATTTGTTTAGAAGAAATGTTTTTATTGATGATTTGAATTTGAGTGTATCTTGTATTTGTTTAACGTTTTGTGGAAAAAACACTTTAATGGCCATGTAATAAGGTCCTTTTTGGAACATTGTTTTGTTTGCTTTTGGTATTAATAAGTTTTCTGTGATCCTTGCAGCGTAATTATGTGTTGAGCTTTTTTGTGGGAACTTGACTGGAGATGATCGCACTAACAAGCATAACTCCGTTATACATATACATGTCTGTGACTATCAGAATTTTCAGATTTTTAAACATAGGTCTACATGAATCCAGATGAGCAGAGTTTGCAATTTTTCTTATGCATCTCTTTTGGATGATAAAAACATCTTTGGCGTTTACTGAGTTTCCCCAAAAAACAATTCACCATTTTATTACTGAATATACTTAACCATAGTATGGGGCCATTACTGATTCGATGTTTAATATTTTTCTCAGTGTACCTAGAACAAAAGAAAAGCTATTGATTTTTGTTAGATACCTACATGCTCTTTCCAGTTTATATTGGTTGACATTCTTTATTATTTCATGCTCTTTTGTTTCATAACACATCTTTCGTACATTATACAATACTTTTTGATTGATAGCTATTTATTGCATTGGTTTATAATGTTTAAAATACTGTTTTTCGTCCCGCTATGAACGTACGTACTATGACGTTCGGCTATGACGCATGTATGATGTGACGACATGTTGGAATTTTGATTTCGCGACCATCGGAGTATCGGAGACTTGCCAGCGGCTATTGCTGATTGTAGGTAGGCAGGCAGGAGGTGGGTAGTGGGTACCTCCACAAGTGGATCACTCGCTCTCGGCAGTCACAACTGGCGCTGGCGGGTCGAGGTATTTGGCTCAATGTCCCCCGAGGAAGTGGGGACCGGGGACCAGGGGCACAGAAGTGTCAGCAGATACGAGCAAAGAGAAAGTGGGACAAAGCCAGTGCCTTTTTCTCCTCCGGCTAAGTCAATGTTACGCCTATTGCCTAAACGCAATCAGGGTCGCGCCGCCCAAGGGCAAACAATACAACCTAAAACAGTGCAAATTTCATTTTTCAGACTTAGACGAACTTACTTAGTAAACTTGAGAGACAATGTTTTGAAGGCGCCGTAATTTGTTTTTAAAAACACATTGGAACATTTTATTTAATTTATTTAACGTAGATACATATTCTAAAAAATATCAATTCCTTGTAGATATTTAGGTATCGTAAACCGGGGTCACTTTGATCTTACGGGGGAACTTTTAATCAAGAAGAAATAAAAATAACTCTTAGAGGGAAAACGAGCTGTTGAATTCAAGAACGGGTCGTGGAAACGATACGTTCTCAAATGACAAACTGACAGAAATACCGACAGAACAAGGTCAGCAATCCCACCCGTCGCTTGTGCTCTAATGATTGCAATCCGTAGAAAAATCAAAAGACTTTCTGCTTCTGCACAGAGTCACGGGATTTTCAGTTATTTTGGAGCTCCAGGGCACGGGTTACTGATAAATGCACTTTCGATTTGCACAGGCTTAGCATTACTTTTTTTTTTTAAAAGAAAGACAAACATTCCCGGGTTACGAATAACCCAACAATGTTTGAAAATCTCCTACTACCACCACAGAAAGCCGAAAATGTTGCTTATGTTGTGATGGAGGACTTGGCCAGCCGAGGAATCGAACACGGGACGCCCGGGTGGGGCCCAAACGCGATGCCCACTCAACCACTGACCAGTCAAACTTATCTGCTGGCCCTGTAGGTACAGGTACAGTATGCCAGAATTCTGAGAGACTAACTTGACTCTGGCTTTGGTGGAGCCCTGACTGATTTTTGATATAATGGCATAAATAGCACATGGCCAAAAATGCCTCTTTCTCTTTCATCGTGAGCTTATATTATTTGGTTGCTAAAAAAATGTTTTAATTTGTAGTTAGTTAAAACAATATTTGCAAGGGGACATGGCTGTAATATTTACGGGGGATTTGCTTTGGTTTATTTAATGTTTGGTACGTACGTTTTCTTTGGACCGGGCGAGACAATAATTCACTATGAATAATTATTTATGGACGCGTTTTCACGGCTGGGAATCCCGGAATAAAATGTTTCCGCGAGACTTAAAACGTATTTTTTTAATTAGGGGGATCAGAGTCATTGTGGATTTGGGATACCCTTATCCATTGGGGAGCTCCGGAGCCCTTTTTTAAATATCAATACCGCACAAAAGTCCCAACTGCTCCCGTCTGGAGCCAGTGAGACTATGGCATTCCCAATTGGGGTATGTCGTGAGGCTGACGGTAGTGGGGAGGGGAAAGAGAGGGGGAAAATGGAGGTGGGAAGTACCTGGCTATTCAGATCTGGTCACCAAACACGGCTAAAGCCATTTCAAGCAACGTTTCAATTCTGAATGGTGGTCTTACACCAGGGCGATACTGAGAGTATCTTCCACTCTGAAACGTGCCGCAAATAAACTATATATTATTTTGAATGAATAAATTGTGAAATAACGATTCGATCCCACGACCTTCGGAATGCGAGTCTAGAGCCTTACCGCTGGACTACGCCGGCTGTCAATATCAGCCCTGTCAATATCAATATCAGCTCACAATGTCAGCCCTGGCTGATATTGTGTGCTGCATCCCAGGGGATTTTCTATTGACAAGCCTTTTGGAAACAAAAACAATAATATTATGGGGGTAGTTAGGTATGAGGAACCGTTCATATCAATTAATAGTTATATGGAATCGTTTTCGTAAAAAATATCAGCCTGCCTCTCCCTGTATCCCCTAACAGAGGATCCCATCGAAGGTTATACTCTTGCAACCTCTAGTAGTACAAGCGCGGCGCTCGTTAGGCCTAGCATGGCCCTGACCACAGCGGAGTGTTGTGAATGATGGTGAATTGCGTCGCGCTTAAAGAACGGTGCCGCGGCCACCAATCACCAATGGGAGCCACTCATTAATCTCCACATCGGCCAATTAGCATCATGCTAAGACGTAATAATGGAAAAGAAACGCTTTGGCGGAGGTTTTCCCTTCGCAGCCAGTGCCGCGTAACCAGCGTAGTCGTGTTGACCCACCGCCACCGTACCAAGGTCTCATTGTTCTCTTCTCTAAATATTAATATTCGCATTGTGAAACTGGCAGTTGTCATAATATCGAAACAAAGGAAGTGGTCAACTCTTCCGTTGAATGTGCATTATTAAATCTATTGTTAAACAGACACGTCGTAAAACTGCTGTAAGATGCAATGCGGTGGGTTGATGGAGAATTGGTGAACGTATCCTTGGAGGTTTGTTGTTTCCTACAAGAATTGCAGAAGGAAGAGACGGTTGACCAATCATTTGTTACTCCTATGAATAAAACAAAAAAAAAACAATTAGCGAAATAATTTACAAAAACGTTTTATTCTGTCCATAAATTCAAGCGGCTTGCCTGTATATTTTTAATTGGCAATCTCAATTTCGTGAGAAAACGGCCTTCAAGAAGATTATGCAGATTTGGGCAGCGCTTGTAGGTACTTTAAAGCAGGTTCTAAGGAAAACGCATCGTAAATAGATTTTTCGATATGAATATAATTATTAATTATTAGTCTATTCTGCAATTTAGTTTTATGTAAACCCCATTACTCACGAAGCAAGTTCGCAGCAAAACAAAAATCGAATCTTTTGAACAAAATCGTATCCTGGAAATAGAAAAAGTACAAAAAAGGTTTATGCATTACCGCATTACCTGTCTATAAGGAAATATACATACTAGCCATTTCGGTTCATAATAGGAATGTCTGGTGTCCTGGAATCCTTGTTCTTAACAGGAATGCTCGATTTCAACACCTTAGAAGCCCGCCTTTTTAGGTAAACTCAAAAAAAGTTAATCTCTGGTATTATACTCAATCCGACCATGTTTAAAGAGGTTAACCTGTAAATACCTAACAAGTATAGTTGTGGGAGATCCTTTGCACTTTTTACGATCCGAAAGCGAGGACTTCGATCTATCAGAACGAGCCAATAAACAGAGCGACTCAACCGCTTAACAATTTTGCTAGACCATCGATATTTTTAATGTTCAGCAACTACGAGTATCTTTTGATGCATGACACAAAATAGTAAAACTGCCTCCATGCCTTTTTAGTATGTAATCTTTTCCCCGATATATTGGTGTATAATTGTTTTACGGAGAACATGGCAAAATTTTTTTTTACATTAGCTCCACACTCCGATACTGAGAGTTTTTCCACTCAGAAATAATATTTTAAATCAAAAGCATCAAGGATTTAATTATTTGTCTATTCATATATTTTTTTAAATTAGCTCCACACAGGAGGCCCTGAGAAAAAAATATCCATTAGGGCTTATGACATCTTTGGGGATGCTGCGTGGAGTGTCTTTTTAGGAAAGGAGGGGGAGGAAGTACTGGGAAGGAAAAAGGTATGAGAGGTGGGTAGGAATCTGGGGGTCAGTGTCCAGGAGTGACGGGCGTACAAATCTATCCCTAACGCTGCGGTGCAAGGAAAGGCGAGAGAATCCTGCTGGAGAGGTCAAAAGATCTCCCCCAACCGGTCTCTCCCGATCCGACCTGTCATGAAGTAGGTGGGCAGACGCATCCACCGCCAAGATCCTGACAAACCTTAACCCATGATTTCAAATTTCCAAGATCGATATACATAAAAATACGATGTCCGGGAAAGCGATACTGCTGAATCTACACCATATACCTAGAAGCGGGAAACTGCTGAATCTACATCACATAGACAACATATTTTTTTTATTATTTCGATCTGAACACGTCGATTTTATTTGGAGCTGGGTCTACGCTTTGACACATTTTAAGAGACATTTAACCACCCTTAAAACGATATTTTTTTTCTAAATTTCACTAGAAAAATTCCAAATTTACTTACCTACTCGAAGACGAAAGCTCAAACCGAAAAAAGTTATTCCACAAAATCGACTCCTCTTACTACTCGGATGTAGAGTAGATTCACCAGTTGCACTACGATTTCCAGACTCAGTGTATATTCAGTGGCGGCTCGTTTCGCGTTTTGGGTGTGCTAGAATATAAAAAAATACATTATTGATGTTGTTATAGGCAAAAAAAAAATGTTTATTTTCGAAAATCGGTTTTTGGATGAAGAGTTTTCAGGAATTCCGTGCCGCAAAGCTGAAACTTTCTGAAATTTTTCATACAAAAAACTGATTTTCCAAAAAAAAAAAATTTTTTCGGCTATAACAACATCAATAATGCCTTTTTAATGTAAGCACTCTAGCACCCACAATTTACGAGCCGCCACTGTGTATATTTAAATTATATTTTATATTATATGCATAGGCGTCTGCGACTCTTCGACTCTTCAGATATCAATTGCAATTTCACCTCTACTCAACCAGCCTTATGAGATGGAGCCGCCGAACGATTAATTTTTTGCATTCCGAACACAAAGCTGGTTTTAATTTAGTAAGGAATCAATGCGCGAGTCTGTTTATAGAAACATTTAAACGGGCAGAAGTGTGATATTACAGTAAGAATGTAAATAACACAAAGCAAATTGTAATTATCGTTCCACCACATTCTTACCTCAGTACGATTACAACCCCCTCCCCGTTATAATATGGCTCTCTGATATATTTGTTATCCTATTTCTTTGACAAATTAGCTCTTCTCGCTTGACAAACTGCTGACCCCTGTCCTAGGTCTAGGGCCTACCATTTTTCTGCGTAAATCAGGGGATAGTATGTACTAAAGTCACCCTACCCACCAACTTATTCATTATCGTCTTTCATAGTTTTAAATTTTGTTTGGGGGATCAATATTCAAAAGTAGGTTCTTGAGAAATACGCTAAAAGCTAAAACACACTGCGATTCAATTCGTATAAATATTTACGTAGTCATTGAGACATTTCAGAACTAAGTAATTCACGGAACAGGTTTCAATAATAATTAACGATGAAGACGAGAGCTGTGAATTGCTCGTGCGAGTATAATGAAGATGTTTGCTTTGAGCAATCTATTAATATCCTTTTACTATTATTATTAGAGGCATTTGGCCCCCTAGCACGGTCGATCGATAAGAATTGTATCGATAACTTTCGGTAACTTCGCATCGTTCCCTAGATGATGCAGATCGCTAACATGCAAACAACAGTTGACGTATATTAAGAGCACTTAGTAATTGTGAACTGTTATTTATTCGTTGGCGATCTGCAGTCAATCTAGGGAACGATGAGAAGTTACCGAAAGTTACCGTGTTAGGAATCCTGAAGCACTCGTAGAAAAAGGCGTCAGCATAGTTAAGTTGATATTTTTAGCTACGAATATATTTTAATTTATATAAATTACTTTATGAACACACATTTTATTAATAACTCTACCAGGATCGGCTTGTGGCCCTGTCGAGATTTCTCCCAACCAACCCCCGAAAGAAAATTTGGTAAACTTTCGAGATGACTGGAGATGAGTAGGAATATTTTTTAGAAAAAAAAACCTTTTCATTCATCTTAATTACTGTAAAAGACAACATTTGCATTCGGGGCGATGGAAAATACTGCATATAAAATTTCAATAATGTATAATAAAAATTTGATATCGTCGCGTCGTATGGAATGACAGGTTGACAGCCATTTACAATTGATGTTTGCTTTCGTGACATTTTGTATTGAAATTTTGAATGCTGTTTTTTCCATCGCCTCGAATGCAAATAGTTGTCTTTTATAGCAATAAAAGTGAAACAAAAGGTTTTTTATAAAAAGTATTCGTCTCGAAAGTTTAACCAAAGTTTTTGCGATTTTTTTTACATTAGCTCCTCGTAGGAGGCCTTGAGGAAAATAATTCCCCTCAGGACCTACATCATCTTTGGGGATGCTTTTTCGAAAAGGAAAAAGATGAAGTTCTGTGAAGAAAAAAGGTATGAGGGGTGCGGCTGGGAATCACCGCCGCGCAAGACGATGTTCTGAGAGAGTTCTGCTGGAGACTCTAAAAGGTTTTTCTCAACCAATTCCTGTCTGCCAGTTGATGGGCAAAGAAGATATCGCAATTTCATCTTCAGGTCTATAATGACTATATATTGACTGGATAATTAAGTTTTTCAAGGTTTTCTAAAAGGGATAAAAAAACGTCAAGTTGGAAGGGATGCAGTTAGGATGGCTACAGAAATTTTATAGTTAGGATATAATGATCGGATAATCGGTATTCAATAACCGATTATCCATCGGATAAGCAAGGCTTTTTCGAAGTTTTCCAAAAGTAAATTTAAAATACATTTTATCAGTTGGGAGGGATGCGGTTAGGATGGCCAAAATGAATGGGGGGAAGATGGGTGGAAGCGAAGCATTAAGCTAATGGGAACAGAGATCTTCCATTTATTTTTTACTTGACAGGGGTACCTACCCCGATTAGTTAAAGGAAGGAAAGTGCAATAATTTTTTGGGGTGTTTAAAATTTTTGAAATGTAATCGATGCGTGTTCATGTACAATTGCCAGATATGCCCCAATGTTTCCAATCTAACAAGAAGTTATTTAGAATACATGCTATGCATAGACGTAGTATGCATCCAATCAGATATAACCAAATTATTAGAATCATCTGTTCCTGACAAATATATTCTCACGTAGTATTATAGATAAAAAACAACTTTGTAAAAAATAAATTGACAACCACAAATTTCATTCTATGTCAAAATTACGTTACCGATGCATTTATTAAAAAAATATCAAGTCGACAGTATATATGCACAGGCATTTGTAAAATATGAAATCAATTATTTCTTCACAAACTAAAGGCTTTAGGAATACAGAGAAAATTGCTAATTTGGTTGAATGAAAGAAAACTATTTGTAAAAGTGAAAACTATTTGTAAAAGTGAAAACTATTTGTAAAAGTGAAAACTATTTGTAAAAGTGAAAACTATTTGTAAAAGTGAAAACTATTTGTAAAAGTGAAAACTATTTGTAAAAGTGAAAACTATTTGTAAAAGTGAAAACGACAAAATCTAAAGAATTCCACGCCTCTAGCGGCCTACCGCAAGGTAGTCATTTAGGTCCTGCACTCTCCTACTCTTTATTAACGACTTAACATCATGCTTCAACAATGTTAAATTTGACAATGACGTAAAAATTTACACAGAAATTACCCATATTAATGATTTTCTAGAGTCTAGAGCTTCAATCAAATTTAAATGAATAGTGTGTAACTAAAAATCTATTTCTAAACATTAACAAATGTAAATCAATAACTTTCCGTCGAAACACATCTCTAATACTATTCAATTATGCGATAGACCATATGCAACTAGAGATATTAACTGAAATAAGAGACCTTGGAGTTATATTTCATGAAAAACTAAGAGTTGTGCATTAATCACATTACAAACAATATTATGAAATCATTAAGATTTTGCTGAGAACCATTAAAAATTTTAATTCACTTCCTGTCATGAAAATTTAATGTGTCTCATTAGTTCGCAGGCAATTATATAATTCCGTAATTTAGTCACGTCACCAGAAAATTCATAATAATAATGTCGAAAAGAATACAGCGAAAGTTTTTACGATTTATTAATTTTTAGTTAAAACTACATTTTTTAAATTAAATACCTTAAAAATTCACGTAATAAAGGATCGGCGAAGGATAAGCGACCACGCTTCTTTTTAAAATTGTAAATTCGGAACTCGACTGTTGCGAACTCCAAAGGGTAGTCAATTTAAGAGTGCCTACTCGACTCACTAGGCATAATGACCTACTTCAATGTCACCATTCACAAACCAGTTATGTACGCCTACACAGTTTTGCAAACGAATGTACCAATGACATTTTTAATGTAACACATTCGATGTTTGAAAAATACTTAAATTTTTTTTCACCTTTAGATATTATTTCTGACAATTTTGAGTTTATTTTTGTTATTATTTTATTTCATTCAATTGTGAACCAGTGTAATGTAAGAAATTATTTTTTGCAACCTATTGTCTATTGTTATCTCTTACTAACCCTTATGAACAAATTATAAACATTATGTACCCAATGTAAAAGCCCCATGGACGCATAAAAGAGTAAATAAATAAATAAATTTTGAATGTTATAAGTAGGAGGCGAATGCGGAGGTAAAACTAAAATTCCAGAGCTGCTAATTATTAAAGGCAAAACAATTAAACTATCGTTATTGTACCGGTCTAATTTGTTTTATGGGGCCAACAGACTTAGCTATAAAAGATAAAATATCATTTCATTTTGGCCTATTTCAGTATATCGCTCGCCATATATTCCCAATATTTTTGCCTCCGCATTCCGCCCCTTAGTTGTAAGTTATAATCTTAGAGGTTATATCATCTCAATTTTTTTTTTGATTGGCCATTTTGTCTTCTTCAGATTTAATTAAGAGGCCGCCTGGCCCGGCTCTGACAAGATTGTGTAATATTTAAAAGCATTGTCTCTTTATGTTGAATTTTGAGTCCATGTTGACACTTGACACACTCTTGTCTGACAGTTTTCCGCAGCAAATTATAGCGACGTTGGACTTGACCTGACTTGAATTTAAGCGTGTGACGTTTGGATTATAATGGTATTTAGAGAGGGTTACATATCATTTAAAAATATGTTTTTTGTTTGAATAAAATTATGGATAAAAATATGGATCCATATGGATATGGATAATCCATAAAAATATGGATTCTGAGCAATGTTTCGTACTAAATATAATAATATATTTTAATATACTAGTTCAAATAATGACAACTGTCATAAAGACGGTTACATTACACACGTCAAAAAAACTTGACCTAACTTAGACCTAACTGTTTTTTTAAATGAAATTTATTTAGTAATTGTCTTTATATTGTATTTATACATTGTCATTTCGGTAGATGAGATTCACGCCCGTGTAATTTCGACCTGACACTTTGACATCTGTTTCATATAAGTCACACACAATGTCAGAATATCTTCAACAGAAAAATGTCAACATAAAATTAAAGTTATTCTTTTACTGTTCAATGTATTTGAACCGTAGTTGTTAGCTAGATAACATATTTGTTTATGAACTTAATACAAAATATAATCATTGGTAACATTTCGAGTATAGTATTTTAGCGACATTTTCCAAATGTTTAATTTAATACGCGCGCCACGCCACTGCGACAGGGTTCTATAGGTTAGTGTTCCGCAAACTTTTTGTGTTCAATGTACACCTACCTATTCTGAAATTTTTAGAGGTACACCAAAGAAAAAATCAATGTTTCTTTAATATTTATTATTAAAAACAATATAATATGAAAAGACGTTTATTGAGAAATGTGCTTGCTTAACTGAGCACAGGTGACCAAAATTTGAAGCAATCGTTAATAATGTTGGTCTCATCTCTTCGTCGATCGTCTTCAGGCATTTTTTTTAAATTATTTTTTTAATCGTAATGATAGTTGAATACCCCAATTGGCTTTCGAGGGGTCCCAAAAGTAACGGGACTTTCTTTATAACTTTTTTATTTTTCAATATTTTTATACCAAAATTTGGCCGCCTTCAAATTGTTCACCATTAAGGTGTATGCACTTGTCCAATCTTTTTTTACACTCTTCAAAACAATTTTGAAATTTACTGATTGGAATGTCCTTTATGGCCTCCAGCGACATTTGTTTTACTTCTTCAACGACATGAAAACATTTCCCTTTCAAGTCCTTTTTCATCCTAGGAAGCAGGAACAAGTTACAGGAAGACAGGTCGGGTGAATAGGGTGGGTGAACAATCGGAATTATTCCATGCTTGCTTAAATACTGCTTCACAGACAACGTGGTGTGAGCAGGTGCGTTATCATGTTGGAAGAACTAGTTCCCTGTGCGTCAATAATTCGACCTTTTTCGAAAATTTTTCCAGATGCTCTCTCGCAACCTTTTAAGTACCTCCATGTAGAACTGTCGGTTAACTGTTTAGCCTGGAGGAACAATCTCTGTGTGCACAACATCTAAAAAAAAACCAACGAGAATCATCTGGATGTTCGATTTCCCCTGACTTTTTTCTAAAGATGAGAAGAGAGCACTCTTCCATTGGCTTGACTTTTGGTTTGTTTCTAAATCGTACCCTTAACACCATGACTCATCACTCACCACCAATAATAACTTTGGGAAAAAATCTGGGTCCTCTTCTAGCTGATTTGTCGATTCGTGGCAGGCTTCGCTCTCTTTGATCCTCAGAGAGGAGACTTTCGCATTTTCGCCGAAAGAAGAAATCTTGTTTAACTTAATTAAACTTTGGACGAATGCGTGGACCCACAGCGATGCGGCTTCGCACACTGACCGAAAAAGAGTTTCCGTACAACAGCCGATTACAAAAAACTCGTTCACTATCCATTTCTACCCTTTACCGCCCGAGTCCCGTTACTTTTGGGTCCCCCCATGTAAGTAGGTCCTGGCAAATGGTGAGAAAATTTCAATAGCACGCTTTAAAATTTTTGCTAATAACTTTATCAAGGCCTGCACTTTTTTTCTGAATCGGCAACCACGACATTTGGGAACATTTTATTACTACCATTGGTAGCGTGGCTGATCCATAACACCAACTTAGCGCGAAAGCTTTCAATCTTGTCCGATAACATTAAAATATTAGAACCTTTTATATTTGATTAGAACCCTGCCTTGCCTTTTTTTGCTGAGCTCATTTAAATAAGCAAATATGTCCGCAAGACAAGCAAGTTTTGCTACCCATTCTTCTTTTTTAAACAAAAAAGCAAAATCTGAACCCTGTGTCTCTAAAAACGTGGGACCACTGGGACGACTAAGACGACAATGTAACATTTCGTCGAGGCACACCAACTAATGACCACGGCACACCAGTTTGCCGCGGCACACACTTTGCGGAACACTGCTATAGGTCATGATTTTTTTCTGTAAGTATGTGGGATTAGGATACTTACGTTTTTAATTATAAACTGTAATGTAATCTATTATTTGTGATCTGTCCGTGCTAATGAAAATGAAACTTCACTCAAAATGATGTACCAGTTTTTAAACAAATTTGTAACAAATCAATCTAATTGTTATGCAGATTTCCGAGTGTAGATACATTGATTAAATCTTCGATCTCGAATACTTTTTCACATCCGCAACGCTTCGTCTCATACTATAGATCGAGGGATGTTATTGGTTAGTTATTCACTCTGATGTGATATCACAGCTGTGATAACCGATAAAATGCCAATGTTCTAGTGCTAGAGAGCAAGTTACTTCCCGGTGCTTATCGCCCTATAGAACCTTCGAGAGAGACGCTTCGTAAATCGTCAGCTTCGGAGTTCAGCTAACCTAGAGGTAGAAAATACTCGTTGAAACCCTTTCGATGAAACGAAGGATAGTGGTTCAAGGTTTCCTTGGGGAGGATCAAAACAGGTAACCTATTCCTAATGAACCCATTAAAGTTATTGTTAAAGTTTATTACACTCTTCCATTATTGTTAACTGCTATAAACACGTGTCATACTGGCAATTTGGTTGTTCCCAAAATTATTTATTTGTTTATACTGGGTTTTACAGATGTTCGCACTTACGTGAAAACAATCCAGTTATAAAAACTCAGTTATTACACAATTACAAAAATCTACAATTACATACAATTAAATAAACGTACAATTAGGAAAACAAAAACATCACAAATAAAAATACAAAATTATATACAAGCTCATTCAAGTAACACATTACAATGAGTGGCAAGTGACATAAGAAATACGCGAGGCATGCATAGAGAAACAATTATTGGCACAATATAATTAGTTAGTATTTTTTAACAGCGCCAGAAATTATTTTTTGAATCCGTACAAATTATCGCCGAAAATATCTACTTCAGCACACTGTATCTTGTTATATAGTCCACACACATGGGTCAGAGGGCTAAAGTAGGCGATATTATTATTAAATGTAATTCATGTGAAAAATGTTATGGCGTTAAGACGCCATAACATAACAATGCGAATTGGGGACATTTATTTCAACTAGTGGTCGCCCAATGGTCGAAATTCGACCATAATTGTAATGTTTTTTATGTTTGACATTCAGTAAGACCATAGACAAATAATATTAAAGACAAACAATATTAATCTATTCTCAATTTGACCATAGACTTTAATAATAAACAATAGAGTAGAGACGCGAGTGTGTGTGCCAAATACATGGTAGTGTGTGTAATGTTTTTGTTATTGATGTAATCTATTTTTACGCATAATTTTTAAAAAATATTAGCATTCTGCACTCCTCCTCTATATAAACTATAAGTGTGCGAAATTTCATACTCCTCCGCCCGCGCAATTTTCGTAAAAAGGGGTACAAAGTTTTGGCTTCACGTATTAATATATTGATGATGATGATACTGCTAAGACATAATGCAGTATCAAGATGGCCGTGAATTATTTTATGTAAACATATTAGATCAGTCAATTGCCTTCTAGTTTTAAGTGTATCAATCTTGAAGTAATCACGACGTACATCGTATGATCTAAGATCTATAATGAGTAACTCTGTTCACTGTTAAAATTGTGCGTTACAAATTGGCTTTCGTTCGCCCCTTCACGCACTGAAAAACTGTCGTCCAAACGGATTTAACCAAATTTGCGGATTATAAAAATCTAATAAAAGTTCGGTATCAAAAGGTTCATTAATAAAATTAATTATATGTCAAAGCGTGTTGATACGCCACTCTAATAAATAATACAAGTATACTTTTCAGACAAAGCGGTGCTACTATTTTATTTATGCTAATTCAATTAAGCTATGATACAATTAAGTTTATGATTTCGCTATTTATTTACGAGCACAACTTTATGAAACAAAACGCGTTTTGTTTTTACGATGGTAATTCAGGTTTATGCCTTGTTTCATATTTAACAAACATGACATTGACGTAGTGGGCACTGATCAAATCAATGCGTGAATTCATAATACAAAATAAGCGACATGCCAATTTAGCATTCTTCCAAATAATGACAAAAGATAGCAGTAGTTATGAATACAAAACACGAAGTTTATTATTATTCTAATAATATCTACTTTTATTGTGATTCAACATGATACGAGCTAGAATAATATTATTGAAAAGGAAAAGGAATTTCCACAATAAAGTATGCCATTAATAAGCAATTTCTGAAGATCCCGGCTTTGCCCCGGCCGAGTTTTTTCGAAATCAGATTTAAACAGTATTTTTTTCTTATTTTTAACGTCTAGTGTGCAAAATTTCATCAAAAAGTAGTATCAAAATTCTGCTCTAAGGGGTGGGAAAAGGAGATGGGTATTATTTTTCTAAACCTCATGCACACAGTGATCTTCCTCCTGTTAGTTAAGGTTTAAACGCTTGTTTCTCAAAACTACCTTTTTCGAGACGGTTGATATGATAAATCAAGTTCTACTGAACCAATTTATTTGAAATTTTGTGTGAGCCTTCTCTATACATTACTCTATCGCGCTCTTTAAAACTTTATTTTGAAAAAATTAAAAGTCGAAAAAATTGGTTAAAAAATATCTTTTTTATTTCAGACTGCCGCCATTTTGCGATTTTTTTTTCTACTTTCCCTTAGTTCGGGCCGTAGGCCGCATTTGTTTAGAATAAGAATTAATTTTTTTTTTTAGATTACTAGGAGGGTTGCGATCGTGTCAATCAGGGCGCGCCATTTTTTTAAAACCCCCCACTTCAACACCCTGTAATTTTTTGAATTTTGAATTTTTTCGTTTATTTTTTTTTCATGTATTATTTAATGTTTAAACAATATTTGGTAAAACAATGGCTTGAAAAATATTATTGGATTTTTTTAGTGCACCTGAAAAAATACCTACAATTCATGCTTCTAGACTAGAATACCCCCAAATTTCGTCGATCCCGGAACAAAATTGTAGTTTTTTCTAAAAAACAAACCTACCCGCCACACCAGGACACTTTTCTTTGTGTGATAGATCATAGGTAAGATAGGTAGATTATACATCAACGATCATTTTTGTACACGAAATATTTGTGTGGTTCATATTCCTCATACTACACTTCTATTAGGAAGTAATGACAATAACATCGATCGATTAGACATCTGCAAATACTACGTTTTGAGTTGATCTGGATCGCTTTAACAACAACATTCGAACGCTCACAATAAATCAAATATTATTCTACATGTGTCCGTGTTTTACATATTATATGCTATACAATTACACCGGGAGGCATAACTATTGCATACTAGTGATCCAAAATACATCAACATTTAGTTTAATTCGCTACAAGTTTTTCCGCATTATTATTATTTATTTTATTTATTAGTTTTATTTTAGTAAATTGTACATTTAAGTTTACAATTTCGTAATTAATTATATCATATCATATTGCAAACTATATTTTTTCTTGTTTTATGTATCTCCTACAATACATTTTGAACTTTCCAATTGGTGCGGCCTTTAAAGTTTCTGGTAGTGTTGTATAACTTCATCCCTTTGTATAGTAAACTGCTCTGCGTATTCGTTTCGTCCTTTTTTTGTAGTCTGATTTCCTTGCAAGTCCTTGTGTTGTGTCTGTGAATGTCCTTGTTGTATATAATTTTGTTTGAGAAGTATTTTGGTAACATGTTGTTCACTTTTTTATGGATAAATATCATCGTGTGCAGGGTCAACATCTGTTTCACGGTTAGCCAATTTAGTTCCTTTAACATTTTATTTACTTTTGAGAATCTATTTCGCCGAAGTATTATTCTCATTGCCCTGTTTTGGAGAATTTGAAACTTATTTTGTTCTTGTTCGTTACACGGGAAAAGGATAGTTTTTTTTTTTTTACAGTTAATACCGCACAAGAGTCCCAACTGCTCCCGTCTGGAGCCAGTGAGACTATGGCATCCCCAATCGGGGTATGTTGTGAGGCTGAAGGTAGCGGGGAGGGGAAGGAGATAGGGAAGAGGAAGGTGGGGAAGTACCTGGCTATTCAGATCTGGTCACTAAACACGGCTAAGCCATTTCAAGCAACGTTTCAATTCTGAATAGTTGAGCAGTAGTTAAAGTGGTGGAGCAATAATTGAATTATAAATAGTGACTGCAGTTTTTCTAGAAAGTTTTTGCCAAATTCTTCCCAAAAAAGATACTTTTTTTCCAATTTTCTTTTGGGTATATTCAGCATGTTTGTTAAAGGTTAGTTTGGAATCTAATATAACTCCTAGGTATTTCATTTCAGTAACACATTCAATAATTTCACCGTCAATTTTAATTTTGCTTTCACTGGATGTCTTCTTATACCCAATCACCATACATTTTTTTTTTGTATTTAATTTAAGCTTATTTATTTTTAGCCATCTTGATACATTATTTAGTTCATTATTTAAAATATTTATTAGTTCTTCGTAGTTATCACCAATTAAGTATATTAGTGTATGATCGGCAAATAGTCGTACTTTGCATTTTGAAAATATTTTCACCATGTCATTAATATAGAGCATGAACAATAGAGGTCCAAGGACCGATCCCTGCGGTACTCCTAATTTATTTTCCATTGGTTTAGAAAATTGATTATTTATTTTTGTTACCTGTTTTCTGTCTTTCAAATACTCTTCTATTAATTTAATGGATACAGATGAGAAACCAATTTCTTTAAGCTTTCTTATCAGTATATCTCGATCTATAGTTTCGAATGCCCTTTGAAAATCCATAAATATTGCTAAGATAAATTTATTACTATTCATTCCTTCCTTCCATTCTTCGACAATTTGGTTTAGTGCTGTTTCACATGAGTTATTAGATCTGAATCCTGATTGCTCTTGAAAAAAAAATTGTGTTTATCTAAGTTATATTCTGAGTAATCTGAGTATTGTACCAGATAGAGGGTACACTTTTACATGCAACTGCATACTCCACCCAATTTTCGAATTTTCGGAGATGTCCGACTAATCAACTGGATGATCGATATCTGGAAGCAATATTAATTCATCTAAGCCTGGAAGTGGCATTTAGGTAAGTGTATTTAAAATTTATTATACAGCTAGAATGATACTAGGACCATTCTGTGATCGTTGCAAAAATAGCTACTTTCTTGCTATATCTATATATACACGTGTAGGTATTTCAAAATGTGTTTGCTTGGGGATTTATGTGTTAAGGATTATCTATGTATTGCTATATTATGCAAAGGAAATGTTTGAAACTTTCAAAATACCTTATTTCTGTCCTCGCAAAGGTTTCTGCATTATTACAAACACATGACAATACATATAATTTTTTTTTAATCACTATAAAAACTCTTACAAAAATGTCACAATTTGAGAATTACATTTTGCAAGCCATCGATTGTTAAATTAAAATTCTTTTTTCGAAAATGTTTAAGGGGGTATTCTAGTCTAGAAGCACGAATTGTAATCGTGTTTTTCAGGTGCAATAAAAAAAAAAACAATAATATTTTTACCAATTTTTATTTAAGCAAATATTTATTAAACATTAAAGAATCCATTAAAAAAAGATCCGAACGAAAAAATTAAAAACTCAAAAAGTTACAGGGTGTTGAAGTGGGGGGTCTCTAAAAAATGGCGCGCCCTGGTTGACACGATTGCAACCCTCCCAGTAATCTAAAAAAAATAAAAAAAATAATTCTTAATCCTAACAAATGCGGCTATGGCCCGAACTAAGGAAAAGTAAAAAAAAAAATTTCCCAAAATGGCGGCTGTTCGAAATAAAAAACACGTTTTTGTACCAGTTTTTTTGACTTTCGAAATTTTTTAAATATAGTAAAAATTGAAATTTTGTTATAGTTCTAGTTCCCGCCATAGAGGAATGTATAGAAAATGCTCACAGCAAATTTCAAGTAAATTGGTTAAGTAGAACTTGAGATATCGTGTCAACCGTCCCGAAAAAAGTGGTTCGGAGAAAAATGCGTTTCAAATTTTGTTCTATTTAGATTTTGATTAGATTCCGTCCAAACCGCGCCATTAAAATGAGGATTTAAACTTTGGAAATATGAAGAAATAAATTTTTTTTTTTTCTAGACTATAATACCCCCTTAAATTAAAAATATTATTCTCATCTATGGTAGGTAGGTACTAACCAAAATCATGAAAAATTGTATATATTTTAAATAGGTAAGCTATGTTAGGTACCAAATTCGATTGATTCTCATAATACACAAAAATGAATGTTTGTTATAGAAAATTTGTAAAAAAATTGCAATAAGTGACACACGAGCTGTTTGAAAATCTGAATGTGCCGGGACTAAATATATATTGAAAGAGGGAGAGGGAAGGCGGAGAAGGCGGAGTGGGAACGCGTGAGGGGGAGGGGACCCGGGAGAGGAAGGGGAACGGCACGAATTGGAAAGGACACGCAGGGAGAAACAATTTCTTTATTAAGTGGCATAGCAACGCATGCTGGGAACTCGCTAGTAATGGATAAATTCTTTGCCATCTTTAATGATAATTTCTCTTAGTAATTCCTTTTCAATACTTAATACATTTAACAGTTTCTGAAGCATTGTTCTCCTCAATGTGTTTTTTTTGAAATTGGAATTACTGAGAAAGATTTTCCTTGCGAATCCTCTTTGATCATCCCCTTTTGAGACCGATTTTTGAATGTGCTGACAATTCTCTTGTCTTTGACATTTTCACCACGACCTCCACGGATCTACAGAGGTTTATCAGTCCCAGGGAATTCACAACGTAGGATGAGGTACTGGGAGTTCAAAGGAGGGAAAATTGAATTTATTAATTGTTTGTGAGGAACATTAAAAAGGATTATCGTGTTGTTGATTACTACATTGGTGTCTACCCTACTTCAAGCAAAGAAAAGCCGTTGAGAGCTAATTGTTTACTTTGGTAGATACGACCATTCGATTTATAATTATTCGGTTTGTATTTTATTTTTAGAAACAATGTATGTCTGCTGTTTATTGTACTATAATATTATCAAGCTATATTTATGTTTATGAGTGTTTCAGGTGGTGTTCGTGATATAACATAAATAGATTCCATAATTAACTTCCATTGTAAACATTCTGACATGCCAGATTAATAAAATATATGATAAGTTCATAATGGCTTGTTTCAGTAAGCAATAAAAATGATAAGGTATTCATTTTTGATGCACGTTCTTTTAAGTTGTTCTATTGTGATATATTATGTAGATAGATACCTACCTACCCTTTGTTACTTACTTACATTCAATCTGACGAGGTCAAAGCCCTTTTAGAATGACTGGGAAATGAGGGAAGTAAAAATCAAGGAAAATAAAGTTTTTTTCGAAGTTTTTGTGAAAGTTATTTAAGTAATGATCTTAAATTCGTTCCTAAAGTATTTTTCTACCCTTCAATATTATAAATTCCTTCAAAGTTCATCTTGAACCCAAGTTAAACTTAAACTCGATACTTTTTGAAACTAACGAAATATTGTTCAAAATTTACTTTGCTGTCGGGGTGCTTAGGGTGGGTTGGTTCCTCTTTTAACTACCTGCTAAGTTATAAAGCCTCGATTACATTGAGCGAGTTTACAAGCTACTAGCCGGTGTTTAAAAGCGGGTGAATCGGCTGAGTGAGATTGTCATGATGACACACAAAACTGTCTACTCGCTCAGTGGCGACAGTAGCAGTTAAAATAACGACTCTCGCGCGAACTAATTCGGTCGACATTTTGTTAAAAACTTGAGCACGCAGCTAGCGCCACACGCTAGCTAGTAGCGAGAATTACGGCTCCCGCGCGAACCAATTCTGACAGTTACGAAATCGGCCGCCATCTTGAGCGAGTAGCGAGTAAAGTTGACCATCTTTCAACTTTTTTCGTAGATTTTCCACAATGTGCTAGTTAGCAAATAATACGATGACACTGAGCGAGTTTACTAACAGATAGTGAATTTCCCAGATAGTGTAGCTTGTAAACTCGCTTAATGTCATCGAGGCTTTACAAACAATAACAATTCAAAGGAAAAAAAACAATAAATGTCCAAAAATCATTCGCGTTCGTCCGCAGACCATTTGTAGATACAAGTAATTTACCGTTGTGTGATGTTGTACTTGTGGATAATATTTATATAAAGCTTAAATAGACAGATAATAGTGTATTGTACAACGATTAAGTCGATTGGCATGATTTGTGGGGAATGACGTGGGTCTCTGCGGCATTGTACGCATGCCTTATGTATGGATATGAATTATTAACAAGTAGTAATCATTTGTCCTGTATGGCCATGACCGTGTACTCTGTTCTTTTTATCGCATACCAACGGCTGCGAGCGTACATGAGTTCAGTACATGTACGCATGTATAATAATGCTATTATTACGAATTCCACCTTCCCAGTGCGTGATGTATGGAATGCTGTGGAATGATTGACTGTTAATTTTATCGTAAAACAGAGGCACAGTTTCTACCTGCCTCACGAGACGCAGAGGCGTATACTGAAGGTCTAGCACGGATGATAGATAAAACTCTATATCAATACAATATTGATTAAATTAATCATCTATGGTCAGTTATCAATTTTGCTAGCACGGTCTACAATTGATAACAAATATTCCGATTGATGATTGATACATTTTAGCGCGGCCTCCATGATATCAGATAAGTTTAGGTTAACTGTCAATATTCTCATATTGTTTAATGATGTTCATCACGCAAAATTACTGGCTTATTTAATGAACGAATTGAACTAACGAAGTTTTTAGAATTGAAAGAAGCGCATTCGCGATTCGTAGACTTAAATAATGCGTCTAAGACACGATTATTCCGTTCGATCTTGGAGAAAAGAAGGTGGTCAAAATATGACTAAAGACTTCATCAACTAATTAACTTCCGTTTAGCCTTAAAAAGTACATGCGAAGCGCCAATGTATATTTAAGTTAGTACTTCAGTTCGAAATTGTTAACTTGTTAATATTTTTAATTTTTGGAATGTAAATTAGACAGATCCGCCAGTGTTACTACCAAACATCGATTTATTATTGATTCCCTGCCAATATCGGTTTGACTATCAACAGTGCGACCGTGCTCGGGAAATCGGTATAAAATCATCTATCACGGTATTTAAACCTATCGAACCGATATAACATCTAATATTGGATTTGAACTATTATAGTAAACAGCCAATAAGTAGGTAATAGCCAAATAAATAAATGTGTAAATTGTCAAAATGGTATATTTAATATTTACTTGTTTACCCAGGATCCAGGGATATTAAAATTTAATGTTAATCTTTATCCATTGCTCGCTGCCTTTATCGAAAAGCGTTCAAAAAGAAGAAGAAGATCACTGAAGATGGATTGAGAGAGCGCGATAATATTAAAAAATATATATTATTCATAAGTGACTGTAGTGAAAATTATTAAATGTTATTTATTAAAATGCGACTTATTTAAAATAGAGCAAAAACTTTTCATCCTTGTAGACCTGTAGAATATTAAATTGCAAACTCGATGTTTTTTTATAATTTACAGAGCAAACTTTGCGATTTTTTCTATCGAGGGCATATCATGTATCATATATGTAATAAAATTACTTTTTCAATTCGTCATCTGAATAGAGATTATCTTAAAAAATAACATTGTTCAAGGGAAGTATGCTGTGTATATGTCGGTAGAAATTCGGAATGTGGGGGTCGGGCAAACGGAAGAGACGTAGGGTCACCGGAAAAGCCTACTTCCTATATGAAGCTACGTTATTCAGACTTGATTAGTTTTCAATTGTCGGCAACACTATTTTCGCACTGCAAACATTAAACAAAGCGTTATGTGATGTAATGTAGATTGAACGGACCTTAACCACGTCGCTCCAACGGCCGTGTATGGACAGACAGACCAAAATGACGTATTAACACACAAAAGTCCTATTACCGTCCTGATGTCCATTTGAATAGGAATCAAATTGGCATGAATTGATTCTCGCTTTCTGAATTTGGCACCGCGCTCCACTATGACGTGGGAACCATACTGTGCAATTTGAGTATCGCACGGTCATCAATGACGTAAATATTTTCAATCCTTTTTCTGGTGAGTTTTAGTGGGCCGGATGTCCATTACCCCAACAAGGCATCTCTTGGCGTCCTAATTAACTCTTCAGGGGTATTCCGCTTACAAGTGACTTTAAAAGAGTCATCAACATAAACTTCAACATGAACTTCAAATAAAGCCAAGTAAATCCATGTTCAATAAATTTAGCAAAACAACAATCCGTGTTAATCCAATTAATCCAAGTTAATTAAATTAAGCAAAATAATAATCCACGATAATCCAATGAACTTCGCAAAACAATAAATCAATTTTTTTTTTTACATTAGCTCCACACAGGAGGCCTTGAGGAAAATAATTCCCCTCAGGGCCTTTGTCATCTTTGAGGATGGTGTGTGGAGGGTCTTTTTAGGAAAGCAAGGAAAAGTAGAGAAAATTTTGAGAAGGAAAAGGGTATTAGGGATGGGCAGGAGGTTAGTGTGTCCAGGAGTGACAGACGCATGAATCCATCCCTCCCATTGCGGGATTGCGTCGAAGGGATTTCCTCAACTACTCTCTCCCGCTCCGGCCTGTCATGCAGCTGGTGGGCAGACGCATCCGCCACCAAGACCTGGACAAACTTCAATGTATTACTCAAAACCATAACTTATACCATGTTATTGCAAGACTTTTAACTAAGTATTTTTTTTAAATTGGATTTTTCTGACGCACGTGTAATCTGTAAAAACCTAATATAATTCAATAAATAATAGATTTTTTTTAAATACGCAATTCGTCCAAAAAACCCAAAGATACAAACAACTATAATAATGGAAATTGAAAAATACAAATGACAGAATCAGAAACTTGTGTAGCTTTACATCACGCTCATCACGGTGATAAATAATTGTGGTCATTAAAGTTTTATGTTATTGACCGATGAGCTGGTGTATATACCTTATATCTTGTTTTAGTAGATTATCAAGATTTAGTAGTAGGATAGAGCCTTGGAAAATAATGTACAGCGCCCTTGAGCTAATTTTTCACAAAAAAGGTGCTCTACAAATAATAATCCTAATTATTAATTATTATTAATTATTATTGTAATGTGGTATCCGCGCGTGGGTCAAAATATTAGAAATAATGAAAATCTTTTAAGTTAGGTACATATTATAAAGGCATTGTTTTAACATTATACAAGTTATTTTTTAAGAGGAAATCCGGTCGCCGAGAAATTTGAA
This sequence comes from Glyphotaelius pellucidus, assembly GCA_936435175.1. NCBI lineage: Eukaryota > Metazoa > Arthropoda > Insecta > Trichoptera > Limnephilidae > Glyphotaelius > Glyphotaelius pellucidus. Next base: position 50,083,921 of record OW386537.1, on the reverse strand, counting down.
TAATAGGTATTTTACCAAACTGTTAATATCACTGTCGCTCTTACTCCCCCGATTTCTGAGCGAAAGGGACAACTGCACTTCAGGCTGATAATACCTACCTAATAAAATTATCAAAAATCGAGGTTTGTTTTCCCCGTTTTTCTTCTCCAAAACTGAACTAACTAAATTAGAAGAATATAAGCTATGTCTCTGCGTTTTGATTCTTTTAAAATACATCGTCTAATGTGTATACTGAACGTCTATTGAAGGCGTTAAAATCTATTTAGTTCTGTGTCAAAATTGATTTATTATGTTTTGGTAGAGTTTCATTGCTATTTTTTTACATTGAAATTGCTGTATGTAATTATATTTTGTATAATAAATCGTTACAGTAAACTTCTTTCCTATCATAAAATTGCAAATTTAAATGTCTCTTTTAGGTTACATTGTACACTCACACACAATTTTCGGGTTAATTTATAACCTTAGGGTGTTTGGATTTAATTGCTACGAATTTTAACGATGTTTGGAGGGTCCTAATTTCTATACGAAGTAATTTAACCAATAAACCAAAACGTACCGACACGCTAGTGGTCGAAATCTACATTACATTAAAAAAATATTTCACTAGTTACGTGTCAAAATCCAGAGAGGAAATTGGGGAATACGTCTGTATGGACAAAACACCGCCTTGTTTCTTCTTAATAAAGTACTTCAAAGCCGGAAAATCTTAACGAATGTAAACTTTCAAAGATGCCTTTGAAATGAATATATCACACACATACGTTATAACATCATGCTCTAAAAGCATTCAACAGTCTTACCCTTGGAAATAAAATTGAGGAAAACAAAAATAAATTCAGACACAAAATTACAAAACGGATTAAAGAACAAAAAAGACAATATTACCGAAATTTCATAACATGAAAAATAAAACACATGAAAAGAATAACACGCAACACAAAAACAAAATAAAACACATGAAAAGAATAACACGCAACACAAAAACAAAATAAAACACATGAAAAGAATAACACGCAACACAAAAACAAAATAAAACACATGAAAAGAATAACACGCAACACACAAAAACAAAATAAAACACATGAAAAGAATAACACGCAACACACAAAAACAAAATAAAACACACATCACTCACAAACACACAACACATAATCTATGCCGATTTTTTAAATTTTATTTTATATTTTACTTTAATTTTCACTTTAATATTACTTTTATCTTAAGTTTAAAGTTATCATAATTTTATGTTTTTAATGGTCACCAACATTATATTCTTTTCTTACAAAAATTTGATATGTATATCAAATAATAAAAAATAAAAAAATTGTAGCCGCACGTAACAAAGAGAAATAACGTATTTATTCGTAAAATATTCGGTTGTTTTATAAGTCCGGGATTTATAGTTACCTATAATAATGTACGATTTATATGTACCTTGTCCGAAAACTAAGTTAAGAAAATGAAAATATTTGTACAATTTTTTTTGTTTGTTTTCGATTTAAAAACTGTATGTCTATTCTATTTCTATTAGTTATTGCCAACATACAAAGTTTTAATGACGGCGCACTGTTTATTTTCCTTGTTATATTACCATGTGACTTACACGTGTTGTACATTACAATATTAAAAGTTAGTTTTGTATTCCATTAATAGAGATTAATGGAATACAAAACCTAACACCATTTATAGCAGGATTCGTGCAGATTTATGCACGACGCGTGACGTCAATAAAGGCTTTCAGCTTATATGTAATTTACCTAATACTAATAACAGTAATAACAATCAGTGGCGATTCGTGCTATGAGGCAGGGAAGGTTGTGCCTCCCCAAAGAAATAATGTAGAAAAGGGGAAAATGATTCAAGATTCACGCATCCATACATTCATACATCCATACATATAGTCAAATTTTATTTGTTCCCTTTTATAAATTGTATAAGCCTTAAAGTCACTTCAGCTTAAAAATTCCCCATGAATATTTTCGCATTTCCCTAGGACTGGTAGTCTTTATACCATGTAACTCATCACAACACTGCAACGTGGCTGACCACACGTGGATTCCCACTCGCCGCGCCGAGCTACCACACAACGCAGTAGAATTAATACGCTAGGGAGGCAGGGATAGGGCCGGCTTCCGAAAGCCGCTGATTTTGTATGGGCGGAGGGGAATGGGGAAGTCATCTGGAATCGAAATAAACGGTATCCGTTGCGCGGTCGAGTGTTCAGTTTGAGGCGCGCCTCAAAAGAATCTTGCGTTTGCACATTATTATTATAGATTGACATAAATAATAGTTCCATTGATTTTTTCCTAGATTAAATATAATAGGTAGACATAGGTATTCAAAATACTTACTTTAAAAAAAGTTTTATCCTCCCAACTTTTAAACCCTGCAAACCGCCACTGATAACAATAATAAGGGGCCATCCATAAATTACGTCACACGAATTTCATGATTTTTTGACCCCCCCCCCCCCATGTCACATTTTTGAGACCCCCCTCCCCCCTAGAATTTCATGATTTTTTGACCCCCCCCATGTCACATTTTTGAGACCCTCTCCCCCCTAGAATTTCATGATTTTTTGACCCCCCCATACCCCATGTCACACTTCTCTACTCCCCCCCCCCCTTAAGGTGTGACGTAATTTATGGATGGCCCCTAACACTGATGACTGTAATAATTTGTAACTCCAATATCTTGATCACGTTACTAGGAGTTTCAAATACAATATTATCTAATTAAAATCCAAGGGGGATTGATGGAAATCATTGACACCACGTAGACAATATCCTCTATGGATACCACTCGTGGGGTACCATAAGGCGGAAACATATTAAGAGGAACGTATGCGCGGCCTTTTTCGGCCAGTTTCATTCAAATCTTAAATTTGGATTTAAGGCGGCGCTATTCAGCTGAAAAAGAAGAAGATGGAGAGATGTGTAATAACTAATGTTGGACAGAGCGTGCTAATATTTTAAGTGATGAAATCCCAGCGAAAATGGCGAAAAAGCTTAATAAAACATGACTTAAAAATAGAGCAAAAATCTCGTGGAACGTATCTTAAGTATCATTTAAAGAAACATTGTGAATTTTTTCACAAATATAAGTTGTAAAATAATAGAAATAGACTTGTTTTAAATAATTTAGGAGCATACTTTGCGATTTTCGTTCTATCGAGGGAATTTCATATAATTTGCGTTTCGGCGTGGAACGTATCTAGATATTAACTTCAAAAATAACATAAATTTTTTTAAGAGCTTAAAAACTTCAAATGTTTAAGGGAGATACGTAAGAAATCGGTAGAAATTCGGGTAGCGGCGGCTTAAGATCAAAATACACAACCAAACTGAAAAATTAATTTTTAGTAATCAAAAGTTATATCAAATATCTGTACGGATGTGAGCTACTTTATTTATTTTTGCTTTAAATTATAAGACATAGGCCATTAGAAAACCTCCGGGTATCGGAAATAACAATGAAAATTTATTTGAATGAAAATTTTAATATTTTTGATTATTTGCCAATTTTTTCCCCATCCATATGGTATGGTTTCCACACATTAAAAGAATGCGCTGAATCGTTGTAAAATTCGAATATTTACTTTTTAATTACGATTTGGTTTTGATGTCAGCGTGATTGATTGATTGATTGATTTATTGATTGACTGGTTGACATGTAGGATTATAATTATCTTTCAAGTAAGCTAGGAATTAAAATGTCAAGATTATCGTCTACCTCCGAGATATCTCCACAAAATATCGTGATAGGTCCTAACAGTCATTAAAAAACCTCTTTTACGACTATCCCCGACTCGATTTTGTATAAGAATTTCTCTAATTACATACCAGGGTCGCGCCAAGCCCAGTGAGCGTTGTTCTACAAGTTTCAATACTTTTTCCAAGTATTATCTCTTCCGACAGTTAAAACTTTGGAACCATTCAAAATTTTTAATTAAATAAGAAGGTAGTCCCTTAGGTAGTCCGATGACATAAAAAAAAACAAAGAAGGTAGGCAGGTACTTAAGAAAAAACGAAAATTATTATGAGTATTATATTAAGTATTATATTATTAATTAATTAATTGTTTTTGTGTTTAATTCGTAGAACTCCATTTAATTTTTTTTTATATTTAATTAAAATTAAATTTGATAGTTTTATTATCAAGTTTTGCAATTATTTTATTATGTATTTTAGTTTGATAATGGTCTTGAAAACCGAAACAGTTGTAACTAAAATACATAATAAAATACTTGAAGAACTTTGTGATAAAACTATCAAATTTAATTTTAATTAAATATAAAAAAAATATATATATTATTAAGTTTATAATTTGATCATAAAAACTGGCTTGATTACTATCAACTACTCCTACTGAAAGTATGTATCGTTATATTATTTAAAAACGTGGTTGATGTGGTAGGTACGTACCATACGAGAATATAAAAACAGGGTTGATTTGACCGCTCAATGGTTGAGTGGGCATCGCGTTTGGGTCCCACCCGGACGTCCCGTGTTCGACTCCTCGGCTGGCTAAGTCCTCCATCACAACACAAGCAACATTTTCGGCTTTCTGTGGTGGTAGTAGGAGATTTTCAAACATTATTGGGTTATTCGTAACCCGGGAATGTTTGTCTTTCTTTAAAAAAAAAAAATAAATAAATATAGCAAATAGGTAGGTACCTACCATACGAGATGGCAAACGGAGATTGATATAGTAGGTATAGGTATAGGTAAACGTATTTACGTGCAAGAGATTGATATCGTACGAGTGTATAAAATCGTGGTTGATGTGGTAGGTACGTCCTATACGAAAATATAAAAAACAGGGTTGATATAGTAGGTACGTACCATACAAGCATATAAAAACGGGGTTGATATAGTAGGTACGTATCATACAAGCAAATAAAAATAATAGTTCAGTGCCGGGTTAGTCTGTTGTCATTTAGGGCTTATGTTATCTTTAGGGATGCTGTGTGGAGGCAAAGTTTAACTAAGGTTAACTACTAAAGGCTAAGTTTTCCACAGTCAGTAGAAGTATCTGTTCGGCAAACTGCTACAACTTCCGGACACTCTTGACGTATTCCGTAATCAGGGTGACAATAGTAAATTGCATTTGAACTGATAAAATAAGTTCGACTATTGTCTGTCAAATAAGAGTAGAAAATATTAAAATTGGAACTACAAAATTTGTAGGCTGGCAACACCAAATTAACTGTCAAATATTATTTTAAAGTGCAATGACACTGAATGTATAGGATACAGTAAACAACATTATAAAAAAACATTTTTGTTCTTAAAGAAAAAAAAAATTAAATCGAAAAAGCACTGTTGTTAAGGTACCTACTTAATGACAAACATTTGATTAAACGGTGTTTTACAAAGTGATTTGCTTTCATTTAATTTGACATAAAATTGAATTTAACAGTAGATAAAAAGGAAGAATCACTAATGTTGAGTTTAGTTACTTGTTTTAGGTCTGAATGAATTAAATATATTAAGATCTAAAATTAGAGACATGATCTAAAGTCCGGGCAACGCTAGGTACTTAAGCTAGTATTAAATAAACGTGAGCTATTTCTAAACTGTGCCTTATATTTTATTGCAATATCGTTATTCTTCATTATGTTAACCCAAAATTGCAAAGTTATAATAATAATATATCTATACGCAATTCTAATTTTGAGATCAGTGGATATCTATATTGTAATGAAATTTTTTCACTTTTTTATGACTTTTTAATTTCTTATAAGAATGTTGGTAACACAACTTTACAATAACACCATGAGTTAAATGTTTAGTATTGCCATTTGATCAACAGTGGCGCCCTCCTTTCTACTCTTATTTGACAAACTGTATTTGAATGAAACAAAACAGTTTTCTGACTTTTTTTACATAATATAATCCGCACGAGAGGACCTGGAAAAATAATTTTCCTCAGGTCATGTTTGGGAATGCTTTTTGGAGGGTCTTTTTTAAGTAAAGGAAGGAGAGGGAGTTCTGGGAATTAAAAAGGTAGGAGGGGTGACATACAAAACGTTTCGTACAAAAAACAATGTTCTCTGGCAACGTGGCAACCCTAGCGTGTTGAAATATGGTCTTTATAGTTGTTTATGTATTTTCCTACGGCCTACTTTTGAAAATACCTATCGACTTCAGAATAGATCTTATCAACTCATATTATTTATGTCAAGAGGCGGTGAACGTAATCGAGACATTCATCCATTTGGAAATTATTATTTTTTTAAACTTTCTCTCGACTGTCTAACATACGCTATTTCCTTAAAAATACTAAATCCTTCCATTTCCCCCTGATTTATTAGTGCTCGCATTTCCTTTGAAACTTGATGAATTCAGATCAAGTGGTTCGCTACGATTGGTGACTTAGCAGGATTTCCCGGGTTCATGGGGTGAGGTTTGTCTAGGTTTTGATGGCGGATGCGTCTGCCCATCTACTGAGACCGATTGAGGGAGATCATTTGACCCATCGCCTTGCACCGTAGTGGGAAGGATGGATTCACACATCCTTGGACACACTGACTCCCATTTCCTACCCATCCCTCATACTAATTTTCTTTTCAGAACTTCCTATTCTTCATTTCTTTTAAAAACCATTCTCGTGGACTCCCATAGAGCGAAATTATATTCCTCTAGGCCTCCTGTGCGGAGCGATTGTAAAAAAAGATCGATTTATTATTTCGATAACGACAACGAAAAACAAACTGGGTCGCGAATAGCTGCATTTATATTTTTTTATTTACATATTTTTATTTCTATTATTTTTTATTTATCTTAAAAATGGTACATAAATATTATAGTAGTACTGATCTTCCATTAAAATCATTTGCTTGTGGATGGAAGAAGAGTTTACATTTTATTTATATATTCAAACAATTATTTATTCCCGCGGAAACGGGACGGTGACGGGAATGGCTCGCGCCGTCTCATTTCTTAAATACGAGTGAGGGAGAGGCAAGAAAAGAAATCATCTCATGAAAATGGCCGGGTGTTCGCCGGCGCACACGCAAAAAATTTCAATTATTTTTATTTTTAAATGCGATTTAAAATTAATTTAAATTTAAATTTAAAATAACCCTTATATATAAAGAAACTGTACGAAGGATAAGGTCAGAATTGATTGGGCCGTTTTCGTTCTTGATGTCAGAGGTACCCGAAATACGCCTAGCCACTCGGAATAATTTGTATTATATTTATCTATGGCGCCGGACCATCACTTTTCCCGCGATTTGAACTGTCAAACTTCGAGCGTGGTGGATCACGAAAAACTTCGAAAAACCTATCAATTTATCAAATAAACGCAAGTAATGTTGTTTTTACGCATAGTTTATTGTTCAAGGCATGTGTTTCGGTAAATATAATATACGATAGCACAAAATATTACATCAAAGTCAAAACTTTGCGAAATTTACGTGATTTCCTCCTTGGTCCTTGACAGGTAGAAATGAGATGGCGCGAGCCTTTACCGTCGCCGTCCCGTTTCCGCGGGAATTATAAAAGCAGCCATTAGAAGGTTAGGTACGCTTCCAACAAAGTAAAGTAGGTAAAGCAAAACCATTGTATAGAAATATAGATGTTTATTTCTTTTTTATTTAGACAACAATAAATACTGACCGAGTTAATCACAATATTATGTAATATTATTAGTTGAACTGTCAAGCATTGCTTACCTTTTGATAGCGTCTTGATTTATGTGTCAGTCGGGGGGAGGGGTGACCGTAGAAATTGTTTGACGGTTTGCGATCGAAGGTGACTTTAGCTGTCGTGATTTGCTCCAATCAATGTGCTCGCGCAACAAAGGAACCTTTGTTCATTGCATGCCTTCTGACTGTTCTGTTTGGATCGGCAGAAGGTGCAGAATTATCTCAAAAATGAAAATATCAAATTGCAATAAATAATGTTCATAAAATAAGTATTAATCTATGACATCTTATTGACGAATCGCGACAATCGCCCCCCCGGGTATAGGTACTTATATACACTATTCAGTCGGTTTAGGGAAAATACGGCTTACAAATTTACACAAAACATAACTAAGTGTCCCTGGAAGGTTGTGCTAAGAGGATGTACCGCCGAATAACAAAATTATAAAACATGTTTTCACTTAAGAGGATCCAATAGTCCAGGGAAAAATCGAAGTCGGAATTCACGCCCATTGTGGGAGGAGTTTAAAAATATTTGAGAAAAAGCTTTTGGAACGGTTGAAAAAGGTATTTGAGAATTTTTTTTTACAGGTTGATTTCGTAAAGACCTAAAAAAAACATTAACTCCTTTTTTACACATTGTTTATTGTAACAACAAGGAAATTTAAAATTAATTTCACGGAACCGAGCGACGTGGATTCATACGTCTGTTCCCTGCTCCGGCCAGGGCGTTTCTGAATGGAAGTGGGGTGTGGCAAGCCAGTAGTCCTTCGGTGAACGACATAGAGGTCACTTTGAAAATCCACATTCGTCGGCTGCCAGCCGTATTGTGAAATAACAACGCAAATATGCATATTTTATTTTATTTTGTGAATATCGTGCGTAAATATCATTTTTTTTGCGATTATCATAAAAGAAACTAAATTTGCTACAATAAGCAATAAAATTATATCCGAAAAGACGTTCATAAGTAGGGGAGTTTGCACTTGAAAGTGTTTTTTTAAAGACCTGTTACTTTATTTTTTTCTAGGCTTATTAAAAGACTTATAAAAAAAATGACCGATATTTTTAAGGGCCAAGATATGTTCTACACGCATTATTTAATTGAAGCATCTTTAATATTTCTAAGCGATCAAATTTTTAAAACAAAAACACATGATTTTGTGTGATTTTGCATTATTTACTATGGCTTCATCTTAAAGGCATCAAGGATAAAACTACTTGTCTTTATATTATATCACAGAATGAGTACAAAAAGTTATCTATATATATAAAAATGAATATAGGTATGTTTGTTTGTTTGCTTGATTGTTTGTTTGTGCTCTATGTATTGCTATAATTAAGGATAGGAAATGTTTAAAACTTTCAAAATACCTTCTTTCCACCTTCGCGAAGTTTCTGAATTATTACAACCACACGACAATACATCTGAAAAGTTTTTTTTTATCATTATTAAAACTCTTACGAAACTGTAAAAAATGTCACAATTTGAGAATTACATTTTGCAAACCATCGATTGTTAAGTCAAAATTAAATTTTCCAATAAACTCTTCAAATTAATGAATTCAATCGAAGTACGATTTTGTTTAGTACCTACTCATCTATGGTAGATACTAATCAAAATTGAATACTTTGAATCCAATCAAAAATGGTATTCATTTTAAATAGATACCTATGTTAGGTTGATTTGATTGATTGTTCTTCCATACTAATATTATAAATGCGAAACTGCTCGAGTTTGTTTATGACCTTTTCACGCATAACACAATATAAAGACTTAATAATTCTTTCACCAATATAAAGCTAAATTATATGCGCAGACTACAGGTTGTATATGATGGTAAGCGCTGGCGTTATGAAATTATAAATATTAATATAATATATTTGTTATACGTTTTCTGTCGCTAACAAAAGCGAGTTTTTGCTAACGTCAGAAAAAAATCTTTTCCATGGAAACAATGTTTATATATTTTTGGGCTCTATGCTGGTAGGTAGGTAGGTATTCAAATATTAGAATTGTTTTTTTTTTTTGGACAAGCTTGGAATAAATGTCAGATGAGAGTTCCTATATTAAAAATATAATTCTTAACGATTATAAAGACTGAATGATAAAAAGAGTATTTTTTTATTATATTAACGAACTTCCAAATATAATAAAAATAAACATCTGAAATGTTTGTAAGCGCATAAATTCCGAACGAATGAACAAAATTGGATAAGTAATTCTTTTTTTCTTTGATTATGAAATTTAGGTGGTAGGCGAGATGTTTTAAAACTGAATGTAAGGGAATGAATATATGGAATGCGGGAGGGGATGGGGGTGGGGTGGTGGGTAGATAATTGATAAGTGCAAGCGCTACAGTAATTTCCCGTAATACCATGCGAGCGAAGCCGCGGGGAAAAGCTAGTATAATATAAAAAATGAATGTTTGTATTTTACGAAAAATTAAAATTTGTATTAAAAAATTGCAATATGTGGCACGCAAGCTTTTTGAAACTGAATGTACCGGGAGTGAATGTACGGAACGCGGGAGAGGGAAGGGGATCGCGGGAGAGGGGTTTGCGGAAGAGGGGAGAGGGAAGACGGGAAAGGTGGAGGGGGAACGTGAGAGGAAGGGGACATGGGAGGGGAAGGGGAGGCGGGAGGAAAATGTGAAAAGACAAGCAGGTGAAACGATTTCTTTATTAGTGGCATTGCAACGCAAGCCGGGAGCTCGCTAGTAATATATCAAAATGAATGTTTGTAATATATGAAAAACGAAAATTTGTATTAAAAAATTGCAATAGGCACGCGAGCCGTTTGAAAACTGAATGTACCGGGACTGAATATATGGAACGCGGGAGAGGGGGGGGGGGGGGGACGCGGGAGGTGGGTTTGCGGGACGATTGAGCGGGAGGGAGAGAAGGAAGGTGGAGGGGAAACGCGTGAGGGGGAGGGGACGTGGAAAGGGGAGGGGAGGAGGAAAGGGAACGGGAAGAATAAGAAAGGGATAAAAATTTCTTTACAGGTGGCATCGCATCGGTGGCATTCAAATTAGGCAAATAATGCATTGAAAACACAAGTCTATAATAGACAGGTAGCATTTTGAATAACCAAATGAGGTTAATGGCATATTATAAGAATCTAGAAAATGAAACAAAACAAATTATGCATAAAAATTTATAATTTTTTTAAATAATTGTAATTTCGGGGGGCAACTGTCGAGGATCTGTTGTCGGGTAACTCGTATTGACTTATCTTTATTTTACATCAATACCAAAAAATATATGATAGCTATAAATGATGACATTTTGTTATTGGAATTTCTGAACCATTTATTATTTCATGTGACATTTGTTGCGCACTTCGAATGCATTATCAAACCGTACTTCAATCGCGTGCATTCGTCTTGTTGACATGCTATTTAATTACGTATTACAATGCGTTTCCTTGTAAGCGCAGTATACTTGGTAATGCATCAAGTTTGTGGTTTTCTTCAAATCTATTGTGATGCCATTGCCCGCAGGAGTGAGTCGGAAGTATTTGTGGCGGGGAAGAGGAGAACAAAGGGGCAATTGAAAAGTACCTACGAGTACTAGTTGAGGTTAGACAAACATAGATAAAGGCATTTCAATTTTGGTTCTCTTACCAAGGGGCCATTTAAGTATTACGTAACGCAATTTGGGGGGTGGGGGGGGGGGGGGGGGGGGTCTTGGAAAACGTTACTGTGCGTTACCGGGGCGGTAGGGGTGTTTGAACAACGCGTTACGTAACATGTTTTTTTAAATTTAAATAAAAAACTAGGGAATTAAAATCTTCCGAGTTGGCAACCCTTTTCTTTTATGTTTTACGGGGATCCCTCGATTGTACTGTACGCCATTTTAATTTTTTTTTCTCCCAAGTTGGCAACCCCTTTCGTTTAAGTTTTACGGGGAATCCCTCGACTGTATTGTACGTCATTTGTATTTTATTTTTGTTGTCAAAATCAAATCAAATTGATAAAAATAGTCACTTGGGTGTTACGTAACGTTTAGGAGGGGGGACAGATACAGTACAGGTACAGTTACGGGGGAGGGAGGATCAAAAATCTTCAAAAATTGCGTTACGTACGCCACCCAATGCAATATCGATAAAATATCTTCGAAAACAAAGGTAATGATTACATGTTATGAAAAAAGAAAAAAACTACAAGTTCTGCACATCTGTCAGATTCTACACAAATCGGCATGACAATGATTGCATTGCGTTAAAAAACGCCCTTTCTGAATAGATAAAGCTCAAATATGCAAAATTTTATTCTCCCTATTAACCATTTTTCTGATCGCAATAAAAAAAAAAACTGCTTTTATAATATAATCATAATCTTTCAAGAGCTTGTTTTGGTATTAATATAATGTTTATTTTCAGTATGAATTCAATTTAACTTAAAACGTGCAAGGTTCTTCAATCCCAGTGATTGACATTACTTGAAATGTGTTTTGAGAATCGTCGAGATAACAAAAGATTTACTGTAAATATTTAACTGCACCAGAAGTCTGTTCCATTGGATTTTGTAAGTAATTCTACCCAAGAGAAGAGAACCCAACACTGACGGAGCCCAGCTTATCGTGTCTCGTCGGCCACCACTCTTCTAAGCTACTACCTAACTGACATCTGTTGAGACACCTCGAAACTACATACATACAACAATCTGTACTAACGACATTTGTTGAAGGATACTGAAATTACACTTGCAATCCTATATACCAGAAAATAAAAAAAATAATTTATGAAGGCTGTATACCGCCAGGATTATGGTAACCTTTAATATCTAAGTAATAAAATTTTAAGGCGCGGCTTCCCTCATTTCTTTCGATTTATTACATATTTTCCTTAAATACTTTAAGTTTTAAAGCTCTTAAAAAATATGTTATTTTGAAGACAATATCTATCCATTCCCCTCGCCAAAAAGGTAATTTTATGAAATTCCCTCGATGGAAAAAAATCGCAAAGTAGGCTCCGAAAATTATTATAAACACTTTTTTAAAGCTATACCTATCTCGGAAAAAATTCAGTGTTTCTTTAAATGCTATTTTAGACAATCCCCATCTCTATTTTAAACGAGTCGTGTTCTATTAAACATTTTCATAATTTTCGCTTAAATATTATTGTTTTTAATATTAACGCGCTCCCTCTAACATTCGTATTTACATATCTCTCCATCTTCTTATTTTTGAGCTGGTACCCCTGGTCTTCGCTCTATTCCCGTCACAAATTACAAAAACTGTTTCATAAAATTTACAATATTTTGCCTTCCGTGAACCTCACCCACCAATTTATTTGTAAAATATTTAAAGTGGGTCATTTTAAAGTTATGTCAACCAATTTTGTTATAAAGTTATTTCGCTGAGTACTCGCGGATCAGGGGTTCTCAACATATTTAGCATCCACGACCATCGCCAGTGTTTAATATGATTATTTTGATCAATACGCTCTGTTCAATATTCTATATGGACTCAATTTACACCTAGAGCTTTTTTTTACAATAGCATCACACAGGATGCCCTAAGGAAAATAATTCTACTCAGGGCCAATGACATCTTGGGGGAAGCTATGTGAAGGGTCTTTTTAGGGGAAGGAAGGAGAGGAAGTTCTAAGAAGAAGGGAAAGAAAAAGGTATGAGAGGTGGGTAGGAATCTGGGGATCAGTGTGTCCAGGAGTGACGGACGAATGAATCCTTCCTTTCCATTGGTAACTAAGGTAGTAATCAAATTTAATCAATATATAAAAAATAATGTTTCTTTATTTGTCCTTTATGCGTTCATCCGATTGTGATGAAACTTTGGGGATTTGATATGCGCTTGCCCGCGATGGTTTCTATACATATGGTAGCTCTGGCGTTATGAATTTTTTTCCTATACTATTAATCGGATTCCGATGAAAATTTAGTGAGTTGTTGTGCGCACGCCCGCGAAGGTTTCTATATATACTGGTGAGCTCTGGCGTTATGAAAATTGCGTAAAATTGTGCAATAGGTGGCGCGCGAGTTATTTGAAGAATGGGTGTATCTAAAGTGGTTTAGCGGGAGGGAGGGAAGGCGGGAGGGGGAGGGAAATCCGAGAGTGGCAGGGGGGAACAAAGGAGGGGGGTTCGTGGGAGGGGTATGATAGAGAAGAAGGGGAAAGCGGGTAAGGTGGAGGGGGAACGCGGGAAGGGGACGCGGGAGATGAAGGGAAGGCGAAAGGGGAACGGGAACGAATGGTAAAGGACACGCAGGGAGAAAGAATTTCTTTTTTTAAGTGGCATTTCGACGCATGCCGGGAATTCTCTAATATTTACATAAATTTGTTTATTTTTTAAACAAAATATTGTTGAACATTGCTTTGTTGATTTGAATGAACGCAAACTGTTCGGTAGATAAAATGCACATAAAATCACGTGCTCTTAGAGTCAATGCACCATTACTAGTACTCGTAAGTAGTCTTTGCTCTCATTGCGCAACATTCATTGTTGACGGTCATTTTTATTTATTTATTAATCTATACTAATATTATAAAGAGGAAAGATTTGATTGTTTGTTTGTTTGCATTGAATAGACTCCGAAACTACTGAACCGATTTTAAAAATTCTTTCACCAATAGAAAGCTACATTATCAGCGAGTAACATAGGCTGTATATAATGGTAAGCTCTGGCATTATGAAATTTGTATAAATGAAAATGTGTGTATTTCATATATTTTTGCAGGAGGTAGGAAAGGTAGGGGGAAGGTGGGGTTCGTGGAGAGGGAAGAGACGAGGGAGGGGGAAGGCAGTGAAGGTTAAAGGGAACTCAACGCCCGGGAAAGGATAAGAAGGGAGAGTCAATTTATTTCTTTGAATGGCATAGCAACGCATGCCAGGAACCAGCTAGTTTTTATTAACTTTGTACCCTCTCAACATTAATACAGGATAAAACCCTCGGAGACTTAAAGACATTATATGTTTATGGAAAATCAAATCGTGAATTTTGATTTAAGACGACAATATACCCTAAAATATATTCAGAATCTTAATGACGTAAGTAAAGGAGCCGTGTACACAAATTTCGACTCGCGACCCGTGTATTGGACGGACCTACTGTCGAATTTGCACTATCAAAGAAAAGAAGAAGAAGACAAATAATGTGGGAATCTTAACGACGTAAGTGAAGAAAGCGTGTAAACAAATATACGCCCGCGGCACGGCGTATTAGACGAACGTATGGTTCAAATCGCCGTAGGGGGCCTGGAGATTCGACCTTTCCGCCGCGTTCATTTTAATTAATACTGAAGAACGTGTTACAAATATTTAAGACGTTTCTTTATGAATCCCTCCCGAAGTTATTAATTCATCGTCTAGAAAAATAAAATCTGGTGCTCACCACTAACTTTGTGGTTGAAAAACTTGTTATAAAGTTTTAAAATAGTTGTACGTAAAATATGTATATTAATGGTAAGGTATTGTTTTTTATTAATTTTAAATATAAAGAACTTACATCCCCAGGGATCTGTTGGAATGAAAAAGTTATTTTTGTTACGAATTCGCCGGAAATGATTGAAATGTGAGTTTTGAGCAAACAAAAATTATTAGGGCTGTGTACCGCCAAATTAATGCTAAATCACTTTTATCGATTTATCTTTACTGCGAATCGGTTTACATTATCAATGCAAAAAATATGCTTTGGATAAATTGAAAAATTTTTTTACCGTTTTCATGGAGTAGAATTTGTTAATTACTTCACAAAAAACATAAGCTTAAACTGCCAAAAAATGTTTTGGTAGGAAGCAGTCACTTTGTGGTTCTGAAGTAAAACAATAACTTTGTTTGTAACCACGATTTGTTTATTTAATTTTTGAATACCGACCGGTTTCGCTTACCCTGAAGATGCTTGTGTTAAGTGAAACCGGTCGGAATTTAAAAAAATTAAATCGTGGTTAAAAACAGTAAAAAATGTGTTTTTTCCCCTTATAAATGTTGAACGCATATAAGAAACTTTTTTAAAAACACAATTTATGGCAACAATTATTTGTGATAGTTTCCCTTTATTACTGTTTTTTACTTATAAAATTATTCACAAAATAAATTTAATAAAACCTCTTTAGCGCTTGAAATCGTGATCTCTAGACTCAGTTTGCCAAGCGATTTTTATGCCTGTTACATCGTCCAATGTGAGGCCTTCTAAGAAATCATTCAGTTTTGGCTTGTGGCTTCCTCTTTGTCACTTAGAGACTGAAGTTCGAGAGATCCCCTGTCGCGAAAAGTCTAAATTGATAAGATTGTGGTGTACGAGATAACGGTGTAAGATTGTGATTTACGGAATATGTCAATCCGCTTTTCTACCTCACAAAGGAAGAAAATCAAAAAGTGAAAAGAGGATCAATTGATCAGGTTGGAACTTTGTCCTCCTTCTACCAATATGTCGATTCCACGTGAACTTCCTACTTGCATGTATATGTATGTATCAGGGACGTACAGTATGTATGAAAGGGTGTGTTTATGTATGTAACAGGGTTTTCGGTGTTATTACCATTAATTTAGCCCCTTTGTTCAGATAATGACCCAATTTCATGAAGGTTTGGGGAGAGTACACAGTGTACCTAATACTATACGTAATGTGCGTGACCATATATATGTATAGGCCGTCCATAAGAGTGGAGGATAAATGATAATGAAAATAATACTAACCTAACTATAATTTTAAAAAATCAGAGTGTGCAATTCGCACACAGTAGAAGTGAAACCTTCAGAAAACTTAAGTAGACAAGAGTGGGGAGACTACGAAGCACTTTTTTTATCAATGTGAAGGATGATTTTTCCTATATTTTTGTCGTCGAATTCCAGTGCACCTTTTCCTGTACATTTGGTCATCTTATTCGTATTTGTGGTTTCTTCTTCGGAGTCGCTGGATGTCGTTTTCTGTTGCCTGTTCATTTTGGGGTGGTTTGAAGATTGGATATTGATTTTAATAAAATAATGATTTTGCTAAAATAAAAGTGCTTTTTTTTGGATTTCGTAGGATTCAGCCCCTGGCTGAATGACTGCATAGATTCGTCAGGCACTTTATAACGTGGATTTATCGTATTATATTGGAACCGATTACCCGTGAATAAAATAAATATTCTCTCGCAGGCTAAATCCTATGGATGTATGTGTTTGTCTCTTTTTAGTGTCGCTCGCTTCCGTTTCATCGAGTTTCAAATCACAACGGTGCTAAATAAGTTTTCACTTAAAAAAATTTTACTTTCATCCCACCAATAAGTTGGAAGTTTTTATATACGGTGCGTTTCAAAAGCTTGAACAAAAAATGTGGTAAAATTCTAAAATTCGGTTTCACTTACAAGAAACTAGAAGATATTTACGCCGAGGGAGAAACATGCACAAAATAGGTTATAAGTACTTATTAGGTCCTTAGCGTAGGTTATTTAAATAATTTTTCCAAATTTACATTGAAACGAAACCTTCCGGCTAACGTCACATCATAGGTACCAATAAGAAAAAAACACGGCGTTGAAACTGTCAAAACATGGAAAAAAAAGGAACACTAATGTATCTTTTGTCATCTCCCCCGATGTAAATATTTGTTTATTCTACTAATGAAGTTAAAACGAAGTGTTATTTCAATAATTGGTGCGTAAGTGAAGCAGAATTCTAGAACTTTACTTGTTTTTCTTTATTCATTTAATTGTTAGTAACATGATTTGAGGATTTTTCGAACACTATGCTTGGCACATACCCGTGTTGTGGTGGTCGAAATATTAGCAAACTCCAAAAATGACAGCTTGCTTTAAGAGCAACGCCCCTGGTTTGTTATGCGATACTGACAGAAAATGCTCAAACTCATTATGTTTCCACGTGCAGTCGATAATGAGTTGTTATTGAGGTAATAAAATATTTTATTTTGATTTGAAGTTAAGATGAAGGCCATGCCAAATAATACAAAATCATGTGTTTTTGGTTTGAAAATTTGATGGCTTGGAAATATTATAGATGCTTCAATTAAATACTGCAAGTAGAACACATCTTGGCCTTGGAAATAATCTAGTATTTTTTTAATAAGTATTTTTGAAAGTCTGGAAAAAATAAAATATTAGGCCCATGAAAACTGCTTTCAAATGCCAAAATCTCCTACTAATGAATCCATTTTCGGATAAAGTTTTATTATATAACGTTGTAAAATTAGTTTTTGTGTCCGAATTTCACAAAATAAAATAAAACAATGAAATTCCGCGCTGTTTCGGCATGAATCAAAATGGGCGGCGTTCATCGAATTTGGAATTAAGAATTAAACCTAATGCCGTCCGCATAAAGACTATGTGCAATGTGCATTTTGTATCAGTTACGCCCCGCGGCCCCGCGCGTGGTGGCGACTGTACGTCCCTAGACTCTGCGTCGCTATGTTCCGTGAAATCGATTTTAAATTTCCTTGTTATTATAATAAATACTGAGTAAGAAAGGAGTTAATGTTTTTTTCAAGCCTTTAGGAAATCAACCCATAAAAAACAACTCTCGAATCCTTCTCCAACCTTTCCAAAATAGTCATTTGGAGTATTTTTAAGTCCCTTCCTGAAAGAGGTGTGGATTCCGATTTAGAATTTTCCAAGGACTAGTGGATCACCTCAAGCTAATTGTGTGTTTTTGTGTTTTGCGCTGTGTATTGTGTGGTGTATACTGCACACTTAGTGAACAGTGCTCAGTGCACATTCCGGTGGCTTGTGACTCGTGACCCGAGACTCGGGAGCCACGACCGCGGGCAGCGACTCTCCCAACATTGAATACTCCCAACTGTCCTAACTGTACAAAGTACCCGATGCGACTCATCGCCCTAACATCTAATAATAAACAGTCAAGAGCCGTTGCCGTTCTGGCGAGTGGCGACTGATCCCTTATGTCTCGTCTCTGGCTATTTGTGAAACTGGGGACGCCGGCTTTTACTTTCTTTTGCCTAATAATGATCTTGTCGGGAAATGCGCTCATCTTCTCATTTTCTGCTAGTCACTCCCTCACAATGCCAAGTACCTATAAAGGTACCTAGTTAGGCCATATATATTTGAAGGTCTAAATCGGACGATCGATAATTTCCTATATCAATGCGATATTGACTACAACCTATGGTCAGTTAGCAATATTTGCGATTCTGGAAAGGAAAAATGATACTAGTAAATATTACAAAGCTGTATGGCGCTTAAGCCATTTTTCCTTTCCAGCTCGATATGATTCCGACTTCCGACAGTCGGTTGATAAAAGCCGCCGTTTTTAGCGAGGCCTCCCGAGTGACAGATAAGCTGTCAATAAACACAACTTTTTAATAATGCCGTTCGATGCGCAAAATTACTGACTTATTCATGAAATTCGCTCATTCTTGCCGGGACCGCCCCGTGATAGTGGGACAAACTGTTCAAGCATGGCTAAAGACCTCATCAACTAATTAACTCCCGTTTAGTCTCTAAAACTACATGCGAAGCGCCAATGTACATTAAAGTTAGTGTTTCAATTCGAAATTGTGAATTTATTAGCATTTTTAATTTTTACGTAGCCGTTTGACATTTACGGATGTAAATTCATACACAGATCCGCCAGTGTTGCCATCGTATATCGAATTCTTATTAATTCCCTGTCAATATCTGCTTGGGTATAAAATCATCGGCAGTTACGTCTGCCGACACGGTATTGTAAAGATATCGATCGGACCCTGGACATTTTTATCACACTGCTTAATTTTCCAAAATTTGATTAGATTTTACCTGTATTTAAAGATAATATTCTGAAAATTTCAAGATACTTTGTTCCAAAAAAAAATACACGTGATTTTGGGTATGGGGGTAGTCTAAAACCTCACCACATATCACCAGGAAGAGAGGGGAGGGGGTTAAAAAGTTGCTAAAAAACATCACGTGATTAATGAACGATATTGGGTAAATTATCTTAACTATAGTAATAGTAATCATAACTATGCAGATGATTTTACAAACATTCCGAGTGTCGAGATAAGAAATATCAATTTAATATCACCCGCGTAGTAAATGTCTCTGTACTCTTACTCTGAACTAACAAATTATATTATAAATTATAACATATTCGTGTAGCGATTATGTACCTACCTAGTTACTACCCACCAGATAAACTGTTTTAATTGACCTAGGTTGCGATTTTAAACATAACGTAATAACAAGCACAATTTTCACAAGATAATTATTGCAATGTTAATTATTATCGCCATAGAAACTTGATCTTATCATAAATCATAAAATAATCAGTGTCACAGTCTCCTAAACTTGTGATTTGTGAACTGTGATACTATGGCATCCTCAATGGTGTTGTGAGGCTGAAGGCAGGGGAGGGGAAATAGAAAGGGATAGAGGAAGTGGGGAAGTACCTGGCTATTCTGATTTGGTCACTAAACATGGCTAAAGCCATTTCAAGTAACGTTTCAAATCTCATTGGTGGCCTTACACCTGGGCGATGCTGAGAGTATCTTCCATTCTGGAACGTGCCGCGAATGTACTATATATTATTTTAAATGAAATAATTGTGAAATAACATTAATTAATCAAATGAAATTTATTTGCGCACAACGGATTTTGAATCCGCGACCTTCGGATTGCTAGTCGAGAGCCTTAGATCTCGATCGCGGAGGCCGTCAATCTCAGTCATTTTAACCATCTCTGAAATATACCTACATGTGTGCGACATCTAGTTGTAAACTTAATTTCCATGGGGAGCCACGGAGTATTAAAACATATTTTTAGAGCGTGTTCACACACAGCTATAAAAGATTCCAGACACATTCCCAATGGGAACATATGGCGAGTGATATGCTGAAATAGGCCAAGCTACATCTTTTATAGCTGTGTGTGAACACGCTCTTATCCTATTAGCCTCACTCGGTGCAACGCTAATTCTAAGCAGAATCCCTTCATTTATCGTGCACCACACACTTTCAATACACACTATAAACAATTTGACATTTTTAACTCTGCACCACACTCCATAAAACCACACAGGCGGTCTCTCGATAATTTACAATAACTGTTGATACCCCTCTAATCCTTTTTCTCTGTCTTTTATAAAACTTTTTATCGTGCATATTTTTATTATTATACTTTAAATAAAGTATCCCCCCATCCTCCCCCCATCCTACCCCCATCCAACCCCCCCCCATCCTTCCCCCTCCCTTTTCCCACTCAATTAACTTGTTTCTTGTAATGTAATTTTTCATTATCATCTCTTAAATCACTTCACTTACATAATAATACCCATGTGAAAACCTGTAAATGGTACAAATTTATCACCATCGTATCACTGCATAAGTTAATGTAACTCTTGTGTGTAACTCTTCTTTATTCACTAAATAGTTCATACACATCAGTGAATACCTATTATTGCTTAAATAATTTATACATATTATTTTATCAAACATTATAAATTATGGTAACTGTTGGTTTTTTTTTTTTTTTTTTTTTTTTATATGAAATACCGCACAAGAGTCCCAACTGCTCCCGTCTGGAGCCAGTGAGACTATGGCATTCCCAATTGGGGTATGTTGTGAGGCTGAAGGTAGTGGGGAGGGGAAGGAGATAGGGAAGAGGAAGGTGGGGAAGTACCTGGCTATTCAGATCTGGTCACTAAACACGGCTAAAGCCATTTCAAGCAACGTTTCAATTCTGAATGGTGGTCTTACACCAGGGCGATACTGAAAGTATCTTCCACTCTGGAACGTGCCGCAAATATACTATATATTATTTTAAATGAATAAATTGTGAAATAACACAAATTAATCAAATAAAATTTATTTGCGCACGCCGGGTTCGAACCCGCGACCTTCGGATTGTGAGTCGAGAGTCTTGCCTCGGGACCACGGAGGCCGTCATCGGTTTTACAAATAAAATAAAATAAAATCTGTAATAATTAATAATTAAATAACCATTGTGTGTTTTCGTATTTTAATAAATTGTTCCATAAGAATTAAACACTGTTGAAATTCGGGCGATTCGTATTTTTTCGAGTTTTGATAGCTTGTTTCTTTAAATGCGTTCATAAATTTTTAGTAAGCAATGCATTTTTTAGAAGTTTTCGCTTATATTTTTTAACAATTTGATTTTAATTCTGTTCAAGCGAAACGGTAGAAAAAGCTTCAATTTGTTCTAAGAATATTTTTTAATTTTTATAACGGAAACCGATTCGTAGTAAAGATTTATCTAAAACAGTGATTTCACGTTGAGCTTCGTCTGGACATAGAAATAGAAAATATCTCTCACGTTATCTGTTGAATATTATATTCGTTACAATTTCATCGACTTGACGAAGTTTGTCTTCAGTAAATACGAGTTTCCGGATAGTTGAAATTTCAGGAATGTAATATAATTTGAAGCATGACCTCGTGGCCTCGTGGATGAATTATTTGCATAATACGATGTCAATACACGTGCGTGTTTTTAACACGTGGACTGTCAATCTTCGCCGTGCCGAATCTGCGCGCTTTTCCTGGGAAAACTCAATAACAGTTTGTCACTGCGCAAATTCGAAATAATACGTCGCGTCGCTTCGTATTGCTTTGGATTATTTTCAAATGCAAGCAGTTCTTTTATAAAAAAAAAATAAATTATTATAAAATTTAGGTCAGAATTTTTTTTAGCTTGTTTTATTTTGAAATATATATTTTTTGCCTTTTTCCTCTCCATAAGTTTCATCCTTATATACAAAAATAAAGGTTTTTTTGTTTGTCCCTTATTAATCCGATTGCGATGAAACTTTGACGAGTTTTTACTCGCATGCCCTCCGAAGGTTTCTACATATAATGAAGAGCTCTGGCATCATGAAATTTGTATAACAAATTTACAATATGTGGCTCGCGAGTTGTTTAAAATATGTGAAAATTTCATATAGTTTAGGGGAGGGGAATCCGGGAGCGGGGAGGGGAATGAAGGATTGGTGGTGTCTTGGGAGGGGGACGAGGGAGGAGGAAAGGCGGGAAAAATGTAAGGGTAATGCGGGAGGAACGGAGACGCTTGGGAAAGGACACGCAGTTACAAGTTCTTTATTTTATTGAGTGGCAACGCATTCCGGGTACTCACTAGGTGTCAATAAATTTTATAAAATCTGATCAAGCTTTATATGTTTCATGTTTCAAGAAATCATTTAAAATTACCTATTTATAAAGCACACAAAATCTGGAATTATATTAATCGTCTCACGCTCTTAAAAAATAGGTGCTAATAAAATTGTTTGCTTCTGCAAGTAACTAAAATATAAAAAAAAACTGAACACCACATCCAAGAAATATAGAATTTTTAATAGTTTTACTGATTGGTGACGTCAAAAATAAGATTTTTAATTTTATTGATTAGATTTTGGGTAAATAATTTAATCCGACAGACAATCACTTCGGAATTCGTATCACAATCGTTGCATCACCAGTGTTTCCAATTCAAATCGAATGATGTAATTTATTGAAGTATATACAAAGTTAATTGTGAGTGCTAATCACTCTCCCGCCTTATCTACAGTAGATTGGATACAGAGCGCCACCTCTGCCCTCACCTGCTCTGCCACGGGGTCAGCCGCTGCTCACGAATCGCCTTTTATCGGCGCATGATTTCAAATAATCTTCTTGACACGTGTTAGTGCTTCTTCTTTGTTTTCATAAGACTTAAAATGTAAGCCTTCCTCAAAAGTTTACAGTTTTGCCAAATCTTCGCTGTTATCACCCTTCAGTAATAGCCCTTTTCTTTGTCGTCGTCATCCGTTCTTACCGTGTCATTTGTTAGCCGTCTGAAATGCCTTATAGCATCAAAATGTCACGGGGAAGAAGTTTGGTTTGTGGCTGTTTTTTCGGCTGCCTTTGTCTTGCTCCTTGTTTCTTCTTCTTCTTTTGCTTGGGGGGGGGGGTTGGGGGGGGGGGGTCAGAGAGGTCTAGGTCTGTGAGCTAGTCCAGGGCGCCTCCAGCTAGTCTGTGAACCTCATGAATCCCGACGGGGCATTCATTGACTATATGTTCGATGGTGTGCCCCGTACAGCATTCACACATCGCCGACTCTTTAGGGCCCCATCTATCCATTTGGTGGGCATTTGGAGCACCTTATCCGATTGATGGCGGACCAGAATTCACGAGCAACGAGAACCTAACTGTCTCTCAGTGGGGTCTTGTATGAAAGGGGCATTTCCCACGTTGGCCGATTGCCACTCAAGTTTCCACCTATCTTCTGGCTGATCGGAGGAGTCTCTCTCCTTCCATCCAGAAGGGTTTTCGGGGCTTCAAGTGCGAAGGTTTTGCACTTTTTTGAAGCGCCTTCTAGAGATAAACGAAGAAAACATAGCTAATAGCTTTAATAAATAAGCATCACTTAAATCGGACACGTGAGTATTAAAGTATCACGTATTAATTATTATTAACACGTGAGCGTCTATATGCGTGGTTGAATTTCAGAACCCGGCTTAGAGTGCGTGTCTGACGCCACGCAGTACGCACCGCGTCACCAAAACATCTGTGTTCGTGAACTTTCAAACAAAGCTACCGTTGTAATTCAGTTTCGAATTCAAGAATTCGTCAAAAGATGTTGGTTTGCATGGGGACGTGCCCCAGGCAGGTATAAGTGCTACAAATTTGTGAATTTGTATTATCTCTCCGGGTATGGAAAGATTGACGTTTATACTCAGTTGTGAGTAATAATATCAAGCGACTATACATATATATTACATATGACGTCATTACCTGTCCCGGTTACTTTATCCCGCTGACTAGCTATCACTGGATGACAGTGGATTCGAGGAACGGGCAATTTTTGGAATCGGTTCCTATTGGATTTATAAAATGGTCACCAACACTAACTATGCGAAACCGAATCAAAAGCCGCCCGCAGGGCCAAGCAGCAAAAACCTGTGGAGCGGTTTAAGTCCCGGTGATGATTCACACTGTGGCATTTAGCTGATCGTCGATCATAGAAATGGGCCTCTAGCCCACAAGAATTGATTTTTTTTTTCAATATTATGGTACCCAACCTGCCTGAAGAAAGTTTGTCACTGAGATTTCGTTTAACCATTTGAATATTTCATTATTTAACCATTTCACAATAAATCAACATTTGACCTGAATTTGAGGTAAAAATTTTTTCAGCAAACAAAAAATATAGTAGGTGGTTTACTAGGTAATTACATTTCTGATAGCATGCAACATACAAAAACAAAAATTTAAGTCCAGGCGCACACGGGCAACTTTATTTGCTGCGAAGGTTGGCGACTATTTCAAAATCCATCCCAATTTAAATAAAGTTTCCCTAGTGTGTGTATCTTTATTTCATGTACCGTGATGGATTTTGATTCAGCGACTCAACTCTAGAGTGAAAGATATTCTCAGTATCGCCTTGGTGTAAGACCACTATTCAGAATTGAAACGTTGCTTGAAATGGCTTTAGCCGTGTTTAGTGACCAGATCTGAATAGCCAGGTACTTCCCCACCTTCCCCTTCCCATCTCCTCCCCACTACCTTCAGCCTCACAACATACTCCCATTGGGGATGCCATAGTCTCGCTGGATCCAGACGCGAGCAGTTGGGACTCTTGAGCGGTATTCACATAAAAAATGTTACCCACAACTAAAGTTGCTCATGTGCGCCTTGACCCAGAAGGTTCTTGGTTGTTTCAAAAAAATTGAGGAATTCGTCAAATTTTTTAAGTTAATTTACACATGTGAAAGTTTTATTCTAGTCTATGATTATTTCAGTTGTACGACGCAACTAGCCTGTAGTGATAATAACAGAGCATGAATAGAACAAAATAAATTTGAGTTGTGTACTTGTTTTAGTTGTTTTTAATTCAATTTATCTCATTATTGTAATCAATTGCGCTCGTAAATTGTTACGACCTGCAACTGGTTGCAGTCCACAAGTATCTAAAAGTATAATAAATCTATTCAATTGTTATGTAACTCAACGTTAAGTGAACATACCTCCCTATACTATGCCTCTTTCAGAAATTTCAGTTGTAGTTGTTCAACTTTTGTTGAACGACTAAAGTTGAACAAGATTTCGTTCAAACGTTTCAATTATATAACTGATGTCGTTATTCAAGACAGCGTTAACTGAAATTATTAGTGCGTGTGTCTCTATAATTTCTGACCTCTCGAGGAACGAACTTGAGAAAATTTTCTTGAAATTGGTGCATCTTATACTATTTTGATATAGATGGCATTAAAATATTAGAAGATACTGAAGGGTAACTAAATCATTTACGAATTTCGGAAGAACAATTTGATCAACTTTAAAGGTTAACCTTTCTAAAATAAAAGATAAATTTAAAAAACAGGATTATGATGCGTGTGCATTAAAAAACAATAAAACACATACAGTTGTTACAGACCACTTTTATTTTATGCACACTCTACCGGTTTCGGAAGAACCCTTCCTTCATCAGGGGAATATGAAAACTGTTCTAATATTCTCCTGACGAAGGAAGGGTTCTTCCGAAACCGGTAGAGTGTGCATAAAATAAAAGAGTAACAAATAATAAATAATAGAGTGTGTAACAAATAAAATAAAAGTGGTCTGTGGTCTGTAACAAATTTATGTTTTTTTTATTGCGAATTATGGCGAGCCACAACGTCAATGCTTTTTACAAATATGCATTGAAAAACATTCTAAAAACAATATTACAACTAAATTGAGATATCTGACAAAGGCAGATTCATTTTCAAGTCTCCTCTCTTTTTGATTTCATTACTAATCCTAATTTCTTCTTGTCCATGATTCTGAATGTATTATTTTTTGTGTTTACTGGAGTCAATCCTGCAACACCCTTTTCGAAAATAACATTTAATGTGGCATTTCCAATATTATTAATCTTGCTTTTGATCCCAAAGGTAGGAATGGCTTTGGTCCAGATCTAAACATCATATTTCAAACATTTCAGATATTTCAGGTAGGTATTGAAGAAAATGCCACAATGGTGGGTACGTATACTGTAAAAAATCGCAAGCGAGTTGAAATATGTTCACATAAGTATGTCGAATCGGTGTGAAACTCGAATGAAGACTGAAAAACTAAAGTGTACGAGCTTTCAACTTTAGTTACTCAACTAAAAACTTGACCAACTTTGTTGAAAGGGTGTTCACACTTGTCAATAAGCTTTGTCATTCAACAGAGAGTTGATCCACTAAAATTAAAACGTGTGAATGAACATTAGCCGTAAGCTGTGAGGCGTGAGGCGACATATTGTGTCAGAGCCGCGTGACGTCACAACCGCTGTCTTGTCAAGATATCAGCAAGTCATCGCAATCATTGTTTCCGCTGACCACCGCCCAAGGTCAAGCTCGTGGTGATGGTGTGTGGTGTGATCACTGATCACCAATACTATGCAGTACCTACTCTGGGACATGTCCGTAATACTATTATTATCCGGTATCTGGTTACAGCTGATATGTGGCAGCAGAGCTATTAGAAGAGTAATTAAAATTCTCGGCGGCAATGCTGCATCTTCGTTAATAATGGCCTGTTTTGAAATTCTAATACTTTGTGCGGAAACTTATTATTTCAAATGACAATCTATAGCTGGCGGCGATGGTAATAGACCTGCATATAAAATTAATAGAATCTGGAAGCACCAGAATTACAAGTTTGTTGGAATTATTCTAATCTATATATGTTACATATCTATATCTGGGTTACCTACTTTGGGTTAACTCTCATATTTTACGTAACCTTCATTTTGTTTCTTATATTTTATGATATTTCCTGTATTTTGTCAAAAACATGTACCGCACTCTGTGTAAAAGCCCTATGGGCGTTTAAATAAATAAACAATCAAATCCTCGTCCTACCCATCATAAAATTTTGCGTTTGCTTTCGAACATACGAACATATTATATATTATTATCAAAATATATTCCAGGATTAAATAAAAGCTTTTCCAATAACATGTGTTATTGGAAAAGCTTACGTATCTAAGTTTCTCTAAATAAAAATTGTTAATCTCCTATGCTAACAACAGGTAAGTATGGTCCAATGGTCCTGTATATTTTCTGCGTGTACAGAGTATAAATAAATTTTTAAAAATGCATGTTCATTTTTACTCAGCATCGTGCTATTGGTCACATGTCACATGCAATAATGAAGAACTGGTGGATGCAATATTTTAGCCATAAGTTGTTGTAATGTTTTGTCTAGTCTGTACCTAGTTAGAAGTAAGATTGTAAAAATATATTATAAATTTGTACAGCGCCCTCGAGGTGATTTTTCATATAAACGGCGCTATGCAAATCATCCGAATATTATAATAATAATTATTGTATTGTTGTATTTATTTGTTGATATTTTATTTCTGAAGATTTTAATTGAACATCTTTTGTTCAATCTTTCGGTAGGTACCAACCCACGTACAATTAACTCTGAACAGAGTTTTGTATAATATTAACATTTAATATTTAATTAACCCTGAAGATCGTTGAGTCCGCCCAAGAGATAATAATTAATAATAATAAAACCTGCTCTTGATCTGACACCAGGTTGGACATCGTGATTTATTATTCCTTCATCCGTGGTGTTTGGAAAAACACTTTATTTTTGTATTTGACATAGCAAAAAATAAATTAAAGCGTTGCAAGACTGGGACGAGGATGTTGATAATAATTTTTCTCGCGTATTTTTTCATGTTTTTCTCACACGCTTTTGAAAACAGCGAGAAAATAATTATCTTTGATTCAATCATTATTCAAATTAATCGTGCATAGATTACTGCTGTCGGATTAATAGATAAAGCTTCACCTTGGCGCGAATATGACTGCAGTTAAGGGGGTGTTCTAGTCTAGAAGCATGAATTGAAGGTGTTTTTTCAGCTCAATAAAAAAAAAAACAATAATATTTTTGTAGACATTATTTTAACAAATATTTATTTAACATTAAAGAATACATAAAAAAAGATCAAAACAAAAAAAAAAGTTATAGGGCGTTGAAGTGGGGGGGTTTCAAAAATATGGCGCGCCCTGGTTGACACGATTATAACCCTCCTGGTAGTCCGAAAAAAAACAATTAATTTTTAACTAAAACACATTTTTTTACCAGTTTTTTGACTTATCCGAATTTTTTCAGATAGTAAAAATTAAAATTTTGTTATAGTTCTGGTTTATGTAATAAAGTAATGTATAGAGAAGGCTCACACCACATTTCAAGTAAATTTGTTTAGTAGAACTTGAGATATCGTGTCAACCGTCTCGAAAAAAGTAGTTTTGAGAAAAATGCGTTCAAAGTTTTGTTCTATTTAGATTCTGGTTAGATTCCGTCTAAACCGCGACATTAAAATGGTTATAACTTTTAAAATAATGCTTATTTCGAAAAATCCTTTTAAGGACATATTTAAGAATATTTAAAGTTTGGAGTTATGAGGAAAAAAATTTTTTTTTTCTGGTCTAGAATACTGCCTTCTGGGTTTCTAAGGGTTTCTTGAAACCCTTTCTTCAAATGAAGGTTTCTGGAAACCTGTTGTTATAAATAATGTCTGATAAATAAACTTTTTAGTTGGTTTTTCAACAACTATTTGGCCTAATTGGTATTAATTGGACATTTTTAAGATGAGGTGACTGAAAGTTGAATAGTGACGTGACTAAAATGTTGATATAATTTTGTGTTTTCGTTTGCTACACATTCCTCGCGTACATTAAGGCGACGCTTCCCGGCTCAAAAAGAAGAAGATTGAGAGATATGTAATTACGAATGTTGAAAAGAGCACGCTAATATTTTCAATGATAAAATTGAAGCGAAAATTGTGAAAATGCTTAATAAAACATGACTCGTTTAAAATAGAGCAAAAATCTTGTGGAAGGTTTCTTAAGTATCATTTAAAGAAGCATTGTGATTTTTTTCACAAATATAATTTGTAAAATAATAGAAATAAACTTGTTTTAAATAATTTTCGGAGCATACTTTGCGATTTTTTTCTATCGAGAGAATTTCATATAACTTGCGTTTCGGCGTGGAACGTATCTAGATATTATCTTGAAAAATAACAAATATTTTTTTAAGAACTTCAAATGTTTAAGGGAGATACGTAAGAAATCCGTAGAAATTCGGGTAGCGGCGGCTTAAGTACGTGAGGAATAGTACGGCGAGTAAGGAGGTTTGCTACCTAATTTATTTTTGTGGCATTATAATAGTCCTCACGTCTTCTAGTTTGTCATGTAATACAATCAACATTTTAAAAATGAAGCATAGATCGGTTATTCCTCGCCAATCCTCAAGTGAGTGAATTTTAAAGATGTTTTATAAAAGAGTGTCAATAATTTTTATTTTACATATAATATTATCTTAGCGGACGCTGTGAGGAGGATCTTTTATGGAAAGGAAGGAGAGGAATTGCTGAGAAGGAAAAAAATTCGAAGGGTGGGTAGGAATCTGGGGATCAGTGTGTCAAGAAATGACGGACGTATGAATTTATCCGGTGCAGTTGAGAGAGTCCGGCTAAAGAGTCATGACCAGAACAAACCTCAACCAGTGGACCGGGGCACCCCTACTAAGTCATCAAACAAGCAAACCACTTGGGGTTATCTATGGCAGAGGTATTGGTCATCCAATAAATGGTTTCCGGGGCGGCGGTACCCATACCCACCTTTCAAATTGTATTATATGCAATTAATTTGTTCTAAGGGAAATTAACTTAAAATAAATCGTAAAAAATTTTGCTGAACTCTCGATATTTTCAATGTGAGTTTTATGGTGAGGTGCCGGACGTACCGTAAATGACGGAATATAGTCCAACGGCGGTCTTCGTGGTCTACAGCCATCCGGTGGTCGCAGGTTTAAAACCCGACGTGTGCAAATGAATTTTATTTGATTGTTGTTGTGTTTTCACAATTTAATCAATTAAAATAATATAAAGTATATTTGCGGCGCTTTCCAGAGTGGAAGAAACTCTCAGTTTCGCCCTAGTGAAAGACCACCATTCAGAATAGCTTTAGCCGTGTTTGATGACAAGATCTGAATAGCCAGGTACTTCCCCACCTTTCTTTACTCCATCTCCTTCCCTTCCTCACTTACCTTCAACCTCACAGCATACCCTAATTGGGGATGTCATAGTCTCAATGGCTCCTGATGGTTGAGAGCAGTTGGGGCTCTTTTATTTATTTTTTATTTTTATTTATAAACAGAAACAAACAGTACATTGGTTACAGTGGTGAAAAACAATTTACAAATATTAGGTATATATATTTCATGATTGGTACCTATAACATGTTTCTTTGTAGTATCTATGTATATTAAGTAATTACCGGGTGCGTAGTGGGTAGGTGTGTGTGTGTGTGTGTGTGTGTGTGTGTGTGTGTGTGTGTGTGTGTATTTGTGAGTATGTATGTATGCGTGAGTATGCGTGATATGTACGTATGAGTATGTATGTATGTATGTATGTATGCGCATTGAACAATTCACATCATTGATATGATGCTCTTTTTAAATCTGGGCAGTGAATCGAAGAAAATGTCGATGTTAGAATTTAGACAAATAGTATTGAAAGTATGAAAAGCACGATTGATTGGTGAATTAGTTGCTGCATTCGTCTTGTAATTAATTAAGCGTGTGGAATAATTCTGTATGCCGTGTACGTCTAAAGGGTATGTTAAAATTAACTAGGGAAAGAAGCTCGGTACAGTCAATGTTATTATTTAAAATTTTGTGTATGAATGTCAAATCAGCTATTGCTCGCCTTTGTTGCAAAGTTTGAAATGTGCAGTCGAAGTTATTGTTGAATTTGAAGGTTAGATATTTTATAAATTTGTTTTGAATTTGTTCTATGCTATCTATGTATACTTTGTACTGCGGGTTCCAAATTGGTGAGGCATATTCCAGTGTACATCTGACTAATGCAAAATATAACAATACTATTGTACGCGGGTTACTGAACACTTTACTTATTCGAAGAACAAAACCAAGCATTTTATAAGACCTGTGTGCGTTATTCGCATAAAAAAAGATTGACTACGGACTCTTGAGACAAATTCGACGGCCGGTGTGGTCGAGAGGTGAGGTTTTTGACTCGCAATCCGAAGGTCGCGGGATCGAATCCCGGCGTGACAAATAAATTTTATTTGATTTATTTGTGTTATTTCACAATTAATTAAAATAATATGTATCATATTTGCGGCACGTTCCAGAATGGAAGATACTCTCAATATCACCATGGTAAAAGACCACCATTCAGTTGCTTGAAACGGCTTTAGCCGCGTTTGGTGACTAGATCTGAATAGCCAGGTACTTTTCCACCTTCCTCTTTCCCTTCCCACTACCTTCAGCCTCACAACATACCCCAATTGGGGATGCCATAGTCTCAGTGGCTCCAGACGAGAGTTGCGACTCTTGTGCATAATTCATATAAAAAATAAAAAAAAATGTTCATGAAAGGAAGTGAATTGAAGTTTTTAATGGTTCTCAAATCAGAAAAAAAATCGTTTCCATGGAAATCGCTAATGTTTTGGAATAAATGTCAGATGAGAGTTCCTACATTAAAAATATAATTCGTAACAATTATAAAGACTGAATAATAAATAGTGTAATTTTTTATTATATTTACAAACTTCCAAATATTTAAATAAAAATAAACATCCAAAATGTTTGTAAGCGCATCAATTCCGAACGAATAAACAAAATCGGATAATTCTTTTTTTCTTTGAGCTACAGCATTATGAAATTTAGGTGGCAGGCGAGATGTTTGAAAAGTGAATGTAAGGGAATGAATTTGTGGAATGCGGGAGGGGGTGGGGGTGGGGGGAGGGGGGATAATTGATAAGTGCAAGCGCTAAAGTAATTTCCCGTAATACCATGCGAGCGAAGCCGCGGGGAAAAGCTAGTAATATTATATCAGAGCACGCAATTGAAAAATCTATATTTTAAATCATTTAATTTGATGCTTTCGTGCCTGTAAATAGTTTGCGTAATAAGAGAATATTACATAAGCTGTTTTGTTGGAAACCTGATGCTTCTACTGCCTATGACATAAACAGAAACTCTCTACACAGCATCCTATAGAACTATAATTAGATACATTTTAACTTTATACGCAAATATAAGAACGTGACGTGCTTACTAGAATATTTGAAGTATGTACTATTTACGATTGTTATTAAAAATATATTTGAGATAATGTTTTGACGTAAAGCCATGGGGGGTATTTCTTATCTGTGTTCAGATGTTATTGTTTACAAAGCAGCATACGGAACGAGGCAAATCAGATAGTATCTAGTACCAACATGTTACGTGCACAACTAGTAATAGATACGTGTGAGATCTTCTATCTAATAAAAACAAACAATATTTTTTTCTTGTTTCTTACGCCAATGCTACAAACAATAATATGTTTTTTTAGACAATGTGTTACATAAACCTACGTCAATGGAATTTTTAGACCATCCGCTCATGGAGAAACTGAAACAAATCCGATTGGCGACGCAAAAGCTATCCACAGGAAAGGAACTTGTGAATTTCATTGGCAGTCCGCACGCAGGCCGTGAGCCGCTACCATGGCAACCTGTCAACAAGGCAACTGAAACGCGACGTTGCGGTGACTATCGGGCCTTCGCTCACGGAGAAACTGAAAAAAACGGCTGTCGACGCACTCGCAATCAACCTCTTGAAAAAAATCGATATTTTTCTGATCTGACATCCAAAAATAACAAAACTTGACAGGTAGTGAGCCAATACCATGGCAATCTATCAATAAGGCAACTGAAACCTGAAACCAGCAATGGTGGTCGCCATGGCAGTCGCGTGTCAGTTGCTTTGTTGACACAGGTTGCCATGGTAGCGAATCACCTGCCAAGTTTTTGAGGAATATGCGATATATCAGATCAGAGAAATATCGATTTTGTTCAGGAGTTGATTACGATTTCGTTGCCAACTGTTTTTTTTTCAGTTTCTCCATGAGCGGATGGTCTTAGAATGTTTTGATTTTGAACCTACAGGACTTCCCTCTTAGTCCCCGAATTCTAACTGTAGTTAACATATAGTGCCACGATAGATAGTATTTTTTATTAACCTTTTGGTGGTATGGAAATATTTATACAATATTTTGATGTGATTAATGATTACCCTTGTTTACGGTTCTTTTGTAAACTTCGTGACTCAGGCTTTATTTGGATTGGTGACCCGACAATTCATCCCCCGATAGTTCATCCCCCGACAGTTCATCCCCCGACAGTTGGCCCCCGAAATTATAATTACCTATATAGTTTTTTGTGCATTATTTACCAATTTCAAACCTAAAATCGACTTCAAAAATATCTTTAATATTAGGTTGGTTTGGATATCAAACGAATTTATTTACAGTGCCGATATTTTTTTTTTGCTAGTATATACTGAACTTAGACAAGTATCCTTAATACATTTGAATGAATGTATGTTTTATACTTTTGTCATTCAGTGCGTACTACGGAGACAAGTGTAAGTAGGTATATCGTGTTTCCCCTAAACTTATTGCAAATTGTATACAAGTATGCCTTTATCAGTACGGGATCAACTGTCATGGAATCGTTTGGAATTCAATAAGGTTTATTAATTAATTTTAACAGTATCCAGATATGACATTTTATCTATTGGAAGTGACGAGATGATGTATCTTGGGCGCACGTTTCGTCATCTCGTTCTTGACACTTATCGCGTTTAGATAAAACCCCGACATCACTAAACTTGTGTATCAGAATATTCAACTCTTTATTTCATTAATCCTACTTGTTTGCTTGAACAAGAATTTCCCCATTTTATCAGCAGATTCAATATGCTGTTATCACATCATTATGTCCGTGGGTGGCTCAATCAAATTGTCAAAAGAATGTGGTATAAAATGTATTATACATATAGGCCTGCAACCTGCAATGTTATCTCTTATATTAATGAAATCTCAGGGTATAAATTCAACTAATCAAAAAATACGTTGTGTGTGCTTGTGTAAACGTAGTGACGCTAAATATAAAATAAGGAACAGTGAGATGCTATGAAATTAAAATACAACATAGTAACAGAGAAAAAGAGACAGATAATGTGTGCATGTTGGGTTACCATATTAGGGTGCATATACATTTGCGAACCGAAACACGAACCGACCCACGAATTTTGCGAAAAGAACCAAGCAACTGCAAACGGTGCGAAACGCTGCTTGCCGTTGCTTCGTTCCTTCCCTACAATTCGTGATTTGGTCCGCGGTAATACCTTTCTATTTGTATGCACCATTATATCGAAAGTGACAAAGCGTCAATTAAAGAGGTGATTAAGGGATTACCTATGTGGAATTTTATGAGATTTTGGGAAATTACCTAATATTGCGCTATTAGGCATATGGTAATTAGACGTATGGTAATAAGTCTCATACGTCATAAATATGTCTGATGATGTTATATTATCGTGAAAACAAGCTTATGGGTCCGAGTGGTTAAGTCATATAAATGTATTTGATGCAAGCTATTTTTGTTTTTGTTTTTTACATTAGCTCATATAATTTCTACTTACTAACTAACTTCGTGCCGTTTCCCCGCAGGAGTAGGCAGAGAGGCCGGACCGTCAAACAACTGGGTCTTGGCACACACTTTTTGCTTCATTCACATTCATACATCGTCTCATACACGCTCTTCTATTATTCCTTTTCTTGACATGGCCTGACTCAAGTATCTGACTCACTTGATCTTGCCATGTCTTCCTCGGGCGTCCCCGACTTCTTCGACCATTCACATTTGCGTCATATATTCGTCTTACACTACTTTATTCATTCATTCGCTCTACATGCCCAAACCATCTGAGGGTCCCTTTCTTAATCTTACTCATTACGCTTACAATCTTTTCATGCCTTGCAATCTTTGCGGATCTCCACATTTTTAACACGATCATAAATGGTTTACCACGTACGCCTCAGGGATCGCATTTCAACAGCATTTTTCAGTCTACTTTCATCCTTCCTCTGCCAGTTCCATGCCTCACAGCCACACATCAGGGTAGGTACCAGGACTCCATTGTGGACTGCTAACTTCGCTTCTTTTGTACTACTTACTATTATATTATCAAATAATTTCCCCCGTGGCCTATGTCATCTTTTGGGACTTGACTTCAGATTTTATTTATTTCAAGAAGAACTTCTAAATAATTTAATCTGTGGCCATGACCATTTTTGTGAAGTATATTAGTACCGGTTCTTTGATCTTTTTTTAGGAAAGAAGGGAGTAAAAGTTCTGGGAAGGAAAAAGGTATGAGGGGTGGGTAGGAATCTGGGGTTCAATGTGTCTTGATAAATTATACAAATTCCGTGGTTGTAAACAAATGTATTGTTTTATTTCATGAATATTACGTCAAACTACAAAACGATTTTTTTTGCCGGCAACCCGGGCGTTTATTGAAATAACATTATATATACAAACAAGTAAGTAACCCGCCTCACTAGACTATGTCTGTTCTGAGACGGGTACATATATGTATATGCATGTAGACACATATACACAAATATTAACATATATATCCACATACATTCGTGCATACATATACGTATACGCACGCAAGCACATAATCATACACATACATATAAAGACATAAGTATGTAAAATCTACAAATATTTTTTTTGCAAATCGTTAAAAGGTTATCGTGTAAATAATTTCATGAAAACAAAAATTGAAAAAGAATTATTGGCAATTGTTAAAAGGTTACATGTAACATGAAATGTAAAAAGTGTCATAAAAACCAAACATTTAAAAAGGAAAATGTTAAAAGGTTATCATGCAAAAAACCAAAAATCCAAAAATCCAAAAAGAATTATTGGAAATAGTTGAAAGGTTATCTCATGGATTATCTAGTTTCATGAAATCGAAAATTTCGTTTAAATTTTAAAATTCATCAGATACAATTGTAATGCTAGTATCTAAATCTAAAAATATTAACATTTCAACAAAATAATATAAACAAACGTAGGAGGTAATAATAATCTAAACATGCGTAAAACATTGCTTTCTGATTAAAAAAAACTCTAATAGAAAGCTTTCTTATTTAATTTAATAGGCTAATTTAAATAAGTTGACCGTTATTTCTTTTGGGTTTCGGCGATCGCGATGTCTCCTGGTTCCACGACATGGTATTCAACTTCCCAGTACCCAGGAATCGAAATTACCTATCGACGTTTTTGTTCTTTTGATAAGTTCCGTGGCAGTAAAAGCTCTGGTTCTGTATTCAAACCAGGCCAAGTTCAAGATGCAAAAAATTGGTGGTATTTGATTGATGGAATCATACAAGTATAATCGGCTGAACGTAGCAAGCTTTCATGCTTATTTTAATAAGTAGATATACCTATCTAACGATGAAAAATTATATTTAAAAAAAATCTCGAATGACTTGCCTGTCAAAATGTTTATTCAAGAAGAACAAGATTTAATGTTTGATAATTATAAATTATCAACCTCAGAATAAACACAGCGCAGTACACAGTAGTAGTTGACAGTACACAGTACACAGTAGCGGTGGCAAGTTAGTGTCAAGTGGCAAGTCATGATGACGTTGATAAACCTGCTCCGTACGACGTCAGATGACATTCGTATTTCAGGACTTGCAGGTGCTTCTCTTATTATATTAACTTCACACAGAAGGTCTTGCGGAAAATAATTCCCCTCATGGCCAAGTCATCTTTGGGGATGCTGTGTAGAGGGCTTTTTAAGGGAGAGGAAGGAGAGGAAATTCTGGGAAGGAAAAGGTATGAGGGGTGACGGACGTATGAATCTATCCCTCTCGCTGTAGTTTAAGGCGGTGTTCCGAGAGAGTTTTGCTGGAGAGGTCAAAAGGTCTCCCTCAACCAGTCTCTCCCGATCCGGCCTGCCGCGCAGTTGGTGGGCAAGATCCCGTCCGCTGCCAACATCTGGACAAACCTCATCCCATGAACCCGGGCACCCCTGCTAAGTCGCCAAACGTAGCAAATGGGGGTGATCTATGGCAGTGATGTTGGTTACCCAATAAATGGTTCCCGGGGAGCTGTACCTATACCTGCCTCCCAAATCAGGCGGCTCTCTGTGTTGTATGAATGAATTAGTCATTTGTAGGTAGATGTGTAAATGGACCATGTGAAATATAAAAAAAAAATTGTTTCAGGAGCAAAATATGGACTGTGCTAACACAAACGTATAAATCAATATAGAATTCAATATTATATTAGAATACCTCTCATATAATAACTTTTGAAGGTTATTCCCATCAATGTAATATATTAAAAGAAGATAATACTAACAAATCTAAACAAAATACGAAAAAGAAAAAGACAAAGAAAAATAATAAGCTGACGGTCGCAACTGGGACAAGAACAACTGTCTACTGTTACTGTTACAACTGACCCAGTTGCGAATGCGCAGTTTTTTAAATTTCGTTTAGATTTGTTAGTATTAACTTCTTCTTCAATAAACAATTTGTTTTATCAAACTATGTGATGCCTCTGGAATCTGTGGTTATAGTCTAATTTACGATATAAAAATAAGTAAGCCCCATTTCAATATCCGAGTTATTCTCACTTTTCAACATTTTAGTTCAGAAAATCATCTGAAAATTATTTCTGTCTAAAGCCAACAACCAATCTGAAAAACAGCAAAACTTAATTATCATCTTATTCTGTTAAATGTATGTGCAGATACATAGCTTCATAGGAAAACATTCTGAAATAGGTTGCGATTGTAAAGAAACCAAGTCTTCCTTTTTCCCATTTACTTGTCCAACCACCATAATTATCAACTAATTTTAAAAACTTCTTTCATCCTTACACATTTGTATGGCTATAACTTATTTGTTTCTTATTTCTATTATTGATAAACCATCTTTAGGTTTAGCAAGCTCTTGACATCTCGGCTTTCCGCCAATTATAACGCTGTATTACCTTTATCACAATTCACAAGAAGCCCTATTCCTAATCAACAGTCGTCGTTGCCGACAGAAATACCTAAGTTACAATCACTAATCAGTCTAATCACCAAGCCATGAGACAAGACATGCGTTCATTTTGATAACTGAGAGACTCTATTTAAAATATATCTTAGCTAACATTAGATAATTTTAAAAATCGTATTGCAAGTTATCATGTTGTTGCTATGAATCCTTTCGGTTTGATTGCCTTTCATTTTATAAACATGTGTTCAGTTTAATTGCAGATATATATGTATAGTAGATTATTGCAGTTGATAATGTAGTGAGAATAATTTTTTATAATGATATTTTTGAAATATTGACGTAGTTTATTAGTTTCCTTGTATATTGTCATTTAATTGTGTTCTTATGTCTTATTTTATTTTTAATTTAAAATTTGTAATTTTTGCATTTTATGTAATTTAGCCCAGACTAACGGGACTTTTAGTTTTTCGTTATAATTTTAAGTTTATGTGAAAATCTCATTAGATTTTATTTTTACTGTTTCTAAGTTTATTATACAATTTGTGTACATAAATGTAAAAAACTGTCGATTTTTCAAAATTAATTAAATTAGGCAGGCCAACTAGTACCAGGTACCAAATCAAAATCGCCATCAACAGACACGAACTTAAATAAAAAGTAATTAAACAAGTGAGAAGGTTTAGACGACAAGATAATTTTACAGGAAAAATTAGATTAGAAATTTTAATAAAGCGTTATTTAATTTAAGTTATTTCTATTTTTTAATTATTGCATTAAAATGTAATTTAGAAGCTTATTGCGTGAACACTATACTTAATTAAAAAAAAAATCGTGCTTCGTGTATCCGATTCTACGACTATTCGAGTGGGGTATTCATTCCGTCCCGATACATCGGGAGTATTCAGCGGGAAATGATTAAAATTTATTTTATTTATTTATTTATTAAAAGAAGTTTATACAATGAACAAAAAAATGTGTTAATTCATCCGCCATGCTAGGGATGTCCCTGTGTTATGGCGGATGAAGTTTACAGATTGTGTAGGTACAGTGTACAGCTATTAACTTATGCAATTCATTTAAGTAGTTTAAGTAACATATTTAGTAACAAATTAAGTTAGTAATTTAATTAACACATTAAATTAATTTATGTTACAAGTTGTATCAATTATATTACAATTCAATTAAAATAGCAAATTTTTACTCATCATCGTTACTGAATGTAAGGATCCATTTTGATAATTTTTTTTTAAAGATATGGGGTTGGGTTTCGGATTTTAGGTTCTCGGGGAGAAGGTTAAACATTTTAGGAGCTATTCGAGTGGGGTATTCATTCCGTCCCGATACATCGGGAGTATTCAGGACACCATTATCGAGGCATCTGTCCCGACAAAACCTAAAAAGTCCCGCTCGTCGATAGTTGTTGTGCCTGTCCTATATTCGTATTTTTTGGGATTTTGATGTAATACATTTGAG
Source organism: Glyphotaelius pellucidus (assembly GCA_936435175.1). NCBI lineage: Eukaryota > Metazoa > Arthropoda > Insecta > Trichoptera > Limnephilidae > Glyphotaelius > Glyphotaelius pellucidus. The sequence continues at coordinate 50,043,957 of OW386537.1, read as the reverse complement.
ATTAATTTTTAAGTAAAATTAATTGTCTATCTCAATCCTATCGGTTGGTATTACAACTCTGTCGTGGGCTGCCAACCTAGTGCTCTTTTACAGCTTCTTATTATTTTTACATTATAGGTACAATAACTTCCCAACGTGCCTGAGCGAATCGTCGACATCATTACGGCGAAGTCAATTAGATATAATTTCAAATTGCATTGTTATGGCCATTATTATAGTGAATCATAATAACATAATGGAGCCGAGCTACTGAGTATTTTTATGTTTTATTCCCACTCTGATGGCTTTGTATTTCAATATCTTTGTGGGGGTGACTTCAGCTGATAGAATCGATAGAAGGTAATAAAAATTGACAAGTGAGAGTTTGAAATGTCTTTCTACGAAGATAATAAAAGACGCATGATATTTTGGAAATACCGATGCGATGGGTTTCATAAATAATGTAGTTTGAAAAAAAACAGTCCATCTGTGTATATTTGTCCGTCAGGTGTTTCACTTGACGAAATGCTTGCATTATTGTGTTTATGTATACCTATTGTATATTTTTATTTTGCGCCGAATCAGCTGTTCGACGATCGCCATTTTGGAATTCAAAGTTGGAGGGTTGCGAGTCAGGGTTCTTGGGATTTTCCGTTTTTTTTTTTTTTTTACATTAACTCCACACAGAAGGTCCTGAGGAAAATAATTTCTCTCAGGGCCTATGTCATTTTTGAAGATGCTGTGTGGAGGGTGTTTTTGAGGAGAGGGAGGAGTGAACATGGGTCTTGAAGAGACCCATGTTGTAGGAGGGAGGAAACACAGAGGGCGGCAAATGTTGGGCGCGTCGTAGAAACGACCCGTTCTCTTGTGACTAATGTCAACCGTGTACAAATGTTGGGCGCGTGTTTGGCGTGTTTCCCGACCATGCACCGGTGCCGAAGGGATAAATGACGCTAGTTCCTCGGAGCATCTTCTATTGAAATACCATTGGTTATTTGGTTATTGAAATTGGTTATTTGGATTGAGTGATATTTCTCATATTGTAACACTATTCTCTTTCCATTTCTAAAATATCGTTTCGTTACTTAGTATTGGTTCGATTCGATCAATATATTGAAATGATATGTCGAAATTTTAGTGCTTGTACCTACTAATTATGCAAAAATATCCATATGAATATATGCAGTTATTCACTAGCTGATCATTGCAATATAATGCGAATGACACGCGACAGAAGACGTGTTTTGTGGTTCGGCAAACATGACAGCGATAACGGGACGCCTTTATAGCCAGCCTAAAGCAGTAAAGATAGCGTGATCACGTTATTTTGTAAAGATTGGTCTGGTCTATGGTCCAGTCGACTGCGTGAACAGTTTTGTGTTCGACCGCTGGTATTTCGTATAGGTATCAGAGAAGTAAATTCACAGCTCTTTCTCGCGTGGTCAAGCAGATAAGTCCGTCTATAGATAAGGCGGATCATTCGACATAAATTGGATATTGTTATTACAATACATCAATGGCTATCGTATGTTATCAGATAATGATAACACGATTGGATTTATTGCACTAACATAACTGCAGGTGTCTTAATTTCGGAGGCTCGGCAAATAGCATATTATATTTTTTATTTTTAATCTATAAACGTAGGGTTTTACATAGGGTTTAATTGATGCCTGTCTCACTAGGATATACCTGTGTTGAGACAGGCTTAGAGGTACATATTTAAAATTACAGGAATATTTTAAGTTACATACAAATTCAATTGAATACTGTAAAAATGGAAAGGTGATTGGAAGTGTGGGTAAATACTTTAAAGAGAGATATGTTAATGTAGGAAGAGATGATGTACAGTGAATAGTAAATCCTGTCAAATCTATTTATGGAATTGATTAATTAATTTGACATGATTCTATTTTTAAATTATTTTACATGGATTAGGTCGTATGCAAATTGTTTATTGTCTATTTAATTTACAGATGTTTGCAGTAGTGTGGCGTCCAATATTTACAATCCATTTTACGTCTTGTTTGAATTTTGTCAAGGATTCAGTTTGTCTGATAGTAGGTGGTAGTGTATTGTATAGTTTGCAAGCTATGTATTTGAAGTGTCTTTGTCCAAAGGTAGTTTTGGAAAAAGGAGTTTGGAGAAGTTCTTTGTTTTTGGCTCGGGTATTGTGCAATGTTTGTGTTGTTTTGTATGATGTTTTTGTGTAAATTAACTAATATGGATCTTGCGTAGAGTTGTTTAATGTCCATAACGTTGAAAGTATTGAAGATCGTATCAGTGCTGGTAGTAAGAGGCAGTTTAAGAATAATATATAACCACTAAACTGCACAACGTAGGTGAAAGTTATCCAAGCTTGTCGCATTATCCATGTATGTGGCTCATTCTCCGTTTTGAGTAGATGAGGACCAATATTCAGATGGTGATGTAGATTACAGAGGAAGTCGCTGCAGAACCACTAAACGGAATAATTAATACTTATGTAGGGACATTTATCTGGTTTGGATTGAATTGAAAAATTATCGTAATCAAAATTTCGCATAACAACTTAAACAACATTGAATATGCGGGTATTTTTCAGTTCAATATTTCGTACAATGTACAACATAATGCATAATTTAAAATATAAAACATTTTTTCGGAAGAAGAAACTGAGCGAAAAAAAAATTATCGTTTTGTGTTTGTTTCGAATTTGTGATTATTTTGTTATTATTTCTTCATTGAGATTATTTTAGCTTAGAATGGGATATTTTCACAAACTATGAACATCATTAAAAATGTGCGGTGGATTTAAATTTAATTTTTCTAATTCTGGACAATCTAAAATGAGTAATTTTAATAGAAATTTTCATTCATAATTAGTTATATTATAATATTCGTTGTGTCATTCTCGAATTGAATATGGAATCATAGGATGAGGATCTGGTACACAGAAGTACATACACAACCTTAATACGATTCAAAAAGTAATCATAAAGACCATATTGAAAGTACCCATTAGAACGCCTTCAATTGAAATTTTCAATAGCTTTGACGTACCAAATGTGCAATAAATATATGCCAAAAATATATTATTAAAGCTTTTTAATAATACTCAATCCTCTACTAGACCGTGTATGCATAACGCTAGGTCGATAAAAATGATAAAAAAAACATTACAAGTTACAAAACCACATTCGGACAAAGAAACTACACATACTTTGTAACAAAACTTCATATCATCCTTCCCCAAGACATAAAACTAATAAAAAATTCTAATGTATAAAAATCAAGAATAAAAATATGGCTGAAAGAGATCAATGAAAAAACCCTAATGGAGACACTAAAAACGACACAGAAGACAAATAAAATATATTTAAATTATTTTAGTCCGCCTCGGCACAGGACCCCCTAGTGAGGAGGACTAAGAAATACAATATTTAACATTAAATTCATCATTATATTTTGTATGTACAATTATTTTACGAAATGGCTAAAAAAAAAAAATTGAAAAAACAATCCAACTCTCCAACTGACAATATGCCGTATAAAATGCTACTGGCTGGCAAGACGGCTTTTACCAACGTTGGCCGGTGTGACGTCAACAGCGCCAACGCCACGGGCTTTTATTATTACCGTGACGATCCACAATTACGGTACCGTGACGGCACAAAAAGGCAATAAACATACGTTCCTTATCACAATAATGCTTCAGCTCTTTCAAAAGATGAGATAAACAATGTACGTAGGTCTGTTTCCTCCAAAGGATAAAAGTTATCATTTTGCACACACGGCACCGTGGACCCCTACATTACCACTAGCCGTGACGATAATTTTGAAAGTATTTTTTTTTAATATGAAATACCGCACAAGAGTCCCAACTGCTCCCGTCTGGAGCCAGTGAGACTATGGCATCCCCAATTGGGGTATGTTGTGAGGCTGAAGGTTGTGGGGAGGGGAAGGAGATAGGGGAGAGGAAGGTGGGGAAGTACCTGGCTATTCAGATCTGGTCACTAAACACGGCTAAAGCCATTTCAAGCAACGTTTCAATTCTGAATGGTGGTCTTACACCAGGGCGATACTGATAGTATCTTCCACTCTGGAACGTGCCGCAAATATACTATATATTATTTTTAAATGAATAAATTGTTAAATGTGAAATAACACAAATTAATCAAATAAAATTTATTTGCGCACGCCGGGTTCGAACCCGCGACCTTCGGATTGTGAGTCGAGAGTCTTGCCTCGGGACCACGGAGGCCGTCATGTAATATAGCTACAAGGATAATATTGAAGTGTGAGTGTATTCCAAAAATTCGAAAACGTCAAAGCGCTGATGGTTTTGCATTTGTTCTTACACGTATAATGCTGCAGCTCTTTCTTACACACTAAATAAAAATAGTCGAAAATGGGACAAACAAAGGAAACATCCAAAAATGATCATACATCTCCCTCATACGTATAAAGAAAATGAAACGCAATCCCGTCGCCGTCGCTGAACCGTAATAAGAGATATCTGTTTTCTCCTAAGGAAAAAAAGTAGTACTTTGGAGGAAACAGACACCATTATGTGACGTCTTTTGTCTCACCATTATTTAATGTATAACAAAAAAGCTCCAGCATTATTAGGATAAAGAACGTACGTTTTATGCTTTTTTGTGCCGTCACGGTACCGTAATCGTGGATCGTCACGGTAATAATAAAACCCTCAATCGGTTTTCGTCAAATCTTGGAAACCAATCATTTTAAATTTCCGTGAGGGGTTGACGGATACTTTTTACTGGATTCCTGGAATTATAATATTTTCCTGATATTTTTTGTGTTTTAATCTATTGGCGTAGTTTATGTCGTACTCTGCATTGAAAAAGTTTCGAACACAATCTCGACACGGTATAAAGATTTTTATTAGAATTTTGACACGAACGTCCGTACGACTGATATCCCCCGAGTGATTGCACGATAGCGTAACAAAATATTTTCGTTTTGAAAAATGCATACCTTCTTTACTAATCGCTACACTTTAGACCTGTGCCACACACAGCTTTAAAAGATAAAGTACCATTTGGCTTGGCCTATTTCACCATATTGCTCGCAATATATTCCCATTGGAAATGTACGGCGAGCGATATTTCGAAATACGCCAAGCCACATGATTTTTATCTTTTATAGCTGTGTGTGGCACAGGTCTTATCACCAGAAGACGCTCTGGAACAATATTTGAACATGTACATTATGTTTACAAGATGTTAATTAAATATTTCAATAATATAATAAAAAATCGTCACTAACTAACTTTTATTAATATCAATAAATTGATAATAATATGTAAATATTACTACTAAGTGTATGTATACACAGTCTTCAAGTACCGCTTCGGTGAAATTCTGGTCTTCACCGAAGAATTCTTCGGTTCTTCTGTGGCTTTAGCCATACTTGGTGACCAGATCTGAATAGCCAGGTACTCCACAACCATTCTCTACCCTCCAGGTTATGCTCGTAAACGTAATACATCATTGCAGAAGGAGATGACACTAATGCTAATCTAAAGGAAAATATGAGTAAGAACAAAACAACACAAAAATAAATAGGTAACAATAACGGTAAGGTAAGGTTATAGTGTATTGTTATTTGACACTATCCAGGTTAGAAACCAATTATTTAGAACTATATCATCATTTGGTGATTTAGCAGGGGTGCCCGGGTTCATGGGGTGAGGTTTGTCTTGGAGGCGGATGACCAGGACACACTGAACCCCAGATTCCTACCCACCCCTTAAACCCTTTTCCTTCTCAGAACTCTCCTTTGTTTCTTTAAAAAAAAAACCTCCAAACAGCATCCTCAAAGATGACATAGGCCCTGAGGGAAATTATTTTCATCAACATATCAGGGCCTCCTGTGTGGAGCTCATGTAAAAAAAAAAATTAAAAAGGTAGTAACCAAAAATATAGGAAACATTAATATCGACAAAAATTATTTAAAAATAAGACGTTCCAAAGGCGTTTGTCCTGGTAGGACGAGAGATCCTGGGTTCGACTCCCAGTTTCCTTTATATTTTTCTGAATCTTGTTCTTTTTCACAATTTCGTTTAGATTTATTAGAATTATCTCCTTATTTAATAAAATATTTATGTGTCAATGTTAGCTTGTTACACAATTCTACATCATATTTGACTTGACAATATTGACGAAAAGGTCGCTGCTCAGTTGCATACGCCGGACCTTGAATGCTGCTGGTTTTCAGAAGTCCCGATATATCAGACGATTTTAAGCTCGGCTTGGCCTGGGTGTATCAGTCAGTCCATATCCTTGCTATGTACGACAATCCTCGCTCAAATTTAAGTGGGGTTAATCGGCCGCTTAAGCCTTGGGAAGCAGCAGAACAGTACATTTTTAGACGACGAGGCGCTAGCAGTTACATGCCCGCACCGCACACGCTAAACTTGACGTCTACGATGACGATGACAACAGAGAGCGTAGATGTCCCATTCATGTAGACATTGTAGGCTGTAGTCTTGTTTTTTAAAGAAAAAAATAAACACATTAGACAATACATGTAATATTGGTAACATCTAGCCTTTCAACCTATATACGGATTATGTTCAAAGCCGTGCTATGCTCGAAATCCCAACCAAGCCGAGCTTGAAATTAACTGGTGTACCGGGCCGTAGTCCCTCTGGCTTCGAAATACAATTCAACATCTTTTGAAATACAACTCAACAAATTTTTGAGATTTTGCTGAAAAATTGACAGACTCCTCAGCGTAATGATAAAAAAATAGTAGGGGTGTGGTTTCAATTCTCGAGGGCCAACACATACTGTCAGATTTTTCGTTTTGCGTTGTCATTTGGCAGTTTGTATGTAGCGATTGCATTCCTCCTTATTTGTTTGTAACAAAATCATATTTACAAAGACTAGGTTATCTATCTTTACGATGAGATAAATTACCAAATAATACAGACTTTTATATAGTGCAGCAATAAATTATTGTTGATTTATTGGGGTCAGAAATCATGAGACAACAATATTCAACATCATGAGACAGATTACCTAATAGGTAGGAATAAAGTGCATTGTGCATGGGTAATAATGATAATTGTTCAATAACTTACGATAATAAAAATTTTGCTGATTTATATAGCGCCATTTTCGTGAAGAATCACTCCAAGGACGCTGTACAAATAAATATATGATAGAATTATGATTCAACTTCACTAAATATGTACATGTTACTTACAAAACTGAATTTTTATTTTTTTTACATTATTTTCAAAAGGAGGCCCTGGGGAAAATAATTTCCCTCAGGACCTACGTCATCTTTGGGGATGCTGTGTGGAGGGGATTTTTTAAGTAAAGAAAGGGGAGGAAGATCTGATAAGATTATTTTTCTTTCGAAACGAAATTTCATTCCTTGATGACGGATGACAGGTGAAAACTTAACCAAAATCTAACTTTAAACTCTCAACGTCGGTCGATGGGTTAAATAAAAGTAACTACTTTGTAACTATTTAGTTAATTTTGATTTAAAAGAAGTTGAAACAGCCCATTTTTGTAAGAAATGATAAAAATGTTAATTAACTTTAACTTATTAACGTTATTTAACTTTAACTAAAAAGTAACTTTAACTATTTTCAATGCAACTGGCACTCAGTATCGAGGACTAGAGTAGTTTTAATCTACGACATTTTTTCAAGCACCGAGCAATGCAAGTGCTAATATTTCAGATTTCAGTATACTGAGAAATGTTATGAGCCGGATTGGTTTGTCAGGATTATTAAATGATAGAAACTTGACGAACATCAATATCTCTCAAGCCGAACTTTAAAAAACATCTAAAATATTAATAAAATATGAAAAAATTTCAAAATCATAAAAAATTGTTCCTTGTTGATTTTTAAGCTTTTATACTGAAAATAAATACCTAATTTTTAATTTTTATTTCAATGCAGCCCCTATAACCTGAATATAATCAGTTTAAATAACACATAAAATGTATGCAATAACAACAATTTAATCAAATTTATTTTTGGGGTTCTTGGCGACCCCGCGCGACTCCTTCCGTTTAAAAAGGGGGCGACCGGCGGATGGTTAAATACTGAGTGCAGCCGCGCAGGCGGCTCGCGGTACGTACCTACCCATTATAAATGATAGGATTTACTTTTTGATCTTATAGTCTTAAATCATTACGTTAAAAACTACGTTGTTGTTGTTTTCTTCATTTAATTCATCTCTGTCTTTATCTTAGACTCTGTATCCGAGGGATTAATGAAAAAAAAACATACATCACACAATCATAACAAATGTTTCGGAAGCGGATAATATATTGGATTATAAATACGTTTACCCAGGATTAATTATCTGACTTACTGATAGTCGCAGTACATTCGATGGTACCACCCGAGCGCAATTTATCGATTGCAGCAAAATGTGCAATGTGCAGTGAGCCACGAGCTGAGCACTGTGCAGTGTACCCATTGCACACATACTGCAGTATGGAATGTGCAGTGTACAGTCTGTACAGTACTGCAGTGGAAGGGCTCGGCGGTAGGGAGGTAGGAACAGAATGTATGGTCACATTATATTCCGCTGCACCCGGTCGACGAACCCGAAGGCGGCCATTTTACATTCAGTGCTCTGAATCTGAATTATTGCATTTAGGATACCGCTACACATACTTTACAGGTCACTTAACTCTTTGTGGGGCGACCACGTGTGTAATACTGTATACTATATAGAAAACCTGTAGGTAGATAGTTATATAGGTGCCTGCCTATAATGACGAATAACCGCTTTAAATCGTCAATCAATGTAGATTCAGTTGATGGGTACCTACACTACCTACCTGCTTACATAATGCGTAACATTACTCCTCTGCTTGCATTTATGTATTCATTTTCTACCACATTGCATAATATTTAAATATTCTTTGTACTCACCATAAAATATTATTATATTTACTTCATTGAAGAAGAAGATAACACTAATAATCTAAACGATAATATGAAAGAGAACAAGACGCAGAAAAATAAAAAGATGACGAATAATTGTTTCCGATGAAAAAGGTAGGCAATAATCAGGAAAGAAAAATAGTCTAAGATAATATTGTTTATTCCGAAATTTGTAATATGAGAAAATTAGGCCGGTGCAATTAGCGATCCGCGATCGGAATTATTCCGGTAGTCTCAGTTATTAGAGATAGAAGAAATTTTTTTTAAACAAAAATTGTAGATAATTTTATGTTTTACTAAACTTGTCAAGCTATTTGAGCCGAATTTTTTTATTGGAAACGAGATATTTGAGAAAAACTAGATTCTGGCGCGATTTCGGCTGGTTTTTTTCAAAATGGCGGCGAAAGCTCAAGTGCGCCAAGGTCGAAAACTCAGATTTTACATCAGGAGATGAATGTATAAATATATCACTTCTCTTTTTTTATTTCATATTCATACAAAATGTATATGTAAGCCTATTATTTTGTAATGCAAACGCCATTTATAAGTAAACTTATTTTATTATTATTTTGATAACTATGCAAAGCATACAACAGTAATAATCATACCTTAATTGTTTATTTTATTTTATTGTTTCTGTTCTCTTTATAGTTCTCATTAATAGGACTACATTATGAAATGCAAACACCAGTTCCCTTTATGTTTAAGTGTAAAAATATTTTTATTCCTTTTATTTATTATTATTATCATTTTAATAACTGTTGTATGCCATGCATACACAAGTGAACTATATGTTTAAGCCCTTTTTTTTCAAGAACCTATACATATAAACCTTTTTTTTTAAAGTAATATGTTAATACGCTTTTAACTTTTCAATTTTATGTTTTATTCTTTCTCTTCTTTTCATTTCCTCAATTTTCCCTCTTTTTGTATAAATTATGGTCCATATATATTCACACTTATCCTAATTTGACTGTCCTAAAACGGGAATCATCCTAGTTGGACAGTCAAAACATTTTGTAAATAATGTACATAAATGTGTAAATATTTTACTAAATAAAATAAATAAATAAATATATATAAAAAAATGGAAACCGGAATAATTCCTTTCGCGTCCCCCTTTTTTGCGTAACTGCACTGGCCTAAATATGACGGTTAAATAAGAGGTGGCAGTAACCTACTTGGTAAGACGTTTGTCCCGGTAAGACGAGGGGTTCTGGGTTCGTGTCTTTAGAATAGGGCCCGCAAAGGGGTCTAGCACAGTGAAATCGATAACATTACAATATTGGATCGATAGGCGTAACTACTGATGATTTTATGCCGTTTTCCCGAGCACGGCCGCACTGTTGATAGCCAGACCGATATTAACAGGGAATAAATAAGTAATCGATATACTATGAAGAACGAACGGAATAAATTGATCGTGTCTTAGGCAAATTATTTAAGTCTATGGATCGCGCATACGATTTCTTTCAATTCTAAGAGCTGCGTTAGTTCACATCCATTCATCAATAAACCAGTCATTTTGCATAAACGAACGACGTTATTCAAAATGTTTTGTATATTGACAGCTTATCTGACTCTCAGGAGGCCGCGTTAAAATTTGTCAATCGTTAATAGAAATATCTCAGAACTTTTTTTGACAGTGCTCACAAATATTAATAACTGAACATAGATGACGGATTTAGTCAATATCGTATTGATATAGGGTTTTATCGATCGTCCGTGTTAGACCTCCAGATCCATGAATTTAATTGAGGTCGGGGTAAATTATTGAGTTCAATACGCTTATTTTTAAGATGTCATGCGAAACAATTCAAAATCATGTGATTTTAGTTTTAAAATTTGATCGCTTAGAAGTATAGATGTTTCAATGAAAGATTGCAAGTAGAACACAATATAGGAGATAATAGAGTAATTTTTTAATAAGTCCATTTGTAAGCCTGGAAAAAAAATAAAATATCAGGCTTATAAAAAATACTTTCAAGTGCCAAAATCTCTATCTTTAGAAAATCTTTAGAAAATAATGATAAATTTTTTTAATATTTGTGCCTGAATTTCGCAAAACAAAACAAAAAAATCCTATTTCGCGCTGTTGTTTACGGCATGAATCAAAATGGTCGTCGTTCAACGAATTTGGATTTGAGAATTAAACCTTACGCCGTCCGCATAAAGACTACTTAGACTGCATGCACATTTTGTGTTAGTTACCGCCCCGATATGAGGGTTTGTGGACGTCTCTGGACTCCACGTCGCTTGGTTCTATGCAATCGATTTTAAATTTCCTTGTTATTATAATAAACAACGCGTAAAAAATAAATTAATGTTTTTTACAGGGCTTTCCGAAATCAACCTATGAAAAACAACTCTCAAATGCCCTCTCCAACCTTTCCAAAAACTTCTTCTCAAGTATTTTTAAATTCCTCCCAAAAAGAGGCGTAGATTCCGATGTCGAATTTCTCCAGGACTGGTGGATCACCTTAACGTATCAAAGTATTCACGCGAAAGCTACTTACACGTTCTCCGAAACTTATGAAATGCGAGTCACTGATTTGGTTGTTTATTTTTCTTCTTGGTCAGCTTTTTGGCGTCTGACTTTGTGCACGAGCTTGGAGCACGAGGCATCTACAATTTCTACCGATTTATGAAAGACGCATTTTCAATGATGTTCAAATGATTAAAACTATTTATTAAATATTTGAGGGCATGTCTATTTTTTGTTTTATTTTATTATGTTTTCTTCTTTATTCTATGGGTCAAAGTTGCTTAGTTTATTATTAAACATACTGATTTTGGTTGTCGGTGAAGATGCGTTATTTAAAATTGTATTCCCGTGCAATGCGTAAAATTTTTCAAGTATGTTGAAAATTATTTTTCACACTTGCAACTAAGAAGTATAAACCTAAAATAAGGACCAACATTATTTAAGTAATTAATTATTATTTATTTGAACTGTGTATTTGTTTTGTTCAAATGTTTGACAGATGCTTAGATGAATTAATGGAGTAATGAATGTAATGATAATGATGAACTAGGTACGGCTGTGGAACGATTTGCCGGCCTCTGTTTCCTTCTTCCTACAACCGGGTCTCTTCAAGACCAATGTTCATTCCCTCCTTTCCTCAAAAAGATCCTCCACACAGCATCTCAGATGACATAGCCCCCGAGGGAAATCATTTTCCTCAAGACCTCCTGTGTGGATTTAATGTAAAAAATAGGTAGGTACAGAGATGTGGAAATGCTTTAGCTGGTCGTTTATATACACCGTATATATATTGCTACTATATATAATGTTCGATTTCTATGAATAAAACATGTTTTTTATTGTTATATAGTCATCTCATGGATATCGTAATTTTTCAAGTTTACTGTAGGTAAAGGTCAGTATCACAGAATTTGAAAAATTCATTAAATTTAACAGTTAATTTTAAGATTCTGTGAAAGTTCTATGCAAGGACTGTTTTTATTTCAGTTCTGAGAAATAACTGGCTCAAGATAAAATAATAACAGAATATGAATATGAATTGTTCGAATTCTGTGAGACAAACCCGTCTATCCTAACATTAGGTCATAACTAAGAAAAAATTCTTCTTAAAGCAATGATCCCGAGCAAATAAATAGTAGTTAAGTTACATTAAGCCGCCGCTATTCGAATTTCGACCGATTTCTTACATATCTCCCTTAAACATTTGAAGTTTTTAAGCTCTAAAAAAAATATATGTTATTTTTGAAGATAATATCTAGAGACGTTCCACGCCGAAACGCAAATTATATGAAATTCCCTCGGTAGAAAAAAATCGCAAAGTATGCTCCGAAAATTATTAAAAACAAGTCTATTTCTATTATTTTACAAGTTATATTAGTGAAAAAATTCACAATGTTTCTTTAAATGATACTTAACATACCTTTCACGAGATTTTTGCTCTATTTTAAACGAGTCATGTTTTATTAAGCATTTTCGCAATTTTCGTTTCATTTTTATCACTTAAAATATTAGCGCGCTCTGTCCAACGTTCGTAATTACATATGTCTCCATCTTCTTCTTTTTGAGACGAGAAGCGCCGCCTTAAGCTTCACAATCACAAATGGTACAATTATAATATCCCGTGATTTTTCAAGGGTCTGCGCTGGTCTTTTATTAAAAATGAATAGTTCCCTGCCACAAGCAGTTATTCGGGTCAGCTATCTATTCGGATTATATTGGTAGAAGCTGAAACGATTGTTATATTGTTGTAGTGTAGTATTGGATTGGACGGGTTTGTTAGTAGTTTTGTAGCTCCGGCCGCCTTGTAAAGGGAATAGAAAATTGATTTGTCCTTCTATCTCCATCTATTCAGCCTGATTCGTGCAGCGAAATAATAGATGAAGCGAATTATAAATTACAACGAAGGCATGTTTGCAGTTCGGCGATCGATAGCTGGTACCAGTCATAGAGCTCGACGGTTCCAGTACCTAGTAACTACCCAGTACCAAGTACTTAACTAGATTACATAGACATAATATTTGAACCGAGATTCAATAATGGCGTGATTACTGAAGTCGGTAGGAACTAGTTGATAGACCCATCATCAGGAAAAACGAGAAATTTATTCCGGTACAAAGGTAAGCACCCACTGGTGGGTACCCACATAAATATTATTTGTCAATATCTTCGTTGAGCCTAGGATTTATAGTAATCCCAGAAAGAGATCGTAGGTATGCATCAAAGAAAAATCTTCCTTCTCACACGTCTTGTGTGTAAACGAAAAAGACAAAAGATGCTAGATGCTAGAATGAAGATGAATTGCCCGTTAGTGCATTGTTTCTATTCAAATATCAGTATCAGCCTGGTATTTCTCTCAATATCAGCCTGGTAAATGACCACCATTCAGAATAGATGCGTGCTTGAAATGGCTCCAGCCGTGTTTGGTGACCAGATATGAATAGCCAGGTAATAATAGTAGGTACTTCCCACCTCCCTCTTCCCCATTTCCTTCATGTTCCCATTACCCTTAACCTCAAAAAATAACCTCATATGGGGATATCATAGTCACACTAGCTCCAGACGATTGGGAGCATTTGGGACTTGCGGCTCTTGGGACTCTTGTTTACGGTGTACAGGTCACAAACACAAATAATAATTTTTGATTTTTGGGTTACTCTCGCAAGATACAAAAATTGTAACGTTGTAATGTTCTGACTTGCACAATTTTAACGGTGAACACAATCAGCCTTGTTTTTGGATACAATGAATTTGCAAATATGACATTTGTAGCAAAACGGTAAAATAAACTTTATGGGTTGATAAACAAATTCAACTCCAAACGGACCAACAACACAACTGTTATTGGTGCTGGTGCTCCCGAAGGGCACTAAATTGTTCCAATTTAGTTTTACCAAAAGGGTTTCATCGAGTATTTTCGCCCTGGGTTCGTCTCTTGAGTCAGTCCTGCCAGAGTTTCACTTGAGGTAGAGAGGTAAGCAACTTGTTCTCTAGTGCAAAAACTTGACCTTTTATCGGTCATCAAAGCTGTGACATCCCTTCCAGGGATCCTATTTGAAAGCAGCGGTGGGGTGAAAAAACTAACCAATAACATCCCTCGTCCTAATTAGTAAGAGACGATGCGGTGCGGGAATAAAAAAGTATTCGAGAGCAAAGAACTAATAAATATACGCTCGGAAATCTGCATAACAATTAGATGATTTGTTACAGTTTTATATTTGAGATCATTCCTATTCTGTTCAAAGTTCGAGAAGAAGTCAAAAGTACACAGGCGGTCTCTTCAAAGTGTTCTTGGGTCTACTTGTTTGTAGGTTTGTACTTATTATTGAAAGGAGTAACGAAAAATGTCTACAAATGTTAAAAGCATTCCAAAATGTCAGATGTCTGTGATGGATATGATGGATCCAACTTACGGAAAGTAAAAATAAAAGATAATAATAATAACAAGAACTTATAGAAACCAAAATAAATTATAAAAATAACTCTCTTCCTTCTTTTCTGTGAACACTACCAGTGGTTGTTGAAGAATGAGTGAGCAATGAGCATTCGCTCGCCTGATCTGAACATCTCTAGAGAGTCTGCAAGAATTCTAGTTCTTGTCATTCTTGTTTGTTCGTTGGTAATCTTTTGGTGTAAATGATGAAAATGAAATACCGTATATTATTTAAGGTCAAGAAAGGACGCTTTTGTTCCAGTTCTAGCTCTATGCTAGTTTGGTCCAAATCCACCATTAGTGGAATACCAGGGTGTAGTAGTGGTGGATCAACAAAAAAATTAATTTTTTATGAGAAAAACTCTCTTTTTATAACTTTTGAAGGTTATTCCCATCAACGTAATATATCATTGAAGAAGAAGATAACACTTATAATCTAAATGAAAATATGAAAGAAAACAAGACACAGAAAAACAGAAAAAAACAATGGTCGCAAAATTTTTTTTTCGGTTTTTCTGTGTCTTGTTTTCTTTCATATTTTCATTTAGATTATAAGTGTTATCTTCTTCTTCAATGATATATTACGTTGATGGGAATAACCTTCAAAAGTTATAAAAAGAGAGTTTTTCTCATAAAAAATTGAATATTCATTTAGACTTTCATAAAGTCAATAGTTCCATATGAATAAATTCGGATACATTTATCCGAGACGCTATTCAGGTTACAAACCAATTCTTTGAATGATTGTTTCCAATAAAAAGAGTAGTTGCCTATAATATGGAAAAAGAACTAGTTGAAGATAATATTAATGATTCTAAATATTTGAAATATGAGATTGACAAATATGACGGTTTGACAGAAGGTGGCAATAGCGAAATTGGAAAAACGCGCCGTCCCGGTTAGACGAGAGGTCTGGGTTCGAGTCCCAGTTGCGACCATTGTTTTTTTCTGTTTTTCTGTGTCTTGTTTTCTTTCATATTTTCATTTTGATTATAAGTGTTATCTTCTTCTTCAATAAAATAATTTAATTTCACTTTAAAAAAATTGTTAGGAAGCTGAAGAATAACACAAAACGTAAAAAAAGCATTGTCGAAATGAATCGCGAGTTTAAATTTGAACGGAATTGATAAACATCGGTATGTATTTTTGCGCATTTGCAGGGTAAGAGGGGATGGTGTGCACAGATACATTCAAACGTGTCTCCTTTTAAATTATTTTCCCGAAGGTAAAACTAAATGCACACAATGGGGAATTTTCATTCATAATATTATTGATTTGAAAAACCGCACATTCTGAAACGGTTCAAACTGGCTATTTCATTAGATATGACATAGAGAAGGCCACTAGCTGGTAAGACGGCTGCCACCAACCGTCCGGCGTGACGTCAACGCCGCCGAAATCACGATTATAATCGAAAATGGCGTTTTGGTGACAAATCAAAAATGGCTAATTTTAAACCATTGTAGGTCAACATAAATAAATAAATAAATAACATAAAAATAAAATAAAAATACCTTATCTGAAAAAAAAAAACAGTTAAAAAACTCTTACAATTCGATTAAATAATTCTTTTCAATAAATATTTTTTTCTTATAAGCGCCGCGGCCGATAGCGTGACATATCCGCATTATAATATATGTACCTACCAATGCATTGATTATTTCAATACATATATGTTTAAGATAATAATTATTATTTGATAGTTTCGATAATTATTCTTTCTTGGTACAGTAAAAAAATAACTGGCTAACGTTTTCCAAGTAAGTTTTTGTTAGCATTTTAAAAGCCGTAAAAAATATCTTTTAAGTAGATACCTACCTACAAATGCAAGTTGTTTTTATTTTATTTGAAAGCCTTATACGACTTCGGGCATCACTTATTATGGCAATTACTTCTAAAATACAAACCGGCTAAAAAAACCATCAACATTACTTCCATTCGTGAGGAAAATGATGAAATAATTAGTTGAGAATTCAATGGATAACCAGAGATAAAATATTATCAATTGTATTTTAAATGAGAATTCAGAAATGATTGATAGTCAAAATGTGCTCATACTTGGTAAAACCCAAACGCATAAACAAATTATTATAAACACATACAAATCACATCACAATAAATTAATCACATCACACAATTAACTACGTAAATTAGCGCCAAGTTAAAAGAATCCGAATATTATATCTACACACATTGTTCTCGAGTTTTGTAATAAAGCCTCGATTACATTGAGCGAGTTTACAAGCTACTAGCCGGTAAGTTTAAAAGCTGGTGAATCGGCGAGTGAGATTATCGTGATGACACACAAAACTGTCTACTCGCTCAGTAGCGACAGTAGCAGCTAAAATAATGACTCTCGCGCGAACTAATTCGGTCGACATTTTGTAAAAAACTTGAGAAGACTTTAGAAGGGGACCAACGGAACAGGAAAACCAGGGTTTCATATTCCGCACCTTTTTCGAATCCCGCGTGATTACTGGGTAAAAATTAGAATTCACGCTATATTTTTGTTGGTTCCATGCCGACTGAGAATAAAGTCAACTCAACACATCCTTGAAGAGTCAAAGCAATGAAAAATATAATTTTAAATTAGCCGATAACCCTAAGCTAACGTAACCTATCCAATTTTTGACGTGATAACGTCTTATTAATCGATGAAACCGGCAGCACTCTCAAAAAAGTATGACTCATTGTCACGTTGTCACGTTCCGCCTGAGCCGAGCGTGCAAGCGAGATTTCGGAACGATCGGCCTAAGCGTTTGGCTTGTGACTGTAAAAGTTTTCTTAGGACGTTATCACGTAAAATTATCGTCCGTAAACCGACTTTACAGACAACCAATTTTTTTAAATATATTTTTTTATCGCTCTAAATGACTTATCTTAGGTGGTTCTGAAATGGTTTCATTCCGAGTTGTCCGGTCTCCATTTTTGTTGAGGGGTTATTACATTAAAATAATAATAAATTTATTTATTTGGTATGAATTAAATTTATTTATTTGTTTATTTATACAATACATGTTACATAATTGTGATATTTACATAAAATAGGTATATTAAATCACCATACTGGGTGGCTGCCTGTTTCATGGACCAATGGAGGATAGTTACTTTGAATGAAGTCTAATGTAAACATATGTTTACATTATATGATTTTGTATAAATGATGCTAAAGATGGAAAAATTATAGTGAAAAGTAGGAAAATAGAAAAGAAAAGAAGTAAATTAGCATTAGATTTTAGAAATGTACATAAGTTTTTTTTCTTCTTTTTTTAGTTTGGGTGCATGTAAGCACACATGCATATAAAGGTGCACACATCTATACAGCCATAAACATATTTATATGTACATATATGAATTAACTTTGATAGTGTATTTTAAAAAAGATTTTGGAAATTGAACTAGGTATTTTAATAAGTATTTTAAGAAGTATAAAATATAAAAATTAAACATAAATTGTCACTGAGAGGACTCTCAATAGTCATTTGTGTTCAATCATCTTTAGTACTAGTAATATTATAAAAAGTGTGTAAAAATGTAATCTTGTAAGTATTTTAGAAGACTGATAAAAAAGATCGTTAATTACATAGATTGTAGTGATACGTGAATGGACATCTGTGCTCCAAAGTCTCCCTCATTCTCTGCTTCCAAACTAATTGGTAGTTGGTGAGACTGTCATCAAGAAATCTCCTTCTGATAACTTCGTTCTAAAAAAGGGACATCTCTAACCTCAAAATAGATTCCAGTTCTTGAAGTTTCCTTATCGCTTCAACATGTTTTTGAAGCAAATTTAGTATTTTTTCAATCCCGCACACAAAAATCCGCGATGCAGATCCGCGACGTCAAATATTGCTGAAATTCCGCGGGATGCGGGATTGCTCTAGACCAGAGGTTCCCAAACTTTTTTCTTCTCGTAGACCACTTTCAAAATTTTAACGGTTTCTGTGGACCCCTTGCTGCTACATTTCTATTTTATATTCCCAAAACTCGTAAAAAAATGTGAAGATTAGATCTAACAATGGAAATTTATGTCGCGGCTGAGTTCCAACCCTAAATTAGGAGTGGTAAAATAAAAAGAAAAATTATATTTTTTCTTGTGTTCTATTTTTTTAAATAATATGATTAGAGTTAAAAGAAAATTTTTTTCAAGCCCGTGGTCCAAAAAAAGCAAAAATTTGCAAAATAATGTTTTCGCGCTATCTATAAGGATTGCATGAGAACCGTAGCTTCTAAAACAATTTTGCCAAAAATCTGAAAATTAGAATCTTAGCTTCAAAATGCTTTTTTTTAAAGATTCAAAATGACAGCATGTCAAAAATCATTGAAAAATATGGACTTTTTTTGCTTTCTTAATTTCTTTGAGTATTTTATTATCTGGCTACATTGATAGGTAAAGCTAAGCCAACATTTTTGTTCTTTACAATCGAAACCAGATACATTTTCGTGGACCCCCACTTACAGCTTGTGAACCCCCATTTTTTATCAGGCCAACATAGACCCCCTTCGAGTCTCCCGTGGACCCCTGGGGGTCCACCTGAACCACTTTGGGAATTACTGCTCTAGACATTATTTGACCTACGATACTCATTGAAGAGATAAAACGGTCGAATAGTGTTGTGTGCTCAAAGTAAGTTCAATATCAAACTCAGAGTGAAATTGATCCAATATTTACAAATATTGAAAGTCTTTCATGAACATATATGAAAATTTCATTGTCGGCCTTTGGCCTAGGAGTAGAAAGATCAATTTGGCGACTTCAGTTTTCTTTCAAACCAGAATAGACCACACTTCTAATATTATTCCTTTTCTATGAAGAGATCTACTTACTAATATTTTAGATAATCTTTTGTTCTCAATTTGAAAAACGGACATTCAGTTCCGACGCTTCCCTTCGTGACAACGGGACAGGGTTCGTAAAAACGGGACGGTCCCATTCAAAACGAAACGTACGGTCAAGTTGTGTATATTTTACAGCTTACAATAACAACATGTTCCTGAAAGGTATACAATGGTGCCCCAGTTTATTATGCAGATGGCAATATTTGAACAATGCAGTTTACCTACCTACCTACTACTTCGAGTTTCTGTCATGGCTTTCTGGATTCATAAGATATTCTACCGTGTTTATGATTTGTTTTACAGCATGCAAGCAGGTCATTCGGTAAATTAATTCTACACATAGGTATAAGTGCCTATAAAAAGATTGTAACAAAGACCTACAAGATTTATACAACAGTTCTTGGAGCATGATAACATTATTTAGAGATTTAAAACATTTTATTATAGGTAGTTATCTGTAATATAATATTTTAATAGTAATTTATGTTAATTGCCTTTTTAATTTGGATTTATAATATCCCGTAATTTTTCATAGGGCTAGCGTAGCTCTTGAATAAATTCACTGTCTAGGTAGGTACCCACCCTTCCAATTTTTAAAATAATTATTGTGATCTCTCCACCATCGTCTTGTAAAGTAAATTTAATATGGTATTTATCCACTAAGCTTTGAAAATCTAGTAAAAAGTACATTTAAATTACTAGAAAACAATATTACATCTAGGAAAATATACCGCTGTTTGCTGAAAGCCTCATAGTTTGTTAGCCGGCCGACAGAGCGTGACGCGGCTCTGGCTGAGCGCAGTTGCCGCATCGCGCCGCGCCGCCGCGGAGTGGGGGCGCCACAGTTCTCCGTGCAACCAGCGCACAGCCGCTAAACTCTATTTCTAACTAATTACGATGTAGAAAGGAACGCGAATTTATATTCTGCCGCAATCGCACTAAATGTACTTGGTAGCCCCTTTTGAATGGTGGTCGTATACTGAACTAGAAACTCAACTGCGTTGCGACGGGCTGTTAAACTCGTTCCCCGTTCACTGCTCTCCGGTGATGTAATGCCGAAAAAAAATTACCCTAGAAAAGAAAGCCAAAATTCCCCAGAAAATCACCAGAATCCAAAAATCAACATCAATATAATTGGTAGATATCAGTTTATTTTAAAATTACTTATTTATACATATTCGTTCACTGCAAACATTATGTGTACTTATAAATCGTGACGTTACCGCTGTTAACGTAAATATCAGGAATCTTTCACGCATTTAATCTATTAATACAATAACCGTTGCATTGAAATTGTATTAACAGTTTAAAAAAAATAACTGAATTGAAGTGATAGATTGAACACCCTCCCACCTCCCCGTGCACGTCGGGGATATGTTTTTCTACCATCCAACGTTAGATTTGTTTGCATCCTTGACAAGGACGATGGAAAATCTTTCAAAAGTCTTAATGAGTATCTATGAATCAACAATAACATAATGGAAGAGCGAGGAAAGGCGCGCAAAGAAATAAAGTAACGTGTTCTCCCGCTTATGGCATCCATTTTATTTTTTAATTTGAAATCTACTGTAAAGTTTTTTGTCTTTTATTGAACAACAAACAAATTTTGTCTTTTATCGAATCTTAACATGCTAAAATTGAAGGTTTAAAATTATGCACATGCAATTTTTTTTCATGCTCTTTAAATTTCCCCATTTCTAAGGAAATTTCCCTATTTATCACATCACTGCTGCTCGCGGCATTCGCCGCCGCCGCGCCGCAGTTGTGCAGCTGTTGTCGATTGGGTGGTACGTTTGTCGATTTGGGACGCTCTCCAATTTCGAAACGTTATTTTCGAAACCAAGTGACGCTCTGATGTGTTTCAATTGTTTTGATTATTGAAATCAGTGTCAAAACGAAGCAACAAAAACATTTCTCGAACATAAATTGAATCGTGTGCAGTCTAATATCGTTACATTGTATTTTACTGTGATTTTGTGGAGCGCGAGGGCAACTAACTGTTTTAGTGGCGTTCAAGACGTTCAAATAAAACATTTTGAAAGTGAAGTGTCACCCGAGGCTGTCAGAAGTGACATCTTTATCTTCGTTAAAAAGTAAGCTAATATGTATTTTGTTATGATAACAACGCTGCCAACTTTCTCCAATGCTTCGCCGAGCCTTGCAAAGTGAAAAGAAACTGGTATTTTATTGAATGCACCGATTTATTGAGCGGTTGTATTTTGTTATTTGAAAGGTTAAACTAATAATTAAACCTTGTTATTATTTATACTAGTATTAGATTATTACGTTTGATGTATTTTTATATAAACCTACCTCCATCATTTTTTAATTGCATCAATCACAATTTGATTTCTATTTCTAAACAATACTGGCTAACTGGTGCAAACTCAACTTGGCCAAGTGAAATTTAATTAAATCGAAACAATAGTAATCATCAAACGTAATGCAGCTTATAAGTTTTGTAAATAATATTGCTTTGTAACATCCATTATCCAGTAACGAATAGTTAAGTTAATTCTCAAATATCCTCGTTATCTATACAAATATGAATGAGTAGGTAGCATTATGCTATTGCATTGAACTGAAAATAATTATAATGTAAAATTTATTCATGTAAACTTTGTTTGAAAGTAAATTGCTTCATTTTGTCGCATTGAATTGAACATTGATTGCCTACGGCCACTATCTACATAATGGTGATTGTATTTGAAGTTAGGGGACCAATAGGTACATCATTTCACGTGGCGTTATCTGTATTTATTCAATAGGCAATTACAATACGGAACTAAATGATGCACGAGAACCTCAAGAACTTTATTATTTGCGAATACAATCATTATGATTCTAAACAAGCCATTCGATTTTGGCGGTCAATTATTGAGCGACATTCCTTTTTTAAATCGCAAGAACTACCTACCTACCAACACAACCAACATTCACGCAAACTCTTTTGCTGAAATAAATAGTACCCTTTACACACAGAGTTCGGAGCGGGACGTGCCCCGCGCCACTTCAGGCCGCCGCGCAGAAAAGTCTCACGATGAACTGCGCTGTAAACCGTTATTGTCTTTACTTTTCTGCGCGGCGGCCTGAAGTGGCGCGGGGCACGTCCCGCTCCGAACTCTATGTGTAAAGGGTACTAATGCATCGCTGCCCACTTTCATTGTTTTGTTGTGCTTATTTTGATCAGATTATGTTTTTAAAATGGACACTGATTACTGATATGTGTAAATGCAAGAGATAAGTATCAAAAATATTTATCCATTACAATAGCGATCTAATCATGATTAACGTCAGTGATGCAGAACCCTTGGCCCACTGTACTAAATTTGAGTTTATCGAAAAGTTTTCGGTCACTTCTGATGAAAATTCCTGTGACCAATAAAAAATGGGATAGCCGTACCAACAAACAAACAGGAATGTAGCAGAATGCAAACAGAATGTGCGAAGGTAGGTACCTACTTTACATTCGCAGAATAAATTTATTCTTGAAATGGTATGGTAGGTAGTAGGTAGGTACCTACTACTTGCAGTGCAGGGCGGTTTATTTTTAGAGCATTCTTTCCAACGTAACACATAAAAATTGCACACACAGCAATAAGTATTGTAAGCATTCATTAAAATAATACGTGTACTGTGTACAGTTCTCCGTGGAGGCTAGTCATTACATAACCTATAGTTGTAGTAATTAATATTACACCCCGTCCGTAAACAATAAAATTATTCTTGGAAAATTAACAAATGGACCACAATGTTTTAAAAAAGTTGTCAATCACCGATTTGAGAGATTTCGATGATTTGATTTTACGATTTCGGTGTACGGGATTTTTGAATATAATATTGTTATCATTAAATTATTTACTGGTTGAAATGTCGGTAATAATTTTCCTGCTTTAAAAAGCTGGCAAATTTCATGAAAAATCTTCCTTGAATCGTCCGATCCCGCCAAAATTTCTAACAACCACAAATCTTTGTTTTGCCTCATTTCAATATGATAATTTTATTATTTGAATAAGTTATATGTGTGTGTCGACGATATATTTTTAAAATCCATAAAATATATTGAAGTAGAGGTATGTTTTTTGAAACGATAAATTTTATTGTGTGCATTCAATAATGGCTTTTTTCGCAGACTATAATTCCAATATTTAGCTGAATTTAAGCTTCTTATATTATCGAACAGATTAAATACTACTCAATATTTATTATTATTCAACGTAGGTAATATTAATTTATCCCAAATTTCACTGGAAAATGAACTGGTTCTATTTGGTATTTTTTATGACGTCGTGCTGTCTTATACCTACTACGAGTCCTAATGGGCGCTTTGCACGTCGTGCTGTCTTATACCTACTACGAGTCCTAATGGGCGCTTTGCACGATGATTTTTTCGATTACTTTCCAATCTTCCACATGGGTCGCCTTTTCATATTATGATTCCGGATGAAAAAAGGACGTGCATTATTTTGGTACCGATTTTCGTACAGTTTATGATGGCGGACATTATTTGACTTCTGTTGTCTGTCATTCTTTTACGTAACTGTATCATGTGGAAATGTTGCGTGTTTATTTAGTTTTATATTTAGAATATCGATAAAAAGGCTATAAAGTCAGTTTATTACTAATTGTAAATGTATTTTATATTGTTCGGTATTGTGACTTTCGCTTGTAATTTTTGATTTATTGACGGCAACGGTGATTTCATGTGATGTATTCTTATATTCAAGGTTCTGTCATTTTTTTACGCTTTGATACCTACCTACCCACCTACCTCCCACCCCAAAATATTAATTTGGTACAGATGTTAATTTAGTATGAAAATAATGATCGTGTGAAAGAAATATTTTTCTTAGGGGCCATCCATAAATTACGTCACATGAATTTCATGATTTTTTGAACCCCCCCGACCCTGTCACACATCGTCACATTTGAGAGACACCCTCCCCCCTAGTGTGACGTCACATATTTTGCATTTTTAAATCAATATTTTTTTGCATTTTAGTAATTTAGATTTTTACATGTGACGTCACAGAGATGATGACCCCCCCATACCCCTCGTCACACTTCTCTACTCCCCCCCGCTAAGGTGTGACGTAATTTATGGATGGCCCCTTATGGTCCTGTTAAAGTTTCCATGTGTGATCGGTATTAAATAAAATATCGTTTATTAAATATCGCCCATGAGACTTAGTCAGAACTACACGTTTAATTGACATTTCTAAAGTAACAAATAATAATAACTTTATGATCAATGTTCATGCTTCAGACCTCCATTTTATTTCTATAAATACATTGCAATTTATATTTAGCGCAAGCCGTCATTGTTTACATTTTTAATAATAAAACACACACACCACAACAACCCTGAGCAACCTTGGCCTCCAATCACTGGGAAATACCGTCAAGAATTAACCAGTGACTCATTTGCCTATATGCTGCATATTTGTAACACCTGCCATCAATTCAGCTCGTTGTTTCATATCAAGAAACGCTAATATTATTGGTCATTTTCCTTATTTTGAGTACCCGCTTACGGCATCACCATCACGGGATGTTTACCTTGGTAATACTAATACCTAGCCATATTTTCAGAAACGTGCTCGATAGTAACCACCTCTGATAATTATGTATGTGTTTTTCAAAACATAATTGGTTTCCTCTTTTGAATCAATAACGCCATGTTTGACACGTTCATTTCACGAGAAATATGATAAATATCGATATGAACTCATTAGGTATGACAGAGGCGTGCCGTTTATATAGGCATATACCGATCGTCCAGTCGATTAGTCAGACATCTCCGAAAAATCGAAATTTGAGTTGAGTATGCAGTTGTATGTAAAAGTGTAACCTCCATCTGGTACAATACTCAGATTACTCATAAACACCACCAAATCAATTATAATGCAGAAAAACTTGTAGTGAATTAAACGAAATGTAGATGTTTTCTGGATCATTAGTAGAATGTTTCAAAATGTCTTACCAATATGCCGGACCGTAATGCCTCTCATGCTGGGGCTGCACTTGCGTGTATCTTCACGAAGTTTCAAACAAATAGATTGCTATTAGTATGAAGCTTTGTGACGATACACGCAGGTGCGGCCCCAGTTACTCATAGCATATTTAATACGTAAAATCCTAAATAATATTTGATTTATGGTGAGCTTTCGAATTTTGTTTCCCTCATTATCTCAAAACTTAGTATTTGGAGATGAGTGACTGATCAACTGGACGTCGATATATAAGCACTACCTACTCTACCTTTTATGCCTAAAAAATATAATTTTATTTGATTATTGCAAGAAATAAATCTAATTGCTTTCGAAATATGCGCGAAGCCTTAAAACTAAGAATCACAGCGCGCCGCACCGATTTCAATGACCGACCACCTTACTGTGAGATATCCAAGGCAGAAGGAAGCATGCAACTAAGCATGCCCATGCCATTTTCAAATGGGTTCCACGCCTACGGAGAATAAAGACAACTTAAAACCTTTGAAAAGTCATTAAAAGCTATGAAAGAAATAATTTTAAAATAGCCCTTAACCCTAACCTAACGTAACCTATTTAACCAATTTTTTTTTCATCACTCTTAATGACTTTTCTGAGGTGGTTATGAGTTGTTTTCATTCTGAGTTGTCACCGTTCAAATATTGTCTTCATTCGACACAAAAAACGCACATGTGTGTGATGCTCATTCATTTGTGTTAGTGTTGAAAAAGGCTGTGCCTTTCGATACAGATCACGAATGTAGCAATCAATGCCATCTGTCGGCACTTCTATTATTTATTACAACTTTATTAACGAAATCAAGTAAGTTATCAGTTCGCTATTTTTCCTTCTGCCTGTCCTAATTTAAAAAAAAAACTTTGCACGCCACTGGTATATTATACACGTAGGTATATAGATACTATGTTATATACCTAGTACGGTTTATACATAAGTAAATTATTTCTCCGAGGACATACTTATGAAGACTTTCTGCGACTTTTGTGTAATTAATTCTATAATTGCAAAGATGTTCAGGCAAATTATTTTAAAGATGACACGTTTGAATGCATCTATTCACACCGAATCGAAGGTTTCAATAAAGTTTTTACGTTTATAACACCATCCTGAAGTCCTTTCTTACCCCGCAAATGCCCAAAGATTAAATTTGTGTTCGCGGTTCAATTCGACAATTTTTTTAATGTTTTTTTTTGGTTTAGTCTTCAGCTCTTAACAAACAAATTATTGTTTAACCATTAATCTCTGAGATACCACATGCTGACACACGGTGGAGAAAAACCCTTTTCATGTTCCGACTGTAAAAAATCTTTTTGAATCCGGAATGCACATGAAAATGATCGACTTATGGTACCCCCCGCTACGACATAGGTACTCGTACTTATTACATACGCCTGAGTATGTTAGTGTGTGAGTAAGTATGAACATTCTTACAACTTTCACTGAACTCTCTTCATCGATGCACGCTTTGAAAACATAATAATGCCTTCATTAGTAGAAGTAAATAACATGTCTTAAAACTTAATTGATCATGTTAGGGATGAGAAATTCACGAGAGGAACTTTAATTAGATTTATTTATTTTAATACTCGCCTATACGGGCATTTAATTTATTTATTATCAACGGTATAAATATACCATAAGCACATATGTCACAAAATCATAGGAAAAATATTAGAAATAGTAAAAAGATAGTATAACAGATAATTGAATGAGAAATGACACCAGAGATACATACAAAAATCTATAGTACAAATAAAATTAATATTGATAGAAAAGATTTTATGGTATGTACTCTTGTACCCACACCTTCCGTGCAGTTAAATAGATCTGCCACATCTGTACGTCTATGGCTGGGCGCATACATCCGATTTTGCTTTCCGGTTGTCTGATCAGACAATCGGATCGGATTAACGCCGCACACGTCCGATTCGAAATTAGGTAATACGACCGGGGCCACGCTCTTTGGACGGCCGGATAGGACGGCCGGCGTGGAAGGGCGTGGCCTATTTTTATTACCGATCAGGTTTTCGAATCGGATATGTGCGGGCTTTCATAAGAAATGTATGGCGCGAAGGCCTTCAGGTTATCTGGGGGCCTAGTCTCTATCTTTCACAACGTCCGCACGGCAGGTTTAGCTACGTCACAAACGCATATTAACCCTCCTATCGTGCTAAAACTTCCTCGCGCTTCAGTACCGTACACTCAGTAAATATGTAAATGTGTTGTTATTGTTTAATCCAACATATAAATGTATTGCGGAGGAATACCTAAAATATGAACTCTATTTTTAGTATATTTACAGTAATTATAGACCGTTTCCGCTTAGTTGACAGCACCCGCTACTGAAGGTTAAACCATAAACGTGCTGGTTTGTGAAACCGAAAGATAGAGAGTAGGCCCCCAGATCAGACAATCGGATGGAGAAATCGGGTGTATGCGCCCAGCCTTATTGTAGCCTGTTTGCATCTATATTCCGTGCAATTGAACACGTCTATTACTTCTGAGAAAGAATTCCCAACTGCACGCAATCTAGGTACAAGCTAGTGTTTAAATGAATCAGTCCTGATATTGTTGCACAGATATTGATTTTGTTACGTAAAAAAATTCTATTTAGGCACTACATCGGCCACTTAATCGGGTTTAATTCGAGAAAAAAACTCGAAAAAAAATATAACTAAAAATTCTTATGAACAAAATGAACAATCTAATTTGTTTTTTGTGTTTGAACGCGAAATAAGAGTTATTCACGGTCATTCAATTACTGGCGCATTCAGAATTGATTAAACAATGCTTGTTGTGTGTACTGACTGTTCAAATCGATACTGTCTTATCATTGTGTGCGGAATTTTGTTTGCTGATTGATTGTTTGTTGACTGATTGATTGATTAATTATTGATTGTTGTTTCAGTTCCTTCTACGAACCTCACCGACATGTCGCTGGCGAGCCTCCACCCCACGGAGCTGAGCACCTCGAGGGACCGGTTAGTACAACATACCCTACTTACTGACTGCACAGTCACTCTCTTGCGTCGATACATGCATAAATGCATTCTATAATTATTTCTCCATGCTATAGCTACCCCGTCTTATAAAAGCTGGCTTAACACGCTACGACTTATCGGTCATGCAAAACGGAAGACAAAACGTACGTTTTATGAAAAATGCACACAATAAGGTCTTTCTCTGTTTTTCCACCTCAGTTCCATTTTCTGCGGTGTGGTGAGCACGTCTGTATTCATTTGACTATTGTATTTTACAATATTTATGTTTTTTAGTGTCCAACCATTCCTCTATGGTAGCGGTTTTCAATCTGTGGTACGCGTACTCGTTAAAAATGCCCGAAGTCGTGTTACACTCTGTATAAAATTGCATTAGAGAGAATGGTTGAGGGAGTCCCTTCGACTTCCAGCCGTACTCTCTCGGAACATCGCCTTATACCACAGTGGGAAGGATGGATTCGTACGTCCGTCACTCCTGGATGCACTGACCCCCAGATTGCTACTCACCCCTAATACCCCTTTCCTTCCCAGAACTTCCTTTCCTAAAAAGAACCTCCACACAGCATCCCCAAAGATGACACAGACTCTGAGGGGAATTATTTTCCTCAGGGCCTCCTGTGTGGAGCTAACGTAAAAATAATACGTGTGTTAAATTCGTGTGAAGATGATTACAAGGATGCAATTAACAAAATAAACGAAGACCTACAAAATATAGCAAAATGGCTGAAAGTAAATAAGTTGAAACTGAACGTAAACAAATAAATGGAACGTGGAAACGCCTATTTTATTGTCTATTTCCACGTTCCGAACGTGGAAATAGGCAATAAAACGCGTAACACGGTGTTAAATTTGACAATTAATGATGAAAAATTTTTAAAAGTAAATGACATCAAATACCTGGGTGTGATACTCGATTCAAAACTAACTTTCGCGGCAAATTTTGAATATGTGCTAAAGAAGATATCTAAAAAAGTAAATTTTCTTAAAAGACTAAGAAATAAATTCAACAGAAATACTACAGAGCTCATTTATAAAATTATAGTTGCTCCACGTTTTGATTACTGCTTTACGATGTTGTATTTGGCCAATGAAGGAAATTTGAATAAGCTAGAAGTTATACAGAACAAGCTATGAGATGTATACTGGGGAAAGGCAAATATGCAAAGGTTAATCAAATGAGAGAGGAGCTAAATTGGATTCCAATAAAAAAGAGACTGCTGTTTAATGTATTAATTTTTGTGCACAAAGTAATGAAAAACCAAATGCCAAAATACTTGAGGATGAAACTGTTTTTAATAGAGATGTACACAATTACGAAACAAGAAATATAAATAGAGTTAGTTAGTTAGCCACATATGAAAAAATCACAGAACTGCCTAATAATGTAAAGATGTATGATGAAATGCCTGAATGTTTGAAGAATTAAGAAAGAATGAACCAATGTATTTAAAAGTAAATGTTATGCTTACTGTAAAGATATTTAAATTTATCCAATGAAATGTTACACTGTGCTAATAAGTTTATATTCTTGTGGTATAAACTAACTCAATAGATAATAATAAAAAAATTAGGTTGTTAAATTCACGTCATAATGAGAGTTTTAAAAAGTTACAAACCAAACATGTCTTTCAGTACACTCAAGTACACAAGACAGATAGGTACGGGGTACAACAAATTTGTGGTAAGAGTCAAGGGGTTCGCGGGCTCAAAAAGGTTGACAACTGCTGCTCCACGGTGTCCAACGTGGAGGAAGCAATATAGTTGAATTTTTTACAATTGTTTGTCTCTTACGACATTTAACAGAAATTAAATTAATGGGGAAAGGTGAACAAGGAAAAGAGAAGATGGTCAAGACGGTGACTTTTAGGAAGAGATCATAAGATTTGTGAAGCTGAAAGAATTTATTGAAAAACATATCTTTCGCTGAGAGAATTGAGAGGGGGAACCAAACGATTGGCAATTATTTGCGAATGGACGATAGATCGTATAGTCAATGTCTGGATTCGATAGCGCCGTACATAAAGTAGGACCCCTTGGGTAAAAAAAAATTTCGCACCTTGAAAGCAAACTGAGATTCTTCTATAGGAAGATGCTACGCGAACTTGGAGTACACAACTATTATATCCCCAATGAACAGTAGCACCTCTAGTTGAGTTTGATATGAACTGAGCCAAAAACGGACGTGAAGTTATAACATTTGTTTACACGCTCCGTTTTACCAATCAGGCTTTTTTGAGACATCAGTTCTCGTAAAATAATGCCTTTTCTGTCATTTCATTCCGATTAGATGAAATTTAAGTTTAGCTGTCTACACGCTCCATTTTGATAGGATTTGTCGAATCCGATAAAGCGTAGGTACGATAAGTCGCAGCGATTAAACCAGCCTCTGGATTCTTTCGCACTAGTGCAATATCGGTATAGTTAAGTCGGTCTTAAGACCGGTTTAAGTTAAACCATACCTACGCCGACCATACGCGTTATATTATTAATTTACACCGTGACTATAAATACCTAGGTTGCTTACAAATCAATATTACTTATTAGTTGAGTTCTTAGATACAAAGCAATATCACCTATTAGCACTTAGTAATAATCAATAATATCTATCATTAGAATTTTTACTTGTATATTGAGTATCAATTCTTATTACTTTCTATTAATTTGATTACAGACTGATTATATCGGTTAATTTGTATTAGTACTTCGTTAAAAATCAATAAAACGTAATACCGAAGTGTATTTAGCTGTCATACACAAGTACAAGAAACATTTTCCACCAATAATGATGGAAATGGTAGGAATCCAAATTAAAATTATAAGGTTTTTTGTAACCCGCAAATGTTTCTTTAATTTTTTAAATAAATAAGATACTTTAAAAAAATATTCTGTTTTTAACAGCATCGTTTCCGTGTTTCGAAATTAGTGACAGAAAAGCGCAAATTTTATACTTTTAACACCTTTTTTGTTTGTTGATTTAATGTTCGCTATCGTTTCCGCATTGTTAATAATTGATAATATATATATTGGTATGCAATGTGCAAATTACGTCAAGGGCATTTATATAATATCATCATCACCATCGTCAATGCCGAAAGCATGTACCTATGTTAGATTACATCTATCTACGAGTTGATGTGATTATTTGGTGACTGTAATTTCACAAAGAGTAAAGTTCTACATTCTTGAGATAGCCTTTATTGTGAACAGATAAAACTAACTGATTTCCGACTAAAATTATCTGTCGTAGTTCATATGCGTGCGATATCTACTAGTGATGATGCGTTTAATCAAATAAGATTAAGCAGATCAATTCACAGTGAATGTATAATTGTTATTTTCTTGATAAGTACACAGATACACAACGAAACCCAAATTCAGAATAAAACACCCCATTTTAATATCCGCAGAAGTCTTTAACTTTTGCGAAGAAATTTAAAACCTCGGCAACAGATAGATCTCCAAGCTTTTTCGAGTAAATTTCTCAAGTAGACGTGATTTTTTTTTAAAATTAGCTCCACATAGAAGGCCTTGAGAAAACACAATTCCTTCACGGTCTATAATATCATCTTTGGGGATGCTGTCTTTTAGGGAAAGGAAGGAGATGAAGTTCTGGAAGGAAAAAGGTGTGAGGGAATGGTAGACCGGACAACTCAGACTGAAATTAACTCAGAACCTATTCAGAAAAATCATTAAAAGTGGTGATAAAAAAATGTTTAAATTAGGTTAGGGTTAAGGTAATTTTAAAATTGTATTTTTCATAGCTTTTAATGACTTTTCAAAGAGGCGTTGAGTTTTTTTCGTTGAATCATATTTGTTTTTGGGGTGTTATGCCGTGTTGCGCTACCGCCTTCTTTAGCCAACTTTTCGGACAGCATTACAGTGTCCATCATCAGGGCAGAGTGTAATTGTGTGCTTGTTAGTGGTGAAATGTGTGGCTTATGTACTTGAAAGCAATACCGTGTTGCCAGCTCCACTCCACTACGAGCTGGTATTACTGGTAAACAAGGAGGTAGCGCAACACGGCATAACACCCCAAAAACAAATAACGAAAATACTTTTGGCCGTGAAAATCTAAAAACTTATCAGGTGTTGAGTTGATTCTGAGTTGGCAATGGAACCGAGGGATTTGTGGGTATCTGACGTGTATATAGGAATGACGGGCATCCCACTGCGGGGCAAGGCGACGGGTGATGGTCGAGAAAATCCGGCTGGAGAAGTCTAGGATAGTCTCCCTCAACCAATCTCTCCCGATTTGACCCTCAGAATTTCCATCGATTAGTGTTTAAAAAAAAAAGAGTTTTCCGTTCCACCTTTTTATAGTCTGTTAAAGCTAAAGAAAAAACAGAAAAAAATAGTTAATCTTTTAATTATTTTATAATTTCTTCGTGTTAGCGTGTTTTCAACGCACATTCACCAACTTTATTGTCATATTTTGCCCTCAGTTTACAACTTGTTTTTGTTTAATTAGTATCCGCAAAGTTTACTGCAAAGTCTCGATAGCTGCTGCCATATACCACCTAGGATTCCATGTCACAATCCCCCGACAGTTGCCCCCCCGGCAAGCTTATATACAATATACAGCCGGTTTAGATAAAATACGGTATACCAACTTACACAAAATATAATCAAGTGTCCCCGAAGGGACCTACAGAATATGCACCGCCGAATAACAACAGTATAAAACATTTAATTAAATGAAGACACTATGAGCGAAACTCAATCGAAAATCTGGAAACAGAAAAATCAGAAAAAGATATTTGCACCTCTGGGACTCGAACCCAGGACCTCCCTACTTTCCGGGTGGGTGCTCTTATCCACTGAGCTAAGGTGTCGATATCAAATTCGGTCACCTTTATCTGTACCATACTTCGACTAAGAACCACCCATATTATCTTCATTTTTCTTAACGCATATTTTTATTGGCTGCCATCTTTATGTATGATTACAAGATGGTTCTGTTTCCAGATTTTCGATTGAGTTTCGTTCATAGTGTCTTCATTTAATTAAATATTACAATTTGAGGTTTTACTCATAAAAGTTAAAATAAAAAAATAATAGTATAAAACATATTTTCATTCAATATAACCACTGGAGCGCTTTTTGCCACAATATGACACTATTTAAAACACCTCGGATTGTTTTGCTGCCAATTTTGGCAAATTTTCCCTTATTTGTAAGTAATTAAGTAGAAGTTTATGATTTTATAATATATTTTTTTTATAAATCCTACGAATATATTGTAATAATCGACAAAGTTTGGGGAATTCATTGGCTGTATAGATCTATAATCAGTTTGTATGTCTCCATATTAAAATTCGGAGGTATGTTTTTTTTTAAATTTTGGCGGAAAATATTCAAAATGATCACCAAAATATGTCGAGCAATCGGAGAAAAAAGTTTTAAATTGCGCTGTCGCTCCAGTGGTTAACGATAAAACTACTTGTCTCTATACTGTATATACCAGCGTATAAGTACGAAAAATCTATACTGTAAATAAATTCGTGGATATCCATACCAATTTATTATTAGGTATTTAAGTCGATTTTTGGTTTGAAATTGATAAATAATGCACACATAATTATGACAATAATAATTTCGGGAGGCCAACAACTGTCGGGGATCAACTGTCGGGGGATCAACTGTCGTGGGATCAACTGTCGGGGGATCAACTATCGGGGGATCAAATGTCGGGGATCAACTGTCGGGGGATCAACCGTCGAGGGATCACTTGTCGGGTCATCCTATATTGTACATGACGTACACTATTTGGGATCAACTGTCGTGAGGGGATCAACTGTAGGAAGATCAACTGCCGGGAGATTAACCGTAGAGAGGTCAATTGTCGGGTCGCCTATATTGTACATGATGTACACTATTTCGCAACCCAATTCGGGCGGGATTATGTCGCTATTGGCCCGTACAGACTAGGCTAGTATTTTAGTCGAGTAGCGAGTATTTTAGTAACTAAACGCGTCCGAACACCATAAATTTAGTAGTTAGTAGTAGCATTTTGGTCAGTCAAGTAGCGTGTATACTCGTTACTCGACTAACTACTCGCCTAATGTGAACAAGCCTATAAGGTTATGTGACATAGTGGGTGTTCTTTGTCTGGCGTGTTTATCTCTCTCGTTAGGAGCCTTCAATGCACAATCGGAAAGGTGAAACCTTTGCGATAAAATTGAATTCTTCGGTGCCGACTGCCAACGCCAACTGCCGGGTGATTAGGGTTTGAGAAGTGATAGTGCTCGTTGTTCAGTTCTCACTTCTCGGTTGTCAGATTACTAATAATGATAATGGCGTTAGTGACACAATTGTGTTGTAGGTGGTGGCAATTAGCTTTAGATTGCAATCATTATTGTTTAATTGGGTATTTGTTGTAAATTATAAATCTGATGTCAGTTTTGTAATGGGAGGGTAAGCGGAACGAGCCACCTCGTTACGAGCTCGAGTGTGTTAATAACCTAGTTAGGATTTGCAGAAATCGATAAAAACACAGATTACAGTGAATTATTTAGTTCCCGCAAGCAGCGATTGGCAGAATCAAGATAATAAATGCATTTCGAAATATTGACTGAATTAAATTAGAAAACGGAATTCTCAAAATTTATTCGACTGAATTATGTATAGGTATTAAATATTATCAAATAAGCTGTATTGTAATATTATTTTCGCGATCTTTTTTTGTTTCCGCGAATTTAGAGGATTCTTAATTGTCTTTTTTGAGAAATATTTTATTAATTCAGTAATATCAGTATTTTTTAAGTTATAGTGAAAGTTGAATGCTATTATTAATTTCGAAATCAGTAAATATTATATTCCAGATATGCTAGTTAGTGTAAAGCCAAAATTCATTGTATAATCTAGAAAATTCTAGAAAATATGTAAATTCATTAAATTAAAATAAAGAAAATATTAAATTCTAGAAAATATGTAAAAGACACAGAAAAATAAACTGATAATGGTCGCAATTGGGAAAAAAATAATTTAAAACAACAACAACAATGACATTTAAATAAGAGGTCTCAGTAGCCGAATGGTAGAGGTGTTTGTCCCAGTAGACCAGAGGTTCTTGGTTCGAGTCCCAGTTACAAAAGAAATCTTTTTATTTTTCTGTGTCTTGTTCTTTTCCATATTTTCGTTTAAATTATTAGTGTTATCTTCTTCAATATTACATTGATGCTAATAATCTTCAAAAGTTATAAAAAGAGAGTTGTTTTGATAAATTTTTTATTTAATCATTGAAGAACATAATAGCGATTCTCAAACGAAAATTTGTAACAGAAAAATCAGAAAAATATTCGGTCGCATCCAGGAATGAACCCAGGACCTTAGCCTTGCCGAGGTTCTGCTCTAACCACTGAGCTAATGTTTTCAGTGTGTATGATTCGTAATTTAAAAAAATAACTAAAGCGGTAAAACTCGACTTGGTTTGAATTCACCGTCGTCTCTTCACATAGTTTGTTCAAGTTCTACCGATGGAATTAAAAATGTATGCAATGCACACCACTAATTTAATGAAATTTATTGATTTAGTTAGAAAAAAAATTGTTTGAGGTGAACAGAGTATTTATACTTATATCTATGTCTCGTAATTGCTTCAAATAAAGTGAAATCAATAAAATGACTATCTAAGTAATTTGTTCATAGTCTGGTACCCACCATAAAGTGGCAATTCACTTAGTTTAATTTTTGTTCAAATTGATTTCTGCTCCCCTGTAAGAGAGTCATCAGTCATCACCATTACATAGTGTGATGGTCCCTCAAACCAATACTGAGAAGCTCTCTCTGGAACCAATGTAAAATTAATTCAAATTTATTTTCACTTTACTGATCAAAACCAAAGATTTTGTCAATTTGCGTAATGCTCAAGTTTGTAATGATATTGATTATAAAGGTTAGTTTAAACCACACATTAGTAACACTTTATTAAAATAATATTGTCATTGAATTGAATATTTATAATGTAGATTAGGCTGGACGGTAACAAGATAATTATATAAATTGTTTATTTTATATTATGCAAAAATGTTATTGGCATTAAGTTGGATTTATTTGTTCTTTTCCAGTTTGACCCCTCGCAGTCCTAGCTCAGCCTC
The DNA here is from genome assembly GCA_936435175.1 of Glyphotaelius pellucidus. Lineage (NCBI taxonomy): Eukaryota > Metazoa > Arthropoda > Insecta > Trichoptera > Limnephilidae > Glyphotaelius > Glyphotaelius pellucidus. The sequence goes on along the minus strand of OW386537.1, from coordinate 50,007,198 downwards.
GCTGGAGGAACTGCAAAGAGAGAGAGAGGGAGGGGCTGCGGAACCCGTGCTAACCATCGAGGAGTTGCGCGCGCAGCTCAACTCGTGCTTCACGTGCGGCGTGAGCTGGACACACGAGCACGTCACGCTGGACTGCCCCGAGTGCGGTGGCTACGCTCTCTCCCGGCCCTGCCCGCTGTGTCGCCAGTGCGGACAGCTGTGGGAGCGCGACCGTGCTGTGGTGAGAACACTTATCATTATTCCTTATACGACTGCGGTGAAACCAGTCGGCATGCAAACCAACCATTAAAATCCATAAACACAGAGTAAAGAATATACAAATGAATTTTAATGACCTAATTTATTGTATGCATACACATACGTATACGCACGCACATAATCATTCACATACATATAAAGACATAAGTATATAAAATCTACAAAAATTTTTTTTTGGAAATCGTTAAGGCTACGACCGCATAGGCAGGCGGCTTGCTTAGCACCTAGAGCCTAGTGGCTTGCACTCTGGCTACTTGCTAGGATGCATGGTGGCCGTGACTAGCTAGGCGCCTAGCACGCAGTGCGGCCGGTCGCGAACATTTTAGAACGTTTGTTTTACTAAGCTACTCGCTAGGCTCTAGGCGCTTAGCAAGCCGCCTGCCTATGTGGACGTAGCCTAAAAGTTTATAATGTAAATAGTTTCATGAAAACAAAAATTGAAAGAGAATTATTGGCATTTGTTAAAAGGTTACATGTAACATGAAATGTACAAAGTGTCTTAAAAACAAAAAAAAATTTCAAAAGGAAAATGTTAAAAGGTTATCATGGAAGATAAATAGTTTTATAAAACCAAAAATCCAAAAAGAATTATTTGAAATTGTTGTAAGGTTATCATGGGTTGTATATGGTTTCATGAAATCAAAAATTTCGTTTAGATTTTAAAATTCATTCGATAAACATTGTAATGCTAGCATCTAAATCTAAAAACATTAAAACTTCAACAAAATAATATAAATAAACGTGGGAAGTAAATGCAGGGAGAAACAATTTATTTCTTTGCATTGCAACGCGTGCCGGGTACCAGCTAGTTATATACGCAATAGAAACACTTCTGCAAAAATGCAATGTTCTGTAAAAATTTTGAGTCAATCCATGGATTATTTTCGGAGATTTGCAGAAACAAACATATGGAACCAAAATTTTTATACAAGGTGCGGCAGCATAACTTCCTTTTTTAAAATGTGCGCCATTCATTCGGTTGATGTCGTAGCGGAGTGCTTGTGGTCCCGTTTGAGAGGCGGAACTATAAAGTTTTGTCCCGACATAGTTTAGTCGCCATCATGCGTTGGATCAGTGAGGAGCGTGCGTTTGCCTTTGAGGCCTACTTTATGCTGGCAAGAGTCATGACAAATGCCAGAAATCGGTTTACTGGACGGATCAAATTATTTGTGCTCAGCGCCCTTGAGGTGATTTATTCATTAAAACAGCGCTGTATAAATAATCCAATAATAATGACAATTATACTGGATTTGTTCTGTACTATTTTTAATTAAGCTACTTCAAACTCATAATATATAATAACTAATTTACAATGCTAATATGTTTTGTTTGATCTTTTTGTGATCGTTTTATAATCATTTATTGTATTTTACTGTGGGAATTTTTGTTGTACCGCACAATATAATTTATGAGTTGTCATTATTTATAATGCATAATCACTGCATAATGATGTAGTTAGATAACTCTTCTATGTACCATAGTCTACGTAATTTTTAACTTCTGTTTTTATACATTTTGATTGCCCAGGAAATCTTAATTGACTCTTATTCTGTTAAATGCTCTGATGCGCCAAAGCCAGGAGTCAAAATCATACAGGCAAGAGAAGAGAACAACAGCAACAACAGAAGAGTATGTCTCTTGAATGTGGTTGAAGCAAGGAGTGTATGGCAAGACGCAGTTGTTGCATGGAGTTTCATACTATTTGCCTGTTCCCAATTTTTCGTTATGACAATGTTCGTTTACGAAGTATTCCTGATTTTTCATTACGACTTCTATCTTAGTTCCAGTTGTGGTTAATGCGACAGTGAATTTGCTGTATGTGTTGTTCAAATCCCTTTCTTTGCTCTGTGTTCCATTACCAATTTTACAAATGAATGAATCACTTGAGAAGATGTCTTGATCATCACATGATAAATTACACCACTAATGGAACGGATGCTGGGAAGGCTGCTGAATCAGATCTGCCTGCAATTGCATATTGTCAATTGAATCCGTGATGCCGACTGAATGGCCGTGCGACCAAAACACTTTCAAACCCCTTTCAGTGTCCAATGAAAATTGCCAGTAGGATCATTATAGCTTTGCTAGTCAGGGGCTGCCGTGGCTTTTTGTAAAAGTAATCTTCTTTTCTGGAGAGGATGACCATTATCTGTGCGCGACTGTAGGGTTATGGTCTTGTCGCTGTTTAGGCTCACCCACTGAACAATTCTCAAAAACCTCCTAAACCGGAAACAAGATAATAAATGTACTTCAATTCTTGATCGGCAAAGGCAGTGTTTTGACAAGTACTACATAACCAATTCTGCTCAATTGCGACACATCGGGACCCAAACATTTTGTCCCAAATAAGTGAAGTTTAACCCTTAGGGGTGGAGCCTTGCATTTGCAGTGATGAAGAATCGTGCCTAAGCACACAACTTTATTAAATTTTTGAAAAAATATTTGATTACAGAAAAAATAAATTTGGTTGTCTGTAAAGTCGGTTTACGGACGATAATTTTACGTGATAACGTCACGAGCCGAACGCTTAAGCCAAACACTTAGGAAGATCGTGCCTCTCTATCGCTTGTTCCGCGCTCTCGCCTAATGCTTGTTCCGCGTCCTCGCTTGCACGCCCGGCTCAGGCGGAACGTGACAACGTAGCAATGAGTCATGCTTTTTCGTGAATGCGGCCGGCGTTCATCGATTTATAAGACGTTATCACGTCAATAATAATGTAATAAATATAGAAACAAATATCATCGCTGGTCGCGTAATACCTCCATTGTGAAAATTTTATTCTTACAAGAAAGTTTAATAACACATTTTTAAGCTGGAACATGAAGGGAGCCTTCCATTTATTTTTATTTGTTGGGTACAATAATTATTAAATATAAATAAATATTATTTGAAGGTCCAGCTTCAATATTGATTTTTTCGCTCTTCTCTAAATAATTGTTTTTTTCACATTATTAATTACTTGTAACACAATCTCAAAAACTTGGCAACCCCTCTCCTCACCCACATCGTATAACGCAAGCCCGCCATTTTTACTAAAATTCATTTGCTGAGGCACATTTTGTATCAAGTTCACACTTGCATTTGTCCCAATTACACAGAATAGTGTCCCAGATAACCGAAGAAAATAAGTAATAGTTTTTCTATTTGGTTCTGTTCCTTAGGTTTTGTCACAAACAGATTACTATGTATTATAAATACTTATGTATTATAAATACGTATGTATTATAAATACATAAGTAATCTGCAAATAATATAGTTTTTTTCCTTGTAGACTGCAGCACACTTGATAAAAAAACCTATTTTTGATTTCGTTTAAAATTTTATTTCAATGATAAGTTTTAACTAAGCAGTTTAATTGGATGGATTTAACAATAATTGATTCCAACTTTTCATTTAGTAATTTCCAAAAACATGAACGCCCCTGCTCTGGGTATAATTCAATTATCTTTACCGCCCTATTAAATAACATGATGGGTATATCAGGCACGGTACACAATGGACGAGGGACACAGATTGAAGCAGACATATTCTACATCCATAAATAACGCGTCGGAACTTGCAGACTTTATTCAGCCCCAGACACAGACAATGTCAACATATTTGTATTTGCGCTGCAATCTTGTTGACTTACCAAAGCACCCACTTAATTAATTTATCTCCTTAGTTATTCAATTATCAAACACTGTGCTAGCAGGTGCTCTGACTAAAATACAAATTATACAAATACAAAAATATTTGAATTTATTTTTAGGTGGAAAGAAAACTGTCGCTTTGTTAAAAATGTGATAATGATATAATATTGTCTACATGTAGAATGGCGTCAGGTTTTGTTGGACTATTATACTAAAACTTTATTTTTTTAAATTGCAGTCTCACGCTTTTGGCAAGGCCCGCTGGGTGGGACTGTGCCCGATGTCCGAGTGCGGGCACGTGGTGCAGTGCTACCCCCCGCCCCGCCCCCCGCCGGTGGCAGCCCCCGCGTTGACCCCGCTGGACCCCGCCTCCCTGCCCCCCATGGCGCCCGCCCCCGCCTCGCCCCTGCCGCCGCACTGCTCCGCCGCCGCCCGCCTGGCGCACGACCTCTGCCAGCGCCTGGAGAAGCTGTCCTCTCAGGAGCGCCCCTCGTGACGCCACCTGAGCTTCTAGGCCGTTGACTGATTGAGTGTCGTCGAGGGGGAATGCGAACGGAGCGCCGGAATATTTTTCTGTCTAAGAAGCGCCGTTTCATTATTGAGCGACTGATGATTGAGTGGGATTTAAATCAACTATTTTCAATGTATTTCAACCCCTAGAAAACGGATAGCACATTCTAACTATCCCAAAGCCAAGAGTAATTAAAGTAATTAAGTGAAGAAATAATGAACACACTAAACTTTTAATTTGGAAATGTGTCAAAGCTAAAGTCTAAAGCATCAATTTCATAGCACATTTAGCGGTGCACATTTAAGCCTCGTTAACATTGGGCGAGTTTACAAGCTACTAGCCGGCGAATTCACTATCTGCTAGTAAACTCGCTCAGTGTAATCATATTTACTAGCTAACTAGCAGATTTTACACTGAACAAGTTTACTAGCAGATAGTGAATTCGCCGACTAGTAGCTTGTAAACTCGCTTAATGTAATTGAGGCTTTAGACACAATTTCCTTGAACTTCACATGGCAGACAGTTGAGGCAGCAACTAGGGGAAAGAAATATTTTTAAAATCTGCAAATTAATAAACATTTTTAATTTGATGGTAAAATATTATTATTTTTACATAATTACTTGTAACATTTATGATTTAATTTTGATTATTTTATATCACTTTATATTTTTAAGATATATTTTGTAATACTTTATTGCTATTGTTAATTTGAGTGCAAAAGGTCAATTAAACAACAATTCTGAATAGGTCTTATTGTACTCGTACACAATGTAACTTCATTTCTTGTAAAGTGCCACAAGATTCAGATTATACCCATTAAAATTTATTTTTATTTTCCATTGAATATGGCAGAAAAATACAGTATTAAACATTTTTTTGATTTTTTTTTGGCGATCATTCTGTAATCTTCAATGCACCATTCAAAATAACGTAATCATCAAATAATCGAGCTTATAAATATTATAATATTATCATTATATTTACTGTAATTCAAATAAGGTATTAAAAGAATAAAATAAAACTTATTTGTAATAAATTACGGATAGAAATCAAAGATCTAAATCTTTAAATATTGATATGAAGTATTTTAGTATCAGCTTTTTTCAGCTAACAAAATTTGGTTCTAAATAAATTTTCATGTTATTTATTTTCATTATCAGCAAAAATTGGAATATTTATGCATTGTGATACCAGTTATTATAAATTAGTTTTAATTATTGTAATAATTGTAACAAATAAACAAAATAAAATGAAATACTTGAATTTTTCTTTAAATTTAGTAGTTATAATTCAAGACCAGAGGTGTATATGTACCGTAAAAATTAAAATTGTTCATTAAAATACGCAATATTTTTTCTTAGGGAGGTGTTTTGCGTACAGTTCAGTCACATGGATTGCAATTCTCTTTGATGCATCTTCAAAATTGTCCGATAATATCTGCAAAACACATTCTAGTATTAAGACATTTGGAAAATAATAACCTAAATTTTGTTCACATCACATTTCGTCGATTCCTTTATGAAATTTATCAGTTGAATTGATACACCATATTGTCACTTGATTATTGGTTTGTTCAATAGACCATTGTGCAAATTGTTGGGGAGAGCCATTTGAAGATTTAAAAGTTTTCACTAACTGATTTAAAATAAGTTCTTCTTTATTTATTCACTCCTAAAAATATAACTGTTTAATAACAATTTTCCGAGGTTTAATTTTTTATTTGGATATTAAACAAAAACTCCAAAGACTGTTTACAAAAGTGGATGCTGAACAAAAAATGTGAATACTGCGCAAACCAAGATCAATTGATTTCACTGTCAGCTGCATTTGAGACTACCCCCCCCCCCCCCCATGTGGTTTGTTTCTCGTCATTGGTGGAAAGGGATATTGACAAAACAATTGTTAAAATAGAATTATGTTGCTGCCATACGAACGCTACACTCTCCTGGGTTGGCCTATTTAATTTTAGCTAAATTGGTATTTGTTGAGCTGTTTTCTTAACATTTTCCCGATTTAATCTAAAAGTAGACAGTGTTCACCGAACAGACCAGTAATCAGGTGACGATATGTAGATGAATAGTGTTCAAAGTGATTTCCAGGTAACTTCAATAATAATGCCACTATTAAACAATGCAGACAAAAAATTATAAGCTCAAATTATTGAAGAGCCACCAATAACTCAACTTATAGAACTGGGCGGCGTGTGTAGCAACCTTATAAGATAATTGTATACCAAAAACAGCGTTCTTTAATAAGTCTGTATGATGGAGGGGTGCTAGGAGGTTTACATGCAGGTGTCTTAGCTTGTCAGCAGCGCTTTGGATATAAAATGAGCTTCAGTGAGATAGCGGGAGACCAGCCGCAGCTAGGGTGTCTCCAGGAGTCACACTCCAAGGGCTGCAGCGCCAGTGATAACGAACAACTCTATTGTCTCTGGTAATAAGAAATATTAAAACCTATAGCTCAAAAAACAAAATTATCAAACTATATACAACATGTTTTTTTCTGTAGTCAGTTTTAAAGACTTTATTTTTAATTTATTAAACTGTTATAATTGCAAAGAAACGTATCAAAAAATAACAGGGAAGGTAGATAAATAGCAGATATTATGGTCTTGTTACACAGTCGAAGTTGGTGAATTCACAAATATATCTGCAATTTTAACTGAAAATCGCAATTTTAATCGAGCTTTATAATGCATAGGCAAAAAAGAGGATACGTTTGTATCTATTTGTGCATACCGATGGTATCGAAAGTTTCAAACAAGTTTTTCAAACTAGTTTAGAACATCCGGCCACAGACCCCTCTAACCCAGCAAATAAATGCCCAAAGGCATTGGGTGGGTAGTAATGTTTATCAATTCCATTGACAAGAGACTTTAGTCGTGCCGACAGTTGGAAAACTATTCCAAAATTCATACAAATTCAAAAATATACCAATTAAAAAGTCTCTCGTTTGCACACCTCCATAGAGTAACTGATTTTTATGTCCACAACTGTTGCAACCCAACCCAACAAAGTGAGCCCTTATGGCTTGTTCGCATTGAACAAGTAATAAGTCAAGTAGCGAGTATACTTGCTACTTTACTCGCTGTACATTATTAGTAGAGTACATTATTGCCCGCCACCTGTTGCAAGATGACGGCCTGATACACAACAAAGTAAATACGCTAATTAAGCATTTTGTGATGCTTAGAAGAGATGAAATTTTAGAAGAAGTGGAAGAATAAATTAGTAAGATGAAAATAAATAAACTATGGACATGAAAAGAGATTAATAGCAGCATAAATAAATAATTTGCTCTATCACCACGACATTTCCGCGCGTCTTCAAATGAACTCTGCTAAAATGACGTTCCGCAGGTCAGCACGCAGGGATGCGTGGTGGGGGTCGCTACTCGCCAAAAAAATAGAACGAAATGGATTGAATCTACTAAAGAGCTGACTAACCCACTCTACTAAAATTGCGGTGTTCGGACGAGTTTAGTTTTTTTTTTTTTTTTTTTAAAAGAAAGACAAACATTCCCGGGTTACGAATAACCCAACAATGTTTGAAAATCTCCTACTACCACCACAGAAAGCCGAAAATGTTGCTTGTGTTGTGATGGAGGACTTGGCCAGCCGAAGAATCGAACACGGGACGTCCGGGTGGGACCCAAACGCGATGCCCACTCAACCACTGACCAGTCAAGTTACTACTATACTCTCCACTCGACTAAATACTTGGCGTGTGCGAAAGGCTCTTTAGACTCGCAGTTTACAGAATGTTATATTTTTAATGTTTTTTGTTTCATTCTTAAGCTTAAGGTAGGCATTCTAAAATTATTTTTAATCCATCCAGTTCATCAATACACATGCACACATACTTTACTAATTTACCTATATATATTAATTGAAACTCACCATGTCATAGAATATTTCAGGGAAGTTGTACTGCAGTCTCAGAAGGGCATTAGTATCTCTTTCAATATCATCAAGACAACTAGACTGAAGAAATTGAACATCAGATTCGGAGCGATCGACAGGTTTTTTTTTATTTTCAGGCTTACGTGTTTTTTTGGTCACCAATTTTTTAGTTGGAGCTCTAAAAATTGAATAGAATTAATAAAATTTATTTTATTCCCTGATATTACAGTACTCTCTCAGTAATCCACCGCTAGATTATCAGGCAACTAACCGCTGTTATTTTTACCTTGGTGAAAGCATAAAATTAGGCTCTGTAATTCACCAGTATTATTTGTATGCCAAATTCAGTAGTCCGCCGCGCGGTGCCTAGACTCAAGCACCAAGTTTAGCGCACCGGTTAGGTTATCTTACTCTTACACACTAGTTAATATACCGCCGTCTAGCTTGCTAAAGTTGACCATTTTTCCAAAGGGTTATTGTTGTTTTATAACATTTCGGTTAGAGCTGTGTGTATTGTAGCAAATGTAGTGTGTTTCTATTTGTTTCGTTCTGCTACGTTTTTTGTTTGAATAAGTTTACAAACATGACACTTGAGATTAAGATTGATAGCGGTGTTTGTTTTAATTTTTAGCATTTGTTTGTATGCACTATAATCTGACGCTTTAGTTAATTATTGAACACTGTGGAAAATAATGTTCCACAGGGCCTGTGTCATCTTTGGGGATGCTGTGTGGATGGTGTTTTTAAGGGAAGGAAGAAGAGGAAGTTCTGGGAAGGAAAAGTTATGAGGGGTTGTTAGGAACCCGGGGTTCAGTCCAGGTTACCCTAGACAAACCTCACTCCATGAACCTGGGGCACCCGTGCTAAATCACCAAAAGTAGCGAAACACTTGGGGCGACCTATAGGTTATCCAATAAATGGTTCCCTTCCTTACCGGTACCCATTACCGCCTCCCAAATACTTGCCCGGGTTTTGGGGTGGTGGATTATTGAGAGAGTACTGTTAAGCGTTTGGTTAAATATTGACGTTTCATATACTACTATGTCCATAACTATAACTTACAGATTTTTAAAATCAGCGTAATGTTTTATTTTATCAGGTGAAAAAAATGAGGAAGTGGACGGATCATAAACCTCAGTCAAACATTCTTTTGGTAAAAGTGAGATATCTTCTGCCGGCTCGTAGGGCTCAAAAAAACTCAAATTTATCTGAAATTTATAAAAGTTATACTTCACATTTTCAGCACACGGTTTATTTTAAACAATTATTGTACCAGTTTTTCTTATTTGTTATATTTTCTACTGCTTAATGTGTAGCCTCCAACCAATCTAATCTGCCTGTTAAAAAAAACAGCACGTTCACCTAATTCTGTAAGAAATAAAGTAAAAAAGTAGATATTATTTAATTTCAAAAGTACTTACAATTTTTTGATGTAAAACTTCACAAGAATTTATTTCTGTACAACAAATATTCTGCAATGATGATTCGCAGTGGGACAAAGTGAGTGAAGCCTTTCCACTTTTGCTGAGAAAATGTTGCAAATAAATTAATATAACATATTAATAATTTTTATTTAACAAAATTTGCAACTTTATAACTAAAAAAAGTACATGTTCAGTGTAGTTTACAAAGGTTTATAAATTACATTAGTACAAAAAGTAAATGAACAGAAAATAATATACATGTGAACAGATTAAAGAATAGAAATTTGTGGTTTTAAAGTTGAGATTTATCATGACCCGCCTCACTAGGCTAGCCTGTGTTGAGGCAGTAATTTTGTAAGTCAATTTATAGTACATAAGAACATGCCTACATTTATATTAAAATATGTTGGTTTCATCATCAATCATCATCAATATCATCATCATCATTGTACCGGACGGGACCACGATTATGACTTATTATATTTATTTGTGTTTTGTTTAACTTAGCGTCGCTTGAAGATTTTACTTGTTTAACTTAGCTTCATTTAGAGATTCGACGAAGAAGAGGATGAGTTCCTTGAAGGCCGTCCTCTTCTTCTAACCTAAAGGGGGCTTGTTGGATGTTAAAACGAAGACGAAGACGGTACGTCTTCGTCTTCGTACATTGAGGTTTAACTTAGGGCGACTTAGCAGTCACCCATTCATGGTATAATAATGTATAACTGATATTTAATTAATAAAGTTAATAAATTTGTGTTTTATGGGCTATCGGAGGGGTCGAATGCGAGGACAGGGTTTTGCTGTGCCCGGTCTCGTTTTCGATTTCTCCGTACGCCACTGTGGGCGAAACTTGGCCTCGCCACAGGACCAAAATGCCTGGCGGGGAGCGGGGGGCTCCCGCTCCCCTGTCCTTCCCCGCGTCCTACCTTCGGGCGGACCAATTGGAGCCCTCCTTCTGGGGGTTAGGTATTTTGGTACTGTTTGACGCCGGGTGTAGCTCGCACTGTTTAGTTGAATTACGAGAGTTTGGCATTATGCATTACGAAATAAATAATATGAATTGATAGGCCAGACTCCCCTTACCATGTTTATGTAGGTTAATCTAGAGTAAGTTTAGTTTTAAGTTCAATAATTAAGATTCCCCCCAATAATGTCACTCCGGGGGGCCGATGAACTTTTTTGTATATGACCTTAAAAATCGAAATAAATTATGAGGAGAGAGGTCGGGAGGTTCAGATGGAAGCACGGAGAGAGGCGAATGATTGCTACTATGGTGACCTCAGCTATGATGACCACAGCAGAGGTCACAACCCGCTAAAACTCTGACTGCTCGGAAACGGAGACAGATTGCCGTTTTCACCCCCGCCGGCGGCAAGGTGGGGGTGCGAGCTATATATACGGGGCTGCTACCCCTATATCGTCACTTCTCTCGACCGGTACCATCACAGCAATCTTCGCCTCTCTGCCTGACCCGACTTCTCTCCGGACTTTTTGGAAATATTGGACTTATTTCTTCCCCTCTGGACACCTCCACCCCCTGGGACCCAGCGGCTACCAGGACTACCCAGCGCCTATCTACAGTCTTTGTGGGAGTAACCAGGACGTACCCTACAAAGTGGTCCTTCGAGCCGGATCCAGTCACCAGCCGCTACGATGTCCCGGTCCCTACGGTCAGGCAGGGGAGGTGAAGAAGATGGTGCCGATCGAGACGTCACAGGCCGGGGCCCGGCAGGACTCGGCCCCGCAGCCCCCGGCCCGAATCCTGCCGGACCAGCCCTAGCCGCCGCGGAGAGCGCCTCAGTTTCGGCGGACGAGCAAGCCAGCACCGACAGCGAGACCACCACTGAAGACTCACTGCGCCTGCTGCGACGAGAACTACGGGCTGAGAAGAAGCGCAGCGAGCGGCAAGCACGAGACCACGCCCGGCAGATCGAGCAGCTGATCGCCATGCTGGCAGCCGCGAAGTCACCCCCCGAGCCCACACAGTCGCCCGAGCCCCCGAAGCTGCCCGATGGATCACAAACAGAGACGGTGCAGCCCGCAGCCGGAACCAGTGCGGTTCAACAGCTGCCCGACCCATCGCCGCGGCTCACGGCCGGATATACAGCGCCCACTGCGTCAGCCTCAGCGCCACCCGGCGCCCACCAGGCATACCACTCGTCGACCATGTCACCCGGACACCCGACGGCAGAGGAAACCGCCCGGAAAACAAGAGAGTGGGTCAACCAGGGACAGGACCCGTTCGCGCACTTCGCATCCGTGGTAGCCGACGCCATCCGCAGCTCGCAGTCTGGAGCGACGCCGAGGACCTACGAAGAGGACAACCGGATGGCGGCCCTGATAGCACGGCAGTCTACGGCGAAGGACCTGCCCCCATTCTCCGGCGACCCGGTGGAGTGGCCCACATTCATGGCGCAGTTCAAGCAATCCACGGCCACGTGCGGGATGACGGCAGCCGAGAATTTAATTCGGCTACAGCGAGCGCTGCGCGGGAAGGCGCGGGACGCTGTCAATCCGCTACTAATGGACCCCGACCAGGTGCCCGAGATCATGGAAGTTTTACGGAATCGCTTCGGTGGAGCCCAAGCGATTGCCACGGTGATGCACGAGCGGGTAAAAAGTTTACCGCGGCTAGCCGAGGACGCAACCAACGACGCCCTGGTCGAATTCTCCGGTACGGTGCAAAACGTCGTTACTTCGCTCGGGAACCTCTCGGACAACTACCTGGGCAACCCGGCGCTGCTAAGCGAGATGGCTTCGAAGATGCCGTTTGCCCTGCGCATCGCCTGGCTGGATAAGGTGGCGAACAACGCGGAGGCAGCAGATGTTCACCAGTTCGCGGCCTTCCTGAAGCGGCTCGCGAACGCTGTCTCGCGCTCCGGCCTCGTCGACCCTGCTAGGACGACCCGGCCCCGCCGCGATCAAGTGCATGCGCAGAGTGCTGCGTACGATAAAAGTGGAAAAAGTGCCTCGAAAAACGGGGAAAAAGGTGCCTCGGGTGATAAGTGTGTTAAGTGCAGTGGCTTGCATAAATTGGGTGAGTGCCCGCAGTTCGCCGCAATGGATGTTCCCGCTCGGTGGGAACTCGCGAGAACGGCCCGCGTGTGTCACAAGTGTCTAGAAAAGGGTCACTATACCAAATTGTGCAAATCGAAGTTGAACTGTGGAGTGGGCACGTGCCGATTTGCCCACCACAGGTTGTTGCACGATGCATCGCGGTACATGCATAACAGTGAAATCGTGAGTGCAACAGTGGCCTACGGGCAGAGCGCTGTGTTACTAAAAGTAGTGCCAGTGAAAGTGTATGGCCCGACGGGGCAAGTGTTGACACACGCGTTGCTCGACGAGGGGTCAACAGTGACCCTCATCGATGCGGGAATTGCGGAGTTAGTGGGAGCGAGCGGGCCTCCCCGCGGACTCCGTATACATGGTGCGAACGGGATGTGCTCGTCGGACAGCGCCTCTCAGCGAGTGAAGTTGTCAGTGCGGGGGGATGGCGGGGAATACGCCATCTCCGCCAATACAGTGCGGGAATTAGATTTGCCGCATCAAGCGGTGGCCGGCCGCCGGCAAGTGAAACCGCGGTTGCTTATCGGGCAAGACAACGCGCACCTTATCGTGTCACGTGAAGTACAGGAAGAGGATGGCGGCCGGATGACATCGCGCACCGCTCTCGGTTGGATAAAGCACGGGGGCACAAGGCGCGAGGCGGACAGCGGCACCACCCTCAACATGTCTGCGGAGACAGCCGGCGCGGACAGCGCGGTCGACGCGCTTGTCAAGCAGCACTTTGCCGTGGACTCACTCGGCGTGACCGCCGCTACCCGGGTGTCAGCAGAAATTCAACGTGCGGAGGCGCTCATGGAACGCACCACGCGCCCGTTGGATACAGGTCGGTGGGAGACCGGCCTACTTTGGAGGGAGGACGACGCGTGGCTGCCCGACAACCGGCAGTGCGCACAGAATCGGCTCACCTCACTAGAAAGAAAGTTGACAAGGGAACCCGAGCTGGCAGCGGCGTACTCAAGCAAGATTACACACCTGATAGAGCGGGGATACGCTGTAAAGCTATCCGAGGCAGAGGCAGGCATAGCAGGCAGACGAAAATGGTACCTGCCGCATTTTGCTGTCTCCAACCCGAACAACCCCGGGAAATTGCGGGTAGTTTTCGACGCCGCTAGCCGCTGCCGGGGTACAAGCCTCAACGACCGGTTGCTAACCGGGCCCGACCTCCTGTCTTCGCTGTTGGGCAACGTGCTGCGGTTCCGCGAGGGCAAGATTGCCATAGCCGCTGACATAGAAGAAATGTTTTTGAGAATCCAAATTAAAAAGGAAGACCAGATGTCCCAACTCTTCTTGTGGCGGGCCGAGCCACAGGAATCTCCGAGCACCTACAAGCTCACAGCTATGATGTTTGGCGCTACCTGTTCACCGAGTAGCGCTCAGTACGTGCGGAATCGGGTAGCCGAGCAAGGCGCTGCCGAATTCCCCGATGCCGCGGCCGCGGTGCGCCGCAAATTCTATATGGACGATTACTTGGATGCAGCCGACACCGTGAAGGAAGCAGCGGCGCTAGTACGAGACGTCGGCGCCTTGCTAGCCAGAGGAGGCTTCAACCTCGCCAGTTGGGCCTCCAACGCGCCCGTCGCAATCCAGAGCGTACCGGTGGAAAAAAGGGCGAAGTCGGCCATCACCATAAGCAGCGGAAACGATGCCGGGACAGAAAAGGTGCTGGGCCTAGCGTGGGACCCGTCGAGTGATCAATTTATCTACACCTTTAAAGAAACTGAGACAGCCGAGCTCATCAGGCACCCAACGAAGAGGCAGCTACTGAGCACGGTGATGAAGATATTTGACCCGGTGGGGTTCGTAGCCTGCCTCACCGTGCGGTCAAAGATCCTCCTTCAAGACGTGTGGAGGTCCAACGTTGGCTGGGACGAATACATACACGAGGCGCATGCAGCTCGGTGGGCTGATTGGGTGCAGATGCTAAGAGAGAACGACATCCGGGTCCCTAGACGCTGCCTACAATGGAAGAGTGGGGCGTTCGAGCTACATCTCTTCTGCGACGCATCGGAGGCCGCCTGCTGTACGATAGCATACTTGGTGGAGACATGCCGGGAGGGCAAAAGCGCTACCTTTCTGGCGAGTAAATGTAAGGTTGCGCCCCTCAAGCCTCTATCTATCCCGCGGCTCGAGCTTCAAGCGGCGCTGATGGCAGCCCGCCTCGCGGCCAGCATAAGAACAGAGACGCAGTGCCGCATAAGTCGGACGACATACTGGACCGATTCAACTACGGTTCTATGCTGGCTGCGAACGGACCCGAGGAGCTATTCGGCGTTCGTATCCAACCGCCTGGGCGAGATCGACGATCTTTCGTGTGCCAGCGAGTGGAGATGGGTTCCCACGAAATTAAACCCGGCGGATATCGGGACCCGCGACGTAGAAATGCCAGATCTCACGCCGAATGGAAGGTGGTTCTCGGGGCCGCCCTTCATTACCCTCCCAGATGCTGAGTGGCCGGTGCAACGTGGACACCAGGTGCAGCCGGACGAGAGCGCTCTGGAGCTGAAGCCCAAGTTTGTGGGCCTTACAATCATGAAGGAAGAGGCCCTACCAGCTGTTGAGCGCTTCTCTTCGTGGCTCCGGCTGGTCAGATCGACAGGATGGGTGCTGCGCTTCATCAGGCGGTGTCGCGAGGGACCCCATCGAGCTCTACATGAAGGTCCCCTGCGTGCTGAAGAGGTGGAGGAAGCTGAAGCCCACTGGGTCCGGCAGTCACAAGGTGCAGCCTTTAGTGCAGACGTAAGGGCACTTCGCGATGGCGCGCCAACACCTGCCGGCAGTCGACTCAATGCCCTCACACCGTTCCTCGGGCGAGACGGAATAATCAGAATGGGGTCCCGGCTGAAAGCCGTCAAAGGAGTAGCGCATAGCGTGCGAACCCCGGTAATCCTAGATGGGAATGACCCTTATACACGCCAGCTGATTGTATACTACCACAACAAAGGGGATCATGGAAGCACAGAGCGAACGATGGCGGACCTACGTGGCAGCTTCTTTATTCTCAAATTACGAACAAACCTCAGAAAGATAGCGCACACCTGCCCCACCTGCCACCTGCGAAAAGAAAAGCCACATCCGCCGCTAATGGGTCAACTACCTGCCGCACGACTAGCCCACCATGTCCGCCCTTTCACTAACTGCGGGTTGGATTACTTCGGGCCAATAGAGATAACCGTCGGTCGGCGGCGGGAAAAAAGGTACGGGGCCCTGTTTACCTGCCTCTCCACCCGTGCGATACATTTGGAGATCGCCCATTCGCTGTCAGCAGATGCCGCCATAATGGCCTTACAGAGGATGGCGGCGCGCCGAGGACAACCGGAAGCGATCTACTCTGATAATGGAACGAACTTTCGCGGGGCGGACCGCGAGATGAGGGAAGCGCTGGAGGCGCTACACGAGGACAGCCGAGTAAAGGACCATCTCTCCACTCAGGGAACAGAGTGGCATTTCCTTCCTCCAACATCACCTCATATGGGGGGAGCCTGGGAGCGGCTGGTGAGGTCCGTGAAGCGAGCCCTCGAAGCAGTTCTGAAGGAACGGGCGCCCCGGGAAGAAACTCTTTTGACGGCCATGGCGGAAGCAGAGTACGCGGTAAACAATCGGCCGCTCACCCACCTGTCGGTCGACCCCCGAGATGAGGAGCCGCTGACGCCCAATCACTTCCTGCTGGGGTCAGCAGGGAAGCGACCCCACCTATCACTATATGGACCAAAAGAGGAGGAGATCTGCCTACGGAAGCAGTGGCGCATTAGTCAGCAGATGGCTGACATGTTCTGGCGGCGATGGCTGAAGGAGTATCTACCCACGATGGCAGAGAGACAGAAGTGGCAGCACCGCAGCGTCCCCATACAGAAGGATGACCTGGTGCTCATAGTGGATTCCGCTTTACCTCGCAACAGCTGGCCCAGGGGACGAGTCATCGAGGCAACACCTTCAGCAGATGGCCAGGTGCGAGCAGTCCGCGTGCGAACGAGTACGGGCGACTACACCAGACCAGCGGTGAAGATTGTCGTTCTGATGTCAGCCACGCCACCATCACCGCAGCTTCCGGCGGCAGACAAACCACGCCGATCACCACGACATCGAGGGTCCGGCCGCCAGGGACGCCGACGCCGACGCTAAAACGCCCCGTCCTAGCTGAGTAGGGCACTGCTGACGCAGCACCAGGGGGAGTGTACCGGACGGGACCACGATTATGACTTATTATATTTATTTGTGTTTTGTTTAACTTAGCGTCGCTTGAAGATTTTACTTGTTTAACTTAGCTTCATTTAGAGATTCGACGAAGAAGAGGATGAGTTCCTTGAAGGCCGTCCTCTTCTTCTAACCTAAAGGGGGCTTGTTGGATGTTAAAACGAAGACGAAGACGGTACGTCTTCGTCTTCGTACATTGAGGTTTAACTTAGGGCGACTTAGCAGTCACCCATTCATGGTATAATAATGTATAACTGATATTTAATTAATAAAGTTAATAAATTTGTGTTTTATGGGCTATCGGAGGGGTCGAATGCGAGGACAGGGTTTTGCTGTGCCCGGTCTCGTTTTCGATTTCTCCGTACGCCACTGTGGGCGAAACTTGGCCTCGCCACAGGACCAAAATGCCTGGCGGGGAGCGGGGGGCTCCCGCTCCCCTGTCCTTCCCCGCGTCCTACCTTCGGGCGGACCAATTGGAGCCCTCCTTCTGGGGGTTAGGTATTTTGGTACTGTTTGACGCCGGGTGTAGCTCGCACTGTTTAGTTGAATTACGAGAGTTTGGCATTATGCATTACGAAATAAATAATATGAATTGATAGGCCAGACTCCCCTTACCATGTTTATGTAGGTTAATCTAGAGTAAGTTTAGTTTTAAGTTCAATAATTAAGATTCCCCCCAATAATGTCACTCCGGGGGGCCGATGAACTTTTTTGTATATGACCTTAAAAATCGAAATAAATTATGAGGAGAGAGGTCGGGAGGTTCAGATGGAAGCACGGAGAGAGGCGAATGATTGCTACTATGGTGACCTCAGCTATGATGACCACAGCAGAGGTCACAACCCGCTAAAACTCTGACTGCTCGGAAACGGAGACAGATTGCCGTTTTCACCCCCGCCGGCGGCAAGGTGGGGGTGCGAGCTATATATACGGGGCTGCTACCCCTATATCGTCACTTCTCTCGACCGGTACCATCACAGCAATCTTCGCCTCTCTGCCTGACCCGACTTCTCTCCGGACTTTTTGGAAATATTGGACTTATTTCTTCCCCTCTGGACACCTCCACCCCCTGGGACCCAGCGGCTACCAGGACTACCCAGCGCCTATCTACAGTCTTTGTGGGAGTAACCAGGACGTACCCTACAATCATCATCATCATCAATCATCATCAATATATTAATACGTGAAGCCAAAACTTTGTACCCCTTTTTACGAAAATTGCGCGGACGGAGAAGTATGAAATTTCGCACACTTATAGTTTATATAGAGGAGGAGTGCAGAATGCTAATATTTTTTTTTAAATTATGCATAAAAATACATTAAATCAATTAAAAAAACATTACACACACTACCATGTATTTGACACACACACACACACGCATCTTTACTCTATTGCTTATTGTTAAAGTCTATGGTCAATTTGTTTATGGTCTTACTGAATGTCAAATGTCAAACATAATAGTACCCTTTACACACAGAGTTCGGAGCGGGACGTGCCCCGCGCCACTTCAGGCCGCCGCGCAGGAAAGTAAAGACCGAAAGTAAGATAACGGTTTACAGCGCAGTTCACTGTGAGACTTTTTTGCGCGGCGGCCTGAAGTGGCGCGGGGCACGTCCCACTCCGAACTCTACGTGTAAAGGGTACTACCGCTCACTCAATATTAAATCAAATTATGAATAAAAAATACATAAAAAAACATTACAATTATGGTCGAATTTCGACCATTGGGCGACCACTAGTTAATAATAAATTCGAATAATAATTATCATTACTTTTAAACCAAATTTTTATGATTTCTTTGAAATTTTTTTGTGATTCATTTTTTTATTCTACCTAGAAGAATGTTGTAAAGTCCTGTTGCAAGATATCTGAAGTTTCATTGACCAAAAGTAGTATGAGTGAGTATTTAATCTTTTTCCGTAGTATTTATGTATCTTTGTGTAAATATGAGTGAGGATTAAATGTATTAGAAGGTATTTTTATTAACTGATTCTGATCATCAAACTAAAAATGTGTAATTTAAATATTTTGATTAAAATTTTATTGAATTTAAAAACAATATAAAACAACACATTTCTAAATAGTTTGAACTGGCTACAATGTAATGCTACCTGCTGGTAAATCGAATTGATCGACATGACAAATCAAAAATGGCACATTTTAAATTGTTATAGAAAATTTATTCGTCAACATAAAAATTAAATAAAAAACCATCAACTTTTTATAAATTTTCTTACACAATAAAAAAATTCTGTGAAAATATCCTACTGCAGTGAGTTGCCGATTTCCTTTGAAATTGTTTGTACCAGTTTTTCAATCTACCAATCAATATGGTTAGATATTATCAGGTACAGATTAAACCAGTATTATTTTTGGTTCTACAGTTACAATCGAATTGATTTGTACATACCTAAATACTTTATCTGTTTATTCAGCTTAGTATCCATTATTTATAAGAAACATTAAGAGGCCGTATACCCGCTCAAAAAGAAGAAGATGGAGAGATATGTAAATACTAATGTTAGAGAGAGCGTGCTAATATTAAAACCGACCAAATTTAAGCGAAAATTGTGAAAATGTTTAATAAAATACGACTCGTTTAAAATAGAGCAAAAATCTCGTGAGAACATCTAAAATAGCATTTAGAGAAACACTGTGATATTAAATGTGTGTAATCACCTGTTAATAGAAGCATTCTGTTGATTGTCTGGCAGCTAAAATCACAATTCAATTACATACACATTTAAAGGAGCACATAAAGCAGGTAAATATTATTTTTGGCGGCTTGGTTTTCTTACACTACTAATCTCCAATTTAAAGTTGATGTCATCTTTAGAAGAGGCATCTCTCGAGGCTGGAGACTGAATGATGCCGCTCATGGAAGTCTCCGGATGATCTTCACAACCCCTGAAGTTAATAAAAATGCCTTATTAACATTTTGAAACTTTATATTATTACATAATATTGTTTGCTTACCCCTTCACATCTGCTGCTGATTGATTGTGACATCTAAATTAGAGATAAGTATCTACTTAATACATTTTTTACCACCGCAACAAAACAATTGAAAGTGGTTACTTACATGCGGCCATACATCCCCTTCAAATTTTCTGGATCGAAAAATGAATTCTTAGAAATGGCGACACTCAATTGTATTAAATCATTTTCAGGCTGTAATTTGTAGCCATCGGACAAAGGCTTGTAATCAGCACACTCGCACATCTAAACAATTTTAAATCAATTAGTTTGCCCACTAAAATAGCTAAAAGTATTATTTTTAGTGATTGAAAAATCTATGTTCAAAGGTTTTGTTTATATATACCAGTGATTCCCAAAGTGGTCCAGGTGGACCCCCAGGGGTCCACGGGAGACTCGACGGGGGTCTACGTAGGCGTGATAAAAAAATGAGGGTTCACAAGTTGTAAGTGGGGGTCCACGAAAATTTATCTTGTTTCGATAGTAAAGAACAAAAATGTCGGCTTGTTACCTATCATTGTATCAGATTGTAGCACTACTCAAAATATGAAGGGAGCAAAAATAATTCCAAATTTTTCGGTGATTTTTGACAGGCTGTATTTCGGTGGAAAATGGTCATATTGAGCTCATGCAATCCTAACAGATAGCGCGAAAAAAATATTCAGCCAAGTTTTTCCTTTTTTATGTGGTCCACGGGCTTGAAAATGTTGTTTTCAGTTAGGCTGGCGTAAAGATCAGATTAGCCTGTTTATTTAGCATTTATTTTCTTCTTTTAAAACTATATAATATATTATTTTTCTTTTTATTTTACCACTCTGAATTTATTATTGGAACTCAGCCGCGACACAAATTTCCATCGTTAGATCTAATCTTCACATTTTTTAATGAGTTTTCGGAAAATGATAGAAATATAGCAGCAGGGAGTCCACCGAAACCAGTGAAAATTTTGAAAGTGGTCTACGAAAAAAAAAAGTTTGGGAACCCCTGATATATACTCACTTTCCCATTCCCAAGAGTTATCTTGGCTGGTAATTTTGAACTTCCAGATTTGTTCTCACATCTTTTAACGCCATTGCTTGGTTTCCTGAAAATAATATACACAGTGTATAATATAGAACACAGTATAGAAAATAGTGTAGAGTAAAGAATATGCATATCTGTATCACTTCAATTTGAAATAAACAGAATGGTCTATGTTGGCATAAAAGTATCGTCAATTTGTATTATTTTAGGTATGGCTTGTCAGAAACCCAAAACAAATTGGCTTACTTGAGTTGACATTGTCAACACTTCGAGTAGCCAATATCAAAATATATTACAGTAAAGTCTCTGTAATTCGACCCACTATAAACCGAACCTCCAGAAATTCAAAGCATCGAGTGACAGGGGCAAGGTGGGTTGGTGGAAAACGCTCGAAGTTTAACCATTGAAGAAAAAAGTGTAATTTTAAAAGAACTTGAATGTGGAGTTAGCGAGAGAAAATAAAAATTAACCAATCAACATTATCTGATTTGAAGGGTAAAAAGAATAAAGTTCTCAACTATTTAGCATCTATGTTAACAGGTCCCGGAAAACATCAAAATCTCAAAAGTTCCAAAAATCCAGCTGTTTCTTAAAAGATTCCAATAATCTGAAAATTTGTTAAACAGGCTCAGCTTTTAATTATTGATTGCATCATAGAGACTGCATATTACATCGATGGTGGTGATAATGATGTAATTTGTTCCCATATTGTTGCATATACAAGATATTTACAAATGGTTTTGGATAGATCAACCATAACAGTTCAAAACTACAACAAAAGCAATACCACAACATGGCGAACGAAATCAAGATTTTATCTTATCGATATATTTTAATTTTTCTGTGTCTTGTTCTGTTTCATATTTTCGTTTAGATTATTAGTGTTAACTTCTTCTTCAATGAAATCAAAGACTTCATTAACCTCTTGTTGGCCAGCATATCCTTGGATATTATTTAAAAATGATTTCTCTGAATACAACTAGCTTTTCTGCAGAAACTACTCATGATAGATTTTAAACTATTTTTATAAATATAAAAACCCACTATCTGGTAAAACGGTTCAATTTAAAAAATCATAATTTTACAATAAAAATGCAAAAAATAAGTACTATATAATATAATTTAATGTAATAGATAAGTTATTTTGAAAATGGAATCAGCTGGCGCACAGCAAAAATTTAGTATCAGCGATCAAGAAGTTAAACCACCATTAATACTATATGCACAACAAGGATCAAAGGTGAAAAATATTGTATCTAAAATTAGGCTGTAATAGCATGTTCCCGAAGGATTTTATCCAGCGATTCCTGAGCATATTTGGAGTAAAAAATGTAGATGTCATTTTGCTGTCCAATGATATTTTTTTCTATTAAAAACAAAAAATATATTTTTCCATCACAAGTCACAACTGAGTAATTGGATGAAGCCAGCGCTCCATCTCGCACTCCGCTTTGTTCTAGCAGCACGATAATAAAGAAGAGAGAGTGCATATCACGTGATCCCATCGCCATGCATAGCAGCGTAATCTGTGGTGACATGTCAGATTTGATCGGTCAGTGGTTGAGTGGGCATCGCGTTTGGGTCCCACCCGGGCGTCGCGTGTTCGATTCCTCGGCTGGCTAAGTCCTCCATCACGACTCAAAGCAACATTTTCGGCTTACTGTGGTGGTAGTAGGAGATTTTCAAACATTGTTGGGCTATTCGTAACCCAGGAATGTTTGTCTTTTGTTAAAAAAAAAAAAATGTGACAGAAACAAAAATAAATGTGTAATAAAAAACACGCCGACTGTCGACGAAGCCACACAAAATACAGTACCTGTTGCAATGAAACATAGGCTTTTTGAGACTGGTGACGTCACACAACCAACCGTCACACGTCAGACAACTGAGATTTTGGAAGACCCGAAAAATTTGAACCTTGAATATTATTTTATTTATATAATATACATTGGTATTATTTAAGTTCGAAGATATTATCAATAAAAATAAAATAAAAAAGGGACCGGAGTTCCTTATTATGTCCTTACTGAGGCAGTTCATTGCGTCCCCCAGTATTTTGCTTCAATGCCAACAGAACGTAGGTTCCTCTACTTCGAGCCTTGAGGGAAAGCGCCGCTACACCTCCCAGGTGACTAATTAGCAATTTGCGTTTCTTCATTGCGATTCTCACCTCTGAAAAACCTTTGAACCACAATATTTAGCTAGCTTTGTGAATAGACAAAACATCCAATGAGTGTAAGTTTATGCAGAATTTCCCTAACCTGGCTGAACCTGGCACCACGAGAAACATAAAAGTGACAGATTACTGGAAAGTATATACGCATTGTAATTAAAATGTTCCATTATGTTTTCTTGCTTTTCTTTAAGACTTTTGCATCATTCACAGCGTGAGTGTTCTAAGACTGCACTCTCAAGAGAGGGGAATCTATCAGGTCAGTACTCCAGACCAGAAGTGGCTACTAAACTCAACAGTAGAGAGTAGGGTGCATTTGCAATTTGCACAGGATCAGGAGTTGTGTAATCCATTTATATTGGTTTATCAAAATAATCTTTTCGACAATAGTTTTCTAACTTTTTTTGACAGAGATCGAATTTTACTTTGATGTTGGTAAACACATATATTGTATATAAACCTCTCTCTTTATGAAATCTTATTAATTTGCAAACTAACTCAAGCCGACGCACACTCCATTAGTCTCAGAGCAAGTTATAAAGTGATTGTGTTTTGCCATCTCCACAAAGACATTGTCGGTGACGTAGTAATATCTCCTGGTCATGGGCTGGTCCAGAGTGATGGGCATGGTGGTGTGCAGGTACGCTTGGTAAACCTTGTCACAATGTTCTTCACCGACTTTATGGCACAAAGCACCTACAAACAAATAATTCTAACTTACATCAATACAATATTTTCCATGAATAACCAATTTGAGTGGGTCTTTCAAAACTAGGGGAAGTTTTTTATTCTTATTTGACTAATCATTAGGATTCTTTTGGGACATTCAATTGTAGGTACCTTTGCCGCATTTTGGTGGACCCGAGATGATAACGATAGGCCAGGAACATAACTCTTCCAGTACCTTTACATTGTGCTCATATTTAGGAGGATTTAACGTCTCCATGAGGGTGAGATTGAGAAGGGTATTCTCTGCTTGTTTGATCATGTCGTTACTGAAGAAATCAGGACTACTCTCCTGCAAACAATTCACATCATTGTTGATAAAGATCAATGGAATAAAGGTGAGTCCACGGGACATGAAACACTAGCATGTTTTCGTAGAATATTAGCCATGTGAACAAAGTGTCATAGATTTGCCATTGATGTCACAGGCAGCATGATGGCTCAAGCTCTGTTTGGTGGTGATTGGATCTGAGCCGGTAATCACATTAAAAAGAAGACAAAAAATTGTATGATGCAAGCACCGGAGAATGCAAAGACTGAGATTTAAGAATGGCAAAGGCTAAGAGAATTTGTAATGCACACCAAATTTCTAGATTTGGATCAAATGCTTTGGGAGTTCTGCCATCAACTAAATCATGTTTACATTGACACTTCATTCCGTATGAACTACCCACGACCGACTCGTGGAGTCACAACAGCAAATAAATATGAAAGCGTAACACACACTCGTTTTCACCCTTCGTGGGAATTTACCTTAAAGTGCTTTCCAAAACAGATAGATATGCATAATCTTAATTCATAATACAATCTCGTATAATGTAGTAAAAAATACCTTCAGGCTTTCATCGGCTGCTTGTCCATTTAGTAGTGTAATGTTTGGAAAGAGCAAACAGCAAACATTCATAATCTTTTCTTTAAGACTGATGGGGTTGAATGAAAGATCAAGGATTCTGAGGTACTTCAGATCTTTCATATAACTAATCAAATCAAACATGTATTCTACTTTGTTGTATTTCATACTTATTTCTTGGATTCTGCAAAAAATACAGGAAGACAGTTCTTAAAAGGTGTAGAGGGCTTTTTTAGGCCAGTGCCTTTCAACATTTTTACACCTGCGTACTAGCAGACGGCTAAGACGGAAATAAAAAAATACAATAGCAGACGAAATCACGCAGTGGATGTAGCCTACGTGATAGGGGCGGAATTCAACTGGCTGGCAGATAATGTCTACGGACCAGCATCGGTTAATCGGTTTGAAGAACACTGTTTTACTGTTTACAAACATAAATTATTTTAACAAATTTTGCTATACTAAAGTATTTTTATCCAATAGATGGGTATTTAAAATCGTTAATCCTGGTTAGCTAACTTTTGTCAAAATGACGAGCTTCAAATGCAAATCTATCTGTCTCTTTTGAATGCTTCTGCCGAGAATATAGCCATCACCTATTAACCTAGTGGCCACTGAAAGGTTGGTTCCGTGGGGGGTTCCTGGTGTGTGAATATCTGCATTCCACTGCTTTTCTTCGGTCTTCACATAACTTACAATAACATCTGTGACCCAGTCATCGATATATGAAGGTACGCTCCAGTCATAATTCTCTTCAGGTCATTTGAGCTATTTTCTAATACTGTAACACTCCCATGCCGTACTACAAGAGTGCAAATGAGCCCATTATGCATATTTTGATATGCACAAAACTTTGTTTTCCCATACTAAAGGGGTAGCTGGACCAAAAATAGTTACGGGCTAAAAAAACACTTTACACACCCGGTACACCAATGAAATATTTCCAATGATAGAATTTTATTATGATCCAGATTCACAGTTTTAAGCTCCTTAAGGGTGTGAAGTCCTTTGTGAGAGTCCAATAGGAATTCGGAAATACAGTTGTTTGATAGATTTAAGGTATTTATTGGAAGTCCATCAATATTCTCCAAGCGCTCTATTAAATTGTTTGATAAATTCAGTTTCTGGAGAAATCTGTAAAAAATATGTAAAAAATCAAGACTGCGAACATGCTTGCTTTTGTGTGTTTCTGTTGTGTGGAATCATGAACAATAAATGTATCATAATATAATCTCATATTATTCGTACATTTAAACTGGAAAAAATCACAGATTGCAATATTTATTCTTTCCGAACCTTCGAAAAATAATGTATAGGTCTGTAGACATTGGAAACAGGATCAAATAATAATGTGAAAACACGATCAAGATCAAATTAATAATTACTATACAAGATAGACCGTTAACTGCAAATCCGTTGTACTAAATTAATCCAAATAGCCGTACTCCCTATAACAAATAATTCAAAAACCAAACAGAACTTGGTAAATGGAGCTCATCTTAAATGGTTCTACTGCGGAAGTATTAGTTTTCTGACGACCGCCTAAAACTAAATAAGGTGTGACCATGTCGGCCAATGTTCCTTTCTATCTATGTGACTTCCTCACTTCTCGGCGGGTTCTATCTCTGCCTCACTAGCATATTAATCTACTATGTTGTGCCATTGTACGATAGCATAGTAGTTCGGCGCGGCGAAATCTATGTGTGGGCGGCCACGTTGTACTGGAGTAAATCTCCGCCCAAGGGGCAACCACAAGGGGCAAGGGGAAAAAACCAGTTGGCAACTCAATCGCTTTCCACAGGAAAGCAACTTGCGAATTTCATTGGTGGTCTGCACAGGCAACTTCTCAAATACCAGTTGGGATAAGAGCGATGCGTTGCGTCGCAACTCGCGACTGCAGTGCCAGTTGCCGCGGCCGGCGCGTTTCAGTTGCCAGGTTGACAGGTTGCTATGGTTGCACCTCGCGACCTGTCAAGTTTTCGAGTAATTTGCGATATATCAGAGCAGGAAAATATCGATTTAATAAATTATTATTATATATTAAGGTTGATAATTGAGAAATTATACTTTTGTTAAACAAGCTGATATAATTACTGCCATCGTAAAGTTAAGTTGCGTTGTGAATTGAGTTGTCAACCAGTTTTCGGTTTCTCCGTGAGCGAAGGCCATTACATATAATGTAAAGATAACAGGTCCTAGTGAAATACGAAAACATTAAACGGTAATGTTTAAATAAAAGTTACTTTAAGAATTATTTGATTTATAAATTGGTAACACTTAAGTAAGATTTATACTACATTTCGGATGTATTTTTTTTAGGGAAGGCGCAGCTTCTCCTGCCTCATGGCATGAACCGCCACTGGTCGTAAATAAGATAATATTATTATGTTAGACAACCTCAAACTGATTAATCCTTCAATCTTTTCAATGCTGTTATGTGATAAGTCAAGGCTTACAATACTCCAGAAATTACTTAGGTCCTTTATTTTATCAATTTTGTTGTAGGAATAGTTCACTTCTCTCAAGTTGTAGGGATCTGAAGAGAAAATAAAGTAATTTGAAATGAGCAGAGTTATTACTTACCCGTTGTTACATTATTATTTTATTTGGTAACCCAAACAGAAATAAACTTAACTGTCGAAGTCCAAAAGGCAAACAAACATATTGTGGGAAGCGTCCAATGTTCTTAGAAAGCGGAATTTACTGAGATTTTTCAAAGTTGTCAGTAAATTGTACGAAACATTCAGACATTGAATGTAATAAAAATCGTATAGCACTTTGATGTCAAATAAACCCTAGAATAAATATATATTATCAGAGCATGTTGTTTAGGTATATGAAGTATGTTTTGTTACGGCCATGATTGAGCTAGGATGCTTGTGTCATGCACTTAGCACCATGACAGTTGTTGTATTAAGATCACAGCATATTATTCTATCATGCTGTCAAGATTTAGAAACAGAACCTACCAATTTCACGTGTAACCATGAATTCACATGGAAGATGTAAGTACTTACGTCCTCTACAAACCTCTCTGAACTCTAACGTTGCTGTTTCCGTTTGTCCTTGGAGACTTTGATTTCCTGCCGGTAATTCATTATTAAAAAGCAACCATCTTTGCTAATAGTTTGAAATTTTCTCAGCCAAAAACATTATCGTGATTTATTTTTGGGGTATTGTGCCGTGTTGGGCTTCCTCCTTCTTTAGCCAATGTTTCCGCAGGGCCTAAAGCCTCAAGGGAGCCGTATCACAAATATATTAGGTATTATCAGCACCTTGGCAAGTCGGTGCCCGGAGAGGCCTGTTCGAATAGCTCTTGAACAGGGCCAACCCTGCATTTGGGTCAGCGTTACATTGTATATTCTCTAAATACTTTGGTATTGTATGGTGCACATAAACGGAAATACATTCAAATACTCTGAAGGAAAATCTTTATCCTAATTCATTACAGTGCATTATAGATTGTGCAGTAAGCTTTAGTACGATATGTTTAATTTTCTTACCATTCTAGAAAGATTACATGTTGTGTACACTTGTTTTCCAGTAATGGGACATTCCGCTAAATGGTTGAGGCAAGAGGGAATCTTCTCCAATGTTAATTCTCCCTCAGGAGCATCACGATCCACAGTGAAGCTGTAATCACTGGCCTCTGTGTTCCTCTGGTAAGGTTGGCTGCAATCCAGGTGAACTAAATCCCAGTTGTACTTTGCAACGATACATTGATTCAATTGTTGGAGCTAAAAAGACAAATTTACTGTTTAACAAAAATGGTTCCCAGCTATTTAATAGAGGCGTTGCGTGTGCTGGTGCTGCGGCCAAAAATAATGTTTTCCACAATCACAATATGTCTTATAATTACAAAACAGAGAAGTTGAACAATTCAGCACGCTTCTTTTTAAGCATGAAAACTTATTTAGAGGGAACTTCTTAAGAGGATTTCACAATACTTCTATCTGAATTTCACTTTTGTTTTCTTGATCAAATGATGCCGCGAAATCCTGGAAATGGAAATTAACCCACTCCCCGACATTCGATCCAGCTGAAACCCGGCAGATTGACCAGACACGCGCATATATGTATTTTTCAGTTATACAAAATAAATGCCGGCCTTACCAACTAGCCCGGTTGGTAGCGTGATTGATTCTGCTCACTGGGTAGGAAGGTTCGAATCCCATTATTTTTTAAGTTTTAAAAGACATTTGAAAATAGATGTATTAGTAGTTTCATGGATTTATATTTGAATTTGAAGTTTTTTAAAACTTTTGCAAAATTATTGTAAGACCTACAATGGCAATAGCTGCGGGAAATATTAACCCTAAAAAAGTAATCTAAAGGTCGTCTTTACGGCGTAAGCGAGACACAAATATTGCTGTCTTTTTTTATTTCGCAACCTGGCACGCTGCCTATCTCTGGTTTCCTCGATGAGCCATCTGCACTGAATGCCTAATAGAAACCCAACCATCAAACAGTTGGCCGAGAAATTTGGTGAGAAATTGGAACACCAATGAACCCACAGCTCAGCTACCAGTATCCAGTATTTCAAAATGGTTTATCTCGTCAAAGAATATATACAAGCAGAAAGGTCCGGTGATTGGGATGCGCACCTGAAATGTGTGAAAAAATATGATACTGTACTTCCATGCGTCTGGACATTTCCCCTACGCAAAATCCTGCCAGTTGTACATTCAAGATATGGAGAATTTATCATCAACAATGACTCCTGAAGAATACCACAAGTTTGCGACAAGCGGCTACTTTACTACGCAACGCTCTGATCACTTTTGGTCAGGCTTGTGGTCAGATATGATCATTGAAACTTGATTGACTCAAAAACGACTGGGAATTCGAAAATCACGTACAGAATAAAAGTTGTGGATAATTTTATGAGCTTTCATTTAGTACAAGAAAATTTTCCCCCGCGATGCACCATTTTCGAAATACCATTGCTAAGTACAATAATTACGGAGATATACATACACCAAGACGTATGATTATCTTTTGTGTAACTTTCGGGGTTCTTCTATAATTCTATGAATTGTGTAAAAACATTATTATTTTTAAACGTAACGACTGATTAGCATTTAAACTTTCATAGCATATAAAGAAAGTACGATTTAAAAAAATAAAACATTATTTTTCATTAAAAAAAAGACTTTAAAGTTTATTTATAGTTTATATTTTTTATCGGTTAGCAGTATTTTGTTATTTTTTGTAATTACTAAAAAAAAATTTATTAGTATTTTGGTTTTATTAAAAGTACTAGCTGGTACCCGGCATGCGTTGCCATGCCATTTAATAAATAAATTGTTTTCTCCTGCGTGTTCTTTCCCATTCGTCCCGTTCCTCTTCCGCCTCCCCTTCCTCTCCCGCGTCCTCTTCCCCTCTCGCGTTCCCACTCCGCCTCTTCCACCTTCCCTCCCCCCACTCCACTACTCCTTTCCCCGTCCCGCGAACCCCCCTTCCAAGCTCCCCTCCCCCTCCCAGGTTCCCCCTCCCAGATTCTCCTCCCCCTCCCGGGTTTCCCTCCTCCCCGAGTCCCCCTCCCGCATTTCATACATTCTTTCCCGGTACATTCAGTTTTCAAACAGCTCGCATGCCACCTTTTGCGTATTTCATAATGCCAGAGCTCACCAGTAGTAAAATCCAATTTGGTGCAGTCGTTCGGAAGTCATGCGCGTAAATACATTTCGGCGATTCATTTTTTAGAGATGTATTACATACAATGCCCGAATTAAAAAAATCTATATCAACATGGTTTTCACGGTAACGATTTGTTTTGCTTTTTTTCTGACGTTAGCAATAACTCGCCATTTTCGACAGAAAACGTAAAATAAATATAATATATTAATATTTATAATTTCGCAACGCCAGAACTTACCAATATATATAGCCTATATTACTCGCATATAATGTAGCTTTCTATTGGTGAAAAAAATTCTAAGATCGGTTTATTAGTTTATGCGTGAAAGCGTAACAAACAAACACACGCAGTTTCACATTCATAATATTAGTATAGATTTAGAATTTTAGGGTAGGTACTTTCTATTACATAATTCAATTTACCAAATTCTGACACAGGCATTTAAATACAATAGCGAGTTCCCGGCATATGCTATGCCACTTAATAAAGAAAAAAATTCGCTCTACTAACCCTTTAACGTTCGTCCCAGATGATGCCAGAACTCACTATACACGTATAGAAACCTTCGCGGACTTAAACACTCAAGTTTTATCGCAATCGGATGAACGGTTAGCAATGTATGATAGCGATGCCAAAACTCACAATCGTACATAGAAACCATCGCGGGCATGCGCACATCAAAACCCCAAAGTTTCATCGCAATCGGATGAACGGTTTAGCAACGCAAAACATCTCACACACATAGACAGAAACAAACACATTTTCTATAGATCAGTAATTTTAATATCAAAAATGTCAGTTGAGCATTTTTAATTTTTTTTAAAGTTAACACTAAAAAATTTTGTATTAAAAAAATGTTTTCGTAATTTCTAATAATACCATTTATTTAAGCGTATTTCATCACCTTTCAAAACCAGTATTTAGTTTTTGGATACGTTTACAAATATTCCATTTATTTGAATTTTTATTGCAAAGTCTATATATATCGAAACATTTATACCTTTTTACAAAATACGCCAAATTTTTGAGGGGTTAAGCTTTGAGCTTTAAGCTTTGAGTTCAAGCTTTGTGCTTTAAAATTTTTGAAGGGTTAAGTTTTGAGCTTCAACCTTAAGCTTTGAGCTTTAAGCTTTGAAGTTCAAACTTTGATATTTAAGCTTTGAGCTTTAAGTTTTGAGCTTTAAGCTTTGAGATTTAAGCCTTGAGCTTTAAGCTTCAAGCTTTGAGCTTTAAGCTTTGAATTTAAGTTTTGAGCTTTAAGCTTTGAGATTAAAGCCTTGAGCTTCAAGCTTTGAGCTTAAAACTTTGAGCTTTAAGCTTTGAGCCATAAGCTTTGGGCACTATGCTTGAGCTTTAAGTTTAGAGCTTTAAGCTTTGAGATTAAAGCCTTGAGCTTAAAGCTTTGAGCTTTAAATTTTGTGATTAAAGCCTTGAGCTTAAAGCTTTGAGCTTAAAGCCTTGAGCTTAAAGCTAGGAGCTTGAAGCTTTGAAATTTTGGCATTGAGCTGTAAGTTTTGAGCTTTAAGCTTTGAGCTTCAAGCTTTGAGCTTTGAGCTTTTAGCTTTGAGCTTTTAGCTTTAAGCTTTGGGCTTTAAGTTTTAAGTTTTGTGATTAAAGCCTTGAGCTTTGAGCTTTAAGTTTGGAGCTTTTAGCTTTAAGCATTGAGCTTTAAGATTAAAGCGTTGAGTTTCAAGCTTTTAGCACTAAGCCTTGTGCTTTGCGCAAAGCTCAAAGCTTAAAGCTCAGAGATTAAAGCCGAAAGCGTAACGCTCAAACATTAAACTTAAAATTTAAAGCTCAATCTTAAAGCTCAAGCTTTAGGCAAGGTTTTAAGTTTAAAGGCCAAAGTTTAAGCTTAATATCAAAGCTCTAAACTTAAGTTCAAAGCTTAAAACTCATAGCACAAAGCTTAAAAATAAAGCTCAAAGTTCAAAGCTTAAAGCTCAACACGTAAAGCTTAACATTTAATGCATAAAGTTCAAAGCTTTAAGCTCAAAAATCAAAGCTCAAAGCTTAAAGTTCAAAGCTTAAAGCCAAAACTCAAAGCACAAAGCACGGCTTGCGTTGCAATGCAAAGAAATCAATTGATTCTCCTTGAATGTCCTTTCCCGTGCGTCCCCGTTCACCTCTCGAGTCCCCTTCCCCTTTCGCGTTTCCCTTCTACCTTTCCCGCCTTCACATCCCTCGTTTTCCCACCCACGTACCCCACCTCTCCCGTTCCCCTCCCCCCTGCCTTTCCTCCTTGCCGCTAAAATATATGAAATACGCACATTTTCATTAATTCAAATTTAATAACGCCAGAATTTGCCTTTATCCTTTGCGGGCGTGCGCACAACAAATCACCAAAGTTTCATCGCAATCGGATGAACGGTATGGCAGCGCATAAAATACGAACAAACAAATTTTGATTTTTATGTATAAGATAGGAAAGATTTGATTGTTTGTTGGTGTCCTCCCGTACGGTCCGTTCCCCAGTGACGCTTACATCGTATAATACTTACATTTTTAAACTCGTGATATCTTTGAAATGGGATGTCCGAATTGAATATTTCAAAAAGTTATATAAAGGCATTGAAGCAGTCTCGAATATAAAATAATTTATTTTGATAAGAATTAATACCAAGATACAAATAAAGAGTCTTTTCTAGCGGCGGCATTTCAATTAAATTTTTAAAATAAAAGAACACTTATTGTGGCATAACTATAATAGTTAGACATATGCTGTCGCGACACTTTTTGTAGATAATAATGTGTTCTGCAAAGTCGTAGTACATTATTTTATTCTATCATCAATAGTTTTCGCAGCGCACGCGATGTAAAGAATATTTTAGGTAATTTTTTTACACCTTGGGTTACATTATTGGAGTTTTAGTAAGGATCCCTAATTTTTTTTAAAATATAATATAGCCTATGTTACCCGGGAATAGTGTAGCTTCCCAACAGTGAAAGAATTTTTCAAATCGGTTCAGTAGTTTCGGAGCCTATTCGATGCAAACAAACAAACAAACAAACAAACAAACAAACAATCAAATCCTTCCTCTTTATAATATTAGTATAGACAAAACCCTAAACTAATTATTTGATTACCCACTGTTTAAGTATGATAATATGTCAAATACACACTTTTAAACTTCAGAAAGTCTTTAAGATGTATCATTATCTTTAACGTAGGTCAAAATAAGATTATCTTTCTAGGGTTAAGAGGAACGTTTGCGCGGCCCGTTTCATACGTTTTGAATTAAAGATCAAAATACCCAAACAAACTGAAAAATTATTTTTTGGGATAGTAATTTTAATATAAATATTTACACCCATCAAAATGGTTTCTTTTGTTAATTTTCATTTTATATTTCATCACATTTTTATAAAGTACAGTAAAACTATTTTTTTTTTAAATGTTTTTCATTTATTCACAAATAATTTTCAAGTTGCCTTTAAAATTAAACATTAAAATCATTAATGGCCTATATCTTATAATTTACACAAAAATAAATAAAGTAGTTCATATCTGTGTACTAGAAATTTGCTACCTATACCGTTTGATTACAAAAATAGTTTTTCAGTTTGGTTGGATATTTTGATCACAAATCCAAAATTAAGATTTGTTTGAAACGGGCTGCGCAAACGTTCCTTTTATGTTTGACTCAGAATTTTTTTTTTAATGTGAACGGTTCTAGGTTCTAGTATAAGCAATACATATTTAACCTCTCTTTTCTTAATTTCAACAGATTTGTCTAATTCCAAAAGTTCTCGAAAAATGGTCGTTTCGTCATCAAGGGATGAGGTGTCCACATAATCATTCTTTTTAGGCTCGTTCAATATGACTTCACTCGCCACCTCGTAGAACTTCGTCAAGCGTGTTATGGTATGCCTATGCATTTTGGGATTTGATTGCAATTTTTGCCATCCAAATGCAAACAATGTGGCAATTAGATGTATTTCTAAATATAGAAGAAAACAGCCAGGTTGAGATTGTGCTGTCAAAACAAAAAACAAAAAAAAATTTCAAATTTGGATTGAATAATAAATTAATGAAATAAGTAGATACTTCCATAATAACAAGTGAGTAGGTACCTACTCCTACCTAGTGGCGGTTTGCGGGATTGAAAGTAGGGAGACACAATTTTTTTTAAAGTATTATGTATACCTACACCTACCTATTATACCTAACCCAGAAAAACAATGGAACTACAACTTACGTCAAGCTAAAATAATAATAATATGCTAAAACAGGACAGACCTTACACCTAACCCAGAAAAACAATGGAGTTTCAACTTACGTCAGACTGTAATAATAATAATATGCTAAAACAAGACAGACTTTATACTTAACCCAGAAAAACAATGGAACTACAACTTATGTCAAGCTATAATAATATGCTAAAGCAAGACATACCGTCAACTTACCCAGAAAAAACAATGGAACTTCAACTTACGTCAAACTATAATAATAATATGCTAAAACAAGACAGACCGTCAACTGCAAATTCGCCATACTAAATTAATTCAAATGGCCATGCTCCGTAGGTATCTACTGCCGCGTACTATCACAAATAATCACAAAACCAAACAAAACTTGAACACTAGAGCGCTAGAGCTAATCGTAAATGATCGGTTCTACTTCGGAAGCGTTCGTTTTTTGAGGCGCGCCTCAAACCGAACAACACACGATCGCGCAACAGCTACCATCTATTTCGATTCCATGTGACTTCCCCACTCCATTTCGCCTATATAAAATCAGCGGCTTTCGGAGGCGGGCCCTAACTCTGCCTCACTAACGTATGCATTGCGTTGTGTGTGGAAATCATCGTACGGCCGGCCGTGTTGTACTGGTGTGATGTGATGACTTAAATAATATAAAGACAACCAATCCTATTGAAATATGAAAATATTGATGGATAATAAATATTACATAAATAAATTTAATAAGCTAAAGTAACTTTTAAAATTTATAAATTGGTTACATTTAGCTTAAAGTTTTTTTTTTATTTTTTGGATGCTTGGATTTAGCTAAAAGTTTTACAATATCTTGTTTCTTTTTCCCCCTTTCTCACTATTTTTTGGGAGGCACAGCTTCCCCTGTCTCATAGCACGAATCGCCACTGCTCCTACCTATAGTACACACATCTAACAAGTCATCTGTTTTGTATAGTTTTTTTCTGCAATTTGCTTTTAAGGATGTTTTCTTATGGGACCTTACAGACGACTCGATTTGGTTGAGCGGTTTTTAACAATCTGGTTGAGTTGAATGTAAATTTGAACCGTGAATCAGACTGAAGCCAACTTCCAACTTCAAACATTTGGACAGTTGTGTGGAGGGGTAGTTCATGCATTGGAAGTTGGAGTTGAAAAGTTGGAGTTCGAGTTGGCCAGGGATCGTCTCCAAGGCGATTGGCGATGGCTGGTTCATGCGAGTTGGCCCAACACACCAGTCCGAGCAATATTATTACGGGAGAGTGTTATTAAAATTGTTTGAAATCATAATTTTTTTTGCTTTACGAATCGAAATCAATATTATGGAAAACGAAGCATCGCCTGCACAATTGTAGGCAACTGATAAGTTACAGCGCCGAATCAGTTATTCAACGTCCGACATTTTGGTGTTCGGAGTTCGAGGGTTGGCTTCGGGGTGGTCGCAGCATAAGGTTGACACCAACCAAATTGATTTGGTCTGTGTGAGGTTTTAGCCATTGATTTCGTTGAAGGACTTACAAACAATTCATATTTAAAAGGAAAAAAATATATTTCACCTGTTGGTAGAAATAAAAGAAGATATTTTACAAAATATTATTGCTTTATTAATATCAATAAATTCTAGATTGAAACAATTAACAAGATAAACATCAACAAATAAAACACAATGATATTTTACTTTTAAAATAAATAAACTCTCTGATAAATCAAACATGTAGATACGATTGTAATCTTTGGTTAAAACAACTTGTTTCCACACCTATAATATGTTATGTTTAAGATTAATTACGTTGTTATAATTAATCGTTTATTAAATTACACATCAAGTTATTTATTGTAAAGGGAAAAAATATAAAACTTTTTATTTATATCTACTTACAAGAATCAATTAATTTTATTTGTATTAGGAACAAATTGATCCAATATAACATCTTAAAGAAAAATAGAGACATCGATACATAAAATATATGTACATATTTACACGAATGTACATGTTATTACAATATGTACATATTTCTAAGCTGAGACATCAAGATATCACAGTACATCATGATAGTGCCCTTGAGGTGATTTTTCACAAAAACGGCGCTCTACAAATTATCCAATTATTATTATGATAGTATGACATATTATATCAGCAGGTTTAATAAACACAAAGACAGAAGATTTGTTTTAATCTACTACTCTAAATTGATTTAAATATTTTCGTATTAATAAATATTTAATATCTTATATATTTTAAATTTATTTCGTGATTATCATTATTTATTTAATTGTTAATACATTTTTTATTCCTGGGAAATTCTAGATTTAATACAAGTTGTGTATGTACAAGAAATCTAATATTTAACGTAGTTTTGGCACGTAAAAAAACACGATTTTACATCTAATTGAACAAAAAAATTGGTAGCTAATTATTTAGAAGGTACATAGAAATCCAATAGAATAATGCAATAAATGTATTTTATAGATATTAATTGTAATCATTTTATTAATTCATCATAATTAGGAATTAAATTTAAATAGTTTCTTAAGAGTTTATTCAAAATTTTATGGTCCCATAGGACTAGTTAGCATATTGAATTTATTTATAATTATTTTAATTGACAATATTCTAGAATAAAATCTACTAAATGTAAATAATAAATAAACAGCACACATTAAGAGCAGAGAACATTTATCAATTCCTGATTAATTTTTCTAATTCAGTTCACAATCAAAATGGATTAAAAATACGTAATATATGACATATTAAGATAAATTTTGCAGTTTAAAAAATCGTCTTCAAAACGTTAAATCCGTTCTAATTTTATGTATGTTCTTAAATAGGTAAAGTATTTAAAATGAAAGCCATGTTTAAAATAATCAACATGATTTTAATAGTTTTAAATAATTACAATATTGGCTATGTTTAAAACAACTGCCATGTTGGCGATGTTTAAAAGAACTGTATTGATTGCTATGTTTAAAATAACAGGCATATTCGCTACGATTTTAGATTTTCACGGCAACAAGTATTTTCGTTTTTTGTTTTTGGGGTGTTATGCCGTGTTGCGCTACCTCCTTCTTTAGCCAACGTTTCGGACAGCGTTACAGTGTCCATCATCCTGTGTCATATTGGCGACTATTATAAAATAAATGCAATGTTGGTCATGTTTACAATAACTGCATTGATGGCTATGTTTAAAATAACTGCCACATTGGCGGAAATTAAAAAAAAAGAAATGCATTGTTGGCCACCTTTAAAATAACTGCCATGTTGGCGATCCTTCAAGGAACTGTATTGATGGCTATGTTTAAAATTGGCAACGATTGAAAAAGAAATACAAGGTTGGCTATGTTTAAAATAACGCCATATCGGCAATATTTAAATAAACTGCATTAATGGCTATGTTTAAAATAACTGCCGCATTGGCGACGATTAAAAAAATGCATTGTTGGCCATGTTTAAAATAGCTGCCATGTTGGCGATGTTTCAAAGAACTGCATTCATGGCTATGTTTAAAATAACTGCACCATTGGCAACGATTGGAAAAGAAATGCAAGGTTGGCCATGTTTAAAATAACTTCATGTTGGCGAATAAACTGCATTGATGGTTATGTTTAAAATAACTGCCATATTGGCGACGATTGAAAAAGAAATGCAAGGTTGGCCATGTTAAAAATAACTGTCGTGTTGACGACGTTTAAATAAACCGCATTGTTGGCAAATTAACTGCCATATTGGCGATGATTGAAAAATGCAAGGTTGGCCATGTTTAAAAGAACTGCCACGTTGGCGACGTTTAAATAAAGTGCATTGATATATTTATTTATTAATTTATTTTATTATTAACGCCCTTTTTTGGAGGTTTTACAAATGCGGGGCTACGCATTATTTCGGGGCTTTGTTTAAAAGAACTACATTGATGGCTATGTCGATTAAAAAAAATGCAACGCTGGCCATGTTTAAAATAACTGCCATGTTTATAAAAAACCGCTTTGATGGCGATGTTTTAAGTAACTACAATAACAGTGTGTGGGTAATGGGTCGGTAATTTAGTTGCTTTTTAAGCTTCAAGTTCGCCATGTTGTTATCGGGTATGAATCCTGTCAACTCAATCCGACTCATCCTTGAGTACATACATAATTATACTGAAAAACCTGCCGTTTATATGTAATTGCAATGATGGCCATTTTCAAAACGTCCGCAATGTTAAAAATAATTACTGCAATAATGGCGATGCTCAAAATAACGGCACAGTTGGTTATATTCAAATTGTTGGCTATGAACGTTGTATGTGGCGGTGGCAATTTCAAGAATAGCGAATTAATATTACGTCCAAGCACCATGCCTATCTTAAATAGGCACCTTTGGAAATCAGTCGATTTTAAAAATTCATAATAATATATGATAAGTTTACTGTTTTCTGTGTAAGCGGTTTTAAATTCTAGCCCCAACAGCGTAACCTAATATAACATATTATTATTTTACAATAATTTTAAACGAAATTGACTGAACCCTACATCTATTGCAACAATGGATTATCGGAATGACTATTTTTAAAATAACACACTGCCTTGCTGTAATGATGTTTTAAAAAGGGTAAAATGATGTCTATTTTTTCCAATAATATGCAAGATAAACAGCATACGTCAAAAACCCCATAAACAAAGTAAGATCTCCTAATCTAATTATTTCTAATTCATTTATTATTTTGTCTTAGGGTGATTATGTAAAAGAGTTACCTCTTATTGGTTTCCCTTTTTTCCAGTCCATGTACGGGTTATTATAAATTCTTGTAGTTGTATTAGTCAATAAACAATAAAAAATTGCGCTTAAAAAAATTTTCAATTTTTATATATTATGTTTTTAACTACTATCTGACTGCCTCAGCACATTTGTTTAAACGAAAGCAAAATGAAATACACCCTGCAGCCCATTGATTAATAATTTTTAAGAAATATCACTCTGAAAAGGAATGAATGACTTAATCGTATTGTAGTTTGAGTATTCGTATGTAGTTTCAATGTCTTTTAAAATATGTCGTTATTACATGTAGTTTGAAGGTGTCTCAATAGATGCCGTTGGTAACAGGATAGAGACAATTTTGTGAGTCGTTTGGGTCTAATACTCGAAAGATTACGAAGATAGACGATCATATCCGATTTTCAGGCGGGAACTTTCAGTGAGCGGTTCCCCCGCTTCGGGTTACCACAGAGCATACTTTAGAACGGACGTCAAGTCCAGTTAGAGATCCGTTGTTAATGCATTACTATAATAAACAAGACTCGTAATCTAGACCTAGATGAACCGAAGTATTCTTTAGAACGGACGTTAAGTCCAGTTAGATAACCGAAGTATTCTTTAGAACGGACGTTAAGTCTAGTTAGATTTTTATCGTTAATGCATTACGATAATAAACAAAACTCGTAATCTAGACCTCTAGGTCATCTATAAACCGAAGTATTTTTTAGAACGGACGTTAAGTCCAGTTAGATAACCGAAATATCCTTTAGAACGGACGTTAAGTCTAGTTAGATATCCATTGTTAATGCATTGCGACGTTAAGTCTAGTTAGATTTTCATAGTTACGATAATAAACAAGACTCGTAATCTAGACCTAGATGAACCGAAGAATTATTGAAATCCTCGATCATCAGAGTTGTATTGTTAAATAGAGGAAACAACAGAACACACCACACGTATGGGAAGTAAGAGTAACAATTTTTGATTAGAAATACATACTTTAATTAGACCAGTGAACATAAATTTATGGTAAAGAATGGATAACAAAATAACATGTTTATGAATCATAGATTGAGCAGCAAATAAAAAAGTGATTTCTGGTAAACATGGATGGGAAACTACAAGAGAGACAAGGGCACTATTGTCCATGATTGGCCTAAAAGTGCTTCCTAGTTTAGGGGCAATTTTCATAGCAGTAAAAGTATTTGTCTTTCTATTATTGAATTCTCACAGAAAACAAGATGTAATTTTTATCACAGTGCATAAACTATTTTAAGAAACGATTTGATTTTTGTCCCTAATCTATGACGAAACAAATTAAAATTTATTTAGGACAGCAAAATATTAGTTAGTGAAAAAATGTATTATGTAGCTGCAGTGGAGTGTACGAATATGTATGTAGTTTCAATGTCTTATAACAGATGTCATTATTATAGATAGTTATTATCATTATTATTATAGTTAGATGTAGTTTTGATGTGTCTCACAAAGATCAGTAAAGTTACACTATATGTTGTACTATATGAGAGAGTCAATCGAAAGTTCAGGTGTAATACCCGAATGGTTACGGAAAAAGCTGATGATATCTGATTGACAAGTGGGCACCTTCAGTGACCAGTTCCCCTGCCGCGGAAAAACACAGAGAACCCAGCAATATTCATTGTAAATAAGACAGTAATAAACACGGGTCGTAAACTGAAAAAACGCAGTTTAAAACTCCCAATCCTAAACATTGAAAGACCAATAGTACACCACCAAACATAAAAAAATACCATTTGAAAAAATTATTCGAGCACAGAAAAATGAGTTGTTCGCAGTCCGCACGAAGCTTAAATACAATTTTGTCCTTTGTAATATATAGCAGGACATGGTGCTAGGGATGTAAAGCGATATTTTTTGTTGTATTTGATTTCATTGGATTAAGTAATTGTAATATATTTCTTTAATGCTGAGAGTTGAAATACTTGGGGCCATTATGCTGAGCTTCCTTGACACTTGACACCAACTTGATTGATAGCAGCCGGCAGCCGCACGTAATGACTTGGTAATGACACGAAAAACTTGCTTTAGTTCAATTCGTTCTTTTTTGGTTTCAGGAGTCGCACGATTTTTTAGAGGATATTTAGAAAAATTAATGTTTCGAGAATTAGAGTCACGAGATAAATTAATTTGTTAGTGCCGAGGAGAAAAAGATATATGTTCATTGAAATTAAGTTGGATGGACGAAACATAATTCTACTTAAATGCATATTTGCATTTAAGTCGAATTGCATTTTTTTGGAGTTAATCGTTTACTGCATTTTTATGGAGATCTTGTAATCTTTACTAAACATATACAATTTTTTAGGAGTACTATTTACAGTGCTCATTATTCGAGCTCTTTCGAATTGAATAGATACAAATTTACAGTCTACGTGTACATAAATGTTTCAGAATTGCACGCTTCTCTCAATAAATAATTACAATTGATTTATTTGATAAAATACTAGCTATTGAACACTTTGTAATGAAATAACATCTAGACTACTACACCGAGGTGGTGATTTGTTCAATGACTTGAACATTTCTAATGATGGGTCGCCGGCAAGAACTTCTACAGGAACCGCCGCGGGACCACGCTGGCTCATACCTCGCCAGACCCTCCGGGACACTCTTGGATGGCCTCAGTCTTCCGTTGTAGTTGTTGTGATGTCTGTAGTGGTACGGAGACCTTCTGCAGTTATACCCTATGCAGTTTTGTTCCTCGTTTAAACAGGTTCCGTAGTGCCCTTCGCGGCAGTCCAAAGGAGCGGCGAACGACAGAGATTTAGGCAGCCCGTTTTGCAGGTGGCCGTAGGGGTGGATGTGCTGCGGGTGATGGTGATTGTAGAAGTGGTGCGAGTACATGGGAGCGGGCTGATGAGCAAAGTGTCCGTAGTTAGCCCCGCAGTGACTGAAGTTGTTCGGCGTGAACCTCGGCATCTGAGGGGACACCCCGACTCCCGGGCAGATGCAGTCCCCGTTGGTGAGGGTGGCCGCCGTCATGGTGGAATTGATGGAGTTGTTGGGTTCGGGCCTCTTGGAGAAGCCCACGAAGAAGAGCAGGATGGCGCCGATCATGGTGGTCGCGAAGGAGAAGTAGTAGCCGGCGCGGGGACTCTGCTGGTTGATGTAGCCGGTCATGGGGACACCGATTATCACAGGGAGGGCTTTGGCACCTTGGACAAATCCTGCAAACGACAAATAACAATTAGAAACTATTTTGGTGCATTCACACCACATGAGGATCCCTACAAAGGAAACTGAGCGAGGAAAAGGACATTCAGTAAGGTTGGCAAAATCTTGAAAAAAATGGTTACGAAAAATAAACCAAGTAAAAGCAATTTTTCAATAATTCCGACTGGGTGGTTTTTCACAAAGAAAATATTAAAAATATCTCCTACTCTGAAATAAAATTTTGTAGAATTTACATAATAAAATCGATAAAGATTTTAAATAACAAAGTTTTTCACAAAAGCTAAGATTTATACTATTTTCCAGAAAAGGTAATATGAGTTTCTGTTATAGTGAAATGACGGTTAATTAAAGTTATTATCTAATCCAAGCGACATGTATACTGCATACTGCATGTGACTCTGGATGCAATTAACGGTTAAGTGTATTTGGTCAGTTAAAACGGCTTCAGTTTCAATCGATCAATTTAGATTGATGTTTACCAAAACAAGGTTTCGCTAACCAATTTTAGGCTTACAACAGTGTTTCCAGGCTCGCACATTCAAAGTATTTGAACTGCACAGAGTAGGTACAGAAGTAACCTTCTGTTTGACGTAAATTTTATCAGTGGTTCTGAGTCCCTCTGGAGAACGGCACTTTTCGTATAATTAGCGACTCTATAAGTCTACCACTGAAGCCATATTAACGAATCTTAATAATTTGATCGCGGTTAAATATTTTTATGGCGCTATTTAATACTCACCCCAGGCGCGTGTGAAGTGCTTGGCGCGTACCCTCTCCATGGTGAGCATCTTGACGGAGTAGAGGAAGCCACCGAGACAAAGCCCGTATAGCCACACGAACAGCACATAGCCGTGATAGCCCTGCACGCTGCTCAAGGCCAGCAGGGATATTCCTAGAAGTGTTCAAAATACCACAATTACAAATATAATCTTTACTCGCAACAATCATCCCAAATCCCTTATTAATGCTTTATAATTTTATTGTGAAAAGCCTTCCACGAGTTTCTAGGCGGACCTGGCGCGCAATGGGTACTTCTAGTAAAGGAAACAAACACTTGGGAGGTTTGGTGCTCCAAATAATTTTTATTAGCTCCCCTTCTTTCGACGGAAGGACCGCCGAGTACAACTTTAGGATAACAGAAGAAGCATAAGCTTGAAGCCCAGAATTTCCACGACGCGAGAGAAGAAGATCTGATGTTAAGTTCACCTTCTCCCAGCATTTACACGACGCGTGAGAAGAATACAATGGTTTGTTCACCTATTCTTACGACGCCAGAGAATAAGATCCAATAGTAGGTAGTTCACCTACCCCCAGTATTTACATGACGCGTGAGAAGATACGATGATTTTTCAACTATCCCCAGTATTTTCACTACACAAGAGAAAGAGATCCAATGGTTTATTGATATCCCCAGCCTTTCCACAACATGAATGAAGAAGGTGTAATGATTTGTTTGTTTACATATACACAGCATTTTCACCACGGGAGAGAAGATGATTTGCTTGTCTCTATTCAGAATTTCTACTACACGAGAGAAGGAGAACAAAGGTTTCCTTTTTTGTTTTCCTATCCCCAGCATTTCCACCGCGCAAAGGACGGTGCAATGGTTTGTTTGTTTGTTTGTTTGTTTGTACGTTTATTTGCTTGTATGTTCATTTGCTTGTTTGTCATTTGCTTGTTTTGTTTATTTGCCTATATGTTTATTTGCTTGTATGTTTATTTGCTTATTATGTTTATTTGCCTGTATGTATATTTGCTTATTATGTTTATTTGCCTGTATGTTTATTTGCTTGTATGTTTATCTGCTTGTATGTTTATTTGCTTGTATGTTTGTTTGCTTACCTATCCCCAGCATGGCCGCCTGCGCCAGGTACTGTCGGGAGATGAGGCACTGACTGCTGGGCCGCACAATGACGAGGCCGAATCCCACGCAGCCGAGCGCGGTGGCGAAGCCGAGGAAAGTCTGCAGCAGCACCAGCGCGCTGTCCTCGAGCCCCTCCTTGTAGCCCTGCAGGGCCTGCAAATTACAATACACACAAACTTAGGAAAAAGGGTAATAATGTTGAAAGGTTCAAAAACATACATCGCAAGAATTTTTTTGTTACATTTACGATACGTGTG
Organism: Glyphotaelius pellucidus; assembly: GCA_936435175.1. NCBI lineage: Eukaryota > Metazoa > Arthropoda > Insecta > Trichoptera > Limnephilidae > Glyphotaelius > Glyphotaelius pellucidus. The sequence goes on along the minus strand of OW386537.1, from coordinate 49,962,558 downwards.
CCATAACCGATTGGGAGTAACGAAGTTCTTTATCTCGACCGTTTGGCATTTCTTCTGCCTGAAAATATTTTGTTCCGTTTACGATTCTATGTTGCGGCCGTATTGGATGTTGTCTTTTTATCCCGCCAGAGTTCGCATGAGCGTGGATTCCTCTAAGAGCTGTCAAATCGGAATAATCAATATTATGATTCCTATCTGCCTGAAGAAAGTTTGAAAAAAGAATTGTCATTGCGATGGTGACGTTTCTTTGGACAAATTGTATAATTCCTACTTTGAAATAATAGAATTTACCTAAAATACATGGTTTATAATTAAATAGGTAGGTATTTAAGTACCTACTAATATTTTTTTTTACATTACCTCCACATAAGAGGTCCTCAGGAAAATATTTTTCCTCAAGGTCTGTATCATCTTAGGGGTTGCTGTGTGGAGGCTTTTTAAGGAAAGGTAGGAGAGGAGGATTTGGACAGGAAAAATATACAAGGGTGAGTTGGAATTTGGGAATCAGTGTGTCCAGGAGCGACGGACGTAAAAATCCATCCCTCCGACTGCGGAGCTAGGCGATGGGTTGAGAGAAGTGGTGCGAAAGATCTGGAGAAGTCAAAAGGTCTCTCTCAACCAGTCTTTCCGAATCTAGCCTGTCACGCAGTTAGTGGGCAGATGCATCCGCCGCCAAGACCCGGAAAAGCTCACTCCGTGATCCCGGACACCCCTGCTAAATCACCAAACATAGTGAAACACTTGGAGTGACCTATGGCAGAGGTATTGGTACCCATACCCGCCTTCCAAATTGACACAATGTGATTTCAGAGGAAATTATGTTGTGATAAAATGAATAACATGCTTTTTCGGATGCGAGGTTTACTATTCATAGTAATATTAGTGGTAGTTACATTTTTCTTCTAAAACTATGTAATGCTGCGTATACATACACGAACATAAACGCATGCCGAGCCACGAATTATGGGAAAGGAATGAAGCAACGAAGAACGAAGCAACCGCAAACGGTGCGAAACGCCGCTCGCGATTGTCTCATTCCTTTTCCGTAATTCGTGGTTCGGCTCGCGGAAAAACTTACGTGTTTATATGCAGCATAAGACCATATCACTCCGTCCAATTTTAGTATAAGATTTCTTATTTTAGCATTTTTTACATCTGGTAGGTTTACAAAAATAGTTTTAAGGTTTTAAGAGTAAGTACATAATTATACGGAAACTTCATTAAATAGTACCATTCCTCTTGTCATGCTACGCTGTGCTAGAACATCTGTTTTGTCGAGCGGGTATCTTGAACATGTCGTGGTGACGACTTTGCAACTTTGTTGCCAGACGTTTACGAAAAGCTTAGGTGGTTTGAATATGCAGAGTAGATAGTTGAAGAAATGAGTGTCACCAATATGTAAGAAGTTTAGTTGGTTGGAAGTCGGGGTCGACCTAGAAAGACACGGCATGATCAAGTACATCAAAGATTATTAAATTTTTGCAATTCTTTTGTTTTATAATGTATTTTTAATATTCATATCGAAATATAATTTTTTAAAATATTTTGTGAATACAGCATTTTTTAAACTTAGTGTTAGATTACCTAACCGAAATCCGAGTTTTTGAAACCAAATTAAATGATCGTAAGGATAATATCAATACAAGGAAAAAACTAGTACGGCCCCGTGAAATTGGGATAGTCTGAATTCTCGACAAATCAGTTCCTATTTTGAAAACGGCAATTTGATAATTTTCTGTTAAAAATATTATATTATAGACGGGTTGGGACCTTTTGTATTGTTTGCCTGAATTACCCTTCACACAAGCAGTTACAATTTTGAAAATGACCCTTGAATTCAAAGAAAACTTGAGTTCCAACTATATAACGATCCACGCAGAATATTGTGAACAATTTTACTCAGGAATAACGCAAATCACAGAAAACTGAAGTAGTATATTTGATTTTCTATTTATTCTTGGACAAAACAGTTATTTACATTGTGATTGCAATGCGGTGTAGGCTGTGTGTGTGGGCCACTTCCCTAACTTTGTCGCCCTATTTTCGTGGGGATGTTTGGTTTACAAGCAAACCATTTACCTAACTTTGCACCCCCGCGTCCATCTAACGATCCACGCAGAATACTAATTTATCTAGTGAAAGGTTGATTGAAAATTACTTCACTAGAAAGGTACCTTGTTTTAAAAAATCAATTTATTCAAAGGTAAGGCTTAATTTCCTTTCAATAAAAGCCCCGCTAAACTGCCAGAGCAGTTTGTCAGCAGGTAAATTTCACAATAATAGTTATAACACTAAAGCTTGCATTCAATAATAATAATAAATTCATTTTAAATACATGTAGGATTAAGAAAGATTTTTTAAATATTTATATTGAGGGATCAGTAGGATTTATCGGTCCAGTTAGGAGTTCTACCGAGCCGAACCCACTGACGTGAAAATATCTGGAGTAGGTGAATTATTTTCCCATTGTCTGTGGTAGGCTGACATGTTGTTCTTGTATTGTTTTGTATTTATTATACTTATATAATATACTTGCACGTGGATTGACTAGATGATCATTTGTGGAAAAGTGCGTGGAAGGGTTTAATTTTTCTGTGGGAAAGATTTAACCCGGACATAAAGCCGAAAAAAAACACTTATTTGACACTAGATTTTTTAAGAACTTAGACGTCTTATTTTTATAACATCGGTTCCATTGATAAAACGGTCAATACTCAGCTATACATTCAGAACTTCTCCCGGAATGCAACTGGTTTTCAGCAGTTTTTCAAATGTAATATATTTAATAAATAATTATAATGAAATTGAAATAAAAATTAAATCAAATAATAAAAATTAAAAAAAATTAATATAATCGCAAAACATTAGGTACCCTTTCTTTGTAAATTCTATAATTTTCTTTCTGTGGGTTAACTCTGGAGTCAATATTCGAATAGATGGTGGTATTTCATTCCAAAGTTTTGATGATAAATAGCTGTAACTACCCTCAAATGCTGCAGATTTATGTCTGGGGAGAATGAGTAAATGGTCTCTATGGCATGTACTGTGTGCATGAGAGCCACGGAACCACTGCAGTCTGTCAAACAGATAGCTGGGAACCTTCGAATTCATCAAATTGCACATCTGACATGTATTAAAGAATTAAACAATAAATGCCCTTTGAGCGTGTTTCGTAATCTAAATATTTAACTAATCGAAGATTAAATTTCCAATACAAAACTGAGCTTACGAAATTCAAATGCGATGGAGATCTATGATGTGGGGCGAGTGTAAGTGAGACAGAGGCGCTGGGCTATTATCGGGCTAAATTTATTTCCATTCAAGTTTGTATGACAGGCACTTGTAGTTATTTTCTTTATTCTAAGCATTAAAGCATAAATATACGGACAATTGGTCGAGGGGTAAGGCTCTCGACTAGCAACCGGGAGGTCGCGGGTTGAAATCCCGCCGTGGGCAGGTTAATTTAATTTAATTTTTATTTGTAACTTAATAAGCCATACCTTAAATTGTAATATTGCAATTAAATGAAGACAATATTAGCGAAACTTAATCGAATCTGAAAACAGAAAATCAAAAAAAGGTACAAAAGGGCACATCTAGGACTATATCTATTACTGAGTTTTCTTTTTCTGATTTTCGATTGAGTTTCGCTAATATTTTCTTCACGTAATTAAAATTTTATTTGATAAATTTATGTTATTTCAAAATTTAATTAAAAAATGTGGTATATCTATTTGCGGCACGACCTAGAGTGGAAGATATATCCTCAGTACCACCCTGGTGTAAGACCATCGTCAGCGATGCTTGAAATGGATTTAGCCGTGTTTGGCGACTACTGAATAGCCAGGTACTTCTCCATTATCGTTATTTATTTTTGAGATGTTACGCTGCGTTATGATACCTCCTTCTTTAGCCAACATTGCGGACCAGTGTTACAATGTCTATCATCAGGGCAGACGTGTGTGATATTTCTCCCTGTCCTCTTCCCCAGCTCCTTCTTCTCCCACATTCCCAATTGGGGAGGTCACAGTCTCACTGGTTCCAGGCAGTCGGGAGCAGTTGGGACTCTCGTGTGGTATTCACGTGTAATAAAAGATATAATATTACCGTTATAATTATTTCTACTGCATGTGGTTTTCCATTAACTTAAAACAATATTAATTAAAATTGGAGTAAAGTTAATTTTAAATCTGTACTCAATTAAGATTTTATTTGTTTGACTTTGAAAACGCGTTAATGCGGAAATGGTAAAAAAATAATTGTTTTTCGTGCTCGAGTTTGGCAGATTAAAAGTTAGTACAAAGCAAGGAAAAGCGAACTATTTTATTGCCGACAGAGAGAGCAAAAAATCCGTTCGGAAAAGTTCGAAATCGCCGCCGTGAGCTTTTTAAAATAAAAGTTCAGGCACGTGGTCGATCTGCCCATTGGAAATCGGGAGTTAATCTATCGAAAAAAGCGTTCGGTCAGTACAGCCTGCTGCCTGCTGCCTGCTGCCTGCTGCCTGCTGCCTGCTGCCTGCTACCTCATGCTCCACACTGAATAACGAATATCCTTCTTGTTTTCAGTTTCCTGAACTGAAACACAAAAGTTCAGGATTAACGAGTTTAAACGACTTAAAAAAAAGGGTGTTGGTACAGTTGGAGCTAAATTGGTTTTCTAAATTTGAAATTCACCGATAATTATTTGATAACGTTATCATTTATTTTGAAAGACATTCGGATTTTTTTGTTAATTAATTTAGTTGATTGCATTTTACACTTAGGACCATTGTCGCATTGATCTATTTGAGAAATCACAGTACAAAACAATTACGAGTACAAATCAATTTCGTACCCACACAATTAAAAATGTTGTAAAATCATAGCAATTGATTCTAACGAGAAAAGGTTGAGGGAGCGGAGACGGAGAGAGAGAAATGAAAGGCATCCGTGTTGGTTGCGGGTTCAGTCGTTTATTGAAGCATGAGCTACGTAGCTGAGGTCGGTCGGTCGGTGTAACATGAGATGATGAAGTGCCGTAGAGTGAAGCGTTGCGGGTGCTCGGACATGATGGATGAAGCAGGTCGGAGATGCTGTGGTGGAGCAGGCCACGGGCCTGCAGGTCACCAGAGTGTTGCTCGACGCTCGTTGCGGAGAAGACCTGATCTTCCAGGCCGTTGCTCGACGCGCGTTGCGGAGGTGAAACGGCGGTGACTCGGTGAGTGGAGCCACCGGCAGATAGTCCTGGTGATGTCCACGTAGGAAGCTGCCCTGGAGTGATGAACGGCGGTGACTCGGTGAGTGGAGTCACCAGAGTGATGCTTGACACCGTGGCGGTGGAGGATGACCTCTTCTTCCAGGCCGCTGCTCGACGCGCGTTGCGGAGGGAAACGGCGGCCCTGGAAGAGAGCTGATGCACGGGGCACTCGGAGTTACACGATGGTTCGCTGTAGAGAGGCGAGACCGTTGAGATTGCACTGAACTGTTTTGATTAGCGCGTCGCGAGACTGACTAGAACTGAACAAGTTTGTAGTTTAGCGGGCCGCTTTATATAAGAGCGAGCGGCCGAGTAGCTTTCCACTCGCTGGCAATACGTGCGCTGGAAGGTGCTAGAATGTACTCGTCACTGCAGTCGTGAATGCACGCTGAGTCTAGACCTTTCGCGAAGTTGGTGCATATTATTATTCGTCGGCAGCCGGTCTCACGAGTACATTGTCTGCCTATACGTGCGTAGGTAGGTGCTGCGCGTAGTGCGAATTTGCAAATACTTTGCGGCGGTAATTCCTTCTCGCGAATTCTAGAGTGGCGAAAAATAGTTGTATGAACGCCACAAGGTTGTAAAATAAATATGTTAAAAATTATTTTAATTAGCTCAAAACCGGTGAAAAATCACGTGAAATTATAGAAATTATAGATAGAAATTGTAGAATTTTTGAAACTGAAGTTTCATGAAATATTTGCCTCAGGATCAGCCTTTCAATCACATATTATATTTTTGTGAGTAAATTGCGGAGACGACCCAAAATTTTCCTTTACGTTAGTAAACTTAAATTTCGTGAAATCTATCAAAAATCTAAATAAAAGAAATACACATTTAAACGTAGAATTATTAAAAAATAATTATAGTATTTTTTTGCATTGGCTCCACACAGGAGACCTTGAGGAAAATAAATCCCCTCAGGGCGTATGTCATCTTGGATGCTGCGTGGAGGGTCTTTTTCGGAAAGGATGGAGAGGAAGTTTTGGGAATGAAAAAGGTCTGAGAGGTTAGTAGGAATCAGTGTGTCCAGGAGTGACGGACGTATGAATCTATCCCTTGCACTGCGGTGCAAGGCGATGTTCCGAGAGTCCTGTCTCCCTCAACCAGTCTTTCCCGAATCGGCCTGCCACGCTGTTGGTGGACAGATGCATCCACCGCCAAAATCTTACCCCATGAACCCGAACACCCCTGTCAAGTCACCAAACGTAGCATTTAAAATAAAAAAAATCTGAGTAAAGTTAGGTATCTATCTACTTTGTTATTCTTCACAAAATCAGTTCTAATTTTGAAAATGACACTTAAATTCAAAGCTAATTTGAGTACTTTGATCGTCAAAAAATTCATGCAAGAATAACTAACGCACATATCACAGACAACCGAAATGAATATATTTGAAGATCGTAAAGCGAGCAGTGAAAAGTTTCGCTAGGAAGACGCTACGTGTTGGCGCTGGAATGGGATCAAGGTTCCTAGAAAATGTATTTAACATATACATTTTCTACGGATTGGGATTACGTGCTGAGGTTATTAAGTTAACTAATCGGGGTTTGTTTCCAAACTCAAATAATCACTTTATTTTGTTTGTGTATAATTTGTTGATATGTATGAATATAACATGTTGGAAGAGAGAAGTAATCAATTCCTCGTGTAATAATCTACATATTTAAGTTAACCTATTGAAAAAAAAATTAAACCGATTTGCGCGTAACGAGTTCTCCCCAGGAAATTAAAACTGATACGTTTATTTACTTAGACAAACACAGTACATTTTTACAAATTTTAAGATAGGTAGAAAGAAATATATTCAATTTAGCTGGTTCTAGTACTTATTAAATAGGTTAACTATTCAATTTCTATTTTTTTCTGGGATAAGGCGGCTTAAAGTTAACTTTTATAACATAGTATGTAATGTATATAGTAATTTAATAACATAAATGTAATGTATATGTATTTTCAAGGTATCTTTGCAAATGTAGGGAAAAATCTTGCAAATCTCTTAAAAATCAACCCAATTTCAGACTGTAATATTAACACTGAAGAAAATAAAAAAGCAGGATTTCTACGCAACAAGCCATGAAATATATAGCCAGTACATATTATAAACAGTTTGCAAGGAGGTTCCGCTGCTGGAATTGCTGGAATTACAGTTGAAATTTTAAAAAATATAAAAAAATCTAATTTCTAAATCATAAATGCGTATAGTAAATATAAGTTTCCAAAGCGGAGTATTTCCATCTATTTACAAACAAACTATCATTATTCCAATATTTAAATCTGGAAATCCAGAAAAGTGGACAATTACTGATCCGATCAGTAATCATAACAAACATTTTTGAAAAGAAAGTAAAAAAAAAGAATGAACCGGTTTATAAAAAGTCATAATATAATTAATGAAAAATAGTTTCGGATTTATGAAAGGTAGAAGCACACAGGATGCAATTGTAAAATTAACTAGCCTTGTTCACAAATCATTAGATAAATTATTAAAGTGCATTAGAATTTTTATAAATCTCGAAAAAGCGTTTGATACAAAAACAATTGTAACAAAACCTTTATTAAAACTTTACAGGAAGCACTACGTATATATGCTACAAAACAGACAACTATAATTTGAATAATAATATTGTGTTTGAACACCACTTTGAAATATATAAACCTTAATAACAATATTAGCCTCTCTGGTTAAAGCGCAGAAATCACTACTAAGAGTCATCCTTACATTCAGGTACCCCAGTGATGCATTATTCACGGAAATGAAAGTTCTTAATGTTAAACAATTGTATATTAGAAAGATTATATTATATACTCATAAACAACGTCAGTACTACCCATCCATTGACCACCTTCAAGACACCCGACTCTCAAGGAACAATCCAGTAGTCCCTACAAAAACCACGACGTCCCTTGGGCAACGGCAATTTTCGTACTTAGGACCCAAATTATTTAATATAATTCCTAATGCTTGGTAACGAAAAGTACAAATGTTTTGCGTAAATTGATCAACGACTGGCTCCTGGATTTAGGGAGGGTCAAAAGCGAAGATATGTTGACCAATATATAGTCTCATCATATTAAAAATAATATATATAATAATTCGTTAGACTCCGTACAATACAAAAACACTTTTTTATCACTCCAGAACATAATTGTCTTTTTTTTTAATCTATGTGATCTATTATTTTCTTTTCCCAACTAGATTATAAACTTATATCACTACCCTTCCCGCTTTTCTACCCTCAACCCCTGCGGTGATCTGTCTTTTTATTATTACCTTCTGGTTTTTTTTATCTACTTTAACGGTTGTGTTTTTATATTAAATGCTCCTAGGGAAAATATCCATAAAATATAAAAAAAACTGAAGCAAGGAAAGGGAAATAAATACAGTCGGGTTTCAACCATTTTTGAAATTATGATATGAACTAAAAATTGTGATATTTAATTAAATGAAGACATTATGAGCGAAACTCAATCGAAAATCTGGAAACAGAAAAATCAGAAAAAGATATTGGCACCTCTGGGACTCGAACCCAGGACCTCCGAACTTTCCGGGTTGGGCGCTCTTATCCACTGAGCTAAGGTGTCGATATCCAATTCGGTCACTTTTAACTGTACCATACTTCGACTAAGAACTACCCATATTATCTTCATTTTTCTTAACGCATATTTTTATTGGCTGCCATCTTTATGAATGATTGCAAGATTCAACTCGAACTAAATGCAATCTAGATGGTGTCTGGATAAATTATTATCCATTTTATTTAATGTGCGACATCTATTGACTCTTCTGCAAGTCTGGGATAAATATTATTATTTATTATTTTAACTTTATGAGTAAAACCTCAAACTGTAATATTTAATTAAATGAAGACATTATGAGCGAAACTCAATCGAAAATCTGGAAACAGAAAAATCAGAAAAAGATATTGGCACCTCTGGGACTCGAACCCAGGACCTCCGAACTTTCCGGGTTGGGCGCTCTTATCCACTGAGCTAAGGTGTCGATATCCAATTCGGTCACTTTTAACTGTACCATACTTCGACTAAGAACTACCCATATTATCTTCATTTTTCTTAACGCATATTTTTATTGGCTGCCATCTTTATGAATGATTGCAAGATTCAACTCGAACTAAATGCAATCTAGATGGTGTCTGGATAAATTATTATCCATTTTATTTAATGTGCGACATCTATTGACTCTTCTGCAAGTCTGGGATAAATATTATTATTTATTATTTTAACTTTATGAGTAAAACCTCAAACTGTAATATTTAATTAAATGAAGACATTATGAGCGAAACTCAATCGAAAATCTGGAAACAGAAAAATCAGAAAAAGATATTGGCACCTCTGGGACTCGAACCCAGGACCTCCCTACTTTCCGGGTTGGGCGCTCTTATCCACTGAGCTAAGGTGTCGATATCCAATTCGGTCACTTTTAACTGTACCATACTTCGACTAAGAACTACCCATATTATCTTCATTTTTCTTAACGCATATTTTTATTGGCTGCCATCTTTATGAATGATTGCAAGATTCAACTCGAACTAAATAATACCGAATTGGATATCGACACCTTAGCTCAGTGGATAAGAGCGCCCAACCCGGAAAGTAGGGAGGTCCTGGGTTCGAGTCCCAGAGGTGCCAATATCTTTTTCTGATTTTTCTGTTTCCAGATTTTCGATTGAGTTTCGCTCATAATGTCTTCATTTAATTAAATATTACAGTTTGAGGTTTTACTCATAAAGTTAAAATAATAAATAATAATAAAAGTTGTGAATTTGACTTGCCTAAAACAGGATCCATTCCTAGTTGGCTAGTCAAAGTGTACGCATATTTTATGTGAAATAAACATTATTATTATTATTATTATTAATCAAGTTTCTTCTTTGTGGATAGATTGGAAAAAAATGGAACTGAAACATTTTATTTTTTTCAATTTTGAATCATAAAGAGATACATATGTTTTTAATTGATTCTATACAATAATTAGTTACATAATATATATATTTGATGTACCCCCATAAATAAGCAGGGCTTGTGTATGGGGGGGGGGGGGGAGGGGGGTGTTATCATTATAGTTTTATTTGGTATAACTCATTTCATATTTTCACTATAATTTTTAAGGTGTGTTTTAAATTCTTTTATGCTAGTGTTCATATTTCTAATTTTTTCTGGTAGGGAATTAAAAAATTTGACACCGAGATATTTATGATTTTGCTGTCCTATTGTTTTTTTACATTTAAGAGTTGGAAGTATTGACGTTTGTCTGAGATTTCTGTTATTTTTAAAGGGTGCTACTTTATTTTGAATATCATCTTTATAAATTTGTAATGTTGAATGGTAGAAGTATAATGCATTTAATTTTCTGACCTTAAATTGTCTGAATAAAAGTTCTAACGAATATGAATAGGGTTTTTTTAAATTTTTTTTTATTATTAGTTTTTGTGATACGTAAATTGTTTGTTTAATTAAATGAAGACATTATGAGCGAAACTCAATCGAAAATCTGGAAACAGAAAAATCAGAAAAAGATATTGGCACCTCTGGGACTCGAACCCAGGACCTCCCTACTTTCCGGGTTGGGGCTCTTAACCACTGAGCTAAGGTGTCGATATCCAATTCGGTCACTTTTAACTGTACCATACTTCGACTAAGAACCACCCATATTATCTTCATTTTTCTTAACGCATATTTTAATTGGCTGCCATCTTTATGAATGATTGCAAGATTCAACTCGAACTAAATGCAATCTAGATGGTGTCTGGATAAATTATTATCCATTTTATTTAATGTGCGACATCTATTGACTCTTCTGCAAGTCTGGGATGAATATTATTATTTATTATTTTAACTTTATGAGTAAAACCTCAAACTGTAATATTTAATTAAATGAAGACATTATGAGCGAAACTCAATCGAAAATCTGGAAACAGAAAAATCAGAAAAAGATATTGGCACCTCTGGGACTCGAACCCAGGACCTCCCTACTTTCCGGGTTGGGGCTCTTAACCACTGAGCTAAGGTGTCGATATCCAATTCGGTCACTTTTAACTGTACCATACTTCGACTAAGAACCACCCATATTATCTTCATTTTTCTTAACGCATATTTTAATTGGCTGCCATCTTTATGAATGATTGCAAGATTCAACTCGAACTAAATGCAATCTAGATGGTGTCTGGATAAATTATTATCCATTTTATTTAATGTGCGACATCTATTGACTCTTCTGCAAGTCTGGGATGAATATTATTATTTATTATTTTAACTTTATGAGTAAAACCTCAAACTGTAATATTTAATTAAATGAAGACATTATGAGCGAAACTCAATCGAAAATCTGGAAACAGAAAAATCAGAAAAAGATATTGGCACCTCTGGGACTCGAACCCAGGACCTCCCTACTTTCCGGTTTTTCTTCATTTAATTAAATATTACAGTTTGAGGTTTTACTCATAAAGTTAAAATAATAAATAATAAATTGTTTGTGTTTGATTTTTATATGTACCGCTAACATAACGGTAATTGTAATTTGCATTTGAAACAAATTCAATTTAAGAGGTGAGATTTATTGGATAGCCAACACCTATGGCACGGGTCGCCCCAAGTGGTTTGCTGCGTTTGGTGACTTAGCAGATGTGCCCGGGTTTATGGGGTGAATTTATTCGGGTCTTGGCGACGGATCACCAACTGGTGGCAAGCCGGATCGGGAGAAAGAGGTTGAAGGAGACCTTTTGATCTCTCAATCAGGACTCTCTCGGAACATTGAGAGGGTTGGATTCATACGTCCGTTACTCCTGGACACACTGACCCCCAGATCCTACCTATCCCTCAAACCTATTTTCTTCTTAGAACTTCCTCTCCTTCCTTTTCTAAAGAAACCCTTCATACAGCATTCCCAAAGGTGACGTAGGCCCCAAGGGCAAGTACATTCATCTCCTGCATGTACAAAAAAAAAACAGTTGAAAACATTGAATAAATTTAAGAAAAAAAACATTAATGTTTAGCTACGTTAGGCGATTTTGAAAAATGAAACCGATATTTTTATCAATTGTTTTATCCTTGAATTACAAATCATATTAATTTAAACAGTAACCTTTTCTTTCTCAACTTGATTAACAATTAAGTAAATTATTTTCAAGAAAACCCAGGTTTGTGTTTAGACAAATTTGAACGAAAACATGATACAATTCACTTGAGTTAAGTTTCAAATTCCTCTGAAAATCGAACTTAATAAACATGTAACCTTTTAGTTCTGAGAACGGTTTGACCCCTAGTTTTAATAATGTCTGATTCAAATTGAACGCCCCTCAAAATAGTCATCAGGATTATATGATGTTCGCATTATTTCACTTTTTGTGACCTTTTGTTTGTGGAATTTAATTTATTTGAACCCTTCCCCAAAGTAAAGCCGTTGCGCTCTCGTTTGTAAATGTCAAGATCTGAATAGAACATTCAAATATTAATTATAAAAATAAGTTGAATGAAGCTGGGATTAATAATTTCAGCTGAGAAATATTCATCTGGTGGCAGAGGTACTTTACTATTGGGGGTAAAATTAAATAATTATGATTTTTGATGCTTTGCATTATTAATCATGACGGGCTTTGACAAAACTTCAAGAGAACAAAGTTGGGTGTCTTCTGAGAGAGAATAGTATGATTATGAATGGCTTTTACAAATTTAATATTACGCCCGAAATGCTATATCTTCTTCCATATATAAAATTCAAAATATGCTTGCTTGGGTTTTTTTTTTAATATGAGTATATGAGATGTCCATGCGTTGCTAAACCATTCATCCGATTGCGATAAAACTTTGGGAATATGATTTGCGCTTGCCAGCGATGGCTTATATATGACAGGATGGTGGCAGGTGGCAGGGGAACGTAAGAGAGGACGCGGGAAGGGCGGAGGGAGGGATTGCAAATGAGACGTAGTAGAGGTAGGGGTAGCAGGGGGTAAATGTGGAAAATTCATGCTTCTCACACGGATAGCTGTATGTAGTTTGCTTATGCATCGGAAAACCTTCTGAATTATTCGAGTACGCACCATACAGAAAAAAAAAACAAATGTGTATCCAAAAGCACTCCAATAAACAGAATTAAAACACAAACACTTTCTTTCCTTGCAACGCATGCCGGGTACTTGCTAGTTATAAATAAAATAGTTTTGTTCCATCTGTAATAATTATAAAGTTTTTTAACAACGCTATATTATATCGGAATTCCACCAGGAACTCAAATGTACGAGTAGAAATATAAAAAAATTTGTGTGCAATTCACACGCGGAACGAAGGGTCATAAAACTAAAATAGAGTGGAGAGGCTACGAAGCACCGTACAAAGAGGAGACCGATTAAACTATCTCATTCTCTCGCAGGCTAAATCTTGTAGATGTTTGTATTTGTCTCTTTTTAGTGTCATTATTTTTCGTTTCATCGAGTTTCACATCAGGTGCTAAAGAAGTTTCCAATTCAAAAATACAAGTGTGCAGTTCACACGCGGTAGAAGTGAAACCTTCAGAAAACGAAATTTCTAGAGAATGAGACGAATGCAGAGTACCAGGAGTAGGATAATTTATTATAATATTGTTATCAAGTTTAAAAACTGCTAAAAGAGGAGGCCGATAGGCTACGAAGCACTGCACAAAGCGGACACCAATTTGTCTGTCTCATTCTCTCGCAGGCTACATCCTACGTATCCCTATAGACGTAGGTGTTTGTCCCTCTTTAGTGTTCGTTTCATCGAGTTTCAAATCACAACGGTGCTAAAAAAGTTTTCATTTAAAAAAAATATTATTTCGGTATGTTTTTCTTCTTACTTTTGGATATTCGAGTAACAGAGAGGTGGCAGTGCTCACATACGTTCTAAAGCAAAAGGTCCAGGAAGTTATGAATGGACGAATATAATTCAATTGTTTTAATTTGTTCCATAAACAATATTATGTTCGCAAAACGTAAGGGTTCAATTTAATATCAAATTTACGGTATAATATGACCCACTTCGATAACAAACATCAATTGATTAATTTAAACTACATAAATCCTCCATGCATAAAGTTGGAAAGCAGAACTGTTAGCTAATTTCATGATATTATTATCTATTATATTATGGAGGAAGTTACGCCGCTTGCTGCCGGGATCTTGTGCCTCAATCCTCCAATAGCGATCATGAATTATTCGTTATACGCCATCTGCGTACGAAAAATTACCCGTCGTCTCGACGAACTTTGTCGAATGTTTCATTTATACGTATTCTTGAATGCCGAAGAGATGGAGATATGATTATATTGGCAGCCCTGTAAAGTCCTTTTTGACGTTTCTATGGTGTGAATTTGGAATTTCGATATCATTTTTTTCGAAGTGGCTGGTGGGTACATCATTCAAATCCAAAAAATCGTCTATAACCACTCGTGGAAAAGAAAATTAACGCTACGAAGTTAATTTTCAAGTGAAAACTATCTACCCTCCCGCGAAACGTTCTTTTTTTTCGCATTAACTCCACATAGGAAGCCCTGAGGAAAACAATTTCCCTTAGAGCCTATGTTATCTGAGATGCTGTGTGGAGGGTCCTTTTGAGGAGAGAAAGGAATGAACATTGGTATTGAAGAGACTAATGTTGTAGGAAAGAGGGAACACAGAGGCCGGCAAATCGTTCCACAGCCGAGCAGTTGAACACAAGAACGAGTCAAAGAAGCGACCCGTTCTCGTGTGACAAATGTCAACCGTGTACATATGTTGGGCACGCGTTTGGCGTGTTTCCTGACTATGCACCTATATCGACATCAATGATGCTAGTTCCTCGGAGCATCTTCCATTGAAATACCGGTAGAACAAGGTTAGCATTCCCACCCGACGCCTGTGCTCTAAAGATTGCAATCCGTCTGTTATTCTGATGTTGGTCTGCATCTGCTTCAGCCTGTTCTAAATTACGTATTGCAGCCAACACCGTTGGTTAATCGGCCGTCTATGGAACCTCAAACAACATTGTAAAAATATACGATGCCTAACCTTCGAAGAGCGCGCGGAAATCGATCTTAGATTAGGATCCAATGTACTAGATTTTGACGGTTTTGTCGGTGTTGACTGGTTGTTCGTGAAATGGAGTGACTTTTGACGTTTGGCGTCTAAGTAAGTACCTTCGACAAGACTCGAGAATAACAAAGTCGAGCAATGCACGTACTTTCGACGGCGATTGCGAGCGACCTGGCCTGGAGAATCGAGCCCCTAGACTTTAATATATCCCTTGACGTGGGAATAACCCTCGCAGATAATAATAATGCAGAAGTTGGTCATTGATTGGCGCCCTTCAGGTCTCCAGGACTGTTAGAACGGTTTGGCAAGACGGGGGACGGCAGGACGGATGGGTAGGAATGTGAGGCCACCCTCGTCAATCTGAATAATGAAATATTGAAGCAGGTTGTCACGGAATGACCCAGATAAGACACTAAATCTGATCAATTAGTTTTTTCAAACATAATTTATTTATTTATTGCTTGAAACGTTTACAGAGTGTTAACAATTATTACATTAATGAAATTGCCATTGGGATGTGCAGAGATATTAACACTCCAATTAAAAATGCTCACAGCATGCGCATTACGGTTTAGTTGCTACTAGGTGGAGATGCTACTAGTGAGATAACAGAAATAATAATAAGCAAAATCTATATATATAAAAATCAAAACTCCACACAGGAGACCCTGAGGAAAATAATTTCCCTCAGGGCCTATGTCATCTGGGATGCTGTGTGGAGGGTCTTTTTGAAGAGAGGAAGGAATGAACATTGGTCTTGAAGAGACCCATGTTGTAGGAGGGAGGAAACACAGATGCCGGCAAATCATTCCATAGCCGAGCTGTTGAACTCAAGAACGAGTCGAAAAAACGACCCGTTCTCATGTGAAAAATGTCAACCGTGTACATATGTTGGGCGCGCGTTTGGCGTGTCTCCCGACTATGCACCGGTGCCGAAGGGATCAATGACGCTAGTTCCTCAGAGCACCTTCCATTGAAATACCGGTAGAACATGGATAGCATTCCCACCCGACGCCTGTGCTCTAAAGATTGCAATCCGTTCATTAAGATGGGAGAATCTATCAAACAGACCGCCCGTTTCTGCACAGAGTCCAGGGTATTTTTTTCAAGTATTTTGGAGATCCAGACCAGAGGTGGCTGCCAAATTCAACAGTGGGGCGCTCTTGCGATTTGTACAGGGTTAACAGTTTTGTACTATTAAAGTATCTGCGGGCCCTGTACAGTACGCCTAGTTTTTGAGAAGCTAACTTTACTCTGGCTTCGATGGAGCCCCCATACCTGAGCTGGTCGCTTATAGTTACACCAAGCATATCAATGGAAGGTCTGTTCGGAAGATTGCTTCCGTTGAAGGAGACTAGATTTTCATTTCTTTGTATGTGAGATGCCTAAGCGTTGCTAAACCATTCATCCGAGTGCGATGAAACTTTGGGGATTTGATGTGCGCATGCCCGCGATGGTTTCTATATACAATAGTGAGTTTTGGTTTCATGAAATTATGCATTGCTAACCGTTCATCCGATTGCGATGAAATTTTGGGGATTTGATATGTGCGTGCCCGCGATGATTTCTATATACAATAGTGAGTTCTGATATCATGAAATTATGCGTTGCTAACCGTTCATCCGATTGCGATGAAACTTTGGGGATTTGATGTGCGCATGCCCGCGATGATTTCTATATACAATAGTGAGTTCTGATATCATGAAATTATGCGTTGCTAACCGTTCATCCGATTGCGATGAAACTTTGGGGATTTGATGTGCGCATGCCCGCGATGATTTCTATATACAATAGTGAGTTCTGATATCATGAAATTATGCGTTGCTAACCGTTCATCCGATTGCGATGAAACTTTGGGGATTTGATGTGCGCATGCCCGCGATGATTTCTATATACAATAGTGAGTTCTGATGTCATGAAATTATGCGTTGCTAACCGTTCATCCGATTGCGATGAAACTTTGGGGATTTGATGTAGTGAGTGAGGGAATGAATCAGTGGGATATTCATCTAATTTCCCGAGCGAAGCCGCAGGAAAAAGCTAGTAATATATAAAACGTAATCAGTATATAATACAGAGAAAGAGAAGAGAATACATTATAAAGCGAAAGCAAATGAATAAATGATGAACAAGCGGTCCCATCGAAAAGAGATACTAGCGACATCTCGCGGAAATGGAGTGATCTACCTTAAATACATTTTTTTGTGGGGCATATGGCATATATACAATCACAATCATTTTACTCTTCAGACTTAAGACACTTTTCTGTGGAATGTGCGATATTTGCCATGGCGTCATAGGTAATAAAAATATCACATTTATTTTTTTAAACAAACGAGGCTGTTTGTTTATAAAGATGTTTATAATGGTCATACTCTTTGGCATTATACAATTTGAGACATTGGATTAAAATAGGCAATATAGCTATTAAATAACTCAAAATGAAGTGTTGTAACGTCTAATAGCAAATTTTATGCTTTAATGTAAATATTACTTAAGCAATGAGTGGTTTCAATTGCGAATAACTTTTTATAAACATATTAAGTCAGTAGATTACTAGTGGAATAATATATTAAGTCAGTAGATTACTAGTTGAATAATATATAAAGTCAGTAGATTACTAGTTGAATAATATATTAAGTCACTAGATTACTAGCTGAATAATATATTAAGTCAGTAGATTACTAGTTGAATAATATATTAAGTCAGTAGATTACTAGTTGAAAAATATATTAAGTCAGTAGATTATTAGTTGAATAATATAAGTCAGTATATTACTGTACACACTACTACATTAATTATTTAAAAATACGTAGTAGTTTTCGTACCTGAAATGAAATAACGCTAAACTGCGCTTTACAAATATAGTGCTTTTGTTATTATTATTATAAACTGAAAGCAGAAAACTGGATATGAATATTCATCAACAAGCCAAGCTTATTTTGTTTTTAACCAAACCCAAACCCTGGCGAATTTACAAATCGTTTATGTTTTCGTATATCTGAAAGATCAACAGTTTTTGGCACAGGGGAGATGTTTGTATTTGAATTTCAAATAGAAATATTATATAATCTCTCAAAACAACAATAACTTGTGGAATGCAATATTAGTTTTTTAAATTTTATAACTTTTCAATTCGGGAGGTGAGTATGGGTACCAACACATCTTCCATAGGTCACCCCAAGTGGCTTACCACGTTTGGTAACTTTGCAGGGGTGCCCGGGTTCATGGGGTGAGGTTTGTTCAGATCTTGATGACGAATGCGCCTGCCAACCAGCTGAACAGAGGGAAACCTTTTAATCTCTCCAGCCGGATGGATTCGTACGTTTGTTTTGAACATACTGACCCCAAGATTCCTACCATCCCTTATACCCCTTTACTTCCCAGAACTTCCCTTCCTTCCTTTATTATAACACCCTTCACACAGCAAAAATGACATAGGTCATTAACAGGGAATTATTTTCCTTAGGGCTTTCCGTGTGGAGTTAATTTTTCTTTAATAATCATAAAATGTGTAATGTAGGGGTAAATCGATGGGTACTCGCTATGCGATTTTTTTTATCTATTTATCTGACTGTCACGACATTTCATGGGCGACCGATTCCCTCAATACCCCTATTTTTATTTGTATCGCAATAGAAATTTCTTGTATATATTGAAATCAAACAAAAACATTTCAATATAAGTATTGCGTGACAATAGAGCATTATTACGCTATTTCTTATTGTAACAAAACAAGAGAAAATCTGGAAATAACAGAAGAGAAGAATTCCTTTATATGTTCTCACAAAGGAAGTATTTTATTTCACTTTCAGAAGCATACATTGAAAAGCTGGCCTTCTTGTTAGGAAGATGGGCGGGTGGGTGTTGGGAGGGAGTATTGGCGGTGGGTGGTGCCATTTGACCCAACCCGCTTAGCCTCCGAAGCCTTATTTTAATCATCGTTAACCCGTTGTTTTACGACAAAATCCCCTATATTATTGAATAATACACAAGAAAGAGGGCTGTAACCTGGTGTATTGGGGACTTGCTCGATATGCGGAAGCTAAGAGGAAATGACTAGCGATCGGCTGGTATAGCTTTTAAATAATCATATCTAGTTTTTAGGGGTCGTAAAGTAATATTGACAAAATTCCGTGAGTTATTTGATGAATTTGTGTTATTTCACAATTTAAATTAAAAATAATTTAAGATATATTTGCGGCATGTTCCAGAATGGAATATACTTTCTGTATGGCCCCGGCGTAAGACCACCATTTAGAATTAAAACGTTGTTCGAAATGACTTTAACTGTACGAGTATTTGGTGACCAGATGTGAATAGCCGTGAACATCATTACCTTCCTTTTCCCATCTAATTCCCTTCCCCGCTTTCTTTAGTCTCACAACATGCTTCGATTGGGGATGCCATAGTTTCACTGGTTCCAGACGGTAGGTAGCAGTTGGGACTCTTGGGCGGTTTTCATCTATACTAATATTATAAATACGAAAGTGAGTGTGTTTGTTTGTTACGCCTTCACGCCTAAACCACTAAACAAATTTTGAAAATTCTTTCACCAATAGAAAGCTACATTATCAGCGACTAACGTAGGCTGTATATAATGGTAAGCTCTGGCGTGATGAAATTTTTATAAATGAAAATGTGTGTGTTTCATCTACACCCCTGTTGTTGGACATTCCAAGTGATTCGCTATATTTGGTAATTTAGCAGGGGTGCCCGAGTTCTTGGGGTGAGGTTTGTCTAGATCTTGACGGTCTATGCGTTTGCCCATATACGAGGTGTGGATTTATATATTTGATGACACATGGACCCCAGATTCCAACCCACCCCTCATACATTTTTCCTTCACACAACCTCCGCTCCCTACTTTCCCTAATATGACATTCCGCACAGCATCCACAAAGATAGCATAGGCCTTGAGGGAAGTTTTTTTACTCAGGGCTTCCTGTGTAAAAAAATGTAATGTAAAAAAACATCTGACAATGTGAACTAAAATCACCAAGTCGAAAATGTACAAAAAGTAGGGAATTTCCGTTGAAATTTTAATTCTCGAATAAATAAGAAAAAAATAACAAAAATGGAGATATTTTAATATAATTTTCATGCCATCAGAAACAGAAAAATAATCTTTAAATCTTCCATACATTTTTAACGGTATTGTTTGTGAAAATACTCCATTGTGACTTCTTGTGACGGCGACTAATTTTACTATCTCTGTAATGATGAAAACACTATGTTGATCCGAGCTTTTTTAGTTTGATCGGTAGGTACCACGTCTCCGGTACATTTTCACAAATTAACGTAGGCAAACTCATAATGATGTTGTGTTTCCTACCCCAAATATAACCGGGAGCCTCTTTTACCTTGAAATGCACAACGCAAAGCTCATATACTTAACTGAACCGGGTAAAACAGGCTGCTTTGTTGTGTGTACTTAGTTAAGGATGGGTATTTTGTTTGGTAAAAGATACGAGACTTTGTACTCTTAGTGCGGCGACGGCAGAATGGGGTCGGGGTCTGTCTGTTCTGTCTGTTCTGCGGCAAATGGGGACACAAACTTTAACTAGCTGTAGGGGAGCCTATTCTCCATCGTGACCTAGCTAAAACCCACTTACTATTAAGATACGTCGTTTTTACTAGAGCATACATAATTAATTATGCATATCTAACCTCTAGCTTCAATTCAACATCTCATCTTTTTTAAGTCTGAACTCCATGCAATTTTGAAAGTTGCCCATTTAAATTAAATTAATCTATACTAATATTATAAATGCGAAACTGCTCGAATTTGTTTGTTACGCTTTCACGCATTAACCAATAAAAAAGATTTTAAAAATTCTTTCACCAATCGAAAGCTACATTATATGCGAGGACTATAGACTGTATATAATGGTAAGCCCTGGCGTTATGAAATTATAAAAATTAATATATTATATTTATTATACGTTTTCTGTCGTTAATAAAAGCGAGTTATTGCTAACGTCAGAAAACCAATCGTTGCCGTGGAAACGATGTTGATATATTTTATTTAAGTCATCGTAGTTAATATCTATCTATCCATATAAAAATGAATCTTCGAAATGTTGGTACGCGCATAACTTCCGAACGACTGCACCAAATTGGATAATTCTTTTTTAACTATTGGTGAGCTCCGGCATTATGAAATTTAGATGGCACGCGAGCTGTTTGAAAACTGAATGTACTGAGAATGATTGCATGGAATGCAATCATTCTCAGTACATTCAGTGAGGAGGAGGCGGGGGAAAGCGGTGAGGGGGGAGGGCGGGGGTGGCGGGATAGTTAATAAGTGCAAGCGCTACAGTTATTTCCCCCTAATACCATGCGAGCGAAGCCGCGGGTAAAAAATCTAGTATATAATAATTTGAAATGATAGCCCACAACATTTTTAACGGGTAAAAGTCACAATCGAAAAATAAATCTCCAGCTAAAAATGAAGAAATGGCTTGACGTTCGATTCTAAAATACGAATCATTTAATGAATCTAGACTGCAGTCGGATTTTTAGCCTAACAGACCATTAGTATATTCGCAGCAGAGTGGCATTTCATTGGCTCGGGCACAAGGAGCCATAGTTTGCCTACAAGGTATTTTTATAATATTTTTATGTTGATGAATAAATTTCTACAACGATTTAAAATGTGCCATTTTCGATTTGCCGCTAAAACGACATGTTCGTTTTTATTCGTGAATTTGGCGGCGTCGTGGCTACGCCGGGAAAAGTTGGTGAAAGATGTCTTACCTACCAGTGGCGGTTCTACGTCATAATTACGTCATAGCCAGTTATGCGGTTTTAGATCATATTTAAAATTAATACTTAGGTATTTGAACATAAAAATTTGTATTACAATTATTAAAAAAAAAATAAAACTTTAAATTTTCCAAACTTTTTTAACGGTTTGTGAAAATACCCCATTCTTTTTTCGAATTTTCTTCAGAAAGGTAGGAAACGTAATTTTTATTTGACAGCTCGCAGAACTTTGGCGGAAAATAAACGGTAGCTAAAGACGGCCACCACCTTGAATCGGAAATGGAACAAATTTACAGACATACCAAATGCCAAAAGGTCGAGTTAAACAAAATTTCGCAACATTTACTCAATTACCATAATATTTTATTTTTATTTTATTGATACATTAACGTTACATGTTTTCGATAAAATAAAATAAAATCACAAACAATAAATCGTTAAATTAAAATTTCTCAACCGTTTTCATTCCTAAGGAATGTCACTACAGTTTTCCGTAGTTCACGGAAGAGAATACTCCCCTCGATAGCAATAAAGTAGGCAACAGGGGGTACCTACTCCTTGAAACTGGATGGTACCGAGCTAGCCACACTAGAACACTCTGTGTAATTGGGAAAGAAACACATCCACCTTCTGCACAAAGGAAAACAAACTAATGATTTCCATGGAAATTCAGCGATTCTTGAACTACTCTTCCAACCTTTTTAGCTGTACGAGTATTGTTACAATGAAATGTGATGTTTTAACGAAGTTTTGTTATGATGATTTACGAGGTAAATACGAAAGAAAATAATATTATTGACAGGTACACACAGCATTGATGGCAAATGATTGCTGTTCTGTACGGCGTGATGTGTGCAGCGGAGAGGGGTGACAAGCAGAAACAAAACGACAAATGATCCTGGAATCTGTACAATACGTCGAAAATAATGACCCCGATCGCAAAAATATTATTGTGAAGAAGAGAACTCATTCATACCGTAATAAAACAATTTTCAAGAATGTTTGGGCCGTCACTCATGGCCACTCACGCCTTCAATTTGGGAGGCAAGTATAGGTACCGCCGCCCCAGAAACCGTTTATTAGATAAACAAAACTACTGCCATAGGTCACCCCAAGAGGTGCTTAGAAGAGGTTTGTCTATATCTTGGCAAGATAATGGTTTGAGGGAGATTTTTTGACCTCTCCAGCCGGACTCTCTCTACTCATTGCCTTGCGCGGCAGTCGGAAGGATGATTCATATATCCGTCACTCATGTAACCCCTCATTCCTTTTTCACTCCCAGAATTTCGTCTCATCCCTTTCCCCAAAAAGACCCTCCACACAGCATCCCCAACGATGACATACGCCCCGAGGGATTTTTTCCTCACGATCTCCTGAGTAGAGCTAATGTAAAAAAGCGAAAACGTAACTATTTACTAATAACATAATATTTTATTAAAAAATAACTTGACTGTGTCATTAAAAAGAAATGAAACTGATTTGCCAAGAATTTAGACTGTCCCGTGATTTTTAACCGGTCTGCGCTAGCTTTTTATAATGTACATAAACACGAGACATCATGTTGTGAAAAGGTAAGAAGGTTTTAAATTACGACCTATTTCAAACAAAGAAAATTCGTAATGCGAGAACTGTTTTAAAGAAATGTAGAAAACTTTTACTAGTAAAAATAAATAAGAACCGCTGGTATTCTGCAATTCTTGAATATTGCATTGAATAGTCAGATGAAAGTGTGACTCTAGATCAATTCAATTTCTGCAATGGCGCCGCTTGATCCTCTCTTAGCTCCCCTTCTTAGCAAAAGCTGGGAGATTTTCTATTTCTCGAACGCGGCCAAGCACCGTCTTTTATCAAAGTTTTCTTTTATCTGTTCACTTCGGCTGCATTCTAAAGTAAGATAGTTTATTCATTTCAAACGAGAGGTCGTGTTCAAATCTATGTTACGTCCTTGACGATGTCTTGGATAAGTCGGGTTAAGGGCAGGTCAAAAGGTCACTGCCAAATGCGCACATAAGAGCCCCCAAGACAAAACGGCCGTCAATATAGGGTTTTTTTAAGATGATTATTATTAATATTTATCGAATTGTCTCCAGGGGAAGTAGGGATAGGTCAATAAAATGAAAAAAGCATAAAGTATGAAAAAGCAAAATAAATATTTATGTCCTTGTTTCAGATGAAAAGTTGTCAAACTTAAAGAATGATCTGCAAGAACTCGAAACAATCAGCTGTGCAATGTGGTGTAACTTTTTAATGTCTTTCATTTAATTTTACCATGAACGTGACAACTCCTGCTGGTTTCGACCAATAAATGTTTCTTTCAAAATGTCAATACGTCATCGGATTTCGAGCAGTTTTGGAACAGTGGCAATTTTATCAGTGAAACCACAATGTTAAAATTTATTTTGAACTCGGGAGTCTAATTGAGCCTAAAACCATTAGCCCAGTCAATGAACGCATTGAACTGGAACATGCTAGAGGAAAGCTGAATTTTTGCAGGTGGATAGTACTTCTTATGTGGAGTATTTTCCAAAAAAGTCCCCACCCCTCCCCCGCTTGCTTCCTCCCCTGTCCCCTCCCAAACTTTATAATTTTAGAGTTCTACAAAATCCATTATATCTCTTAAACTATTATATGCATCTGAAAAAAAATTTCTCCGTTAAACTTCTTAGAAAGCTGTCTAAAAATAAGGTGTCTATTTGTCTTTGTTATCTATTACGGTTTGGCAAATAATAATGACATTGTCGCAAAAATATTTTTTTTTTTCGTAAAATTTTGATTTAAAGGTGAATATTTTTTTTTATCTGGGGGGACACGCAAAAATATTTCATATAATTTATTTGCCAAATTTAATAAGCTTTAAAACGATGTATAATATTGCTTACCTTTATTCTTAATACTGGTCAAAATCCGATTCGATAGCAGGGCGGCACGGCGTGCTTGGCGGTCGGGCCTAGCTCGCTGTGCTTGCAGATGACCGATTTGAGCTTAGGTAGGTATTTATAGTTTTAAATTGAAACACCGAGTACTTTTTAATTGATTCACGATTTAAAAACGCTTTAACACTAAACTGTATAGTAATAGTAGTAATGGAGGCTTTCTTACCTTGCTTTAAAAAAACGTCTTAAAATAAAGGTGGATGCGAAGCTAGTTCAAACTCAGAGTAGGATTTGAGCTTTGCAGGACTGTCACATACGCATAATATTCTATTGAATATCTGATTAGGGTTGGTTATAAATTCTTTGTTTCTAACTTTGTTAGATTTATTACTGGCTTGAATATCAATCATATCCGATCTGTGTAGTTTTACTTCTGAAAAACTTTGCCCTGCCATTTTCTTCATAGCTTTGAACCTTACCTCATAAGCATCGTCATATGTTTTAGTTGAGTCTGATACTAATCTCGAAGAAATGCAAATTAATTCACCAGACTTTCGAGCAAAAGTATTGTGTGTCACCAGTATAAATTTTGTCAAGTCTTGTTTGAAAAGCTTCACTGATTGAAATGAATAATGGAGCTCCTAATATCCATTTACTGAGAAATCCCACACCCTTGCGTAAGTGCTCCTACTGTTTTTAATGACTTCATCAAGGATTGTTCATGTCAATGCATGTATCAGTCCAAACTCCTGAGCAAAACATGTTGTTAAGTAAAAACATATTGTAAGTTTTGCTGTCCGACTTGTCGCTTTGATTGTGTTTTAAGTGTCGGTGAAATGTTTAAGATTTATTGCAACTGATTCGTCTTCACAAGCTTATTCATGTGGCATCTTCTTGTTCACAATATTTCTTTTATTTCACGAGGAAAAAATGTATCATGAGAGTCATTGCAAATTATTTTGACGATTGCAGCGCCTGTAAGAACATAGGCTCTTACAGCTCTTGCATAAGCGTGTCCTTTTATCACGTGTATCACTGTGGGACCTCCGTACACAGTTTTCCATAAATCTTCGAGCCCACTTTCTTCGGTGATCCAATACATCCCAAATATGATATTTACAAATGAAACTTCCTAGTCATACAATAATTTTTGAAATTTCAGATGATCCACCAGCCCCCGCTACCATTTCAATAGGTTTGAGAAAAAGCGGTTGGTCGAAGTTACAATGTCACACAATCGTTCATAAACCCGTTCCAGCTAACTTTTGAATGCACAATGCTAATTTTATGTCACTTCACCACAAATAATTGGTTGGAGATACAAAAGATAATGAATCGGCATGCTCTTTTCTGAAAGATATACATTCACTGACATCTTTGATGGTTACATCTTTCAAGCCGCTCTTTTTTCTCTTCGCGTAACAAGGTTGAAGGATATTTTCTTGATTAACGTAATTTCCATTTCATCACTGAAGACGAAGTACATCTAGACTTGTAAAATTAGAGGCTGGATTGATGCACATTGCACTTTATTCTTCCCACGGCATGAAATGTGCTTAGGCCATCAAATGTTTTTATATTAACGTCGGCGTTTTCGAACACAAATTGTTAGAATGTATCATCTTCGATTGTAGGAGGCCCAGCTCTTATTACAGATCTTTGGTATCTGTCACCTTCATGACACGACGAACAAATGCCCAATGACGACAACACTTCTATTAAATTCTTAGATCCGTACATTCTCTGTAGAAAACACAAACTTGTCTGAATTGATGACAAAAAGACCTTGGCCTTGCAGATGCTATTATGGCGTGGTTAATTACTAAACGCCTTCTCGTAACATCAGGTCCATTATCATACAATCTCTTCTTGGTTACAGTTAACGTGAACAGATTCAGAGTTTCAGGAACTAAATCATCACCCCCACGACTGATTTCCGAAACATCAGGATAGCTTTCCCAATCATGTGGCATTTTTTTAAACTTCTTTTCTGATTATTTCTGCGGCAGCAAGTACAATTCTTAGACATTCCAGATTTGCATTCTTTTCTTTGTTTCTGTACCAGTCGCCTAGTATCTTATAACTTGAGTGAGACATGCACATGACAGTTTTTCTGTCATGTGCATGTATACCTAAAATGTTGAAAATAGTCAATGTATACATAAAATCTTGAAAATAGTCAATTACTTGTTTTTTAGGAAATGTATATGAGTACGGAAGATCACTGCCACAAATGTCTTTTACTATTTTCCCTAATTTCTCTAATATAAACTGACATTCGTCAGTATTTTCTAAAAAACTACAGAGTTTAAGAAAATTTTTAGCTGAATTATCATATTTAGGTGTTCCTATATACTGAGTTGGTTTACTTTTACAGAACTTCTTGTAGCAAATGCCATGATAGCGAGCTTCTGCTACGACCAAATCAAACACACCTAAAAGTTTAGATTTTATTTTTGCACCCCATTTGTCATCTATTATATTACAATGTTTCCCCTATTTCTGGTCTTAACACCAAATGTTTTGTTAACGATATTTATGAGATAGTTTAAAATCAAACGCTGTTTTTTATTATCAAAAATAATACTCACAAATAGTTCTCCGTGAAATTAAATGTATTTTCTAAATGCCTTAGGAATGGCTGAGGTGTACCTACTGGTCAATAGGCTACAATTAACATTTGTAAAAGCTTTAATACTGCTAGGCTTATTATACATTTTTCTACAATCTACGTGGACAGTTGGTTACGCTACCTAAAGTGGTTAATTTAACATAATTATTATCTCTTTCAATACTAGCGTTAATTAGCATTTGTAACCCTTTCTTTACTTTAACAAAATTTCCTGGAAGGTATTTTTTTTACATAAAATACACAATAAGTTCTCTTCAGACATTTTCAGTGGTTTTTTTTTTTATTTATTAATTGTTAATTAATTTTTTCTCAATATTTTAACCTGATGAAGGAGGGAAAACGCACAAAAAACTTGATACACGGCTTGGCGCAACCACGTCAAAATATAACCACAAAACCGACACACACCTTAACCTTAAGACATATCTTTTTTTTTTAACATATGAGATCAAACTGACCATATTTATTTATTTTTTCGTTTGTTTCAACTTGATAAAACAGTAAATAGCGACGCGACAAGAACGACATGTCGCTTGGCCTCGCCACTCCGTGTTACGGCCAGCCCGCGCACGCCGTTGCGTTTGTCCACTATTTTCGATAGAAATAAAAGATGTAAGTAAACATTGTTATGCATGGTTTTAAAGCTTATTAAATTTGACAACTTATTTGTCGAAAGTATTTTTTCATATTTTCTCAGACAAAAAAAATATTCAACTTCAAAAAATAATTTTGCAAAAAAAAAAATTTTTTTAACAACAATCTCATTATTATTGGCCAAACTAATGCAGATATTAAAAAAAGTTTTATTATAGAATTTTTAGGCAATTTTATAAGAAATTCAACGATGAAATTTTTTTTCTGATATATCTTTTAGTTTACGAGATATAATCGCTTTAGTAGAACCCCACATTTTAATGTTTGGGAGGGCACAGGGGAGGAAGCAAGCGGGGGAGGGGTAGGGACTTTTTTGGAAAATACTCCACATAAGATGTACTATCCACCTGCAAAAATTCAGCTCTCCCCTAGCATGTTCCAGTTAGGGCCTGTTTTTTGTCTAGATTGACTGGGCTACATGGCAAGATTTTAACGAACGTGGAAAGATTGCCAGACCATAAGACAACAAAATAGTATCTAAATTGGTAAGCAATAATATAAGTCTGTAGGCAAATTTTACGTTAGAAGTCAGCTTGAGTACAATTATCCCGCCTGGAATCCACATTATAATACTTTTGTACGTAGCTGTTGAAAGTTTACAAAACAACTTCTTACGTTTTCTAAATTTAAAAATGGGTATTCCAGCAATTATGTTTATCTACAACACTCTGTTAAATGATATGAATATGCTAAGACAGAAGAATTTTCACTGCCTTAGTTTAGTTGATAGTCCGGGATTGCTTGAACTGATAAGCTTCCGGATACCACAGCGTAATAACAGAAGTCAGGATTTCAGTGCAGAAATTTTAGGACTAACTATCATATGTATTTCTCTTTGCCCAGAATACTAATGAGGGAAATAATTATACCAAGTAAGTGGACATCTTCAATTTATCTTTAAACAAATATACTGAGGCAATTCAATTATGTACAATAAATACTGTATAATTCTTACTTTTTGTATGTAAAAGACCTGCAAAAGGGCGTAAATATATAAATAAACCGAAAAAAAGGTGAACGGGAAAAAGATTGGGGCAGGATCATCGACCAAATTGCCTTTATTGATCGAAGGGCAGGATCTAAGAGTGTATAATAATTCAATAAAGTTTTTATTAATGCTTCTAATATTTAAGTGCATAATGACTAACGGGTTGGTAGTTTTTAAAAACAAGGCTGCAATGATCAAATCATTCACGTTTCAAAATATGTTTTCTTTCGTATTATAAGTGTTATATAATTCTTCGTAATAAATTTATTTAGCAAAATTTGGAATCGTTCGTTTTACGCGTAATAATTGAGTATGAATATTAATATATCAGGTAGTAAATTATATGGTAGGTAAAGAACAATTCATTACTGCTTGTGTATAAATTATTTGGTGGTTATAATACTTGACAGCTTAGAGCGATGTCCTGATTTGTGTTGACTTGAATCCTGTCAAGATGGTAGCCGTATTCGATTGTGCCTTTTTATTCCGCCAGAGGGCATGGGTGTTGAGGAGTCGGGGTTATCAATTTTAATGTATTTATTATTTTTATTTTAGTAATTCGTACATTTAAATAAACAAATTGCCAATTAATTATAAAATTTCATATTGTAAGCTATATTTTTTCTAGTTTGATGTAGTTCCTACAATA
This sequence comes from Glyphotaelius pellucidus, assembly GCA_936435175.1. Classification (NCBI taxonomy): domain Eukaryota; kingdom Metazoa; phylum Arthropoda; class Insecta; order Trichoptera; family Limnephilidae; genus Glyphotaelius; species Glyphotaelius pellucidus. Next base: position 49,932,719 of record OW386537.1, on the reverse strand, counting down.
CATCTTGAACCTTCCAATTAATGCGGACTTTAAAGTTTTTGGTAGCGTGTTATATAACTTCGTCCCTTTGAACAGTGAACTGTTCTGCTTATTCGCTTTGTCCTTTTTTGTAGCCTGATTTCCTTGCACGTCCTTGTGTTCTGTCTGTGAATGTCCTTGTTGTATATAATTTTATTTGAAAAGTATGTTGGTAACAGGATGTTTACTATTTTGTGGATATAAATCATCCTGTTCAAGGTCAGCATCTGTTTCACGTTAGCCAATTTATTTACTTTAACATTTTTTTTACTTTTGAAACTCTATTCTCATTGCCCTGTTTTGGAGAATTTGAAATTTATTTTGTTCTCGTTCGTTTGATAGGAAAAGGATGGTTGAGCAGTAGTTAAAGTGTGGAGCAATAATTGAGTTGTAAATAGTGATTGCAGTTTTTCTGGAAAGATTTTGCCGAATTCTTTCCAAAAAAGATATCCTTTTCCCAATTTTCTTTTGAGTATATTCAGCATGTTTGGTAAAGGTTAGTTTTGAATCTAATATAACTCCTAAGTACTTCATTTCAGTAACATGTTCAATAATTTCGCCATAAATTTTAATTTTTCTTTCTTGGATGTCTTCTTATATCCAATCACCATACATTTGTTGTTTTTTAATTTTAATTTAAGCTTATTTATTTTTAGCCATCTTGATATATTATTTCGTTCATCATTTAAAATATTTATTAGTTTTTCATAGTTATCTCCAATCAAATATATTCGTGTATCTTCGTCAAATAATCGTACTTTACATTTTGAAAATATTTTCACCATGTCATTAATATAGAGTATGAACAATAGAGGTCCAAGGTTCGATCCCTGTGGTACTCCAAATTTGTTTTCCATTTCCATTATATTTCCATTTATACGAAAACTGTTCACAAAACTACTAGAAATAATTTTGCATGCATTAGAAATAATGCAATCGGAGAACATTCACGGAGTAGGTCAATCTGAGTCCAGGTTGGCGATGATGGATAACAGAAAGATAAAGGTACTTACCAAGTAGAAGACCGGCGTGTAGAGGCCAAAAGCCGCGGTGCCTGAGGCCAGCAGCAACATCTGCACGGTGCGACTCTTCAGCGGCGTGAAGTCGAAGAATGGCGGTTTGGGCACGCGGATATGCGTCTTCTTCTCCTTCACCTGTAGCAAACAAACACGCGAAGGGTATTCATTTTAAGTCACACGCGAATAAGTTTGTGTGCTTGCAGTAAGCACAATTGATATGGTAGTAGATGATGTTTTTTTGTGTTACTAAAATTGATGCAAGAATTGGGTATTTGTGTAGATGTAGAAGATGTGAGTAGATGTTTTGTCATGTTACTAAGAATGATCCTAGAATTGGGTCTTAGGGTAGTGAGGTTGTCTTTGGGACAAAAGAAATCTTTTAAAATAAATGGTCATCTCTATTAAATGTCGAGTAAATGCAGGTAGTTTTGATAATCGTGGCATTGTACAGTCGCAGGCAATACTTTCGCTAGTAACATGATTTCTGATTTCAAAAATATAATATTTACAAATTTAGCGTTAAATTAAAAACAATCATTCTAAAGCATGACAGAAAACAATTGCTCACCTACAATTCAGTGTATCCAATAATTGTTAACGTGCTTTCATAAAAATAATAATGTTTTGTACTGCCAAGCATATTACATGGTAATATATTCGAAATAGAAATATTAATTACTAAATTTAAATGAAAGGTTTACTGACTCAACTCATTTCTCGCAATGTAAATCGAAATACACCTACCGGCCAATCACAATAAGTGAAGGGAATATGAGACGATATTTGTATTAATATGTGAAGGGATTTACCTTTTTCCGTTGATTTTTAAGATGAAGAATGGCCCTCCTCTGGGGGTGGTAGAGGGAGGCGCTGCGGTACACCATGCCCAGGAAGAAGCTCAGCACCAGCAGGCAGGTCACCGCCTGTAAGCCCAGTCGCCACCCCAGTTTTCTGAGGACGCAGTAAATCAATAAATCAACCAATAAATATTAATCAATCAAGCAACAATCAGTTATCTATTAATCAATCAATCATTTAAACTTTAAACAATCATTCAATCAATCATTATATCAATAATTGAATAAATTATCTACGCCGGTGTGGTCTAGCGGTAAGGCTCTTGACTCGCAATCCGAAGGTCCCGGGATTGAATCCCGGCGTGGCTAATAAATTTTAATCGATTAATTTGTGTTATTTCACAAATAAATCATTTAAAATAATATACAGTATATTTGCGGCACGTTCCAGAGTGGAGGTGCCCTCGTTATCGCCCTGGACCTCAAGACCATTCAGAATTCAAACGTTGCTTGAAATGGCTTTAGCCATGTTTGGTGACCAGATCTGATACTTCTCCACCTTCCTCTTCCCCATCTCCTTCTCTTCCTCACTACCTTCAGCCTCATAACATACCCCAATTGGGGATGCCATAGTCTCACTGGCTCCAGACGGGAGCAGTTTGGACTTTTGTACGGTATTTATATTAAAAAAAAATCAATAATTCAATCAATCATTAACTCAATCATTCAATTCAATCATTCAATCATTCATTCATTAAAATTTCTAGAAGTCTTCCCAATATAAAACAAGTTACAATCATTACAAATTAATTTATAAACCCCAGATTTGTTCAAAAAACACCTTTGTCCTTGTTATTTAATATATATTTTTTAATTTGTTATTGGCGTATATTGGGAAGACTTCTAGAAATTTTAACATTAGAGTTAAGGAACATCTAAGATGTTTAAATAATAATAATTATTCAGAATTTGCCAACCACATTTTGGAAACAGGTCATTCTTTTGATATTAATAAATGTTTAAAAATTTTACACACTAACACATCGGGTATACAATTAGATAATTTAGAAATTTTAGAAATTAGGAAAAGTTTTAATTGTAAATTAAATATTATAAATAATCAACGTTTTTTAAAAATAGCCACCTTTTAAATTTATTTTCGTATTAAAACTTATATTTATAATTAAGTATTTTGTTATTTAGACTTCCTGTTTTGTTTTAAAAGATTTTTTATTATGTTAATGTAATTTTTACCCATCCTAAAATAATTTCTATATTTTATTTTATATAATTGTTTTTTATGATATTTTAAGTAATTAATCACCTCTCCTTTCTAATATTTTGTATATGTTCTAATTTGTCTATACTTGTTTGTCTTTTGTTATTTTTTATTAACTTATTATCCTGACGAAAAAAACATAGTTTTCGAAACATGTTGATATTGTTAATTAAATAGTGGTGTACACAAAGTTATTGGTTTCATTAAAAAAAATTAATAGTTCGCTTTAATTAATTTTTCATTTTACTTAAAAGGAATGTCAATTCACTCCACTAACATTAATCCATTACTCTGTGCTTCACCCTAACCTCATTTTTCTTTAAAAAATACTTACAAAAGAAAGCGTTTGATTAAAAAACTGGTGTGCTCAACAGAAGTTCAAAATCAAAATAATACAGTGGAATTCAATTTCCCTTTAAAAATTTCCTGCATTTAAAATAACATTGCCTTTGACACAAAGCTACACGTTTAGGTACCTATTTTCAACTAGGACGTATTTACGATTTTATATTTAACTTTTGTAATATGCAAAGTGGTTGAAATTTCAACAGCAAACAAAGCTGTTTGACGAATGATTTTGGCATCCTATTTTACGCATGAACGCACAAGGATGTTGAAACATTTAGGTGCTAAAGCAAATATTATTAAATATTCTTTATTTTATTTATAACAATGATAACTGTGCGGCTTGCGCGTTACGGACATTAAATATTCACGGCTTACATTATTTGAAATATGTGTTAGCTATTAATATTACCTTGTTACTGCCAAAACAGACAGCGGGTAGATTTGGTGGTATCGTAAATTATGGAAGTGAATAATCTGTTGAACTAATCACTGCTCCTCGAATCTAATCGAAGACTGAGCCAGTCAAAACTTTGAGGAGAACTAGTTACGGAATGCTAAGTAATGTACCTTCTATCTACTATTAGCTATTAGGAATGTAAGAAAAAAAATTAAGGGAATTAGTGTTCACTAGCGCAGACTGGTGGAAATTATAATTGCGGCATTTTTGAAACCGAAAGTATTTAGAAAAAAAATATTTGCCTCATTTCAAAAAAAAAAAAAGTATCCATGTATTCATAAAAAATAAAAATGTGTTTGAGGATTAGTATTGCTATATTAAGCATAGGAAAAGTTTGAAACTTTCAAAACATCTTCTTAAAACCCCTGGGAAGGTTTTTGTATTATTTTAACCACGTGCCAATACATCTGAAAAGTGTTTTTAATCATCACAAAAATTCTTGCGAAACTGTCAGAAATTTGACAATGACGTTTTGCAAAAGAATGATTGTTAAATTAAAATTCAATTTTCAAAACTTTTTGAAATAATGAATTAATTTGAAGTACTTACATAATAATTTGAATCGAATCAAGAATTATAGATATTTTAAATAGGTACTTAAGTAAGGTAACAAATTTGATTGATTGTTCTTATATAATATACAAACATGATTTTTTTTTTACATGAGCTCCACATACATGTCATCTTTGGGGATGCTGTGTAGATGGTTTTTTTAAGGAAAGGAAGGAAGGAGAGGAGAGTTTTGGGAAGGAAAAGGGCTTAAGGAGTGGGTAGGAATCTGGAGTTCAGTGTGTCCTGGTCATCCACCTCCAAGAACTAGACAAACCTCACCCCATAAACCCGGCCACCCCTGCTAAATCACCAAACGTAGCGAACCACTTGGGATGACCTATGGCAGAGGTTTTGGTTATACAATAAAGGTTCCCGGGGCGGCGGTACCCATTCCCGCCCTTGAAAATATTAGTAATAAATGAAAATTAGAATTAAAAAAGTTTTAATGGGTGGCACGCGAGCTGTTTGAAAACTGAATGTACTGGGAATGAATATGGAAGGTGGGAGGGGGGTTGGCGGGACGTGGTAGCAGGAGAGGGGAGAGGGGAGAGGGGAGAGGGAAGATGGGGAAAGTGGAAGGGGAACGTTCAAGTGTATATTAACGTGTATATTCAAGTGTATACGAACGTATATATGAACGTGTACATTCAAGTGTATATGGACGTGCAGCTAAAGTACATCAGCTGGACCTAGAGTTCAGTAAAACAGCGCGCATTGTCTAAGTAACGTATCTTCACTCTAGTAACTTATCTAAGCATCTGCCAAGCATTTAAACAAAGAAACGCGCATTTCGAATAAATAATTATTACTTCTTCAATTATTGATTTAATGAAGACAAATAACTTCGTATACACCACTATATAATTAACATTATCGACATGTTTCAAAAACTATGTTTTATAATAACATCTTTTTAATTTAGACTTCCTTTTTTAATGTTTGTTTTAAAAATTATTTTATTACGTGAATGCAATTTTTACACATCCTTAAACAAATTTTATATTTTATTTTATATAATTGTTTTAATGATATTTTAAGTAATTAATCACATCTCCTTTCTAATATTTTGTCTACGTTCTTATTTGTCTATGCTTGCTTGTCTTTTGTTATTTTTATATTAATTCATTATGCTGACGAAGAAAACATAGTTTTTGAAACATGACGATAATGTTAATTACGTAGCGGTGTATACAAAGTTATTTGTTTTCATTTAAAGAATTATTAATTCATCAATAACTTTGGCACTTACTTTATCGCTTCTCTAATTTGATAAGTATTTAGTTCCAATGTAGAAAATGAAAAGTTTGTTGATTTTGAATAATGTAATATTTAGTACGCAGGAATATTTTATATTACTTACTTACCCATGCACCAACAACTGAAATTAGGATGCTAAATAATTATTAAAACAAAGCAAGATTGGTATTTATTAATGCTTATTAGAAGAAGATCCTCAAGGCCGATAGAAACGAAATGGTTTCACGACAACTCAGAATCGCGCAAATTCAACAACCCATACAAAGTTATGAAAAAAATAGACGATAACCTAAACTAGCGTAACTCATTTAACCAATTTTTAAGACATCTTTTTCATCACTTTTAACGACTTTTCAAAGGAGGTGTTGAAGTTGCATAATTCAGAGTTGTCCGGTCATCAAACGTAATGAACGAAATTCGGAAACGGCCTTTAGGTAATTTGGACTTATAAAACTAAGAAATGTCTCGAGGTAGTCATATACGTAAGAATCGAGTTCTGTGAAGAGTATCAATTGCAGAAGAGTATCTATGAATGTGTTGTGTAAACGATGTGCTATTTACCACGACCTAGTTATGAGACGCTCCAACACGTTTCCTCTTCCAACCCCTGCGGTGATATGGCGTGATGGTAGTTTGATAGTAAGTGAGGGCTCGGAATAGGTCCCTGCGGAATAATAGATTATCAGGTCTAAGATACATTAGACGAGAATAATAAATTTGGGTCGGTATTGTGGGTCAGTACTTTGAAGACACCAATTAAGGACCTTTGTGGAAGAACGTTGTAACTGCTAACATCAAGTTATAAGATATATATTTTTTGTTTACGAACGTCTTCATTTTGTAATTGATTAATATTTATTTTTATTTAAATTTTTTTATTTATTTAATGAAAACAAATAACTTTTTTTACACCACTATTTAATTAACAATATCGACATGTTTCAAAAACTATGTTTTCTTCGTCAGGATAATAAGTTAATAAAAAATAACAAAAGACAAATAAGTATAGACAAATTAGAACACAGACAAAATATTAGAAAGGAGAGGTGATTAATTACTTAAAATATCATATAAAACAATTATATAAAATAAAATATACAAATTATTTTAGGATGGGTAAAAAATTACATTTGCATAATAAAAAAATCTTTTAAAACAAAACAGGAAGTCTAAATAACAAAATAAATTATTATATATATAAGTATTAATACGAAAATAAAGTTAAAAGATGGCTATTTTTAAAAAACGTTTGGTTATTTATAATATTTAATTTACTATTAACACTTTTCCTCATTTCTAAAATTTCTAAATTATCTAATTGTATACCCGTTGTGTTAGTGTGTAAAATTTTAAACCTTTATTAATATCAAAAGAATGACCTGTTTCCAAAATGTGGTTGGCAAATTCTGAATAATAATTATTATTTAATTATCTTTTCCACAAAGTGAAACTGCGAAGTTTGAATATTAATGTTTAATTTACTGATGATAAAATTATTTTAAGTTTACTTATTTAAAATTATTTTAAATTGGAGTAAAGCTTGTTTTAAAACTTTTTTGTATTTTCGTTTAGATTTATTAGCAATATCTTCTTATTCAATGATATATTACAAAGATGGATATAACCTTCAAAAGTTATTATAACACGAGTTATTTCTATAAAATTTTAATATTCATTTAGATTTACAGAAAAGGTAAATTGGTGTTCCATATAAATAAAATCGGATAGGTTATACACCAATTTTTTAGATGTTTGTGATCATTTAAAAAGGTAGCAACCAAAAATATGGAAAAATTTATCGAAGATATTATTGTTCATTCAGAATTTGAAATATGAGATCGACTAAAGTGACCTAAAGTAAGAGGTCCGAATAGCCGAGTTGTTTGTCCAAGGCGTTTGCTCGAGTCCCAGTTGCCACCGTTACCTTTTTATTTTTCTGTCTTCTTCTTTTTCAAATTTTTGGTCAGATTTATTAATATTATCGATAAATATTTATAAAATAGGAACACGCTTAATATGCGCTTTTTATTTCAAAAACATTTAAAATCAGTTAGATAATAACGGGAAGTATTTCAGTTTATGTAATTCGAAAATAATGCGTTTTAATGGTTATTTAGGCGGCCATTGTTGTAATTGACGTTAGAGTTTTAAGGTTAGTTTTTTTTTCTCTTATTTAATGCAAAATATTAACCTTTGAAGTTTGGGTTTAATTACAAGAAGACAAAAAATACTAGCCCGAAAAACAATTTTGATATTATTATGTCATAACATGGCGTGAAGAAAATTGTCTGTTTTTTTAATGAAAAAGTTGCTAAAATGCATTATTTTCCATTTGCCGAAACTGAAATATTTACTTCTCTTTATTATCTAACTGATAGTAAGTATTTTGAAATAAAAAAGTGCGTGTTAAGCGTGTCCCTATTTTGTAAATATTTACCATATTATCTTCAACTTCTATGATAAATTTTATTTGTAAGCATAGAAAAAATGATTCAATGTTAACTATATTGTAAAAAAATTATGATAAAACGGGACACAGGCTAATTGTTAAAGTGATTGTAAAAGAGTCCATAGATGGAAATGAATCAGGATGAATTTAAATATAAAGTGACAGGTAGAAAATGAAGTAATAGATATTTTGCAAATAGGACGACACAACACTCAACATGCCCTATAAGCTCCAGAGAAGACTCTGAATTAAACAAAACTATTCAGCATTTGGATAGCGGAGTGCATTATATCCTCACTGAATAAAATAGGATAAATAATAGCGAATTGGGGTCTAGAGAGAACCCGGGTTTAGATTTATTCCATTCCCTCCCTAACCATAAGAATGTTATTTATGCACACCGCCTTTTACCGAGAACTAAATAATTATTCAACGGCTCCGGCAAGGTCTAAAGGCTCTGGCGGACTATTGATACTCGGAAAATATATTTAAATGAGAGTCCGACCCTTGCTAAATTATTAAAAATACATAAAAGGAATTTTGGAGCAATTGAAAGCACGAGAAAGTATAAGAATATGTACAAAGAAGGCTTAAGTTTTTTTTTTAAATTGTACTAGGCATTTATCCTAATCGAAAGTGTTTGGTTTTGAAATGTGAATACACTTAGTTCATACCGGGATTTCATTTAGTCAGTTCCTACCTCTTCCTAACCATCATCTTGCTGGAAAAAGAAGAAGATTTGGAACTACATTGGAAGCAAGACGTTGGTGTTTTCGTGTAAATAATTTCGGTTTTAAAAAAAGAAGGAATTTGAACATGTAGGAATTTGAACAATATCATTTTATACTCATTCGTTTGTTTTGGCGATAATTATCTCGAGTTATCGCGGTGGAACTACATAATTATATTGTGGTTGTGTCATGTGCTCCTCCGCAGAGACGCAGTGATGAGTAATTGGTTATCCCTTTTCCTTGCATACCTTGTTTTTCCTACACATAATTAGCACCCAAATTTAGCAAACACCATTTCGTCTCGTTTCATTTTTAGTATTTAGAGTTCATTTCCGTATCTGAAGCTGTAATTCGTAAACAGTTTTGGATGCAACAAGCTGGTTAAAACTCGATTCCGACGAACGCTTTGAATAGAGATATGCTTTTTGTTGTATTTAATATTTAATACAAAAAGTGTATTTTTCTAATATATATTTTAAATATAAAATACCTAGTGGTATTTTGAAATATACTATACATTTGCGAATATATTGATAGTGAAGGCAGGTAGGTGGGTGTATGTACCTACCTACCTGCCTTTACTATCACAAAACTTTCAAAAAACCTATTTTGGATATAAAGATTAATGGCTATAAGGAGCAAATTTAGTCGGTCCTCTCGTGCTCGTTAAAACCAAGTTAGACTGATATTTATTTATAACGAGTTCTTACAGATATTTTCCAGAACGTTTGTTTTTTGAAGAATCCAGATATACGCGTAGGTGCATAACATTACAAAAAAATATTCAGACAAAGGATATAAAATATCTACCTAATATAATATGAAAACGCACTCAAATTAAAAATAATGCAAGAGGGGCAAGATACACAAAGAGAGGCACTAGTAATAAATATATAATATAACTAGCGAGTAACCAGCCTGCGTTACAATGCCACTCAAATAATGAAAGTTTTTGTGTTTAAATTCTATTTAATGAAATGCTTTTGGATACATAATATTTTTTATTTTTCCGTCTGGTGCGTACACGAATAAATCAAAAGATTTTCTGACGTGTGAGCAGGCCCCATACAGCTGTCCGTGTGAGAAGCATGGATTTCACATTTTTTAATATTATTTTTCTTTCTCCCTCCCTCCTTTATATTCCACCTTCCCTTTCCCTGTCTACCTACCGCAAACCCCCCCCTTCTCCCGGTTTCTTCTACCCCTTCTTTCTTCTTACCCTCCCGTTAAACTATATAAAATACACATTATTTAAACAACTCGCGCTAAAAAATTACAAATTATGTAATTTTTTTTATACATATTGCATTTTTAAACAAATTTATAAAAATTGCTCAATATTTATATATAAAAATCTTCTCGAGCGGGTGCACAATAACTCACCAAAGTTTGATTGCGGCATGGTAAATAACAAGGAAATAATAAGGGATAATCAAAGAAACATTCATTTTCTTACAGACGCATAGATTAGCTGAACAATTGTTACATTTTTTTTAGCAACATCAGGAAATTGTTCTTAATCCGTTTAAATTAGTAAATGCAATGCCTACTTCCGCACACTCTATTTTAATATATGGTTGACAGTTCTCTCAGAGAGATAAAATAGGCGATTTTATTTTTGAATGTGTTAAAACATAATGCAGTATCAAGATAACTTTTAATTATTTAATGCAAGCGTATTAGGTCAATCAATATTGCCTTCTAATATTAAGAGGAATATAAACGCTAGAAATATTTCGATTCTCGTGCCTACAAAATTTAAAATTGCGCGTCGTATTTGCACGAGGCAAGCAAGCGAAAAAGTAGTTTTTATTTATTTTGTGTATAATTTTATAAGAATGAAAAAAAGTTAGAACATACAAATCCTCAAAAAATAGTCTTAGCCATAAAGGGGTATTTAAAAAAAAACTTCTATAAGCATGTTTTAAGTGGTTTACGCTTATATTTTTTGTTATGTAAATAATAATTTTATTGTAATTCCAATACATAGAAAAGCTAGTAAAAGCTTCAATTTATCTGTAGCATATTTTTTTATGTTCATACTGTAAACCGATTCGTCGTAAAGATGAATCTAAATAAGATTTCACGTACAGTTTAATTTTAATCTTGAAACCATTGTATTTGGCGGTCAGTTGTATTAATCTCAGTTGTACTTATTCTAAATACCTAAATCATTGACAAAGCGCAATTATAGTCTAAGAAGTCAATGTTGCGGTACTAATAAATCTATTTCTGCTACTGGTATCAACATACATAAAAACATAGATGGGGGCTCCATCAATCAGTTGTCTCACCGAGACACCAAAGCTCCCGGGGGACTCTGGGAGAGCGAGCACTCATTAGAGAGATTCAGTTCCCGTCCTCGAATACTATCCACTACCCACCACCCACTACCCACTACCCAGTCCGGAAGATGCAACTTTCTTCTCCCAAGAGACAACATCGAGGATGCGAGAGAATGAGAGAATACACAGAGCAGACATTCAGAAGATTCCATTGAAGAACTAGCGCAAGAAATGTAAAGCAAGTGAAATGTAGAGACATATCAGCCCGTAGAAAAACCAATTGCAAGCCATAGACAATCACACAAATTTAACAAGCGATAACTCATGAAACCGATTCCGTACCCACAAAAGATACAGAATCGCATGGCAGAATTTGAATAGAATTTTCACAGAACTTAAAATTGGCTTCTAAATCTTCCATACATTTTTAACGGCATTCTTAGTTTGTGAAAATACCCTGGCTCCCGACGCGCAACGGTTGGGAGCAGCATTGACTCTTGTGCGCGGTATTAAAATAAAAAAATATATACATATATTGTTGAATAAAATAATGGTCCATCCCATGCTTTCCACCGATTGGTCAAATACAAAGTATTATGCTGTTTTCGAATAGCTAATACTTGTTTATTATTTTCGTGGAAGGGCAAATTCCAATTCCCTTCTCAAATCCATTAACCAAGATGAGGGTCGACACTATCTCACGGGCCCTTCAATTCTTCATTAGTTGAAAAACGAAAAAAAACAATTACCGGATTGCCTCGCTTTACAAGGATCTTTATGTGCGCCGGATTACGATGTTCAGTTAATTGGCCGTTGATGTAATTAACCTCTGTTGTCTAATAAAAGTGTAGCTTTAATGATAATATACAAGGCTGGAAACATAAATTTTCTAAGGAGAATTCCAATCTGCGGGCCGCCTGCGGGTTTAGGGCGGGGCTGCCATAAGTCTAAAAACTACGACTACAAGAAAATGTGTAATACTTAGTTTCTTGACACTACTATATAAGTATGTTCCTACTTTATTTTCGTATTGTTCAAAAAAATGAAATTTCTTATTAATTTGCAGTTCTTTAATTAAATTAAATAAAATGCAAATTTGCCTTTTGGTAATGGTTCCACGCCAATTCAGAATTATGTCAAATCACCACCTCTTTAAAAAATCATTAAAATCTATGAAAAAAAATAATGAAAAATAGCCAATAACCTAACTTACGTAACATATTCAATAATTTTTTTTTGTATTTTTTTCAGCAATTCTAATTTTTAAAGGAGGTTCGGAGTTGATTTCATTCTGAGTTGTCTTGTCACCATTTGTAGTATAATATCTTCAAAAATTAGTGTCCGACCGAAACAGGAATTTCTATTCATGTTTCGGCCGAAACTGAAACCGAAATATTTTTGGACATGTTAAACATCTATTGTTTACTGAAATTTGGCTTTTTTTCACTTATACAGACAGTTAACACGTGTTAAATGAAATAAAATACAATAATTGAAGTATGTGAATTTTTTTTTTTTAAATACAAAATTAACAAAACATATTAACTGCTTTTTGGAACAAAAATTTGTCAATAATCAACACTTACATTATAAAGGAAGGAGCTCATTAACTGATTATTTTAATTTTAATTGCGTTTACAATCACAAATTCTTATTGAAATAAAAAACATTAATTGAAGTATGTAAAAAAAAAATATTTATTTTTTTGATATTAAAGCTACAAAACAAACTATTAAAAAAAATTAACCAACATGTTAACTACTACTTGGAACCAAAATTTGTTTAGGTAGTTGTTTGGGTGGTTAAAATTAAAACCCAATTCAACATCAATTTCCTTAAAACAAATGTACTGTAAGTAATTAATGAATGTGTGAATCAAATGTTTCCTCCTTTATTTTTACATAATTCTCATCATTCATAAATCCGAGTGAATAACTCAACGAAAGAACTTCAACGATTAATAAATGTCATTAAAATATTTGAGAAAGAATATAAAAAACAAACAGTAATCAATATGCGCGAGAAATAACACGTAAACTCAAAACTCAATCACGGACCGGCCGGTGAACTCAGCTGATGATGGCGGGTGACACACGGGCCACGAACTCATCCGAAGTCAGCCGAACGACGCGCGATAATTCACGAGCGCAGAGTTTCGGTGCCGTCGAAGGTTCGACAGATTTTCTGCCGAAACCAAAACTGATGCCGAAACTAGATTTTTTTGCCGAAACTTGCCGAAACCGAAACCGAACCTTCGGCCGGTCACTATCAATAATACATTTTTCGGTTGTGTCTATCCTGTGCAATTCTGGTCCAAAGAAGTCTGACACTCAGATTTGCTTAAAGTGTTTTGTTTATTATTTCTTTATATTATTTCCAAAATTGTAACTGATTGCGTGAAGAAATCAGACTTGACGGGCTCTGTCGAGGAGTGGCTTTAGTGGAGAGACTAGCAATCAGAAGGGCGCGGTTTCGAATCCCAGCGTGCATAAGTAAATTTTATTTGATTGCTTTGTGTTATTTTACAATTTAGTCATTAAAACGGTATATAGTATAATCTAAAGATGCCATAAAAACAATAAAAAAGCTAAAGTGGAAGTGGTCAGGCCACACAATCAGAGGAAGTGAAAAATGGTCAAAATTAGTCATGAATTGGTTCACAAGTGACAAGAAGAGAAAAAGAGGTAGACCATTTAGACGGTGGGTTGATGACATCAAAGCCATAGCTGGTGGTACATGGACGAGAGTAGCTGATGATAGAGAGAAATGGCGACAGTTGGAGGAGGCCTTTGTCAACTAGTGACATACAGACAGGGAGTCGATGCATGATAAGTGAAAAGTTTATTATAAATAATGTTATGTAATTTACTGTCTGAATAAAGGCTATTATTATTATTATTATAGTATAATCGGTATATGGCCAATTCTTGTGACGTGATGATTTTAAAAGAAGGCAGCCAAAAATATGGGAAAAATTAGTCGAAGATAAAATTGTTAATTCTGAATTTGAAATATGAGCTCGACAAAAATGACTTAAAAATAAGAGGTTTCGGTACGACAAGAGACAGGAGTTCGTTCGAATCCCAGGTGCGACCGTTACCTTCTGATTTTTCTGTGTCTTTTTCTTTTTAATATTTTTGCTTAGATTTATCATTATTATTTTCTTCTTCAATGATATATTACAATGTTGAGTTGGAAAGTCATAAAAACAAGATTGCGATAAGAACTACAGATGTTTTGCTTTACCACGCTGAGTGCGAAATCTGGTTACAGATCCAAAGAACTTCTCATTTTTACTATATAATATATGGCTCGCGGCGGTTCCAGTGTGGAAATACATCCCATTTTCAGTGTGGAAATACATCCTTTGTAAGTACATTCTCCGTGTAAGATAGAGTACACTCTTCAGCTCGTTATTATCTTTGGTGCTAAATACTTAGATGAAGGCTTTACCATTAATGATCTATCTTATCTTTATCAGTTTCCCCGCCACGCACCGTTGTTCACATGACTCCTGAAGTTGGGCCGCAAAGCCATTACATTGAATTATAGGTTCCTCTCATTCCACGTCGACATGGCAGATGTTCACCGCGCACCGGTGTAGGGTGTAGAATCTCTGGTTAACTTGATTCTGATCTCAGGTGTTTCCTATTATCTCGGTATCGGAGTAATTACCACTAAATGTCCCTATGTCTTCACCTTTTCATTACAAATTGCTAGATTGCCGGACCTAGTATAAGGCCTGAGAGAGCCTCTTGTGGTCCTCTTGTGGTAATTCACTTTGAGCTAGATTAGAGCTCACAATAATACAATAATTAAGCTAAGCTTGTCGTACACACAAGCTTAGCTTGTGATGAATCGTAATGCCTACCTACTCACACGCTACGGAAGGAAAAACATTTTTCACGTTCAAGAGTGCCTGCGAAGATTTTTTTTAATATCGTGTAAATTATAGGTACATCCAATAACGGCTAATAATCAAAACAAGAGACACGTGAACTTTTATCACGATGGGCGACCTTCATTTTCGTTCCCACAGGAATTAAAGTTGAACGAACTTTATTTTAAACAGAATCAAAGACAAAGAAATGAATGTTTATTGGCCCTGAAGAGTGTTTATATAAGTGACATTGGAAACATGAGTTTCTTTGGGCGCCGTTAGTCTAATCAAAACAAAAAAAAAATTAAGGCGTAAGTACGTGTTTGGTTTAACACATCAGACATAGAAGAGTACTTTAGAAAAAACCGATTATATTTGACAGTGCGGCCGTTAAAATTGAATTATAACCAAGTACGTAAAAATTCTAATATAAACAGAATTCAATTAATGAAGATTTATTTCAAAATATTTTAAACATAGGAAGGGATTTAACAAGTTTGAACAAAGGGAATCCGGCCCTTGTCGTCAGTGAGGGAAGGATTGGCGGCGAGGACGGTTGATCGTGAACAATTCGTTGTCTTTTTTTTATAACTTAAATCGAAGTGTAAAATCCAGTGAATTTATATTCGATGTTTCTGTACGAATTAAAGATAATTGAAGAGTGGTCTTTAAACATATAAAAATTTTGTGTCTTAAAATATAAATAGGATTTCGGAATAATAATAACATAATTAAAACTTTAGAAATCCGATTTACTACAATTTAATTTACATTTGTGAGAGAATAATAATCATGAGATAGATACGCGGCATATAATTGAAAAATAATTTAATTTCACTATGAGTTTACAAAGGGAAATAATAATAATAAAATTTAGAATTTTATATCTAAAATAAAGTTTTGATTACGACTAAGAAGTCCGGCTGAAATAAATTATAGAGTATTAACGAAATATTAAACAATTAAAACTTTGGTTTTAAAACAAATAAAATAATGTCAGTGAAATAAATAAATAATAATAACGAATTGCTCGAAAGCGATAGTGATTTAATAAGATGGTCAAATTTTCATTACAAATTAAATACCGGGTTGATTATGAGTGATGATAATAAATCAATGCTAGGAGAAAATCAGAGGTTTTAACATAATCTAATAATACCCAAGTGAAAATTTAAATAGAATCGTTTTTTTTAATCCAATTCTAGCAGGGAGAAGGTTTTAGACATAGTCTAAAATATACAAGTAAAAGATTTTTTTTATAGTATCGATTATATTTTTTAATCAAAAAAGGATCTAATATTAAAGAATGCGATTAAAATTTTTAAACACCAAAAGGGAAATTTGCAGAATTTTGGTAAGTTTTTTTTATCAATAAACTATTTACAGGTTCTTGGAGATAATGCAGAGCAAGCAGTCACACTAATTTATAAAATTTGCGAACGGAGCATGTCGGTGACCAACGGTTTTAAGTTTGAATAACAGCATGATACTTACTAATAGCTGTGCGTGGGAGTTATGAAATGAATACCTATCCAAGGAGTCGGGTCAATCCCATCAGACATAACATGACTTAGTTTGATAACTTCGGCCTTCGAATTTGCTACGACGAGTATATACACAGAACTATTTAACTTTCATATTTGAACTTAAATAATTTGTTGTTACCCTTAAAGTGTAATGACATATCGTTATGTGTTTGTGTTATAAGATTAAAGGGAGATGTAATAATGAGCCTTTGTCGGGCTCGGGTGTATTCTGCTAGTCAACTTTGATTTCCTCACAGGAAACCTTGGACGCCAAACCCAGTCTAATGTCTGGGTATGTCAACCAGCGGAGAACACGGTACTCAATTCTCAGAGTGTGGGCCATTGGTTTTCATAGCATTCCTGAAAAGGCTGTACAAGGAATCTACATAATAAAACAAAATGTAGAGTATAGAATCGGTTCACTGTATTGATTTCGTAAGACATAATAAAATAAATGGTATGGACTCACCCCCGGGACCAATATCGTAATTTTATGCTATTCCTAGCTACCCTAATTAAATTTACTGCCACCGAACTCCCGATGTCGGGAGAACCAACCCCACCTCCTGGTGGCAAGGGTGGTCCCAACCTCTGCGGCTCAGCTTGGCCCTGCGACCTCCTCAGCAGTCGCATGGAAGTGATGTTAGACCTGGACCCTCAGGAGAAGGAAGGAGTACCCAGACTCTACTCCAAGTTGTAAAGGAAGGCCCGTCAGCAATTCGAGGCGAAGAATCGTTCAACACTGCGGAATCTCGGGTTTGTTCCATAAATAAACCCTCGGGGGGAATTCGATAGTTGGCCTGCATATAATCACGGGCGCAGCGAGTTATTATTTAATCCGATGACTCGGATAATGGGGGACAATAGTCTTTTCACTCGGACATTGCCAATTCACTCGTGGTCACTGGGACCCTCGCGAAACTCACATTTTACGTGGATAAATCTTCGGTTAGTTGCACCGCGCACCATTATAAGCGTGGCGGGTTATTATATACACCGATGTCTCGGATAAAGAGGTACATTGAACGTAACACACGTACATCGCCATTAACTCGTGGTCACTTTTGGGACCCGCGCGAAAACTCGCATTTTACGCGAATAAATCTTTGATTTTTATATTTAAAAAAAACACAACGTGTTTCCGTCCCCCGAATGCAGATGCCCAAAACTTGGATTTCAATCACATCGTCTTAAAACTTAACATTAATTGACCGTTGTTTTCACGGCGTACCGCACATCTCGCCGTCAAAACCAGAGTCCGGATCCGGAAACCAAACCCAAAAAAAAACCGCCGCCTACCGACACGTTGAACGAAACTCCCCTAGGTTTGCCAACCTAACCAATTAAAATGCATTTAAAAAAAATAGTACCTAACTTACGATAAATACAATCGCTTCATAACATTGTTCCTTAATCGGATTGATCTAAGAATCTTTTAGAAAATCACGTATTCTAGGGCAGTAGGACATCCAGCAAACACATGGTTTATTATAAACAAAACATTGACATTCTTTTATTTTGTTTATTTAGAATGAGTTGGGGAGCAGCGTGTTTGGGGACGTTTATTAGTTATAGTTTGCGACAAAAAACTTTCAGTTGATATGTGAAAATTAATATGTGCAATTTTAAAGCAATAAACCACAAGCATAAAATCAAGGGACAAGTTTATCAATTATGGTCTGAAAATTTAAAATTTAAAAATTAAATTTATCAAAATTGAAATTAGAACTTTGTAAATAACGTTGCCTTCTAGTTATCTAGGTGGATACCTACTACTTCATGAGGAGGGCTTCCTCAATAAAAATAAAGCCAAACCAAAAACTCACTTTTCCATTTATACCTACCTAATAGGATAGGTATCCCCTATCCTTTCATACCTAAACACGTGGACTCAGTGACCACATTAAAAAGCACTGGTAGTGAATGAAGACATACAGTCCAAATCCAAAAATTTTACCCACGCAGTAGACTTCGGGATTATTGTATGCAATTATGGGTCGCTCGGAAAATTCCACAGCTTTTCCGAGGGAAACTTAAACCCTGTGACGGTATTGCCAAGAAGGTGGGCATGCGGAGGTAGAAGGAGACGTATGCGAGGAATACGCTGGCGCGGCGCTTAAGACTAGGTTATTTGTATATCATAGTCTTGTCGACCTTCGATTTGATGCGAGCCAACTGGAACGCTCCCTTGGCGCAATCGCAGCAGGTCTAAGAGGTGGCAGGAGTGTGATTCTGTCGGATCACGTGGGAGATGGATACGACAAAAACAGTCGCACACCACATTCAACGCGAGTAGAGTCGTGATAAGGGATGCAATGAAATACCCCTTCTAGAATCAGTCGAGTTAAACTACCTGGAGGTGAGGAGGTTGGGATAGTTCTGGGATACGATGGAAGACCTGGTACTTATCTCTGGTACGTAAAGCTCCTATTGAAGCAAGGAATCCCGCAGAAGAGGGTAAAATCCGGTCTTTAGGTATGTGTAGCCGTGCATTGACAAAGGCCTTTTCGGAAGTCGGTCACCAGAATCTATCTGGTTAGTGGAGGAGCCAACCTTTGCAGAAAACAATTTTTTTTTATCCTTGACCCAATCCCTACACACGTCCCTTCCCCAAACAATCTAGTGTTTACTAACCATGAAAATAAAACTCATGTTAGATGGAGGCTTGCAGACTTCAGGTGAAAAACTGAGACCTAGAATTAGGTCATATCACGCAGGTAAAGTACATACTTTTCATGAAATGGTTGTTATTAATTGATAACTGTTATTCTCTTTTATTTGTATTTTAAATATAGCTGTGTTAGGGAGGAAATAAACAAAACGAATATCAGGTACAGACAAAATCTAGGACGGGGTTAGTTTATCAAACGCGTTAGAAGATATTTAAATCAATTAATTTAGAATTCTTTCACTCTTATTCAAAAGAACCTAAGTTACCACAAAACCATACATTATACTCTTTACATTTGTATGCGTTTTATTACGCGTATGGGTGTAAATCCTAAAACAAAAAATTACACAACGCAGGATACGGAGATAATGTAAACAAAAAATTCAAAAATCTTAATTACTGTGTGAAATTATCACAGGGATTGCGAACAATAGGGTTAGATTAGCTCAGAATAATGTAGAAGTTTGAAAAATAGGTTGAGAGAAGAGGTCCTCACAAAAATGCGAATGACCTATGGATAGGCTAGAAGTACCCTAAATAATAGGCTAGGTACATCATGATAGAAAGCTACGAAAATTGAAGCTACGAGGGTAGGCGCGACACAGCGCATTCGGTGCCGTGATCGTACATAGGGGTAGAATCTCAACATATTTGATACAGCGTAGCCAGGGTAGATTCATCACGATTTAGTGCGCGTAGGCAGGGTGTATCGTCACAAGCTTAGTAGATAGGTTATTGTAATATTATGGTTGTTAATGTGTTCAGATGTTACAATATTCAGTGTACATTTTCATTCTGTGAAATTTAAAAACTTTAAATTGTTATCACTGGAGCGACAGCGCAATTTAAAACTTTTTGATCCGATTGCTCGACATTTTTTGATCATCATTTTGAATATTTTCCGCCCAAATTAAAAAAAATCATTCCTCCGAATTTTAATATGGAGACATACAAACTGATTATAGTTCTATATAGCCAATGAATTCACCTATTTTTTGTCGATTATCACATATTCGTAGGATTTGTAAAAAAATATTATAAAATCGTAAACTTCTTTTTAATTACTCATAAATAAGGGGAAATTTGCCAAAATTGGCAGCAAAGCAATCCGAGGTATTTTTAATAGTGCCATATTGTGGCAAAAAGCGCTCCAATTTAAAAATTCTGATGAAATAAATTGATGTTATAATTTAATTGTTTTTTATATTGTAGAGTTGGGAGAATCGACGTGGGTCTATGATTTCTATTATTTTTAATCGGTGCAGTTTTATTTAGAATATTATCATTGTAAATTTGTAATGTTGCATGAAAAGAGATAATGCATTTAGTGTTCTGACTACGGGAATTCTAATGTTTGTATGTAAATGGTTTAAGCAGAATTGTTTTGTTTTTTATTGTAGTGCTATATAAAACGGTTGAGATGTGTATTTTTTATTAGTTCTACCCCATCCTTTGCGGGTGGAGTGGGGGAGGGGGGGGGGGAGAAGAAAAGGCCGCGAAAGGGGAACTCGGGAGAGCAAGGGGACACGTGACGAGTACTGGGGCAGGGCGCGTGGGAAAGGACACGCAGGAATGGGAGACGAAGGGATGGTTTGCAAAGGAGACTAATAGCGATAGGGGATAGAAGGGGGTATATCTAAAAATCTGATTTATTCGTGCATGCACCAGACGAAAATAATAAAAAATATTGTGCATCCAAATACACTTCAATAAACAAAATTAAAATACAAAATTTCTTTCTATGAATGTCATTGCAACGCATACCGGGTACTCGCTAGTTTTACATAATTATGTAAAAATAAAGCCTACTTTGATTATTAAAAAAAATATGTAAGTCATAAAATGCAAGATGACTTAAGCCCTTAATTACAAAGCGGAAGAGGCCACTCTGTCGTTGGGTGGGATTATGACGGTGCAGAGGGGGATCGGGCGAGGGGGGGGGGGGGGGAACTCCTGAAAGCGGATTTCAGCGAAGTTCTATTGTTTTGTCATAATTAAGCGTCTTTATTGAAGCAAGAGGGTGTAATATAAACTTTACTTTGCTTTGCTTAAGCGAATGCGGATAAACGATCGGAAGATAATTTTTCAATTATCTCTTCTTCAACTCATTAACAATTATAATAAACCCCCTTCCGGTGACTGAATTATTACATCCATTAAATACAATATATTGTCTCTCATTAAATATTAACGGCGAACCCTTTCCTCTGCTCTTCCTTTATCAGAAGTTATGAGACCGTAAACATATAACAACTTCAATAAACCCGATGAAAGTAATTTAGATATTCTCTTTAAAAACTTTAAATTTAACAAAATTTATGACTTTTCAGTAATATTTTATCTTTATTTAATAATGTTATATCGGCTGCGAAAAGGCAGATTGGAATAACAATAATTTTACCAGAGATGAAAAACAGTTTTGGTTATAATTTTATCGTTGTGATAAAGTACACTCAACATCAAAGGATATCCCATTTACCTTTTTTGGGGGTCTAGCACAGTAAAATCGATAACTTTACAATATCAGATCGATAGGCGCAACTACCGATGGTTTTATACCGTTTTCCCGAACACGGCCGCACTGTTGATAGCCATTCCGATATTGACAGGGAATAAATTTGAAATCGATATACGATGGCAACACTGGCGGATCTGTCCATGGATTTACTTTCGTAAATGTCAAACGGTTATGTAAATACTAAAAATACTAATAAACTGACAATTTAAGAATTGAAATACTTACTTTAATATACGAGTGTACATTGACGCTGTGCATGTACTTTTTGAGACAAAAAGGGAGTGATTTTTATTATTATTAATGTTCGGATCGCCTATACGATTAGCTTGGTTAGTTCTCCTGCAATCATCATCAGTTATTTGGCATAACGAACGAAATTCTTAAAAAAAGTTATGTCTATCGACAGCTTATCTGACACTTGGGAGGCCGCACTAAAAACGGCAGCTTAAAAACACGTTCACACACAGCTATAAAATATAAAAGATCATCGCACGCCAAATAACGCTCTCCATACAATCCCTTCAGACCGTTCACACCTAAGCGGTTTAAGCGCAGATCAATCATAGACAATACAAATCTTACGCCGGAACCGCTCCATTGGTTGAAGTTGTGTAACTGTTTTTTTAAGAATTTTCAAACAGTAAGAAATGTAAATAAATTTTACAAATTTCTTTATGGATTGTTCTGCAATATGATCAATTTCAGCATTGAGAGTTACGAAATTTTTGAGTTCGGTTTGGAAATTTCCCGCCATCTTTCAAAAAATCATTTCACTGAATTTTAATATGGAGACATATGAACTGCTTACAGTATTGAAAGTACCTAGATTTGACCGTTTATATCAGAATTTTAGAATTCATAAAAAATCGCAAAATTTATAAACGCGTGAGTTCTGTTTATTATGTACTTTAAAATTGACGGACGTACCTATTTCGGAGTAATATTAAGTATCATGTCTTATGCATGTTTTCTACGGCCTGGTAGATCAGAAATTATTTTTAATTCGAACATGCAATTTTTAATTTGTAAACACATGTCAAATTCAATAATTTGTAAAAAAAATATATCAATAATTTCGGTTGGCGGAAAGTTTAATTAAGATGATACGAGACATCTCTTATTAAACTGTGAAACTACTAAGCTAGCCTTGTGATTGATTAAACATCCCAACACATCAATTTGGTAGGCGGGAATGGGTACCGCCGCCCCGGGAACCTTTATTGGATAACCAACACCTCTGCCATAGGTCACCCCAAGTGGTTCGCTACGTTTGGTGATTTAGCAGGGGTGCCCGGGTTCATGGGGTGAGGTTTGTCTAGGTCTTGGAGGCGGATGACCAGGACAGACTGAACCCCAGATTCCTACCCACCTCTTAAACCCTTTTCCTTCCCTGAACTCTCCTTGTCTTCCTTTCCTTAAAAAAACTCTCCACACAGCATCCCCAAAGATGACATAGGCCCTGAGGGAAATTGTTTTCCTCAGGGCCTCCTGTGTGGAGTTCATGTAAAAAAAAAAAAAAAAACACATGGGAACTTTGAAAATTAATCAATATCATACATTATATCAGTGTCAATAAACCCAACTACTTGAATATTCAGATTCGATTGTTTTACAATTTTTTGAAATTGACGTATCGTAAAAACATGGTATATCAAAGTTTTTTTTACATTAGCTCCACGAAAGAGGCCCCAAGAAAAATAATTCTCCTCAGGGTCTAATCCATCTTTGGGGATGATGCGTGGAGGGTCTTTTTAGAAAAGTAAGAAGAAGTTCTTAAAAGGAAAAAGAAATGAGGGGTGGATACTCACAAATAATTGCCCAAGTTGCCTCTAAAATCATGAAACAATAATTTAATGACCTATATCTTATAATTTAAAGCAAAAATAAATAAAGTAGCACACATCCGTACTAGATATTTGATAAACCTTTTGATTGCAAAAATAATTTTTCAGTTTGGTTGGGTATTTTGATCTCAAATCCAAATTTAAGATTTGTATGAAACTGGCCGAAATGTGCAGCCATACGTTCCTCTTAAGCAAAAGTGTGGGTTTCAAGAGTTAACAGTCAATTATGAAAATATTTGTAGCTATTAATAATGTTGGAATAATAAAATCTTTACTCGGTATATGAACAACCATAAACATTTATTTTAAATTAAGTAATGAGAAAACGCCCGTTGTTCATTATTCTGGAGTAACGTAATTTTCATTTCGATTACATTGTGAATTTGTTGCCCCAAAGTATAAAGAGACAAAATAATGGCTGTTGGAAACTAAAATTATTTTACGTGAACAAATTAAATTAATGGTCGATGATTTGTTTTTAATGGTCTACGGTTTAATGATTACCTTCAATAATGACTTGTGATGAAACGATCAAATAATTGAATTTACGTTCGGAGCCAAATTGATTCTGGTTCTGATAAAGGTTTTTGGGAAAGATTTTAAAACAATCGGCAAGATTATTAGCAGAATTCCCTTTAATAATGTTTTAAAATTCTTTAATATTAACTGTGATCATGTAAACGTATTGAATACAGTTATAAGAAGGTTATAATAACATACCCAAATAATAATTTAATCAATATAAGCACAATACTATTCTTCTGCACGGGTTCTATATAATGGGTTCTATGTAAACGTATTGAATGCAGTTACAAGAAGGCTATAATAACATACCTCAACAATAATTTATTCAATGTAAGAACAATACTATTGTTCTGCATGGATTCTATATAATTTAAATATCTTCGTAGATTCTATATAATTTAAATATTGTTAGAATAATACTATTGTTCTGCATGGATTCTATATAATTTAAATATCTTCATGATTACTGTTCTACAAGATTATTATATGTATATTACACGTTTGTAAAAGCCCATATAGGCGAGTAATAATGCAAAAAAAAAGAAATTCAGGCAATGTTTCAAATCAGAATGGTGGTTTTTCACCAGGGCGATACTAAGAGCATCTTCCACTCCGTAACGCTCCACACATAAACTTTATTATTATTTTAATGAATTAATTGCGAAACAACACGAATTAATTACATACAATTGCAAGATGTGAACTAGTGACCTTCAGATTCATAGTTGAGAGCCTTATCCCTCAACCACGGAGGCCGTCATATGTAGCACATGCACCCATAAAGAAATAGGATATAAAGATTCTTACCCAACAGCCTCCTTGTAGAAGACGCTGAAGAGTGCAATGCCTACCCCCGCCCCTGCCTGCGCCACCATCTCCACGAACTCCCTTCGCCGCCGGAAGTAGTGACCCAGCATCAGCGAGGACGTCTCCCGCACCATGCCGCACCCCACTCCGAGGAATATACCTGAAACACATCAAAAATTCATTACGAATTCTAGAAATCAAACATCGATGAAAATAGTGGCCATTCTGAAAAATGGAGGGTGTACCACAAGACATCCTTCTCGGGTCTCTCTTATTCTCATTATTGCTGACATCGAATGTTCAATATTTGCTGATGATACCGCTTTGCTATTTGAGTGTGATGGAGGCGTTTATTACTTCAATAAATATGTCTACGAGACTTGCCAATTAAAAGCAGATTGGCTTCCATCGTATAAATCAACACTACGTTTTCTGATATAACCAAATGCTCCGTTTTCTGATACATGCCAAATATTAAATAAAATTCCACAGTAAACGTTACACCTCTAATGCACATTAATAATAATAAAAAACAGAATTTTTCTGTAACTCTACAATTACTATGTATTTAATTTTGCGTTTAATTTAGTTTATTTTAAATGGTTTCTCTTGCGTATTAGGTTTTCTGTAAGAAATATGTCATAAACGTTAAAACCTCTATAAGTTTTGTACAATAGCGCGTTATGAATTTGAAATTATAATAAAGAGAATTGAAAATTTTCCGGGTCATCAGCACCGATTCGATTATCACACAAAAGTTGAATCAGAAAGGTTCCGGACCATTCACCAAGTAAAACGAAAGTTTAGAAGAAAGGAACTAAAAACAAATCTCTTTTCAAGTAATTAACTGTTTAATTAAGTTGTTTAACGAATTAGTTTTAGTAACATCTTATACAGACAAAGTAGTTCTTGTCTGAGTGAATAGATTAAAGGCTCGATGCTTCGTTTAAACTTTTAATACGAACGCAACTTTGCTGTTATTTTTATTGGCCTCATGATCACCTCAATAAAAGTTAACGTTACAAGAACTAAATACAGTTTATAAGAACAAAGATTAGGGGGAATAAGAGGCAATTACTCATACGATGCAATTGAACACTTCCTTATCAGGAAATTGAGGGAGAGACTTTGATCTGATTTCGATCTTTAAATTTGTTATTATACTAGCTTTTCCCCGCGGCTTCGCTCGCATGGTATTACGGGAAATTACTGTAGCGCTTGCACTTATCAATTTTCTCCCCCCCCCCACCCCACCCCCATCCCCTCCCGCATTCCATATATTCATTCCCTTACATTCAGTTTTCAAACATCTCTCCTACCACCTAAATTTCATAATGCTATAGCTCAAAGAAAAAAAGAATTACTTATCCAATTTTGTTAATTCGTTCGGAATTTATGCGCTTACAAACATTTCGGATGTTTATTTTTATTTAAATATTTGGAAGTTCGTTAATATAATCAAAAAATACTCTATTTATCATTCAGTCTTTATAATCGTTACGAATTTATAGGAACTCTCATCTGACATTTATTCCAAGTTTGTCCAAAAAAAAACGAATTCTAATGTTTTAATTTTCTGCAGTAGTAGCTGACCAGTAGACTGAGTACCTACCAGCATAGAGCCCAAAAATATATCAACATTGTTTCCATGGAAAAGATTTTTTTCTGACGTTAGCAAAAACTCGCTTTTGTTAGCGACAGAAAACGTATAACAAAAATATAATATATTAATATTTATAATTTCATAACGCCAGAGCTTACCATCATATACAACCTGTAGTCTGCGCATATAATTTAGCTTTATATTGGTGAAAGAATTATTAAAGTCTTTATATTGTGTTATGCGTGAAAAGGTCATAAACAAACTCGAGCGGTTTCGCATTTATAATATTAGTATGGATTATTGACTCTTCTTTGTTGCAACTCATCCAGTTCAACATTCTTGCCGTATACTAGGAAATAATTAATTGCCTTTCCCCAATAAACACTATACTAATTATTGGTACCATGATGTCGAGACTTTTTGACTCAAGCCAAGGCCCTGCAATTTATGGTGATAGCCTAAATGATTGTTGATGGTATTTGCAGAAATAAACATCGAACAATTTTGAAATTTAATTCCTACATACGTCCAAAACGGGGACTCGATCAAAACCTCGTTTAGACTTTGATTTAAACATTCTATCTATTGCATTGAAACCTATTTGTAAGTAGTATTTTTATCTTGGTTTCATTTTTATACTTAGTTAGTTCTGTGAACAGTAAACCTCACGTCCTAAAAGCATAATTCTAATTTTCTCTTACTAAATCAAAACCAAAATTTCCTCTGAAATCGTAAAAATTGTAAGCAGGCATTTGAATGCCTGCCTGGTTAGTTATAAGCCAAATATTTTGTTTAACGTTTTTTAAATTTCAAAAAAGGATTTATGCAATTTGTTCACTTTTTAAATGATAGTGCTATTTCAAATAAACTTCAGGCAGGGATGTACCCATAATATTGAAAAAATAGTACGAATGAGATAGTTCTAAATAGACGACTTCACATTTGAAAATAATATTTTCTGAGCCATTTAAGCGGCCGTTATCTCTAAACGAAAACGGAACGTAAAAAAAATTACAGACCGACAAAATGCGAAACGGTCGATTTAAAACCAGGTTTCGCTATGCTCAGTTATGTAAATAGTGTTCCATTTTCACTTATTTTTCTCATATCGTTTTTTGTGTTTTATTTAATTTGATGATAGTCCGTTGCTATAAAAAAATGATTAATTTATATATTGATTTGTAATATTACACGCCTATACGGGCTTTGTGATATACATAATAATTTTGTGGAACAATAATCATCTGTTACTCCTGGATACACTGACCCCCAGATTCCTACCAATCCCTAATACCCTTTTCCTTCTCAGAATTTCCTCTCCTTTTCCTTCCTTTCCTAAAAAGACCCTCCACACAGCATCCCCAAAGATGACATAGGCCCCGAGGGGAATTATTTTTCTCAGAGCCTCCTGTGTGGAACTACTGTAATTTTTTTTAATAATTATAAAGAACCAATGCAGAATAATGGTATCATGCTAATATTTTTAAAGCCTTCTTATGACTATATTCCACGCAGTTGAACACATCTATTTCTTCTAAGAAAGTTTTGCCAACTGCATGCAATCCAGGTGCAAGCGAGAACTATATGATATTGTTTCTTCATCTTACTGATATTGTTGTTGCAATTAAAAATAATTTTAGATCAAGTAGTTTTCTTGGTACATGGAAGGTAATTAGACATAATATATTAAGGCTGTCCATAATATCATTAACAATAGTAAAAAAATTGTAAACAGTAGAAAATTTATAACCTGCTACTAATCATTTGAAAGACTTAACTAACATCGAGCAAACATGAAATTCAGAACAGATGGAAGAGAAGAGTGTAGATTACAGCAGGCTTACCATAGCTGATGACGGCCTGGTGCAGCTGCACGGCGAAGGAGGTGAAGAGACAGGCGAGAGCCAGGAGAAGTCCGCCCAGCACGGCCGTGAGGCGCGTGGACTTGCGGCGGCAGATGGCCACCACCAGCGGGGCCACCGACAGCGACACGCCCACGCTCAGCCCGCCCATGCACGCTGTGGAAAAAAGAAAACACAAACATCAATAAAACACTCAAATAATTTTTACAACTAGTAGTTAAAAACCCGCTTCGCAAGTTTTTGATGCTAGGCCCTGCGGGCGGCTTTTGGTTCGGCTTCGCCCAGTTTGAGTGTTGGTGACCATTTTGTAAATCCGAAATGTGCTATCGGCAGTTTTTACTCGGTGGGACTATGTTTCCTGGCATCGCCGATATTGTGAACCAATTGCACGCCTTAAAAAAATCGACTAAATGAGCAAATTGTTTCCGTATTCAAACTATATTGTTAACCACGGCACACATTAAA
The DNA here is from genome assembly GCA_936435175.1 of Glyphotaelius pellucidus. Classification (NCBI taxonomy): domain Eukaryota; kingdom Metazoa; phylum Arthropoda; class Insecta; order Trichoptera; family Limnephilidae; genus Glyphotaelius; species Glyphotaelius pellucidus. The sequence goes on along the minus strand of OW386537.1, from coordinate 49,903,826 downwards.
AAATCAATTAAATCAACGAATTATTGCCGTATACAAATTACACGGTAGTCCGCCGACGGTCGGGCGGCCATCATAGCATATCTCTTGTTTTTCAATATCTTTGGTTTTATTTATTGTTATCAAGTTTAATTTGTAGAACTCCATTTTAATTTTTTGTTTCTTTTGTATTTTCAATAACACTATTATTCAATTTATAAAAACAGTTTATTTATAAACAAGTTCTGCTAGGTAATTATTATTACGCTTGACAGCTGTTTCGCCTTCTGAAGGCATTATCAAATCAACCATGAGTCATCAATTGGGAATAATTTATATTACGAATAATGATTAGAGTACATAACGACCTCCAGTCGAATTTAAACAATATAAGTAATTGGGAAACTTTAAATAGGGTAGCAACCCTTAATAATTTCAGTCAGTTTACTAATAAATAGTCATCGAAATCCTATCTAGAAATAACATAAATACCTTGTCTGTAGGTGGCATGACCACAGTTTGATAATGCCTTCAAAAGGCGAAACAGCTGTCACGCGTAATAACAATTACTTAGCAGAACTTGTTTATAAATAAACTGTTTTTATAAATTGAACAATAATGTAATTGAATATATAAAAAAAAATCCTTGATTTTACCACACATTTGATACAAGGATTTCATTTCTACATCATTCGGTCTATTTTAATCCGTTCGATGCTTCACTGCCATACAGCACGGATGTGATCAGAATTCTATTGTGGAATCCTACTTAACTATGGCGTCACAAATATAAGAAGGTGTGGGAATGGAAAAGGGGAGGGGAATAGGATGTGGAAGGGTAGGTAGTAAGTAGTAGGTAGTAGGTGCGTAGCTATCCAGTCGAGGGGAGCCGTGATATTTTCAATTTGTAATCTCCATTAATTTCACTCCATCTCTGGAGAAAACTACTTACATCGAAGCAGGTTAGGGTTAGAATTATTAGGGCATATATCTGCTCCGCTTTCGGCTTGTTTATAGGCCACCCGTTGAAAAGGCTCGAATATTTATGTATATATATTATATAGACAACTTGGGAATACAAAAAATGAACATTTTCCATTGAAAAACATATATTAAAAAAAGTTTTTGTGACAAGGTAGTACAATGCTATATATGCTGACATATTAAAAATATAATATATAAGATACAGGTACATATAATAGCAAATAGAACATAAAATTAAATAAATTAATAAATTAAAATTATTTTTGAAATTAGCAGAATTGACATGAAAAATACGCGTACGGTGTACAATAATTTTACCCTACTTTTATTTGGTTTATCCGAAACGTGACGATTATGTCCTTTTGGCTTCGATTAGTCGATAAATATTTTTTTAGTAAACTAAGAATCCTATTTTTGACGATTTTGGCGCCATTTTTTTGTCTTATTTTGCGTTTTAATCATTTTTAGCAGGTGTCGAATTTGAGATGATTTTTTTAAGTGAATACCGCACGAGTCACAACGTACCCGATAGGGGTATGTTGTGAGGCTGAGTGTGGTAGGGAGGGGAAGGAAATGGTTAAGAAGAAAGTGGGACGTTACCTGGCTATTCAGATCTGATCACCAAACACAGCTAAAGCTATTTCAAGCAACGTTTCAATTCTGTTTGGTGATCTTTACACCAGGCGATACTGAGAGTATCTCCCACTGTGGAACATGCCGCGAACATACCATTTATTACTTAAAACAAATTAATTGTGAAATAAAAAGCACGTTCTAAACAAAATTTAATTGTGCACGTAATCTTCGAATTGCTAGTCGAGAGCCTTGCCTTACTTAAATAAGACCGAAATCATGTCAATAAAATGTCACATTATTAGAGCATGTTGACGACAAAATATTTATAATTTTTGGAAAGTATCGAAGAAACATGCCGTCCACATGTTGTCATTTGCACTCGGCCGAAAAGCTTGTGACATTACGGTATATGCCTGGTGGTAATGCTGCAATACCATTCGAAATATGAATTATACTGATTCGTGTCTCGTGCGATGTCACGAGATACAATTGCATTCGTTTTACCCAAAATCCCTGCTTTATAACGGGAGGTACAATTTTTTTAAAATTTGACACCTCTTATGACTGTTAAAAACATGCTGATTCAACAAACAACTTGATCCCTTTAACTCAAAATGGCTTATTTCAAAATGTCTTTTGCCGAGATCCAAGATGAATGTACCATCCCTGTTTATGAAGCCTTAAGTCTTTATTCCTCACAAGTTTTTTCCTTTCACCGAAATACTAAATCGAAGAAATCGAGAAAATCTAATTCGTGAGAATATTTATACACGTGTTCCACCGCAGCCCGTTATTCATTTACTTATTAAAAGGGTTTCCCGATATCTTCCGAAGAAAAGCAATTTCGCGTGAAATCGAAAAAGTTTTTTTATATCCCTGTAGTTGATATTCGTACTTAGGCTAATAAAATTGTCTGCGTTTTAATAAAAATTGTTTTTAATATTACGAACAGTTTTGCTGTCAATAATTTTATAAGAATTTTCCCAAATAAAGATTTACCCCTACATTTAAAGGGTCTTTCATAGGGGTAGTCTTTCATATTTTTTTTGTGAATGTAAACTTGTCGAGAGTATTACGTCAAAATTTCAAGTAAATCGGAGCAAAACTAACGAAGATAAAGCGTTTCAAGCGAACGATGCTCGATTCGAGTATAAAAAACTTTAAATCGATTTTCTCGTAAACAACATTTTTGAAGTTCGTTAACATTAAAACTAAAAATATATTTGACCGATCCTTTTTAAATTTTGTACACCATTTTTACACATAAATCAACAAATAGTCAGAGGGAGTTTTCTTTAAACTATTTTTTTTCCTTTTTATAATAACAAATTCACCGATTTTTTTTTAGCAAAAATCGCTTTTTCACTTCAAAAGCGGCCAAAAATAAAAAAAAAAATTGAAAAAAACTTCCTCTGACTACCTAGAAAAACACATCACTTTTCAAATGAATTTCAACTTTTTTGATTGAAATAATTCGGTAACAAGTTATTTTCGAGGCGCCTCCGGAGATTCGCTCTCACGGACTTATTTATTGATTTTTGGGGTGTTATGCCGTGTTTCGCTACCTCCTTCTTTAGCCAACGTTTCGGACAGCGTTAAAGTGTACATCATCATGGCAGATGAGCAAATGATATTGGTGAGTGTTTACTTATGCGTGTCGAAGCGATACCGTGCTGCCAGCTCCATTTCTCTACGAGCTGGTGTTAGAAAAAATTCAGCATGGTTTTTTGCGTTTAGCTTTGGTGTAGCCGTCAATTACTGGATACCAAGAACTATATTAACAGAGACAACGGAGCTAAGCTCAATAGTTCTTGGCTTTCAACACTTTCACCAATATCATTTGCTCATCTGCCCTGATGATGGACACTGTAACGCTGTCCGAAACGTTGGCTAAAGAAGGAGGTAGCGAAACACGGCATAACAACCCAAAAATAAATAACAAAAATACTTTTGGCCGTGAAAACCTAAAAACATACCTTATTTATTGATATTTTTAATTGAAATTTTTTCAAAGATACTTCAGATTTTAAACTATAACGTGTACATAAAATAAATAAACCAACGTTATTCACGTCTCAAAAAAAAGAACAATAGGTATTTCACCAAACTGTTGCCGTCACTTTCGCTCTTATTTCTCCGAAGCCTGAGTGAAAGGGACAACACATCTCAGGCTGGTATACATAAATAAAATCACCAAAATCGGGGATTCGCATTTCCAATTTTAAGATTTTTTTTACAAAATGCATATATTAGAGGAAAATACTCTAGATAAGTTTTGATTTAAAAAAAAATACATGTCTAGTTTGTATACTGAACGTCTGTTGGTGGCGTTCACACCAGGCAATTTTAACGATTTGTGGGTCCTAACTCCTAAAAGAAGTAACTTTGACGACCGGCGTGGTCTAGCGGTAAGGCTCTTAACTCACAATCCGAAGGTCGCGCGATCGAATCATTCAATGCAAATAAATTTTATTTGATTAATTTGTGTTATTGCACAATTAATTCATTAAAAATAACATAGTATATTTGTGGCACGTTCCAAAGTGGAAGATACTCTCATTATCGCCCTGGTGTAAGACCAGCGCTCAGAATTGAAACGTTGCTTGAAATGGCTTTGGCTGTGTTTGGTGACCAAATCTGAATAGTCAGCTACTTTCCCACCTTCCTCTTCTCTATCTCCCGACCACCTTCAGCCTCACAACATATCCCAATTGGGGATGCCATAGTCTCACTGGCTCCAGACGGGAGCAGTTTGGACTTTTGTGCGGTATTCGTATATAAAAAAAGCAAAATCTACCGACACGTCAGTGTTATATTTTATTAAATAAAAATATTGTTGTATTTGCAATAGTGTCAAAATCCAGAGAGGAAATTGGGAAATACGTTTGTATCGACAAAACGCCAACCAGTTTCCTCATAACAAATAAACTGTTAGTATTTTCTGTCTAGGTTGTGATAAGCCCGAAGCGTTTAAAATTTAACTAGGTAAGATACCGAGGAATTTATTATTTCATTTCCACCTCTGAAATATGCCTGAAAGCTGAAAGTGGCGTTGAAATCACAGCCGTCAAGGGGCATTATGACGTACGTGTTCAGTTCGCGTTCAGCGCCTCTTGCAGCGCGCCTGAAACAAGAAACAAAGCCGTCCGCTCCATCGCGCATCGCCGGCGAACGGCGCGGTGTTCTACGCTCTCCACGCGGTGATTGACGGCGGCCTCTCTCCTTTCTCTTCTCCCGAGAGCCGAGATATAATGCAATACGACTTGCATTCACATTGCAAGGGGAATCTTCCGCCCAGATGGAATTGTATAGCCCTCTCGCTGTCAGAATGGAACATTATATAATAATGTTGTTTGTACTGGAAGCTACGAGGTACCTCTAACTCCGCTTTCAGAACAAACTGAAATAATTACAATGCACTGAAAATAGTTTCTCAGAAAGATCCGGTTTTCTGTTTTATCATCTTTATTACGACAAATATTATAACACAGTTTCGTTCGAGTTCCAAAGTTAATATGTGACAATAAACTCTCCCAGGAATTCCAGGCAGAAAAGTAGTGAGGAAATCATGACCTCGATTACATAATTCATCTCATGGGATGTTATGTAGAGGGTTTTTTTGAGGAAAGGATGGAGTGAAACTGGGTCTAGAAGAAACCAAAGATAGTAAACGGGAGAAATCGTAAATCATTCCACAGACGAGCTGCTTAGCCGAAGAATGAGAAGTATTAATGATTCGTTCTCAAATTCTCATTCGAGTACAAATATTAGGCGCGCGTTTGGCGTGTTTCCTGACTGTGGGTACCGAAGGGATTAATGATGCTAGTTCCTCGGAGCATCTTCCATCGAAATACCGATAAGAACAGCATTCCCCCCGGACGACTGTGTTCTAAAGATTGAAAACCATTTAGGATACGAGAATTTATCAAAAGGACCGGCCCCTTTCTGCCGAATAAAAGTATTTTGGGTCGAACTTTATTCTTCGCTTCCTATATTTATATGATGCAATGATTCATTCTGATAAGAATTCTTACTATTCCAATTACTTTTAAAATTATTTTAACTAAACGACAAACAATTCTCAAAAACAACAGCAATCTCGGCACCTTCGAATAAGGGGGTTTTTATAAAGCTAAGTAGCAATACAACACACAGTTGGAGCACTAGCTTGGACTCTCATTAATAACGTTGCGACAAAAGTGGTCTCCTGGCGAGGCAGAAAAACCGACACGTTTATACACGATTATAAGCAAGACAAAGTTAACTGATATTTTTCTGTCACAGTCTCCACTTAAGTAGAACTATGCTGGGCATATGACACGGTAAATGAACGACCACTGTCATTAAATAATCATTTAACGGCGTCCTTGGCTTAGAAAGAAAAACAATGTTTTTCCACAACTGAGACATGATTCGGACCGACCATTTGGCCTAAAAACTTACTAGATTCAGTTAGGTGAAAGTTCCATACATTATTTATTTATTTATTGACACCCTATTGGGTTTTTACATATCAAATACAAATTTCATTTGTAACAACAATATAACATAAATAAAAAAGATTACAAAATATATAAATAAAGCATAAACTCAATATAAAAAATAAGAATATAATTATTATTTATTATTTTAACTTTATGAGTAAAACCTCAAACTGTAATATTTAATTTAATTGAAGTATGGTACAGTTAAAAGTGACCGAATTGGATATCGACACCTTAGCTCAGTGGATAAGAGCGCCCAACCCGGAAAGTAGGGAGGTCCTGGGTTCGAGCCCCAGAGGTGCCAATATCTTTTTCTGATTTTTCTGTTTCCAGATTTTCGATTGAGTTTCGCTCATAATGTCTTCATTTCAATTAAAAAGAATATAATTACTGCCAAATCCACATGGATGACTTTAGAGAACTCGTAGGTACAATTCGTATACCTACGAGCAACAAAAACATTAAAAAAAAACATTTTTTACTTAATTAGTCGTTGTTTGCATCTAAAATAAAAAGAAAAAAAAGAAAATCGAAATAAAATAAAATGATTTCTCATTCATTATTAACATCTAAAAAGTGGTGGACTAATTTGGCTTTAAATGTGTCGAAGTTCAAATTAAATATGTTAGCGACATCAGTTAGTTCATTGCCCAACCAATATACAGCAAAGACACAGAATTCACAGCAAAGTTATTGTTGTGAAATTAAATATTCCGCCTGGTGTATTTTGGAGATATATGTATAGATAACAATTATGAGAGGCCAATGTTCAAAACTGAGCGCCAGAATAACGAAGAAAAAAAATTGACTATCGTGATTATTTTTTGGGTTATTACGTCGTGTTGCGCTTCCTCCTTCCTTCTTTCCTCCAATGTATCGGACAGCTTTACAGCTTCCATCATCAGGGCAAATGTGTACATTACTTTTGTCTAATTATCTAAAATTAAAATACCATTATTATAAAAAGGCCTATTCTAATAAATATTTAAAAGATTTTTTTTTTCAAAATTTGTTTTATCTTTTGAATATTCTATTGAAATTGTGGAAATGGGAAATATGTCTTAAAACTAAATGAAGAGATGCTGCAGGAGTACTCCTCTCGGAGGACCGTCTTGGGTCTTTTATATTTGAATGTAGAATTTTCATCATAACTGCATGGTGAATTTATCGTTGGGTTTTGGTGGTTGTGGTTTTGCAAGTGATTTAATCAATTTCTTTCCAGGGGAATATTTGTATCTTTAGTAAAATGTGTGTTAATGTATGAAGAAGTAACACCGCATTGCGCGCAAGGTATTTCAATATAATAATTAGTACGATTGATGTGGTTTTCGGTTTTTAGTTTTGGTGTAAGAATAAAAAAAATCCACGGAAGTACGTGAAAATTCCAAATTTGGCCATGAAAATCCAAAATCATAAAAACATTTGATCTTACATTTGTTTTATTGGCATCAGTATTATTGCTGATAAAGTAATTCCAAATATTACACCTTACTATAATTTTAAGACATAATTTTTTAAGCTAACATCTTTACTCGAAAATGTAACAATAGAAAGAAATATTGAGGTAAATAAATGAATTTAATAATTTGATAATTATTTTATGTTTGCCTTTTGTTTTTTTTTCAAATGTTTCTGAAATTCGCCCATCAAGACGATTTAAGCCATCAATTTAAAATAAGGAGTGATGGAAAGTGGTATATTAATTTTGTTTAAATGGACAAATTTCAAAATTATATGAAGAATTCGAATCGCGTTCAGACTTAGAAACTTAGAAGAGATGATATATTGAATGGAGGGGGCAATATTAGATAAGGCCTGATAGAAGAGAGGATATTTGTTCAGAGAGGGACAATAAAAAAATAGATAGATTTCACTTTTAAAGATAGAAAAAATTCTAGCATTGCTAAGAGTTCGGTAAAGAAGTCGAGCTTTCTCGCCCAGAATATGTGAATTTACTTATGACTTAATAAAATGATATTCAATGGAATTTACCACAAAATAAAGAAGTTCACCACAAAATAGAGGTGTCTTCGATACAAATTTGAATGGAAACAAATGTTCCATTTAGCCCAATAGCCCATCTCACCTACACTCGACTGACATCGTAGATCCCATTTGAATTTCGTAAACACATTTTGTGTAGGAAATTTACGCCTCGATTAGGCAAATATTAGGATCATGAAACATGCCCACAAGGCACTTATTGTATTGTTCTTTATTCTATGGAATTTACTAACTGTTAGCGTTAAAAACGATAAATTTTGCGTACAAAATATTTCCTTTTTAATACGTCCATTTGAATTTTACTTTTGAATGAAGTGGAATCCTGGATTAATAATTAATCCACTTCCCGACATCCGAACGAACTGAAACTCGGCAGATCGACTCATTGTCGATAACATTAAACATACGAAATCGTATAGCATTACACATACAAAATAAATGTTGGTTTAATCCAATCGGCATTTGGCTCAAGTGGGAGCGTGGTTGGCTCCAGTTCATGGGTAGGAAGGTTCAATCCTCAGTCAAATAATTTTTTTTAAGTTTTAAAAGACATTTGAAAATATATTGTTGGCGTCCAGCGTGCGTGCTGACGCTATCGGCAGGGTTGGAGAAAGCTCTCACATATTTAATACAATTAGCTGCTGTATCTGCCCCAAATAATAACTAGCTCAAGATTCGGTACAAGCAGGATTCCTCGTAACCTCAAGGCTAGTGCTTGTGGTTCGGAACTTCACGTTTCTCCATTGTCCCAGGGCCTCCCTCGTCAAGCAAAACACGGTAGGTTATCACATAAACAGTTTATTCAATTCTAGGAGACACAATAATACATAAGGAACGATCCTAGCTGAAAGTTAGTTTGAATGTCCGTCTCTCTTCTCTATCACGCGTGGCTAGGGTTAATACATTTAATTGCACACAAAGGATAACATGGTAATTGACTCACGTTTGTTTATGGGCCAACAGCGGCTTCACGCACTTGTTCTCTCAGACTACGCACCGTCCATCGGGGACCGGAAGCGCACACGGCGAAACTGAACTGGTGTCGCCCATATTCGCGGGGAACGTGGGCCCGCGGAGCTCGCTTGCTGAAGACTGAGGAGCTTGCGGTGAGCGGCGCGTCTAGCGGCCGCTCCGGTTTGTTGCTCGCGGGAAGGGGTGGTGCGCGCGCATCTATATTGGCGGTCTATTTTGTAACGTAACAATATGTATTATAGTAAAAAAAATTTTTCAACCGGTTAATTTTTTTCCTACACCTACTAAGAACCCTTTACGATATTCCCAAATTTTCTTACAAAAAGTGTTGATTCGGGGCATCATTAATATTCATTTCCAGGAAAGATAATATTAATGTATTTTGGGACAAGGCTAATTTGTTTGTTTATCGCTCGCACGTTTTAAATATAAATTTTATTTAAAAAGCAGGGGACCGTAAGTCCCTCAAATTTAAGGCATGGGCTCAAAAGTTTAGAACCTTTGAAGTGTTAAAATGTGGCCGGCCGAGGCGCACTTTACTCGCCCTCTTTAATAATATCATCACCGTGTTAAATTGGGTCACCCGCAAAAAGCATAATTGATCATATTTTAAAATTAATACATCTATTTTTCAAACAAACTCACTGAAATGTCGTTTGTCTACGAGCCCCGAGGCGGCATAATTTATTGTGCATAAATTAGATAAAAAATGAAAAGGATTTTGTGAATGGAGTCTCGAGCAAAATAATGAAGTCAAAAATTATATGCATAGCTCTTCTTGTTAGCGGCTGCGTAGGTACTGTAGGAAGATTTATGAGGAGACCAAAATAAGTGGCTGAAATATGTAGGCCTGACAAAATGGTTAAAAGTGTAGGAATTCATGTCGTGTAGGTAAGTTTAGAAACGAAATGTAGAACATCTTACATCTGTTTCTACATTCAGCCTAACCTAACCTAAATCAACCCTTTTTTCAAATATGAGGAGCTGGCAAGCTGCGATAAGAATTTTATTAAGTTGATTGTCTACCATTTTACGAAGAATTAAAACTTCACTGGCCTTTTTCCACTTTTATTTATTTCAATTTGGGAGGTGGGTATGGGTACCGCCCCGTAATCCATTTATTGGATAATCAACTCCCCTGCAATTGAGCAGGGGTGCTCGGGAGCATGGGGTGAAGTTTGTATGGGTCTTAGAGGCGATCTGCGTGGCGGGCCGTATTGGGTGATACTGGTTGAGGGAGACATTTCGACCTCTCCTGCCGGACTTTCTCGACCTTTACCTGGCAGTGCAGTTGGAGGAATGGATTCATTCATTCTGGACACACTGACCCCCAAATTTCCATTAACCCTTAACAACATTTTTCTTCCCAGAAATTCGTCTCCTTCCTTTCCCTAAAAACATAGCATCCCTAAAGATGATACAGGCCCCGAGGGAAATTGTTTTCTCTCAGAGCCTCCTGTGTAGAGCTAACGCAAAAAAATCCCTGAAAAGATTTCCAGCTTGCAAAATTTTTTCGCTTTTAAAATTTTATATCTTCATAATATGTTTATTTTTGACTCGCAAACGTACGCCAAATACAGGCATATTTCGGATGTCATGTTTTTTTTTTATCTTGCATAAGACTTGCATTTTTTTTAAACCACGACTGAATAAGAACAAAATATCTATTGAATTTCACAATGTCCTCAAAGAAAACTTGTAATTTAATAAAACATTGTAGTTTATTATATTTTGTTACGGAGACTAGTTAAATACTAAAATACAGCAAATATTATTCTGTCCTGTGAAAATTTAACCCGTTCTCGAAAGTGTTGATACCAAACTGCCACCTCATCGAGGGCACGTGTTTGAATAAAATGGCCCCAGGCACTAACGTACCTCCAAATGGTTCAGAATTTCTACACGTGTTGTCTACCTTTAATATACAAATATGTACAATGTCGCCATATTTATGGCAGAAGTTCTGTTGATCAAATTTTAAGCTTTGAGGGGAAAATTATGCTAACTGAACTATTATTCTATGTTACAAAGTTCTGCAGACATTATTTAGCTATAATTCATATTTGTGGTCCAAAGTGAACAAAGAGAACACACATTTTCGAGGCTTTAACTGTGCAGAAAAGTTCTGTACTGTACAGTATTTACGATACTATTTTAGGCACTATTTTAACGTCGCGGCGTATTGTGCTGTATTCTGTATGAACATTGAACTTTACCAAACGCCCCGGGAACCGTTGAATAACCAACCCCCTGCCATTAGTTGTCAAAGTGGTTCGCTATGTTTGGTGACTTAGCAGGGGTGCTTGGGTTCATGGGGTGAGGTTTGTCTAGGTCTTGGCGGAGGATGCACGGCGGGCCGAATCGTAAGACTGGTTGAGGGAGAACTTTTGATCTTTTCACAAGACTCTTTCGACTCACCGATTTGCAACCTAATGAGAGGGTGGATTCATACATCCGTTATTACTGGACACATTAACCCACCCCTTATAGCATTTTCCTACCCAGAAATTCTTCTCCTTCCTTTCCATAAAAAGACCTCCCACACAGAATCCGCAAAGATGACATAGGATGACCTAGGATGACCTAAAGGATTTTTTTCCTCAGAACCTCCTGGGTGGAGCTAACGTAAAAAAAGCTCGAGAGCACAAATGTTTAAGAGCTATTAACCAGCGGCCGAGAAATTGAATTTCGTCGAACGATGATAATGCTATCGTACCCTTGCAACGGTACAGGGCGGTTCCGATGAATAAGATTAATGACTCTCCATACCAGCATTTTAACATAATAACTCAATATGGATTTTATTTCATTCCAAATTTGCTTTGATAAATATTCAAAAAAGCTCAAACTGATGATAAAACAATTAAAATTATATACTTTTTGTAATTATTTTTTGATCATAAGTATTTATAATTTTTCAATTATATCTAAGCAAAATAAGAATGTAATTTTTTTAAGCATATTAGTTTGTAAGACCGTAAATAAATAGACAAACTGAAGTATTTTCATATACAAGGGCGCGGATCTTTTTTTAATGATTTTACTTGAACTAAAATTAAAATTCTGAAAAGCAGCTTTCCCAATTATTTATTGATTTGTTTTATTTGATTTGATTTGATTATATGATTTGAAATGTATGTTGTATATTAAAAAAAAATTGTTTGAAAAGTTAACAAATCTGCCAACGACCTACCTCGATTTCATACACTTGTAAACAAGTTCACCTCAAAATCGACGTATTTAATATAAGTTTACCATCATTTAAGAAATACCTTAATGATATTTTTATGTATTAATATTTAAGGAGCATCGCATAGGGGCTTTTGCATATATTTGTGTAATCTTATATTTATCTGCAATGCAGATGTATGTTCAATGTATGTTTCCTTGTCACCTGAAAATTTTGAAATTACTACCATAAACTATAATATTATTTTATACCATCTGTAATTTAAAATCTTTCTCTTTTCTTGTAATGCATTATTTTTACATAAATTAGTCTTTATTTAATTAATCATATAATGTTTATTTCTTCATGTTTATTTTTTTTATTTAAAAACTTTGTCTTTGTATTATACACTTATCATGTAAAAGCCCATTAGGGTATTGAAAATTAATAAATAAAATGATAAAATAATGCATTCATTCAAACTTTTCATTCTTAGAATCCCAACCACCTAATCGCAGGATTCGTAGGAAACGAAAATGTAAACTTAGGTAGATACAATTTGTAAACGCATTCAATGAATACAACGCTTATAATATATTTACGTAGAGAATATTCTTAATCTGCACCGTACATACAAATGGCCATGACGTAAATAGGAAGGGGGCATTCGGACAGCTACATTTTCTTTCAGCATTCCGATAAAGCCTGAAAACTTTGTACCTGTGTTTTTCATACCAATTTATATTTTATACCTGTTTATGTTATAGGTTTAACGTGCTACCTTTGTGAATGTTCAATGTCATTAGGATCTTTAGTGAAGATAATTATTTTCATTTAATTTTGCACTTGGTCGAACTTTGAATCCTCGATTTCTTGCCCCATAGTGAAATCTTTTGCTGATTTGCCATGTTCCATGTTACCCAACGTTAAAAATATTTAGTTAGTGTTTTAGTTTTGTCCGAGAATGCCAATAGAGCTAGTTACCTAAATACCTGAAAATACCCTTGAATCTGTGCAGTAACGGGCGGTCCGTTAAGTCCGTTTTATCCCTGTCTTAACAAGATGATTGCTATCTAAGACACTTGCGTCAGGTAGGTAAATTGTCTTTATTCTACTGGCATTACAATGGAAGATGCTCCGAGGAACTAGCGTCATTGGCCCGATTTGCACCGGTGCATAATTGGGAAACACGTCGAACGCACAGTTGACATTTGTTACATGAGAATGGATCGCTTCTACAAATGAATCGTTGTTGAGTTCAACGATTTGCAGCCTCAGTGTTTTCTCCCTCCTAGAACACAAGTCTCATCAAGAACCAAGTTCACTCCTTCCACTCCTCAAAAAGATTCTCCACATCAGTTTCGTCATCGTGATGGCCTCCGTGGTCGAGGGGTAAGGTTCTTGACTTTCAATTTGTGTTATTTAAAATAATGTATAGTATATTTGCAGCACATTCCAAAGTAGAAGATATTATCATATTGCCCTAATGTAAAACCACCATTTAGAATTGAAACGTTGCTTGAAATGGTTTTAGCCGTATTTGGTGACGAGATCTAAATATCCAGGTACTTCCCAACTTTCCTGTTTCCAATTATCTTGCCCTCCTCACTACTTCCAGCCTCACAACATACCCCAATTGGGTATGCCATAGTCTTGCGGTATCCACAGTAAAAAAAAAATCTTCAAAGATGTAGGCCCTGAGGGAAATTATTTTCCTCAAGGTCCCCTTTGTGAAATTAATGTAAAAAACAGTGGTTTCTCCTTTGCCACATAAAGTTTGTAAAGTGGTATCAAGGGAGTTAAATTTTACCTCCTAGTTTGGTTTAAATATTATTGTAGTGATGTGGACCTCTTCGAAACAAGTTGATAATCGATACATTTAATCACTCGAAAACATTGCCCAGATTTGTTTGATGTCTTCCCACGACGATGGGTGAAATATTTGTTGACTTTACTAATCCCCCGGCGACGATCGGCATAATTTATCTGTCGTTTTCCCCCGGCGACAAATTCTAATGCCACATCAGTCGGGGGTACGAGAGTATCGAGTGGGAAACAGTGGAAAGTAACAGAATCCATAAGTTCTCTAAACCTCACGAAACATTAATCTCATACCTATATTATACCAACAAATTGAAACACTTTTGCAAAATTCTCTCTCAAATTTCACATTACCAAAAATACTGATTTCACAGTGGGTCCGTATGTGATATGGTAAGTAAGGTTCAATGAACTCGGATTTTGAAATTAAGTACAGCTATAATAATTGTAATATTTTAACAAAAAAATATTTTAATTGTCATTTTCAAAATTGTAACTGATGCGTAAAGAATTATTTATATTAACTTTCTATAACATAATGTGGTTTTACCAGAAAATTATTTTTAATCCATATTTCTTTTGTTTAAATTTCTAAGTGTTAACCTTGACAAGTTTTTTATAATTTTTTTTTTTTTTATATGAATACCGCACAAGAGTTCCAACTGCTCCCGTCTGGAGCCAATGAGACTATGGCATCCCCAATTGGGGTAAGTTGTGTCGCTGAAGGTAGTGGGAAGGGGAAAGAGATGAAAAAAAGGAAGGTGGAAAGTACCTGGCTATTCAGATCTGGTCACCAAACACGGCTATAGCCATTTCAAGCAACGTTTCAATTATCAATGGTGGTCTTACACCAAGGCGATACTGAGAGTATCTTCCACTCTGGAACGTGCTGCAAATATACTATATATTATTTTAAATGAATAAATTGTGAAATAACACAAATTAATCAAATAAAATTTATTTGCCACGCCGGGATTCGATCCCGCGACCTTCGGAATGCGATTCAAGAGCCTTACCGCTGGACTATGCCGGCCGTCGAAGTAAAATCAGATTGTGTGATTTTTCAAGTGTCTGGATTTTTTTTGTCAACCTAGCATGCAAATTATATGATTGATAATTATTAATCTTAAAATTCTAATATCCCATGATTTTTCGCGATTTGCGCTAGTATTATAAATATAAAACATAGCTTCCACATAACATAATCATTCCAATGATTTTTATTCTTCGATTAAATTTCAATCGAGTTTTTCGAAATTATTTCATTATGCCCTTCGCTAATATACATACCTACCATTTAATATGAATAATATACACGCATATCTCTGTGTTCCTTGCTCCCATAATGAATTCATAGCATTACGTTTCCCGTACTGAGAATTGAGAAACCACACAATATGATTGTGTGGTTTCTCAATTCATGTTATTATTTGCCCGGAAAGCCTTTGAGTGAACCTTGAGCGGTTCCAGACATCTTGGTAAATAGCAATAAAGCTCGTCGCTCATCAGGCAACTCAAACCCCTGATGAAGTGGGCTGAGGGTATTGTTGAAGAGTAATTGTGTCGATAAATCTGCTTTCTCTGGGCAACAGAAAACCTGACCTTCAGAGACCTGGTAATGCTTGTCCGTATGTATTAGAGATGGTTGATACTAATTTGTCACTGGCTTTTACATTTAAACATTATTATAGATACAGAAGTTGTTCAGGAGTATAAGATAAGCGTATAGTATATAACATAATAAACTGCACATTTAGGATATAAGAAGGTTCAATATGTAGCTATGTAGTTTCATTAACATAAACAAAAGAGTTCAATAAGAGTTGTATAATAAGAGTAAAACAGAAGTGCTTAAGGCAGTATTCTAGTCTAGAAAAAAAAAAATTTTTTTTTCGTCATGTTTCCAAAGTTTAAATATTCAAAAATATCCCATTAAAAGGATTTTTCGAAATTAGCATTATTTTAAAAGTTATGACCATTTTAATGTCATATACGGAATCTAAATGGAACAAAATTAAAAAACGCATTTTTCTCAATACGACTTTTTTCGAGACGGTTGACGCGATATCTCAAGTTCTACGAAACCAATTTGCTTGAAATTTGGTGTGAGCTTTTTCTACACATTATTCTATCGCCCCCACCAGAATTATAACAAAATTTTAATTTTTACTATTTTTTAAAAATTCAGAAAAGTCAAGAAAGTGGTAAAAAAATATCATTTTATTCAAACAGCCGCCATTTTGCGATTTTTTTTTTAAAACTTTTCCGAGGTACGGGACATAGCAGCAATCGTCTGGATTAAGAATTGATTTTTTTTCTTTCTGATTACTAGGAGGGTTGCAATCGTGTCAATCAGGGTGCGCCATTATTTTGAGGCCCCCCACTTTCCTATAAATTTTTGAATTTTTTCGTTTGATTTGTTTATTATTATTCTTTAATGTTTAATAAATATTTGTTTAAGTAATGGCTGATAAAAATATTATCGGTTTTTTTATTGCACCTGAAAAAACACCTACAATTCATGCTTCTAGACTAGAATACCCCCTTAGGATGAAAGTAATTATAAAGGAATGTGTATTTACTATGTTGATATTAATATAAAATTAAACCTGAATAGTTTGTTCTAAAACAAGTTTTAAAGAACATAGCTAAATTAACAGAGCAAAAGTAGTACACATGAAAGAAATACATGAGTTGCATTATCATAAAAAGTTATACAAATGAGTTCGATAAAATTATAATATGATAGTTTAATGACGAGAGTACAAATAAAGTAAGAACTAATAATAAGACCTTCAATAGGACCTTTCGCTTTCGAAAGCAAAAGGTCCTGGGTTAATTTGGTTTACAATTAGCAACATTTATTATGCATAAATGGAAGGTGTTTTGCAAATCATAGCTTCATTAAAATTTCGATAAAACCGGCGACCGACTTTGCTTTTTTTATTTAGAAAGTAAGAGAAATTTTTCCCATTCTGGATGATGTGGCAAGTTAAATTGTGGCTAGAAAAATCTGTAAAAAAAAGCAAACTGTTCCTTAAAATTTTTAAACATTAAATTTATTCGAACATTTTTCATTTTTGACAAAAAATTTCCCAAAGGAAACATTTTAGAATAATAATCGGTTCATCAGAGAAATAATATCGACGGTTCCAGTGACAGCGAAGGAACCGGTTTCTTGTAAACGGGAGAGGAACACCGACCATCTCGACTAAATAGAACGCAGCTTTACCATGACCCGCTAGCAAGGGCGTGCGTCCGTGGAGGTTAATAATTAAGAATAAATTAATATCAGTTATGAAAAATATGCATTAAACGAGTTTACGCTCATACCGTAACTTTAGTTTATTATTTACCAATACCTCTGAAAAATACATATTTTTTTGTTAGTTCCAAACCTATACTTCTTTACTTTAATATTATAAATGTGAAACGGTGTGTGTTTGTTTTTTACGCTTTCACGCATAAACCAGTAAACTGATTTTAAAAATTCTTTCATGGCTAATAGCTTTAATAAATATTTTATTGAAAGCATCACTCAAATTAACAAATTAATCCCCAACATTGATGTTAACCCCACAAATGACAGTAACGACTCAAACAAAGAATTATTTGTCTTCAGAAAAATAAATGCAGAATATTTATTTAACATTTTAAACAAAATTAAATCAAAGAATAGTTCAGATGGATTAACTATTGGCTTAATAAGAGATGCTTTTCCAGTAATTGGATCTACTCTTTTAAATATTATTAATGAGACAATTGAAGAGGGAAAATTTCCACAGTCATGGAAACTATCTACTATTATACCGGTCCCAAAAGTTAAAAATACCAGAAAATGTGAAGAATTTCGACCAATCAACACCTTACCAAAATATGAACAGATTCTTGAAGTGATAATAAAAGAACAAATTTTGCAATACTTAGATAAACACAATATTTTATACCAAGAGCAATCAGGATTCAGATCCAACAACTCATGTGAAACAGCACTAAACGTAATTGTCGAAGAATGGAAGGAAGGAATGAATAGTAATAAATTTATCTTAGCAATATTTTTGGATTTTCAAAGGGCATTCGAAACTATAGATCGAGATATACTGATAAGAAAGCTTAAAGAAATTGGTTTCTCATCTGTATCCATTAAATTAATAGAAGAGTAATTGAAAGACAGAAAACAGGTAACAAAAATAAATAATCAGTTTTCTAAACCAATGGAAAATAAATTAGGAGTACCACAGGGATCGGTCCTTGGACCTCTATTGTTCATACTCTATATTAATGACATGGTGAAAATATTTTCAAAATGCAAAGTACGATTATTTGCCGATGATACACTAATATACTTAATTGGTGATAACTACGAAGAACTAATAAATATTTTTAATAATGAACTAAATAATGTATCAAGATGGCTAAAAATAAAAAGCTTAAATTAAATACAAAAAAAAAACAAAATATATGGTAATTGGGTATAAGAAGACATCCAGTGAGAGCAAAATTAAAATTGACGGTGAAATTATTGAAAGTGTGACTGAAATGAAATACCTAGGAGTTATATTAGATTCCAAACTAACTTTTAACAAACATGCTGAATATACCCAAAAGAAAATTGGAAAAAAAGTATCTTTTTTGGGAAGAATACGGCGAAAACTTTCTAGAAAAACTGCAGTCACTATTTATAATTCAATTATTGCTCCACACTTTAACTACTGCTCAACTATCCTTTTCCTGTGTAATGAACGAGAACAAAATAAATTTCAAATTCTCCAAAACAGGGCAATGAGAATAATACTTCGACGAAATAGATTCTCAAAAGTAAATAAAATGTTGAAGGAACTAAATTGGCTAACCGTGAAACAGATGTTGACCCTGCACACGATGATATTTATCCATAAAATAGTGAACAACATGTTACCAAAATACTTCTCAAACAAAATTATATACAACAAGAACATTCTCAGACATAATACAAGGACTTGCAAGGAAATCAGACTACAAAAAAAGGACAAAACGAATACGCAGAACAGTTTATATACAAAGGGATGAAGTTATACAACACTCTACCAGAAACTTTAAAGGCCGCACCAATTGGAAAGTTCAAAATTTATTGTAGGAGATACATAGAACAAGAAAAAATATAGTTTGAAATATGAAATGATATAATTAATTAGGAAATTGTAAACTTAAATGTACAATTTACTAAAATAAAACAAATAAATAAAAAATAAATAACCAATAGAAAGCTTCATTATATGCGAGTAATTCAAGCTGTATATAATGGTAAGCTCTGATGTAATGAATTTATTAATATTCATACATTATATTTATTATACGTTTTCTGTCGCTAACAAAACCGAGTTATTGCTAACGTCAGAAAACAAAACCGAGTTATTGCTAACGTCAGAAAAGAAAAAAAATGTTGATATTTCAGGCGTCGTAGTTAATATCTACCTAAGTATATAAATAAAAATTAATCTCCGAAATGTTTGTACGCACATAACTTCCGAACGACTGCACCATATTGGATAATTATTTTTTTAATACTGGTGAGCTCTGACATTATGAAATTTAGGTGGTACGCGAGCTGTTTGAAAACTGAATGTACCGGGAATGAATGTATGGAATGCGGAAGGGGGTGGGGGAGATAATTGATAAGTGCAAGCGCTACAGTAATTTACCCCTAATACCATGCGAGCGAAGCCTCGGGTAAAAAAGCAAGTATAAAATATATGAAGAAAAAATTTTGTACGGTTGAAAAAGCATTCGTAAATATACCCCCACCTTCCATATAAATTGCGTTCTTGAGCTAATACAATTGATCCGCAAAACCTTAGTAAATAAAAATAAATCTATAAGATCTAATAAGTTTTTCGGAACAAAAACAAAAAGTAAACAAAACGCTCTGAAGAATTTAGTTATTTTTTTCTTAAATTGAATAAGAATTTCATAAAAAATCACTTCCTGATGGTTCTCGGTGTGAGCCTGGAGCATAGCGCAGAAATATAATATGTTGTCTTTATCACACAAAGTTCATTAAATCATTTTGATCTCGGGTCGGACAGCTACATGCAAATATATGGCCACTTATCATAATATATAATATTCCCAGATGTAACATCTTCAACACATGAACCCTTTGCAAGAAGGATTTGATTAAAGGTTTAGGTTATACGTTTTCAGAGATAAATGAATATTGAAAATATTAATAATTGGTACCTGGGTCGTTCTTCTTTTTAACCTACAAATTGTCTCCACCAGTTAGCAGAGAAAAATTCAACAGAATTACCAATATTATTATTTTATAATGACTTTAAAATCTACTGTACAAAAGACGTAACGACTGTGTGTGTTTAAAAAAATATGTGTTTGTATTTTTGTAGTAAAAATTACGTCACAGAGGTGATAGAAGTGTATTTCATACAAATCATAGCTGCCTTATGCCACCTCGACTTACGTGTATTCTATAATTTTACAAAAAAATGATATGTCGACATAAAATATAAAACAATTATTAAACTCCAAAAGGTATAACCTATTAAGTAACAGCGATTATTATTGTTAATGATGTTTAATAAAATATTTAAAACAATCTCAAAAACTTGTCTCCTACAATTTTTATGTCGAACGACACCTCCGTCACGTGGGTCTTCTTTCGAAATAGGTATACGCGTAGCTCGTGTTTTTCACCCCAATAGGCATTTTAGGCCTCCTTCCCACCTTGCTACAATTTCCCCTCTGAGATCCAGAGAGATTGATTTATAGTTAAAACAAAATGTGACGGAGTGGTGGAAATGTGACAGAGTGGTAAAAGTTATGTAAGTTAAAAAGAAGAACAACCCATCTACCAACTTGCCTATTACTAACATTTAAATCGTTTCAATGAACCACTTGATTATTTACATTTGAGGATTTACGGTACCACTTTTACCTTAACTTCCAGAAGGCAGTGGATACCCTTATTACTCGTAGTATTAGTGAGTAGTTAGTGAGTCCTTTTGAACTCTCCAACCGGACTCTCTCGACCAATTGCCTTGCACCGCAGTGGGAGGGAGGATTCATGCGTCTTCGTATTTATAAGGCAGTAAATTTTAGCCGGTAGGCGACAAACATATGAGACGATAAATTCTGTGGATTGCTTCTAAATTCAGTTTTTTAATTTCACGACGCGTGCTTGTGTAGAATGACATGCGTTTTTCAGCAAGTTTTAATTTAAAGGAAAGCTATTATCTAGTGTAACACTTGGGAGGCGAGTATGGGTACCATCGCCCCGAAAAACCGTTTTTGGACCAACACCCCTGCAATAGGTCATCCCAAGTGGTTCGCTACGTTCGGTGACTTAGGGGTGCCCGAGTTTATGGAGTGATGTACGTCCGGATCTTGATGGCGGATGCGTCTGGCCATCAACTGGTGGCAGACCGGATCAGAAGTGACTGGTTAATGGAGATCTTTCGACCTCTCCAACAGAACTCTCGGAACATTGCCTTGTACCGCAGTGGGAGGGATAGATTCGTACGACCGTTACCCCTGGACACACTGATCCCCCGATTCCTACTCACCCCTCATACTTTTTTCTTCCCACAACTTCCTCTCCTTCCTATCCCTAAAAAGACTCTCCACACAGCATCCACAAAGATGACGTAGGCCCCGAGTGGAATTAAGAAATTAATAAAGAAAAAAAAAATGGCATTTTAAAATCAAATAATCCTTTCTCGAACTCGAAAAGTTATTAAGAATTCAAAAGATAACCCAATTTTGAGGCAAAATCGCAAAAATATATGTATCGAAAACTGAAATGGCCCCCTTTAGAACCGAGCTACAGAATGGGTGGTTCGTACAAAGCGGTTGTTTTTATTTATTTATTATTAAAAAGATCCCAAAGTAGGTAAATGTCTGGTCTCAATTTTATTTATTTTTATCACAATTTTCTCTCTGTTTTATTCAGTAATAAAAAATGCTCGGCACTCCGCCCCTGTAAAACTAAGTACCTACTTATTACTTCCGCACGTTTTGAGAAAGTAGTTGTTTATGTAAATGGCAGTTGGAATTTAGTTTGTATTAAATAAAGTAAGAAATAAATAACGTAGTTTAATGTGTTGTGTGTTGTGTGTTGGGTGAGGAGTCCAGGGCGGTTAGGAAGCCATCAGCCATTGGCCATCAGCGTGATATATCGCGGCCTGTAATCTATTCTTAATGCCCCTGACACAGACAGGGCCGGACCAATCTACTACATCTTTTATTGCCCGAATTCACCCGCGCTGTAACACGAACTTTCATATTGTACGGTTGATAAACAAAACAAACAACATGGCGTTTTGAATTTATTTTGAGAGTTTAACGCATATTTCAAAGCTTCGCGAGTTGAAAATGTTAACAATATATTCGCAAATCAAGACAAGAAAACTGCGCTTTGCTTAAACTCCAGAGCTCCCTGTTTTTATTTATTTTTTTATCAAACACCCTTATGGACTTTTACATTATTTGTTTATAAGTTAAGTTTCACAATTATTTTAAACTAGCTTTTCCCCGCGGCTTCGCTCGCATGGTATTACGGGAAATTACTGTAGCGGTTGAACTTATCAATTGTCCCCCCTCCTCCCCACCCCCACCCCCTCCCGCATTCCATACATTCATAACCTTATATTCAGTTTTCAAACATCTCGCCTGCCACCTAAATTTCATAAAACTGTAGCTCAAAGAAAAAAAGGATTATCCAATTTTGTTCATTCGTTCGGAATTTATGCGCTTACAAACATTTCGGATTTTTATTTTTATTTAAATATTTGGAAATTTGTTAATATAATAAAAAATTGCACTATTTATTATTCAGCATTTATAATCGTTACGAATTATATTTTTAATGTAGGAACTCTCATCTGATATTTATTCCAAAACAGAAGCTTGTCCAAAAAAAACAAAACATATTCTAATATTTGAATTTTCTGAAGCAGTAGCTGACCAGGGGGCTGAGTACCTACCAGCTTAGAGCCCACAAATATATCAACATCGTTTCCATGGAAACGATTTTTTTTCTGACGTTAGCAAAAACTCGCTTTTGTTAGCGACAGAAAACGTATAACAAATATAATATATTAATATTTATAATTTCATAACGCCAGAGCTTGCCATCATATACAGACTATAGTCTTCGCATATAATTTAGCTTTCTATTGGTGAATGAATTTTTAAAGTCTTTTTATTGGTTAATGCGTGAAAGCGTCATAAACAAACTCGAGCAGTTTCGCATTTATAATATTAGTATAAATACTTTAAAACTAAAACAATTACAAATATAAATATAATGAAAAAATGTAACAAAAGCATACTATATAAAAAAAATTGGTAAAAATGATATGAAGTCTCACATACAAAGATATTCAATATAAACAAAAATTGCAGAAATTATCCACGACTATTTGTGTCTAGATGTAGGTATAAAAGAATTGGAATGAACAGTGTTTATAATACTGGTTATTCTTTAGGTGAAATATATCTCCTAGATCAGAATATTTATTTCCGAGATTGTGAAGTCTCGGAATCGGGGAATTTTGGTAAAAGAGTGTCCTGTTGTTGTTAAGGTAAAAGAGTAGTAAATGTCAGCGAGATCTTTTAGGAATAAAGATATTAATTAATTGAAGTAATTCAGGACAGTCAATTTTGTAACGCAGTATTTTAGGTAATAATATTAAATCTGTGTTAATTCTTCTTTCTGAAAGTTTTAATAGGGATTTTTTATACAGTATGTTATTACAATCAATATTTTGTACAGGAATACGCAATTTATAGTTTATAAAACTCAGGAACTTATGTTGAATCTTTTCAGTGATGTCGGAATGAATATTATAAAATGGAGACCATAACGTAGAGTTATACTCTAGTTGGCATCTGATATGTGTATAGCATTTTATATATAGTATTTTATTTTACTGTTATATGGATACAGCTTTGGTTTAACTTCATAAAAACATTGTTGAGAAGATAATATGTACCTTTTTTACATTAGCTCCTCACAGGAGGCCCTGAAAAAATAATTCTCTTCAGGGTCTATTTTATGGGGATGCTAAGAAAGGGATCTTTTTTGGAAAATAAGAAGGGGAAGTTCAGAGAAGGAAAAGGTATGAGGGGTGAGTAGGAAATTGGGGTTCAGTGTATCCAAGAGTGACGGAGGTGTGATTCCATCCCTCCCACTGCGGTGCAAGGAGATGGGTCGGGAGAGATCAACTAGTGAAAGTCTTCATAAACCAGCCTCTGCCTATCCAACCCACCACGCAGCAGCCGACAAGTCCTGAACACATCTTACCCGATGAACCCGGGCACCCCTGCTAAATCACGAAACGTACTTGGGCTGACCCATGACAGAGGTGATGATTATCCAATAAATGGTTACCCAAACCCGCCTCCCAAATTGAAAAAGAATTGCCATGTGTTTTGTTTATCAAAAACTTTACACTTGTGCAGTAATTGAGATTGGATGCTACTGTGGTGTTGTAGATCAAAAATTTGTAGACTAAATTTTCCAAGGAAGTTTTTAGATTAAGGAACAGGTTTTTTTTGTTTTTAGATTAAGGAACAAGTTTAATTTTTAAGGAATTTCCTTTTTCAATTATTTACCGCGCCCCGTTCCTGTGTTCTACTGATAGCTGTCATTTAGGCCGGTCCTGTCCACCAGACTTGGCTCCTGGCCAGCGCTGAAAGCCGCGCAGGAAAACGCCTGACAGATTACTTCTTCCCCATCTCTGGTTGGGGCGATATTGCATGAGCGATGAAGCAATGATATCGCGCACTTGATTAGAGAAAACACACTTGATAAATGAAGACATAAATAAACCGCAATAACAACACAACAGACAACAGCCCAACAGCCTGGGCATGGGCCGATTCCCAGCGAACGAGCTAATTATTTATGAGGCGCCGTAAGCGGATTCTTTAAATGCCCCGACATTATTAAAGTGACATCAAAGACAAATTTATTGACTCTTAAGAGATCGCGTTCATTTCCATGTTTTATTAAAGCTAATATCTACGAAGTTTATTGATCATTAAGGATACATTATTACCTTTATTTTTGTCGAAATAGGTCAACTATTAATGTTAGATGCTATTTTCTCAAAACATCGGAAATTTTCTATTTCTTGAATAAACACGGCGCATCAATTTTGGAAATGTGTTGAAATAATAATTTAACCGCTGAAAAATAAAAATATTGCCTAAGCGTTTACCGGAAATCAGTCATAAAAATCGCTTTTAAATTATTTTTATAGTGTTATTTTAGGAGCACTTTTTTATGCGAATAAAACAATTTATTTGGGATAGATCCAAAAAAGAAAGCAGATTCCATATCTTTTACAATACAACAGTAAGAGATGATATGGAAAGAGAAGACGAAGACTGTGTAGTACAGTGGTTTTTAACCTGTGATACGCGTGCCCCTTGGGGTACGCGAAGCAAAAATGGAGGTACGCAATATCGTGGCACGAATGTAGGTTTTAAAACTCAGCTCTATCAATGTGAAATTGAGCCAAACTTTATAAAACTCCGCAAAGCAAGTTCAAGCGTCACAGTACGTTAACATTGTACGATTGATTATACAGGATGTTACAGGAAATCGGGCTTTTATTTCACTACCTACGGATACACGAGGAACTCCTTTTCTACAATTTTTTTGAGGTTAAAAAAATTCATCCTCTCTTCATTTTAAATCACTTTGTGAGTTTGGAGAACATTAATATTTTTTCCTCGAAACAAAAAGACGTAGAACAAAATTTGTTCAATGTCGCATGTAGAATCACATGTTAAAAATGCCTCAAGTCATGTTTTCACTTTTTAGAAAATTATATTAATTGTGTTTGTGTGACTTGATTGTTAAATTCATGTAATAATGAGAGTATTAAAAAATTGCAAATGAAACTTGTCTTCCATTACACGTGTATACAAAATGGATAGAGGTTAAGGGGTACAACAAATTTGTAGTAAGAATCAAGGGGTACGCAGGCTTAAAAAGGTTGGCAGCCGCTGGTCTGGTATATAGCATAAGGGGCTACATGGGTTTCGAAGGTTAGAAAAAAGCCTAAAAGTTAAAAAAATTATCTCTATTTTCTGTGATTTATTAAAAAAATATTCTATATAAAATTTTAAACAAATAAAAGTGCAACATGTATACAGTGTTTTAAATTTTTTTAATTAAAAAATTGAAATATTCAGCTTTTGGTACCTGTTTTCCGGAGACCACTAAAAAAGTGTCCTTTCGATGGACAGGATAACTCAAGATAGCTTCATCTGAATTACTTTTCAGTATTAAAAATCCACTCAAGCGTGGCTATACTAATAACAGAATTTTTTTTTTTCAATTTAAGTTGAAGCTATCATGAGTTATCCTGGCCACAGCTTTTTTTAAGGAGTCTTCGGAAATCAGGTCCAAATGTTTTGATGAAAATTTTACAAAATATTGTTTATAATATGTTGCATTTTTATTTGCTTAAAAATTTAAATGACATAATTTATTTTTTAAAAATAAAGAGAAATTATGATTTTTTCTAACCTTCGAAATCCAGTAACCCCTTACATTGACAGGAAAGTTATTTTTCTCAGAGCCTTCTGTGCGGAGTTAATATGAAAAATGCTTGATATCTACTTCGCTACGATTTATGTTTACGACAGTTAAAACCTTTTCCGGCTAACTTTTCGGACAGGATTGCAGTGCTTTTGCATTTTAGGATTTTTCATTTACGTCATCTATTTGAGCATAAAAAAATATGAAAATCATTCGGATACGAAAATATCATACAGCCTATCACTAGGCCAGGCCTTACCCCAAATTTACGTCTGGAACGAAGCTCAAATATTAAAAATATTAATTAAACCGGCGAATGTTTGAAAATACCCACGGGTCATAACTGTCAACTAATAACTAACTGTAAAATATGTTCAGTGTTTTGGTTGCGGGCGGTTTGCGAACTTATCACGCAGATATACATTAGTTCCCTATGGCAAATAATAAATTGAAATTATTCATTTTAAAAGAAGATGTTCTAAATTGAAACCAGGTTCCAATACAAAACTGTATTAATTAGCGGCCTATCGAATGATGCCCAGCGGCTAATAATGATATCAAAACGACTAAAAAATAAGAGTTCAACTGACAAATTTATACACTGTGAACCAAGTGAAAAATATGAAATGTTATGACGAATAAAGATAAGATGTTCTTTTTGTGACCAAGCTTAACCCCTCAGACCTCGACTTATTTTGTTGTAATGTCAAAATATTTCTGCTTTGCAGTGAAGTTCAAATAAATGGAATATTTCTGATGCATTCGAAAACTAAAAAAACTTCAAATTTTATTATTCGGAATAAACGTATAATTTTTCAAATGTATTTTTTTAATGCAAACATAAAAAAGTTTTAAAAATGGCACACCTTATCTTTTTTTGACAAAATTATTGATAAACGAAAAAAATAAAACACCTACATATTTAATAGGAAAATGTATTAAAAACGTTATTATTAACTCACGTTTCTGTCGTTTCATGTAAAAATAATTAATTAAAAAATTCCCAAAGTTTCATAATTTTATTTCAAATTGTAGTCGGAAATTCGGGATTCATAAAGATGTACATTTTAATGATTTAGCAGCTTATCTTTCAATTTAAATATATAAAGCGTGGCATTTTCTCTTTTTAATACGGTTTAGACCAGGGTTTCCCAAACTTTATTTCGCCGAGCCTTCCCGAACCAAAAAAAAAAATTTCATGCCCCTCTTAAGTAAGTTTCAGCAAAACACATTTTTTTAATATTAACTATATTATTTATTTGCATTTCAAATAGGTACATTAAAGAAACAATATATTTATTTATTATGGATCTTTAATAGAAGAGTAGGTACACTTTTAATCATTAATGACTTTTACATTTACATTTCTTAGTTTTCTTTAATTATACATATTATCCTATTATTATTTTTTATTTATTTAAATAATATTTTTATAATTAGATAATGTCTAACAACTTTCAACGTAATTATAGAACAAATAAATAAAAACTTTTAAAGTACTTGAGATACTTGAGCTTGCATGCTTTGTACCAGCTCAGGACCAGACGGCCTCCGTGGTCCCGAGGCAAGACTCTCGACTCACAAACCGAAGGTCGCGGGTTCGAACCCGGCGTGCGCAAATAAATTTTATTTGATTAATTTGTGTTATTTCACAATTTATTCATTTAAAATAATATATAGTTTATTTGCGGCACGTTCCAGAGTGGAAGATACTATCAGTATCGCCCTGGTGTAAGACCACCATTCAGAATTGAAACGTTGCTTGAAATGGCTTTAGCCGTGTTTAGTGACCAGATCTGAATAGCCAGGTACTTCCCCACCTTCCTCTTCCCTATCTCCTTCCCCTCCCCACTACCTTCAGCCTCACAACATACCCCAATTGGGGATGCCATTGTCTCACTGGCTCCAGACGGGAGCAGTTGGGACTCTTGTGCGGTATTTCATATAAAAAAAAAAAAAAAAAAAAAGCTGGTAGATTCTGGGTTCAGTCAGATTGAAAGGCAATTCGGAACCTTTAATAGACCTACGCGTTAAATGGTAATTTTTTTTTCGGAAATGCAAACGTACCTATTACGCCCCCCTGACATTTCTCTACGCCCCCCTGGTTGGGAAGTCCTGGTTTAGACCATATTTCAAACCACGATAGCAAGAGAGAAACAGCGATTTCTATGAAAGCTATACGAGTTGTTACGAAAACCGAACAAATAAATCTGAGGGGTTAATTACACATTTAGGTACACATTTTTCACACAGTTCATTTTCATTCATTTTCATTCACATTTAACACACAGTTAGGTACGCATTTTTCATTCGGAGACCCTCCACACAGCATCTTTAAAAATACATGGAATTTGGTCCATTTGTAAGAGTAAAAATTAAACGAAATTTAAAGCCCGCTAAAATATTCTTACGAAAACCTACTCAGAAGTGTTTTACTTAAATAAAAATTTAAACCACTGCCATTAGTCTCGTCTGATAGACCATGAAGGTTTTTGATAAATGTAAAAATTGTTTGGTATAATTGAATGATAACTATAATGATTTTTAAAATTAAAAAAATAGTATGGCTACTGGCAATTACTGCACGTCGAAATCGGAGTCATATTTCAAAGATTTTTAAAATTAAAAAAATAGTATGGCTACTGGCAATTACTACAAGTCGAAATCGGAGTAGATGTAAGCATTTATATTGTATTCGTGTTCTCGTGTGTGTGTGTGCGTGTGTGTGTGTGTGTGTGTGTGTGTGTGTAGTCTAGTCAGGCAGACACGTCTAGTTTCTATGGGGCTTAATTCAAGAGATCATTTACGTGGAATCTAGCTACTGAATGCTGTCTACCATCCTTTATACTTCTATACGAGTACAGTTCCCTGTGGGATGTTGCGGTGTTAGAGAATACACTACATTGGTCTATACACAACTGGAAGTGACAACTGAAATATTAAGATTTTTTTTACATGAGCTCCACACAGGAGGCCCTGAGGAAAATTATTTCCCTCAGGGCCTATGTCATCTTTGGGGATGCTGTGTGGTGGGTTTTTTTTAAGGAAAGAAAGGGGAGGAGAGTTCTGGGAACGAAAAGGGTTTAAAAGGTGGGTCTGGGGTTCAGTGTGTCCTGGTCATCCGCCTCCAAGACCTAAGCAAACCTCACCCCATGAACCCGGGCACCCCTGCTAAATCACCAAACGTAGCGAACCACTTGGGGTGACCTACGGCAGAGGTGTTGGTTATCCAATAAAGGTTCCCGGGGCGGCGGTACCCATTCCCGCCTCCCAAGTTGATAATAGATGGATGGAATTCTGAAGGATATATATGTAGTAGAAGAACTAACCTCTAAATACCATTTTTTTACATTATCTTCACACAGGAGGCCTTGAGGAAAACAAAAAGCCTAGCAGTTAAATTATAAGCCCCAATGACGTGTGAGATAAGCGAAAAATGTTTCTTCTTCTTTTTCCTGTGCCTTACGAGGTCTCCCCGACGTTGGCGATCACTCTGGTAAATGCATCTCTATCTTGCGCTGCCCAGAATAACTCCTCCACACTTCTAATACAGGTCCACCCTCGTACATTTCGCATCCAAGACATTTGTCTCCTACTAGGCCCTCGACGACCTTCTATCTTGCCGTTTAATATTAATTTAATATGCCTATATTGCCTATCTTGCCTTTTATTATTAATAAAAACTGTTTGGCTATCATTTATTAATTCGATTAAAGCGGTGAATTACAAAGTAATTTTTTTCATTTGATATATAAAATATAAGTCAAATAATTCTACAATTTGTCCAAAGAAACGTCACTATCACAAAAATATCTTCTATCAAAATTTCTTCAGGCGGGTAGGTACACTAATATTGAAAACTTAGTCAAAGTTAGTAACCCTGTCAAAGTAAAAGGTTGGCTTGAATGATAAAGTGCATACAGCCGATTTCAAAAACTAGTAACGGAAAGTACAAACAAATTTACAAACAATAAAACAGGACACTCAGCCAATAACATTTGCTACAGCGCGTCCACCAAAAAGTTGGATACATCCATACTAATATTATAAATGCGAAACTGCTCGAGTTTGTTTATGACCTTTTCACGCATAACACAATATAAAGACTTTAATAATTCTTTCACCAATATAAAGCTAAATTATATGCGCAGACTACAGGTTGTATATGATGGTAAGCTCTGGCGTTATGAAATTATAAATATTAATATATTATATTTGTTATAAGTTTTCTGTCGCTAACAAGAGCGAGTTTTTGCTAACGTCAGAAAAAATCTTTTCCATGGAAACAATGTTGATATATTTTTGGGCTACTACTCCCAGTCAGCTACTACTGCAGAAAATTCAAATATTAGAATTCGGTTTTTTTTGGACTAGCTTGGAATAAATGTCATATGAGAGTTCTTATATTAAAAATATAATTCGTAACGATTATAAAGACTGAATGATAAATAGAGTATTTTTTTATTATATTAACGAACTTCCAAATATTTAAATAAAAATAAACATCCGAAATGTTTGTAAGCGCATAAATTCCGAACGAATTAACAAAATTGGATAAGTAATTCTTTTTTTCTTTGAGCTATAGCATTATGAAATTTAGGTGGTAGGAGAGATGTTTGAAAACTGAATGTAAGGGAATGAATATATGGAATGCGGGAGGGGATGGGGGTGGGGTGGGGGGGGGGAGAAAATTGATAAGTGCAAGCGCTACAGTAATTTCCCGTAATACCATGCGAGCGAAGCCGCGGGGAAAAGCTAGTACTCGTATAAATGTATGTGTTTTAAACCAAATTGATAGACCGAAAGCTTGATTTGCTTGACAATAAAAGATACTAGTATTTACATTAAAAATAAATACATTTATTTCAGCAAAGTTTTTCCCTTTCCTGAAGAAGTATTGAAACTAATTTTGTTGAATACTTTACACAAGAAATCAAATAACACAAGGCTATTTTTAGTTGGTTATTCATAATCGTACCATCCAAATGCACTTTCAGACTCTTACAACCTGCGGCTATAATGCAATGAAATCGTAATTGTAGTACTAATCTACACTAATTTATCTACAATAATGGCGCGGTGCTCATTTAGTCATCTAGTATAATTTACTTCAGTGGTATCCGAGAGCAGAATGAACACGAACAATAATGGTAATCAGTAACGTGGTGGACAAAGGCGGACCCGTGTAATACGGATTCATGCATTTACAGGTGCGATTAAAAATCTCACCAGGTGCACGTTCATTTTATATATTTTTCTGTTTTATTTAATTAAGAATCTCAAGAGATCCAGCACGGACGATCGATAAAACCTTACATCAAAAATATGTTGACTAAATCCGTCATCTATGGTCAATTATCAATATTTGCGAGCACAGTCACGATGTCAGATAAGCTGTCAGTATACTGAAAACAAAAAAAAACAAAACTTTTTGAATAATGCCGTTCGTTACTCAAAAAAAAAGGCTTATTAATGAATGATAGTATAGTTCAATCTTGGCTGAAATATGACTAAAGACCTCATTAATTAAAAAGTTCCCGTTTAGTCACACAAAGTATATGCGAAGCGCCAAAGCATATTAAAGTTATTATTTAAGTATTTCAATTAGAAATTGTCAATGTATTAGTATTTTTAATTTTTTCGAAGACCTTTGATGTTTACGAATGTAAATTCATAGACAGATCCGCCAGTATTGTCATCGTACATCGATTTCTTATTTATTCATTGTCAATATCGGTCTGGTTATTAATTCATTGTCAATATCGGTCTGGTTATTTGTTCACTGTCAATATCGATCTGGTGCTCGGGAAAACGGTACAAAAATCATTGGTAGTTAAGCCTACCGATCGTGCATTGTAAAATGATCTATTTCACTGTGCAAGACCCCCAGAAGAGTTCTTCTGACTGTACAGTGTTGATTTGAAAAGCCATGGGAAGTATGTATGTGCCCCTGCTGTACCATAAGTCACATATTTACGGAGCAGTCACCGTATTTCTCTTCTGTCGCGAATTTATTTTCATCCCGTTTTTACCATGTGTTTTTAGGCGGCGATTTTTCAAACATACATATTAAAGATTTGCAAAAGCTCTATTTCACGAACATTTCGGCCTCCGTAGCGATGAGTTTCACATTTTAAAGGCAAGAGATAGCGTCAGATACAGCAGATACCTAAAGCTAATCCTGATATCAGTAAGATGTTAGAATAATAGAGGAAGGACGGAAATGCAAGACCGATAAGCGCCCGATTCTTTTTTTACTAAATTAGCTCCACATAGGAGGC
This sequence comes from Glyphotaelius pellucidus, assembly GCA_936435175.1. Classification (NCBI taxonomy): domain Eukaryota; kingdom Metazoa; phylum Arthropoda; class Insecta; order Trichoptera; family Limnephilidae; genus Glyphotaelius; species Glyphotaelius pellucidus. Next base: position 49,871,009 of record OW386537.1, on the reverse strand, counting down.
CTTGAGGAAAAATTTCCCTCAGCTTTGGGGATGCTGTGTGGACGGTTTTTAAAGGATACGAAGGAGAGAAGTTCTGGGAAGGAAAAAGGTATTAGGGGTCAGTAAGAATCTAGGAGTCAACGTGTCCAGAAGTGATGGTCCTATCTATGGAGAAATAAAGCTATCCCTCCCACTGAAGTACAAGGTGATGGGTGGACAGAGTCCGGCTGGAGAAGTCAAAAGGTCTCCCACAACCTCTCTCTCTTATGTCTCTCTCGATCTCCACAGCCGTGGGCAAACGCATTCGCCGTCAAAACCCAGACAAAAGTCACCCCATGAACCCCTGCTAAGTCACCAAGCGAACCACTTGAAGTGACCTATGGCGGGGGTGTTAGTTATCCAATAAATGGTCGGCGGCATCTGTACCCGCCTTGCATTTTTGGGAAATGTAAAACAGATTGAAAAATAAATAAAATATTACGCACATATCTGGATGAAAGTAGAATTTAGGGACGTCTCAGGAAAATGTAGCATGCTCTGGAGTCACGTTGTGTCAAGAGTGGGAATAATAAAATAGTACGTATGATGAACCAGTGTATGCCGGAGATTGTGGTATTCCAATTCCAACGTATATTCGTTACCCTCGGGGAAAATTCGCGCCTATTTCTTCAATTTATGCAGCACCGCAGCCATGCATAGATTATATTTTATGAAAGCAATAAGCGAATACAACTTCTGACGCGTTAATAAATTTCACGAATACATTTTTGTTCTTATTGCTTGAACTTCCATTCTGCTTTAAGGAAAACGCCATATTTCTGTATCATATAACCACCGTACCTAAGAAAGAAAATGTAACAAAAAAGCTCACATAAACTGTAACTTAATATGAGGTATTATGAAATGCTTGCAGAACAAACTCGGGGTGAATAAACAGAACGCTGTGGCTACATTGGCTGGGCTCGGGTTCAGGAATAACAAATGTCCCGAAGAACGTGTTAACAAAAATTATCTCACCGTCGTTGTTCTAACCGAATGCGGTAAGTCCCATTTTTGCGAAAATTCGTCATGGACACAGTAAAGAATACCCCCAGAGGAGCAAATAAGTTTGAATTATTGTGACGGGAAATGAGACAACGTAAAAGACAGGGTTTTTGGTGGCGTGCTGGGAATTCCTTAGACAGACCTACACAGTAACCAATGTAGGGTCATGACACGAATGTCCGAAAGTTTTCAAAACAATTGGTCAAAGATAATATTTCTTTGGACTTATTCGAGAAAAAAAAACAACTCAGTTTACCTAAGAGGGAAAGATACGCAAGCCAAAATAGTTTTGGAAGAATGTGAGTCTCGTGACTGTTGAATTCTAAGTGATTTTATCATTTGCTGATGCTGTGTGGGGGTTCTTTTTAGGGAGAGGAAGGAGTGCACATAGGTCTTCATGACACTCATGTTTAGGGAGAAAACACAGCAGCCGGCAAATCGTTAGTCAGCCGAACAATTTATCTCATTAACGAGGAGAAACGATCCGTTCTCACGTGAATGAATGTCAAGCATGTAAAAATGTTGGGCGCGCGTTTGGCGTGTTCCCAGACTGTGCCCCGGTGCAGAAGAAATCGATGATGCCCAGTATAGCCCAGTTCTTTTCATCTCCAGGAAAACGAAGGCTTATTGTGGAGTGCGCGGGGACGACAAAGACATTGAATAAACTGCTGTCACCAATTGTCATATATTAGAACACATATAATAATGAATTGTAAAAGTCAGTATAAACAGTATACATTCGGAGAAAGAACGAAAAATACATAAATGATGCTAGCAGTAGGAAGGGTACAGCCAAAACAAAATGAATGAATTTCAAATTATTAATTATGCTGGAAAAGAAACCCATGAGTCATCATTTGGGAATAACTCACACAATGACTAGACCAGGGTTTCCCAAACTGTGTTCAGCGTGTTCCGCTGAATCTGAATAGGGGTTCCGCGACAATTTGTCGGAAGAATTTAATTTAACATAGTGTAGGTACACATATTCATATTGCAACACTACTGATATAATTCACAAGAAATTATTATTTGTACAATTTTTTCCAATAGTTCTTAATTTATATAGTAGACCCTTCCAGTAGAAGATCAGCTTTTAATGATTTTTGGACGAGTTTGTCAGAAGAGTACCCCAATTTATCAAAATAAGCAATTATTGTTTTACTTCCGTTTTCTACAACCTATTTATGCGAAGAGGAATTTTCTAATTATGCTGCAACGAAATCAAAGTGCAAGAACAGGCTCGACACCACACCAAATATTACAATCCAACTTACCAATATTGTGCCTAGATATGTAAAAAATATTGTGCCTTATGTCAAGTAGAAATGCAATTCACGGACTCGAAATCATCAAAGTCATTACGTGTTTTATTTATTTAATTTTTTTGTTTGTTTGTATTCCATTTTTTCGTTTATATTATACCTAAACAAAAAAATAGAATATAAATTTGAATTTGAATGAATTTATACCTAAATAACAATCCCACAATCGTTAAAACGCACCCAAAAAACTAAACAGTAAAATTTCTATATATTATCAAAATGTACGAGGACTACGAACAAAATTACAGGACCTGAAATCAAACTTACCTACTTTGAACCACGACTCTTACGCTTTCACTGAGACATGGCTGAACAAAAACATTGACACTTCAGAATTAGGTTTCTTTAAACATACAGTGTACAGAAAAGATAGAACCGAATTCAATAAAATTAGAGGAGGAGGTGTGTTGGTATCCATAAGTAATAAACTTAGCTCAAGAAAACTCAAGTGCATATATACACAACTAGAACAACTATTCATCATGGTCTCCACCAAAAAAGAAAAAATTATTATCGGCTGTATCTACATTCCTCCATCTTCCGACGCCCAGATATATAAAGACCACTACCTTGAAATCGAAACAATCCGAAGAAAATTTCCTGGCTCAACCATGATATTGACAGGTGACTATAATCTGCCAAATGTCACATGGGACATAGACAACAGTAAAACTTCTTGCACCGACAACATCAACCACGGTTCTCATGAGATTATCGAGATGTCAAATTTTCTAAATCTACGGCAGTTAAACTATGTATACAATATTAATTCTCGCCTTCTTGACTTAGTATTTTTCAATTCCTTATTTGTTCAAGTATCCGCATCTACCGAATCTATCCTCCCAATCGACAAATACCACCCTCCTCTTACTATTGAATGCAACAGTTCTATAACAAGAAAAAATCCATCTGCATCAACAAAATTGAATTTCTTCAAAGCTGATTATAACCAAATCACAAATCTTTTATTTTCAACTGACTGGAACTTTTTAGTCTTTGAAGAAAACATCAATGAAATGGTTGATAAATTTTACTTAATTCTTAATAATTCTATTGATTTGTTTGTACCCATTTCAAAAATTTATGTTCATAGCTACCCAAAATGGTTCAGTAACGATCTCATTAAAACAATTAGAGACAAAAAAATTGCTCATAAAATTTATAAATCATCACGTGATCCCAAAGATTACGCAAAATTTTGTGAACTCAGAAAGACCGCCAAAAATATGTCCATGTTATGTTATAAAAAGTGCATTGACAACTGTGAACAATTGGCTCTTGCCAACCCTCAGAACATTTATAAATTTTCAAAAATGCTTAATAACAACGACTCCGGTATTCCCTCTAACATGTATTTAGATAACAAAATGGCCGATAATCCCCAAGAAGTTGTTAATCTGTTTGCCGAATTCTTCAGCAAAGTCTATGAATCAACAAACAACTCCCCATTGATCAATGCCACAACATCCAATTATAACCAGATCGACTTCAATCAGTGCAAATTTGAAGAAAGCGACATTAGAACCAAATTAAAATCTCTCGTCCTAAACAAATCGGCTGGCCCTGATAACATTCCTCCAATCTTTTTATCGAAATGCTTATCAGTTTTAACTTATCCTCTTACTAAAATCTTTAACTTGTCTATAAAAACTGGCACCTTTCCGGAAAAGTGGAAAACAAGCTTTGTGTCTCCTATTTTTAAGAAAGGTGATAAATCTGATGTATCTAACTATAGACCCATATGTATTCAGTCGACAATCCCTAAAATATTCGAATCTGTACTGCTCTCTAAACTTTCGCCTGAGATTAATAAAGTTATATCACATCTACAACACGGTTTCATGGCAAACAGGTCTACTCTTACGAATCTCATGATCTATCAGGAAAAATTGTTTAATAGTATGCACAATCATCTTCAAACTGACGTAGTATACACCGACTTTAGTAAGGCTTTCGACAAAGTCTCACACAAAATTCTCATACATAAATTAAGATCCCTAGGAATAACGGGGAATATTTTGAAATGGTTTGAAAGTTATCTACACAAAAGAAAAATATCAGTCAAACTAAATTCACACTTTTCAAATCAGTTCGAAATATTCACCGGAGTTCCACAGGGGTCACATCTGGGCCCAGTGTTATTTTCCTTATTTATAAATGACATAACTACCATCTTTGAAGGAGTTATGATACTCTTATTTGCGGATGACCTTAAAATATATAAAACAATTACGAATCTTAACGACTGCTGTATATTACAATCAAATCTAGTGAGGTTACAAGAGTGGTGCGCCCTTAATGAACTGTTCCTCAATATTGAAAAATGCCAAACAATTACTTTTGCACGAATCAAAAATCCCATTAATTTTCAATATAGCATCAACAACATTTTCCTGAAAAGAGTAGATCAAATAAAGGACCTCGGTATTATATTTGATAGTAAATTAACTTTAATCCTCACATTAATGTAATAACTAACAAGGCCATGAAAAGTCTGGGGTTCATCCTGAGGACGGTTAAAGAATTTAAATCACTAAATTCGTTTAAATTGCTGTACACTGGGCTGGTGAGATCAAATTTAGAATACAATTCAACCATCTGGGCTCCATTATATAAGACACACCAACTAAGAATTGAAAGAGTACAGCATAAGTTCTTAAGATTTATTAATTATAAACTCGGTATACCTGTCGAAGATCTAAATTATGTATATTTAATGGAATTACTTAATATAAGCGATTTAGCGTCAAGGCGCATAGCGAGCGATTTAGTTTGTCTTTTTAATATTTCGAATGGCAGACTGGATGCCCTTGATTTAATCAGTAAAATTCATGTGAGAATACCCACGCGCGATACTCGCTCTAATGCGATTTACCTTGTAACTAATTCTGCTAGTAATTATTTTGTTAACTCTCCTCTGCAAAGACTTCATATACTCGGAAATAAATATTCCTCTATAGACGTTTATCGTCATCAATCGATGTCAAAATTTAAACTCAGTGTATTAGAACAATTAAAATAAATCTATTAATATCATGCACTATATAGCACCTTAATCGAAATATTATGGTAGCTATGTTTCGATAAACACGTAATAAATACTTTAAAATAGTTTGCTAATTACAAACATAAATATTGACAATCCTATCGTATTTCCCTCTATAATTAAAATAACAATCTCACATTAATTTACTTACCATATATTCTATGTTACCTGCTTTGTGTCAACTATTATATTTGGTGTTATCTGTATTTTGCATATCTTATATCTTATGTTATCTTTATTTTGTTTCTTATGTTTTTATTATGTTTATATTATATTATGTTATTTCTTATATTTTTCCAAAAACATGTACTGCACTATATGTAAAAGCCCTATGGGCGTTTAAATAAATAAATAAATAAAATAAATAAATAAACAAAAAATGTAATATAAATGATAAACAATAAATATTATATAAATGATAAAAATTTACAATATTAGATATAATTTATGTATGAAATTATCCACATGATTTTTTTACGCATTGAACTATAATGTATAATAAATTATGTCAAACATGATATTATCACTGAATTAAAACACGAATTCAGAACATATTTCCGTTTCATATCTCAACCAATAGGAGCCTTGAAAAGTGAATCATAATCAAAGCGGCCAATGAGCGCAGTTTGACGCTTCTTAGGTACTGTAATGTGTCATTTCCGTTTCATCCTAGTTTCAAATCACAACGAGGCTAAAAAAGTTTCACTTAAAAAATTCTTTCTATTGAGAAACTTCTTAGAGAATGTAATCATTAATTTAATGCTAGCATGATTTCAGCACTGCATTAATTCAATGCGAGTTACTCCGACGAAACGCAAACACTGCAAGCTGCAAGAATTTAAGTCAAGGCGTTTCACAAATAAAGATCGTTATCAGCACTATCTTAGGAAATGGTCTAGTTTGAGAAATTCATTAATTATATGTGTAAGCCATGCCAATTTTTTGTGTCAAACTGAGAAACAAAATTATCCCTAGGGATAGTACCTCATTAGAGATAATTTAATCATACGATCAAATACGATTGATATGCCAAAAGTATTACCGTGATTTTCTTTTGGGTTTTTTTTGAAGTGCTGTACTTCCTTTTTCTTTGTTCTTTTTGTTTCGGACAGCGTTGCAGTGTCCATTATCAGATTGGATTTGTTTCTAAAGTCCTGTTCGGGAAGACCAAAGCGCAACGAGCACGCTTATATACGTTAATTATGGAAGAAATCGTAATCCACAAAACCCCATCAACGAAGGCCTCCGTAGTCCAGAGGTAAGACTCTTGACTTACAATCCGGAGGTCGCGGGTTCGAACCCGGCGTGCGCAAATAAATTTTATTTGGTAATTTGTGTTATTTAACGATTTATTAATTAAAAATAATAAATAGTATGTTTGCGGCACGTTCCAGAGTGAAAGATACTCTCAGCATCGCCCTGGTGTAAGACCACCATTCAGAAATGAAAAGTTACTTGAAATGGCTTTGGCCGTGTTTGGTGACCAGATCTGAATAGCCAGGTACTTCTCGACCTTCCTTTTCCTACCTACTTCCCCTACCCGCTACCTTCAGCCTCACAACATACCCCGATTGGGGATGCTTTAGTCTCACTGGCTCCAGAAGAGAGCAGTTGGGACTCTTGTGCGGTATTAACCGTAAAAAAAAATGTTGATAGGGGCTACGGTACTTGACGGCTACACCAAAACAAGCACCGAAAATCACATTATTTTAACTAATTATTAAGCTGAAATAACAGTACTAAAATCATTAAACAAAGTCCTCAATAACCTAGGAATCTATGTAACTGGCCCATAATGATACATTAAACTTGAAAATGTGATGAATTATTCAAAATCTATGAAACAACCCGTCCTAAAAAGGAGTAAGTGAGCGAAGGGAGAGAAAAATTAGTTACAATTGTCACGAAGACACGGAAAAGCGCCGCAGGCGAAATTATTCCGTTGTGTCTCCAATTGAACCATCAATTGGAAGAAGGGAATAAAGGCCACTTTTTGACATATTCAGTTTTCTACACTTTTACATTCTTTAGACGTAGCGCTTAATTGTGAGTTCGAAGAAAGGAACAAAACCATTCGCTTCGTATAGATTCACGCGGCCATAAAAATAGTTAGTTGGAAGAAGGAACCAAATACACAAAAAGTACAAGATACGAAACAAAATAGTTAGTTGGAAGAAGGAAAAAAATACATACAAAAAATTATCCAGTATATTCCTGACTAATACAAAGACTTTTACGATATTATTCTGACCTGGCCAACTACAAGATCCGAAAGTGAAGAAATAGATGAATAATAGAGTGTCCTTACGTTTTTTCTAATAAATAATATTTTTTTGTCATTATATTGTCTATTATTTCTAATTATTTTGTATGTATATGATAAATTGGAAGAAGGGAATAAATCCAACACATTTACATATACTTTTATTTTGTTTTATTTTTTTATTTTTTATTAGTATCTTTAGCAAAATTTGTACATAATGTATTTATAAATTGTATTATATTAAGGTATTATAAAGTTTTTTTTTTCACAGTCCTCCTCACTAGGGTTCCCTGTTCTGAGGCGGCCTGTAGTTTTTCCACATTTGTATTTAGTATCCAGTTGTCTTTACATGGTCTTCAGTATGTTTGATAGTTCATTTTCACTTTGTTCTCTCAACCATATTTTTACTTTTGTTTTAAATTTATTTATTTCTGTTATTTTTTTGTTTGAGTTGGTAGAGCGTTGTATAGTTTTGTCGCATTGAATTTCATATTTCTTTGTCCAAAAGATGTTTTCAAACTGGCTGTAGCTAGAATATTTTGGTTTATTGCCCTGGTTGTGTATCTATGTTGGACAGTGGAGTATTAGTAATTGATTAATTAGTAATTAGTATTAGTAATTGAATATTATATATTTCAGCCTATTAGTAAATAAATCAGAATTAATGTTTTCTTCATTATCATTGATATCACAAGAGCCTATAAGTTGAAAGTAAAACGATATAAAGTTTTTTTAAAAATAATATCTCCATTCTCATTTTTTGGATTTATTCCCTTCTTCCAATTGGTGGTTCAATTGGGGTAGGCGAATTATTACTTTCACAAAAGCCGAAAAATTTTCTAGGTCGAATAAGAACCAGGCCAAACCAGAAATGCTTTGGATTTTTATTTTTCGGAGTCTACTATATTTAGATGAAAATCCTTTAGTACTGTTGTTTTAAATAAAAACATATTACTTGTAAGGTTTTTCCACGAACAATGTTGAAGTGAGCTACAAACCCAAGGTAATTAGGTTAGCCTACTGCAATTACCAAAATATTTAGAAATTCGACAGTCTAAAACATAGTAACAAATGTAATTAATATAATTGATTAAAATCCTTTATACCACCCCGCTTCCCCTCCCTCATACGTTGTGTATATAAACCGTAGACTAAGAATAATTTTTACCAGTCTGAAGATGGCTCTAGCGAGCTGAAACCAGTTACGGTCAATAAACTTAAAGTGGAAAAAAGTTTTATATTTGTTTTTATTATAATATATTATAATGGAATTCCACCATGAATTGTCAGTTTCAAAAATAGAAATATTAAAAACATATTGGCTTAACCAGATAGAAGATGATTGGATTGATGTAAGCAACCTGACGTCTTGAGATCCAACCACTGCTAGCTAAGTCTTCCATCATTGCACAAGCAAATTTTCCGTTTCCGCTGACAAAAAAGTTCGTTTCATTGTTTTCCGATTCCAGTGTCCTCAATGTGTACCATTTTCAAATCATAAGTCTAGATATTTTGACTGTAATACACACCAATCTGCCTGGCGTAGTTTGTTACACACAAATCCGCCATGGCAAGGGAGGTTGAATTCACCCGAGGAGGTCTTCATTCAGCAAGTTAAGATTAAGATAAAATTAAAGTAACATTAAGATCTTGGTAAAGTATTATGGTAGATAAAAATCTAATGTAAATTACAAAAAATAAGAGGTTAAAATATATTGCGAACATAAGCAGTTTTTTGCTAGCGAAGTTGGCAAAGTGTTGTTTAAGAATAAGGTAATATTATTCAGGTAATGTTGGTAATTATGGCTACAGGCTACGCGATACTCATTTCTGTAAGTAGAAACTTACACTGGTTTGCATATTAAAAATATGCTAATTAGAAGCCAACGAATCTGCGGATAACACTGACAAATTATACTAGATGAGCTCCCCCAGGTGTCCTAGCATGGTCGATAAGGATTAATAAGATAACTTTCGGTAACTTCTCATCGTTCTCTAGGACAACTGCAGATCGCTAACGTACAAAAAACACTTGACGTCGAATAAATTAAGAACACTTCGATACAGCTTTGTTATAAATAAAAACGGTAATGAAAAGAAAAATTATATGTAACTTTTAGTAAGAGCACTATTCTTTTGATAGCGCTTACAAAACTCATCATTATGGAGAACTTCTGGTATCGTTATTACCAACCTTACAAATTATATGTCAATATTGTTGGGTACCTACTCCATGAATTCAACCTTATATAATATACCCTTTTTTAGAACATTAGATATAAAGCCACGTCGAAACTTGCACCTTCACCCTTCAGGTTCAAAAGCAACCCTCATTAGTGATAGGAAATGCGCGCAGGTATTGGTGAGGTCTGCCATTGTCATTTTGAAATATGAGGTCTGCTATTTTTACTCACACATTCACAAGAAATGTACAACCATTATATTTATTTATTTTCCTTCTCTCCCACAAATCATTTTCTTTCTCCGAATTTCTTCCGTTCATTTCTGGCATTATATTTTAATAATAAAATCATGTTTTATAAATTCGAAACGTTTGCAAAGTTGGTACAATCTTTGAAAGTTTCAACTTAAATTTGTAAAAAAGTAAAAGTAATGACGGCAACAAATCGACGTCTTTAAAGAACATGCAAAGATTTTTGTTACTTCGGAGTTCCGGCATTTTTGCAATAAATCTAAACTCTTTCATTTTAACCTTTTAAAAAGATCTTCCACAATGTTTATTCCAACAAATTTGTAAAATATTTCATTATAATAAAAGTTTCAGGAATTCCTTTAGCGTAACTCTCAAGGATTTTTTTTTTACTTTTATTAACTTTGAGTTGACATTTTTGGGGCAATTTTTAAAAGTCTAATTCGACTTGGCAGCGCCCTTGGCTACGCCCTTGTATTGAATTTTGAAATATTCTGAAGTGTTAATTCTGCCCTGGCTAGGAATTGAAAATGTTTATACAACACAACGCAATGGAACCGTCATTTTTACTAACACAAGTGCATTATTGACATCGAAAATTTGTTTTCTTGCCGTTATTTAGAGGTGTGTGTAGTTCCGTTGAGTAGTTCTGGGGGATTTAGAGGGCTTTTGCATAATACGTTAAACACGCCAAACGCGCCACCAATATTTACACACGGTTGGCATTTGTCTTAAGAGTCGTTTCCACGACTCGTTCTTGAGTTCAACTGCTCTGTTGTCGAATGATTTGCCAGCCTCTGTATTTCCTCCATCCTAAGACTCTTTAAGATCCACTTTCACTCCTTCATATCCTCAAAAAGACTCTCCCCACAGCATCCCCCAAGATAGCATAGACCCTGGAGAAAAATATTTTTCCTCAAGGTCCGCTGTGTGGAGTTAATGTAAAAAAGTAGTTTTTTTTTTTTTAAAGAAAGACAAACATTCCCGGGTTACGAATAACCCAACAATGTTTGAAAATCTCCTACTACCACCACAGAAAGCCGAAAATGTTGCTTGTGTTGTGATGTAGGACTTAGCCAGCCGAGGAATCGAACACGGGACGCCCGGGTGGGACCCAAACGCGATGCCCACTCAACCACTGACTGGTCAATAGATACTGCATATATGCCCACTAAAAGAAGGAAAAATATAATATTATAGAAGGCAATCTGCCTAGCTAGGAACTATGTTGACCTACAAGACATAATAACACTTGTACACATTTTTAATATTTACAGTTATCTTGAAATATATTATTATGTTATTATGTTATTTTGCTATTAATTGTATATAATGTAATATAATAAATAAATAAATAAATAAATATTCAGATTTATTTGATTATTGATACGAATTTATTTTTTATTGGTAAATTAAAAATTCACTAGATTTGTAAATGTAGAATTATCAAGATACACATTTTAATCGGAAACTTAGCAATTTTTGAGTTTTTTCTTTTTTGGATCATGTGCTTACGAAAAGAGTGACTTACATATTTTTTCTGTATGAACGTGATGAAATTTTATGCTGCTTTGCTACTCAACAAAGGTTGTAAAAAATAAATCAGATTTTTATGTGTTGCCGTACCTTTGAGAGTCTAACGGTAGCTGAAATAAGCACCTCTGAGATTTTTCATGTAGGTGACTTTAATATTCAAGTCTTCATAATTTATGGGAGGGTTACGTTATAATATATTTTTTAGTATATTTTATTTAACTATAAAATTCTTACATCTTATATCTAGTGTATATTTATTCTAAAACCACTATAATAATATTCTAATACCTACGTACTAATAATACTGGGTATTAGTAATACAAATGTTAACGTTACCGTTTCAAAAGAATGTGTTTTTCGAACGAAGTGATTTGATTTTAGTGTTTTCTGCATACAATAGGCAGAAACTTTATTAAAAAATATTTTATTTAACCAAAATAAATACACATCTGAATACACCACTGCCGGACAGTAAGCTGCACTGCACTGCAGGACAATAAGCCAAAATATACTTCCAGTTTGAAAATATCTTTTGAACAGAGAAATATTAAATTCTATACGAAGCTACACAACGCTCTACCAAATCAAACAAAAAATACCGGAATTGAATATATTTAAAACCAAAGTAAAGACATGGCTGAGAGAACAAAGTGATAATCAACTTACAAATATTAATAATTAAATTAATTATTTTTAAATCTTAAAACTAAATACAAAAGTTAAAAAAAAAACTGTAGGCCGTTTCAGAACAGGAAACCCTAGTGAGGAGGACTGTGAAAAATAATGAATTTGTACTTTACACCTACATCATGTAACAAAATATGCCATTGGAATTGGATTTTTGTGACTTTTTTCTATTGTTGAACAAAAAGCGTTGAACTCAAAAACTGATGATTTTGATGAACAGAAAGTCATAAGATATTTAACAGAAAATCTATGATATTTAACGGAAAATCTATCACATTTAACAGAAAACCTAGGAAATTTAACACAAAATCTATGATATTTAACAGAAAATCTATGATAATTGACAGAAAATTTATGATATTTGAGCTCACTCGAGACCACGTTCTTTACAATGGAACACTTATTATTATTTATTAATTACTTTATTTTTTTCCATTTTACTTCTTTCTTTCTTAAAATTAACTGTTATAATATGTATAACTAATGGAACTAGTGGGTGTGCACTATACAACTCACATCCTGAAGTAAAACATTGTTATTTTTATTATTATTACTAACATATTCCGATAAGTAAGCCCCAAACAGCCTTTTCCCAATAGAACGGGTAAAATAATAAAATTTATCAGGGTGAAAATATTTTGTTTTGAAAAATAACAAGAAATATTATTTAATTAAATAAAGACAATATAAGCGAAACTCAATAAAAAATCTGAAAACAGAAAAATCAGAAAAAGATATTGACACCTCTGGGACTCGAACCCAGGATCTCTCGCTTTACGCGCTAATATTGTCTTCATTTAATTAAATATTACAATTTGAGGTTTTACTCATAAAGTTAAAATAAAAATTAAAGAAATATTATCAGCATGTGATGAATTGGATCATTGATGAATATTATCATAGCATATCACTACAATGGTGATGCATTGGACACCTACTTCAAATATCTAAATTCTATAGTATTTTTTTAATAACTTAATACTTTAGGGATTTTTTGTGAGAAGATATAGGTAGCTATTATCAGAAACGTATTACATTAAAAAGCTTTGGGTATATTTAGTTATCTGCTGACAATTGAGCTGTAGGTACCTTTCGCAATCCGCAGATTCAATGAAGGCAGCGCGAGGAGCCGTGAATTCTACTAAACAGTTATCTCTAACCATTATTTAAGATAAGGCTGATAATCTCGCTACAATTTAGATCACGGGCATTACATATAAGCTCCAGATATAAACCACTGAGATCTGTAGTTAGATGTGTCAAAGATTTGGCACAATCTAAAAGGTAAGAAGACATCAATTATTAACACCTCGACATATTAAAAAAATCCGGTAGAAGAATTGTTTCCGACTTTTTTGTGAAAATTTATAAAATTTCTAATCCTGGTTAATAATAGACAGATAAAATAATACTGCTGATGGACAATAAAAATCTGTACGAAACTTGCCATAAAGCGGGAGGAGTAAATACTTTTGTTCGCGATAAATTAATTTACATCCAGTGAAATGTTTAAAAAATTATAATACCCAATTAAAATAAATGAATTGCAAACGATCAATGATAGTTTTTTTTAATCATTGAAGACGATGTTAGTGACTCTGAAACGAAAATTTGAAACAGAAAAATTAGAAAAATATTCGATTTCTTCTAGGAAGGTCGCTTCTTCTATGTTGAAACGTTGTTTGTTTAATTTGTATCATTTTAGGTTTCTCACAAACATTACACTTATTATTACACTATACACTTATTATTACACTATACACTTACTGTTGCACTGCTGTATGCTGTATGCACATTTTGTGCAAGCTGTTGAGACAAATTTTAATCATGTTTTTGCTTGCCCACTGTTTGTTCTTTCTAGGTACAATAATAAAATATATTTTACTATATTACCCACGCACGGGCTGCGCCTTAGTGGGTTCTCATTATTCTTATTATTTTCATAATATTGTAAATTTCAAATGTAAAATTTGAGAAAAATAAAGAAAAAAAAAATTTAAGCTACTTGCCGGGGCTCTGCTCTAACCACTGAGCTAATTTTACAATCATAACTTCGACTAAGAACTACCAATATTATCTTAATTTTCTTAAAGAAAGCAATGTACTATTGGATACTATATTTAGTTATGATTGCAAGATTCTTCCCGAACCAAATGCAACGAAGATAATGTCTCGGATAAATATAAATATCCATTTAAAAAAAAATTACAATAAAATAACTTTGTTTGAATACCACTTTATTATATTAACCAACCAGTTAAGTTCAACCTGACCCTTTTCAGGGATGTATGAAAACATATTAAATAAATTGCAGGGTATTTAAAGGTAAAATAAAAGAGGGAGAGCGAACATCAACTTTGATGGATGATGAGAGGGAGGTTCGTGAGAGAGAGGGAAGGGAAATATGTTTAAAATGGGGCTATTTGACTAATCTTATTGTTTATTAAATAAATTGGTTTTATTTATATTTAATGGGTTTTAAAAAATAATAAAGTGTTATTCAAATAAAATTATTTAATTGTAATTATTATAACCACAAAGTGTTTGCTGCATGTGAAAATTTTATATCCATTTTTATTTTAACGTGCGACATCTATTGACTTTTGTACGAGAGTCACTAATACAGTCTTCAAATAAATTTTAAAATTTGAGATTTTGCTCTTAAAAATATATTAAAAAATTTATTATGATAGTGCCCATATTGACTCTTGCGAGTTAAAATCTAGGGTAAACCACGCTTTAAACAGAAAACAAAGATTAAACAGCTGTCCGAAATTTTATAAAAGCTTAATTGGATGTAAAACATTTGTGAACAAAACTATTTTTTTCTATTATCTTTAAAATAATGAGTTCTGTCGGCCCCGTCACACACGACCAAAACTAAATCCCACTAATGGCCTACTCGCTCTGCGCGGTACCTACTCAGTGTAGTAGGTACCTGCCTACTCGATTTTGTTTTTTTTTTACATTAGCTCCACACAAGAGGCCCCGAGGAAAAAAATTCCCTCAGGCCCTACCTCATCTTTGGAGATGCTGTGTGGAGAGTCTTTTTAGGGAAAGGAAGGGTAATAAGTTCTTGAAAGAAAAAAGAGATGGGGAGGAATCAATGAGTTGATTGATTGAGGAGTCAATGTGTTCAGCAGTGACGGACGTGTGAATCCATCCCATCCACGGCGGTGCAAGGCGATAGGCCGAGAGAGTCCGGGTGGGGAGTTCGAAATTCAAATTCTGGAGAACGCAAGCAAACTTTATTTAATTCATTTGTGTTGTTAGTGTGTTTTTTTTATATGAATGCCGCACAAGAGTCCCAACTGCTGCCGTCTGGAGCCAGTAAGACTATGGCATTCCCAATTGGATATGTTGTCAAGCTGAAGGTAGTGAGGAGGGGAAAGAGGTCAGGGAGAGGAAAGTGGGAAGGACCTGGCTATCCAGTTCTGGTCACCAAACACGGCTTAAGCCATTTCAAGCAACGTTTCAATTCTGAATAATGGTCTTACACAAGGGCGATACTGGGAGTATCATCCACTCTGGAACGTGCCGCAAATATACTACATTTTATTTTAAATTAATAAATCATGAAATAACAAAAATTAATCAATTAAAATTTATTAGGCACGCCGGGATTCGATCCCGCGACCTTCGGAATGCGAGTCAAGAGCCTTACCGCTGGACTGCGCCTGCCGTGTTGTGTCACAAAATTAACCTTAAAAAATATTATTGTATAATAAAGTGTATTTGCGGTAAGTAAGTTTGTGGAAAATACTCTTAGTATCGCTTTGATGAAAGACCTCCATTCTGAGTTGAAATGTGGCTTGAAATTCCTTTAGCCGTGTTTTGTGACCGGATTACCTCCGTCTCATCACTACCTCTATCCTCCCAATAAACCCCAAATAGGGATGCCATAGACTCACTGGCTCTAGGAGGTTGGGAGAAATCAGGACTCCAAAATTCAAATTTCATCATCCCAGTTTCACATAATATTTTGACCTTTAGCCGTGTATTTGCGGGTGTGCGATTCAACAGCTAAAAAAAAACACATTGCCAGGAATAAAAAAACTCCACAAGTATATTAGTTTCATACAAAATATTATTTTTGCTTGTGCAAGCGGAAAGGGTTGTACCTACAACAAATGTACAGTGTGAACGAAATTCGATTTTTCATTGAAACCCATAAAAGCGAGTGTTCACCGGGTGTCGCTCAGGCGGCATTGTTTATTCGTCGACGATCTACGAAAACAAACTCGTAAAAAAATTCTAAATTCCTTTGTATCGACGTAAGTAGTACATAACGCAAATTTATTAAATCGTAAAACGGTTCTTATTAGCTTCCCGCGTACCACTTTGGGTCTGGTAAGTGTGCGAAATTTTGAGAATCTTTCCGCATATTCTTTCACATCACAGGAGACCACCAGTTACGCTGCTTTGTGCTTATACTTAAAAGGGATAAATATTATTAAAATGGTGTTTAAAAATAATATCTACAAAGCATGTTCTGTTTTTTAAGGGTAAGAAAATGAAATTCACGTGGTAGTGATATGGATTTCTGAAAAATTGACTAAAACCGTTGGGCTCATTTTTCACAATTAATTTAAAACAGTTTTATATCTGTCAAATACGTGGACTTCAAAAAGTTTTCTTGTATTAAAAAAAACCTTCGTAATCTATCAATGTGTTCACAAATATGAGCATTAAAAGATTCGAAGTACCTCTTCTAGGTGAATCAAAAAACTCCTGAGGGAGAAGATTTTTAATTCCAAGTTCTTTAAATTGTATCTAGAAGACTAAACTGTAATAGCTTCATTAACAAATTGTTACTTTAGTAAAATTATAATTTACCTTTATAATTTCCCAGGAGTTAGACTAAGCAAGACTAACCTAGATGGAACGATTAGAAATGAAGTTGAACTATGTACATTATATGGTTAAGTGGAATATCTCATTATAAAATTAAATTGTTCGTTAAAACCGAAAAATAATTACATTTACAATTAAATTAACGTGCTAATTTAATAGCAAAAAATGCTACATTGGGATATTGCAACTTCAAGAAAATTATTATGAATATTCCTGACGATTATTTATGTGGACACAATATTTTTATTTTTTGTATATGGACTGGAACTAATAGGCAATTAAATATTTTCTTAAATTTCAATAATAAACTCAAAAAAAAAGTAAATTTACCCTAGAAATTGGAAAAAATTGTAGTTAAAATTTTTTGGATTTAAGTATTTCTATTGTCAATAATAAATTTGAATTTAACATTTTTCGTAAAGATACATATACAGATATCATTATACATGAAACTTCTAATCATCCATTTTCACAAAAATTAGCAGCTTTTCATACCTTGCTAAGTAGATTAATTAATGTTCCCTTATCTTTGAGTAATTTTAAAACAGAATTAAATACTATAAAAAAATTGCAATCAATAACGGTTATACTTCACAATTAATAGATAATATGTTAAACAAAAAATATAAGAAAAAGTTTTTTAGATCTTTTGTTTATCCACACGTAGTTGACAAGAATAATAATTGGAGAAAAATTGTATTTTTAAATAATAACACTTCAAATTTGATAATTAAAAACATGCCAGATAATATCCAACCAGCTTTTTACGCCAATAACAAATTAAAAAATTATATATTAAATAACAAGGACAAAGGTGTTTTTTTGAACAAATCTGGGGCTTCTAAATTAATTTGTAATGATTGTAACTTTTTTATATTGGGAAGACTTCTAGAAATTTTAACATTAGAGTTAAGGAACATCTAAGATGTTTAAATAATAATAATTATTCAGAATTTGCCAACCACATTTTGGAAACTGGTCATTCTTTTGAAATTAATAAAGGTTTAAAAATTTTACACACTAACCCAACGGGTATACAATAAGATAATTTAGAAATTTTAGAAATTAGGAAAAGTGTTAATAGTAAATTAAATATTATTAATAACCAAACGTTTTTTAAAAAAAGCCAAATATTAAAACTTATATTTGTTTTAAAAGATTTTTTATTATGTTAATGTAATTTTTGACCCATTCTAAAATAATTTTTATATTTTATTTAATATGATTGTTTTTTTAATTTTTTTTTTTTAATGATATTTGAAGTAATTAATCACCTCTCCTTTCTAATATTTTGTTTATGTTGTAATTTGTCTATACTTGTTTGTCTTTTGTTATTAACTTATTATCCTGACGAAGAAAACATAGTTTTCGAAACATGTTGATATTGTTAATTAAATAGTGGTGTACACAAAGTTATTTGTTTTCATTAAATTAACAATGACGCCACAAAGTGAATTTGCGAATTTCGAAGAAATGATTATTTATGATGTTATTCGATGAAATTTATGTCGTATCCAATTGTTCTCTGAGCGATGCGATGGGCTGATGCATTCACGAAGTCAATTGTGCAAACATTTTACTGGAGTCCATTTTTAATATGAAATCTTATCACTGTGGTGTACAACAGATCACCCATAAACATATATTTTATCTGTATTATTTAAAATTGAAATAATAATCAACAAAGCAGTGCTCATTAAGTGGAGGTGAATAATGAATTAATTTAATATAGCTGTTGTACAACACATCAATGTAGACGTGGGCCCCAGAAAGACCCCTGCAGTACGCTACAACTAAACGGAGATTCAGAAGATCTTTTACCTATTCAACGTGATTCTTTGAACTACGTCATTAATTCAGTTGAAAGACAAATAATTTCTTAATGTACGACACCTGATTGCGAAAGGCTGGTAAATAATTAATTTGTGCAAAAACCCTATTATATATCCAAAAGCATCAGGTGGTGTCCAAAGTCAAATGATACGGCTCGTAAAATCAATAAATTGCCAAACCTTTAGTACTCGTAGTTCATTAGGTGTTATTTCTGTTTGATCAACTTATCAGCAATATTAGTTTTAAGTAGAGTTTTGACATTATTGCTAAAGCATCGTCCATGGGAGCACGTCTTACAACTTATAAACCACTTTGGAACATGTGGTTTTAATGCCCACCCTGTTATGGTCCCTAATGGGGCGAGATAGTCACCATTTAAAACCATTGACATAGAAAACTGTATAAGCCACATGATAAATTAAAACATATTACGACAGATAAAAACAACATTTCTATAATTAATAAAAATGAGTGTGCCATTCATAAATCGAGCTTATACAATTGACAATATTATTTAATGTTTTTCGTATATTACGATGCATCAAAATCACCAATTTAAATCAATCTGTCAGTACGTGTTGTTTCTCGCGGTACGACGCATTGCTAGTAATTATTTAGCGCTGCAATAATACTATCAATAAGTGAAGCTTATTGATTCCACAGATCACTGAGCATAAACAGCATGCAGTGGTCTGATTGGTTTGAATCGAAATGAAATCAACATTGGAGATATTTAATTTATTATATTTGCAATCAGAAATTATCATGGTCAGTAAATTTTTTGGAATCAGAAATGAATGAATGTAGATTTTTTGAATAATCAGAAATGAATGAACAACCAGGAGGGGCAACTCCGTATGGCGGATAAAATCGAACAATCACGCGAATCCCACATGACATGTCTTCATTCAGTCGTCTCTACGCAGTGCAGTTAGTACTAGAGGTGGGTAAGTTCTGCATTTTGCCGGAGGCCTCCGAGGAGTGCTTCGTTTTAAAAGCACTCGAGTTCTAGGAGTGGGTCCCGGGTTCGAGTTCTTGGTTGCGGGCTGAGTAGGTACTGGGCACTGTTGCGGCGCACCGAGCCGGGACAAGAACTCGGAGCCGGCCCCGGATAGAACCCGCAGAAGAACTCGGACCCGACAGCGCGTGAGGACCCGCCCGCGGACTCGGGACTCGGTCGTTGCTCCCGTCGCGCCGGCCGGTAGACGCATTCAGGTTCTCGGTCCGGCTCTAAGTTCCACCGCGTTTGGGCCCAAGTCCGCGCTCCGGTGCGGATTCGAGCTTCACATCCGGGTGCGAGTTCACATGCGGATGTCAAGCGCTGGAAAGAGGCATTCGTTCGAGTTCTCTGGGAGTGGTTGGTTTGAAAAAGGATTGGGAGTGGGATCCGCTTCGCGCAAAGGACTCGAGTTCAAGAACCCACTCCGGCTGAACCTACTCATCGCTAGTTAGTACGCGACGCTCGCTTACTTTGGAGTGATTTTTTTTTTTACAATAGCTCCACTTCGGAAAATAAGTATTCCTTTAAGCACCAACGTCCTTTGGAAATGCTGTGTGGAGGGTCTTTTGAGGAAAGGAAGGAGAGGAAGTAGATTCATGTTTTTTACGAAATGAGGGGAGACAAGCAGTTTTATAATCATTTTTAAGCTATATTTATTAAGAATATCATTATGCCTGGATGGTATCCCCCCCTAATGGACCTCTGGAGACGGAAGACGGTCTAATATCCTCCATAAACGACTATTTGTTTAATTTATATAAATTTTATTTTTCACTCCATTTCCGTTTTTAATTTTTAGGATTGTTATGTAATTTTGTTTATTTGATCACACTGAAATATGAAATGTAGTGCGTTTTATATCCTGCGTACCTTCTGGAATAAATTAATGATTCGGACTTTCTCCAAGCCCCATCCGACACCGAGGGCTAAATACAAATTTAAACATCCTTATATATTATTTATTGTGTAAACTAATGTATTATTTTGGAATATTACGGAAAATCGTACCAGACTCAAACGTGTATTTGTATGCCCGAAACTAAACACTTCTTTTGCTCAACATCATTTTTCATACCAAGGAAAATACTTCTTTAACAACCTACCCATAGAAATCAGAATCATTAATAACAATATAAAATTATCGAACTCTATCTAAAATCATTTTAAAGAAATCAGCAACGGGAAGACTGCTTCCCCTATTTCCACATGAATGTAACACTAAAAATTATACTTGTTTTTACTCTTATGGAATGCATGTATGTCTTTTAGTTAAAAATTGCGATGTGTTTGTATTAACTGCACTAATTACTTATGTGAAACACGTGACTGTTTAAATGTATAAATAGAATGTAAACTCTTCTTCCATCCACAAGCAAATGTTTTTAATGGAAGACCAGTACTACTTTAATATGTACCATTTTTGAGATAAACAAATAAAAAAAATAAAAAATAAAAATTAATGTAATAACTTGCCAGTACACGCTCATTTTGTTATACTTTATTTGATGAAGATGTTCCTTTCCAAAAAAAAAACAATTTTTGCTTACGAAGTTCCCCCACTCTCCCTAAACGTAACTATAAATGTTTATTTTTATTTTTAACTTTATGAGTAAATCCTCAAATTATAATATTTATTTAATTTTTTATTTTTTTATTTTTTTTATTTTTTTAATTTATTTATTTATTTTATAAATCAACAATCCAGTCCCGCTAAGCCAATTGCAATTGGCTTGACAGCAGGTGCTTATAATTCCTTACAAATATATTTAAAGTTATAGTTTACATCTTTTATCTACAGTTAAACATTTTTTCATAGATTTTATCAAGTATCAAGTATCAAAATAAAAATTCTTTTTCCAATAACCAATTTTTCACCATATATTTAACCTTATTCATAGAATTATGTTGCTTTATATTGTCAGGTAATAAATTAAATATCTTCGGTATGTTGTATTCAAACGTTCTCTGTCCGTACTTATTATTGAATTTCGGAACTATTAACCCGTCGTTACGCGTGAATCTAGTGCTATATTTATGATCTAGTTTCTCTTTATGCTGCGGGGTAAATATATGCTGAATTATAATTTTATACATGAAGACAATACTGGCGAAACTCAGTCGAAAATCTGGATACAGAAATCAGATTGTCCCAGAAGTGCCAATATCTTTTTCTGATTTCTGTTTCCAGATTTTCGATCGAGTTTCCCTAGTATTGTCTTCATTTAATTAAAAAGTAAATATCAGTAATTTTGAAGAACTTGAACTAAAGGAATACTTTCCAAGAACTTGAAAATGAGGAGGACG
This sequence comes from Glyphotaelius pellucidus, assembly GCA_936435175.1. Classification (NCBI taxonomy): domain Eukaryota; kingdom Metazoa; phylum Arthropoda; class Insecta; order Trichoptera; family Limnephilidae; genus Glyphotaelius; species Glyphotaelius pellucidus. The sequence continues at coordinate 49,848,707 of OW386537.1, read as the reverse complement.
CTTTTGATACGACAAGGGCCAGTCCTATATAATCTAAATCAATGTGTCGGCTAATCCTGGCACTGTAAGACGAACTTCAGCTGACGTTGCTCACTTAGCGCGAGAGCCTTCGAAATTGACCACCTTCTCCAATGCGAAATTATGCGAGGACTGTTGAGGTTTACTTCAAAAACTACTATTATGATTTCATTGATGAACGAGGCAGCTATTTTTCTTCAGTTGTTGAAGATAAGCTCCGCTCCGCGCCAGCGCCGCGCCGCCCGTGAAACTTAATTGGACCTGGGCACCTATTACATTATGATTTTTTAAGGCATTTTATTTCCTCTTGGCAAGGAATGTGTCCAAAAGCAAAGTATTTTATTGGGGCCAAAAGTAAAAAAAAAAGTGAAAGTTTCTTTTGGATGCTTTTCAGCTGCTCCAGAGGAGATGTTACTTTTATGCATGAAGCTCTACCAACGATATAATAAAACGAAAAATGTTACAATGTTATCAAACATGCTAATTTCGGTTGTGGGTCTGTCTGTGGGTGATTGTAACTCTGGTTCAATGAATTCGGGTTTGTTTTGAATTTAAGTGTCATTTTCAAAATTGAAACTGATTTCTGCCAGAAAATTGTTCGAATTCTTTATTATTTGAAACGTGTATTTCTTTTAAAAATGATGAAATTTCGTGGGGTAAATCTTGTAAAGCAAAGTCAGATCTCGTGATTTTTCAAGGGTCAGCGCTTTGTATTTATTTATTTTCATTATAAAATAACTTCCTGTGTAACGGAATATTCTTTATTTTGGGTGCAATCAATTTGCAAGTATGACACGTTTCAATAATAGCAAGACAGTATAATAAACTTTACTAATAACTTTGTGGGTTCACTCCCAAAGGAAACCTTATTGTTTCCTCGACCGCTCGTTTTAACTTTTACCAAAAGGGTAACAACCAGTATATATTCGATCTAAGTTAGCTGAAATCACTTCAGTCCTGCCAGAGATGAGACGCGCGCACCTGAAGTTGCGCGGTAAGAGCCGGGAAGCAACTTAACTTGTTAAGTTGCTTCCCGGCTCTTACCGCCTTAACACGTGACATTATATCGGTCATCCCAGCTGTGAAATCCCTTTCATGGATGCGCGGGGTAAAAATTAACCAATAGCATCACTCGCTCTAATTAGTAAAAGACGAAGCGATTCGGAAATGGAAAAGTATCCGAGATCAAAGAAATAAACAATTTACACTCGGAAAAATGCTTAACAATTAGATGGTTTGTTACACCCATGATTTTTGATGGGTCTGCGCCAATATGAAATATTTCCATCTATAAGTTCATAATTCCACATTAAAAAACCTGTAATCTTATCGAAGTAATCGATATACAATCCACCGTGAAAGTATGGTGAAAGTAATTCGATAGTTTAATGACATTATCAGTTTCTCCGGAAAATGTTATTCTTACCTTTTACCCAATATGTGTGTAAGTGGGCCTCAGAGTTTTGTAGGAAAACCATTAAAACCGTTTTACTAAGGCCAGCTGCCTGTGATTGACGTTAATTGTAATCCTTGCTGTCAGGAGATGCTTCATATAACTTGAATGGGATATTGGAAAACGTGGGTATTTAGGATCGTTCCGAGTAAGATGGCTTGAAATCGATAGGGGTAGTTCCGTAATATAACGGATATGATATGTTATCATAACTTTAGTGACTTACTTATATCTCAAGATACAATCTACAACAAAGGTTCTCAATTAATGGGGTGAAGTTCCTTTTAAAACATAATATACAAATAATGTTATCGATGTTTTTAGCAAAACTAATTCGATATTTAGAAAACACCAACATAATTTTAAAGTATCAAAATATTATATTTAATAATTTAAGATTATCTTTTTTTCGTCTCAAACTATAAACCATTGTAAGCAATTATTGAATGCAACCATTTTTATGGCAGTGTACTAGTTAATTTTAAACTTTTGATTGCTAAAAGGATGCGGATATTAAAATCTATTTTTTTAAATAAAGTGATCCTTTATTTAGCACTTTAAGTCACAAAGCGATATTATTAGAAAGGTTCAAATCACGGAGTTTAGTTTGTAGGAAGTACGATGCTATCACAAACGTTACTTGAGAAAGAATGGCGGTTTAGTGTGAGTCTCAGCGTAGTTGCAAATATTGCCTGTATTTAAAATGAAATTACGATAAGGTGCTACAGTTTGTAACTGGTACGTACAAAATTTTAAACATTTTATGTAACCAATGCAAAAGCCTCAAGGGCATATAAAAAAATAAAACGAATAAAGACCGCCGGTGTTTCGAAATTGGACGAACGATTTGGTTTTTTAAGTCCTCAGTGGCAGAGCAGTAACATCTTTGGTTCTGGGTCTAGTTTGCACGGGCTCAAATCCTGACGTAAACTATGACTCAAAAAGGAAAAATTCATAGTTTGAATAAAATAAAACTTACATTTTTTAAGTTTTTAAATTTTGTCGAACTAAGCACTCTTTTTAATGAAATGAATTTGCTTAAACATTAAGGACGGGTTGTTTCAAAAAATTTGATGGATTCATCAAATATTTGATGTTAATTTTCACGTTCTGCGTAAGTTCTATTCAAGTTCTGTGATTATTTCAGTTTTGTGTAGCAGCTGTCCTATAACGATATAATAACAGAACTTGAATAGAACCTACACGGAACGTGAAAATCAACTTTAAATATTTGATGAATCCATCAAATTTTTTGAAACAACCCATCCTAAGACAGAAGGATTTTAACTGACCTGATATTTTTTATGTATAGAATTTTAACCACTGGAGCGACAGCGCAATTTAAAACTTTTTCTCCGATTGCTCCACATTTTTTGGTGATTTTTTTGAATATTTTCAAACCAAATTAAAAAAATCGTAAATCATAATTTTAATATGGAGAAATACAAACTGAACTTACATATGTAGCCAATGAATTCACCTGTCTTTACCGATTATCACATATTCGTATGGTTTATAATTTTTTTTTTATAAAATCGTAAACTTCTACTTAATTACTGGCAAAAAGCGCTCCAGTGGTTAAAGGATAAAGTTAATATTCGAGAATTGCTTGCTTCGATAAGCTTTCAGATTCCACTACGTAATTCAAGGTTTTGGAATTTATTTTAGGGCAGAAATTCTGAGACTAACTATGATATGTATTCCTCTTTGCCCAGAATACCAATGGAGGGAAATAATTATACAAATTATTAAATAAGTCAGTGAATATCTTCAATCACTAAGCAAATAGAAAATGTTGTTACTGAGCCAGTTCAGTTATGTATAATAAACACCGTATAATTTTTACTATTCATATTGTAAAAGCCCTTAAATAGGGCGTTAATAAATAATAAATGGATTAATAATTAAATGCTAAACCCACGCCTGGGATGATAACTTCTTCTCACTTCCAGATCAACAGTATACCCTTGGAAAACATAATATAAATTAAAAATATGAGTACTCGTATGTAAAGGTGAAAACAGGATAACTTCTTCTCACTTCCAGATCAACAGTATACCCTTGGAAAACATAATATAAATTAAAAATATGAGTACTCGTATGTAAAGGTGAAAACAGGATTTATTATCTAGTATGCCTGCGGTGCCAATTAGTTATTTCTCTTCTAATCAAGATCTTAATCTAGGTTATAAAATGGATAACGATACAAAAAGTGTTGGGGCCACTGATCTCTATATATACTTATGACAATATTGATATTGACTAAACAGACATTATATTGGTCGAAGCAAGATGCTTTCAAAAATAAAATAATCAAACACTTGATTTATTTTACATCGCTTTCGGCGTGATGATTTTCCATTGATGTGTTTTCGTAAAATAAGGAAATAAATTATTTTTAAATAGCTTCCTGGTTAAAAATAAAGTGAATATTGCCTTTTCCCTTCACGATTATTTTCGCCTGATGACTCGTGACTCACGTCATGACGCCCCCCTAATCGAGAGTGCATTAGTTCTCCCACTCCTGGTGGAGGCTGTGTAGATTTAAAAAGATTTGGGTCCCGTGCAAGAATTTTAACTACTCCCAACCGCCAGGAGCCAGTGCGTCTATGGCATCCCTAAATGGTATATGTTGTGAGGCTGAAGGTAGTGGGGAGTTCAGATCAGTTCTATTCAGATCTAATCTCCAAACACGATGAGATGCATTTCTCCATTTACATCGATTCCGAAAGGTGGTCTTCCACCAGAGTGATACCGAGAGTACCCACCACCGTGGAACGTGTCGCAAATGTATAATATATATATTTTTTAAATTTATTGATAAATTGAGAAATATCACAAATAAAACAAACAAAATTTATTACGCTACCGGGATTCGAACTCTTGATTTGATCGATCGTAACCACTCAACCACGGAGACCATCAAAAAAGGTATTTGAAAAAATAAAATTGCTCTGAAAGTTCACAAACAAATAATAATTGCGTTGCGAAATTAAATTGAAGAAAGGATTAAAGAAATTTAATTTTATTGATTAAAGAAAAATTTAAAATTTGCCTAAGATTAATAATTTATCATTAAATTATTCTTGAGAGTAAAGGCCTTTGCTCACGGAGAAATTGAAATGAAACCAGTTGTCAAGGCACCAAAACTTTTGCTTGTGTGGCAGTTGCTTTTCAGTTGCCTTGTTAATAGGTTGGCATGGTAGCGCTCACGAATTTTGAATTGCGTTGACAACTGGTTTCTTTTCAGTTTCTCCGTGAGCGAAGGCCTTATCAGTTACGGCACAATAAAATATTACCTATGCCCGTAATATTTGCAGAAAATCCTAGACTAATAAATTACCAATTTTCAATTCTTCCTTTCTATCTGAAATATTACAATGAATTATTTCCAGAACAAAGGTTCTCTATCAGCCGTGGGCTTCCTAAAATGATTTATTTATATTAGTATTATTTCACAATGTCTAGGATTTAGATTAATATTTTCAGGTTATAAATATCTTTAGGGGGGTAAAATACATTACAGATTCAATACTTTAAATTAACAATTTAATGAGGGATATAAATAATAATTTTCTCGGAGTTGCTATTCTCAAGACGCTGTCATAACCAAATGGTTACAGATATTAATTTGGATTTATTAAAAGTAATTTTTCACTTCCCTCCACACTTCGGGTAAATGAAAAGGAGTTTTCGTTTCTGAAGCAACACAAATGTATAAAGATTTTAAATGAATTTTGACTGAAAACGATTCTTAAATATTATTAATAAAAAAAGTTTCTGTTTGTCGCTTGCACAAAAAAAATCGAAAAAAAAGTTGCCTGAATCAAACTTAAGAGGAACGTAATATATGAAATACACACATTTTAATTTTACAAATTTCAATTTCAATAATTGAAATACACACATTTTAATTACACAAATTTCATAACGCCATAGCTTACGATTTTATACAGCCTATGTTACTCGCTGATAATGTAGCTTTCTATTGGTGAAAGAATTTTTAAAATCGGTTTAGGCGTGAAAGCGTAACAAACAAACACACTCGCTTTCGCATTTATAGTATTATAAGTATTGATATATTATGTAGGTACATTTCAAAGTAGGATCATGTTCGTTGGTCAAATGCATCGTAAAAATCTGTTGATCTCGATGTCTGCCGTGGGTTGTTACAATAGTTTGTCTAGTTTGTAGTTAGAAGTAAGATACATGATTGTAGATATATATTATAAATTTGTACAGCGCCCCTAAGATGATTTTTCACAAAATCCTTCTAGTATTATTATTATTAAGTTTGATTTTTTTGAGATTATCATCTTGACGGCCATCCATCACGTCGTTCCAGTTGAGTGGCATGACCTGTGACAGCGACGCTCACCATCGTAAATTACAGCAGAGATCAACGACAACAATAATTGATATCTGACTACTTCCTCACCTCAGCCGAGACAGCGACAAGCGGGCTGGCAGTGCGGGGTGACCGGTGCCTGGTAACCGGTGCCCGGTAACCGGTGACCACGATCGCTAACGAGCAGCCGCAGAGGCCTTTACCAAATCGGCAGTGACAAGTCACCGCTCAGCAACGACTGGCTTTGATTGTGGCTAGGCGCAATTAGAGAACTCCGGCCGACCAGTGGCGTAATGCCACCTAATTTTTTTCAGAAAAAAACTATTGAGCTAAATTGGATTAATGAACTGAAAACCATTCCTACCGGAAACAGCATAAATATATTTTTCTTAAAAATAATAAATAATAATAATTTTTGTTTGATTTCTATAGCGCCATTTTTGTGAGAAAATCACCTCAAGGGCGCTAAAATATACAACTCCTAAGAAAAACCAGTTATGGTGTTTGAAAGAGAGAGTACGAAAACAGTGTGTAATATAGTTGTTAATGATGAAAACTTGGAGCAGGTAGATGAGTTTGTGTATCTGGGTAGTTTACGAAAGATGGGAAGGCTGATAGAGATATTAAAAGAAGGGTAAATGCAGGTAACTTGCAGGACAGGATGCCGTTGGCGCTAATAACAAAACTGCCAAAAGAAGCGAAGCCAGCAGTCCAAAATGGAGTCCTGGTACCTACCCTGATGTACGAGTATGGCAGTGAGGCATGGAACTGGCATAGGAAGGATGAAAGTAGACCGAAAAATGCTGTTGAAATGAGATCCCTGAGGCGTATGTGTGGTAAAACCATGTATAATCGTGTGAGAAATTTGGAGATCCGCAAAGAATGCAAGGCTGATGTAAGCGTAAAGAGTAAGATTAAGAAAGGGACCCTCAGATGGTTTGGACGTGTAGAGCAAATTAATTAAGAAAGTAGTCGGGGACGCCCGAGGAAGACATGGCACGATCAAGTGAATCAGATAGACTCTCACTTGAGTCGGGCCATGTCAAAAGTCAGAATAATAGAAGAGTATGTATGAGACGATCTGTGAATGTGAGTGAAGCAAAGAGTGTGTGCCAGGACCGAGTTGTTTGGCGGTTCATCCTCTCTGCCTACCCCTGCGGAGAAACGGCGTGATGGTTAGTTAGTTAGTCTTTTAATTTTCTCATCTCATTTTTGTTGACATTGTTGTTGTTGTTGTTTGTCTAACGATTTCTTTATCTTCTTGTTTGTTCACATTGTCTATTATTGATTTATTCATCTTCATGTTTGTTGACATCGTCTATTGTTTTCCTCATCGTCACATTTGTTGACTATGTTGCGTTACTACTTTCACCCCCAAGAAATTGGTCGGCTGTGAAAATCATTTGCAAAGCAATCCGACGCAAATTTCATCATATCTGCTCCATTTATGAATATGTAATGACCAAGAAAAATGCAACCGCCAACTTGGTCCATTCTTTCCTCTCATGAACCTACTACATAAAGCCAACAAATTCTCTCTTAGGTGAGTTAAACTATCCACCCGATTTAATAAATTTTTTTTTTAATTAAAATTCAAGTTAACAAGAGACATTGTTTTCGAAATCTAAGATAATCTATAGTTTTTACAGACTAAAACTAAAATAAAATAAAAAATCTCCGCACGCCCTTGGTACCGAGCCTTAGGCAAACGAGCGTGACATGTGGCACTGCATCACTCTGCCTGCCGCCGCGGTCATACACTGTTGCGGTACATGCCTTTGTGTATTTCACGTTTGAATTTTACAGACATACTAAATTTCCAAAATAAGTATTCTCTTTCCAAGCGAATTTAACTTCATGTCATTGACAGGAGTTAAATTCCTTTGCAATATGGAATCGTTTTAAAAGCAACCTTTTGGTTATGGACACACTATCTATCTCATACTGTGAGCTCCACCAAAGTGAAATTAAGCTACCCAGAATACCGCGTACAAATAATAAGCTGGAAGCGACTGTGGGATTGAGATAAATTATAATTTATCAGAAGGTCTCCCTCAACCAGTCTCTCCTGATGCCACGCAGTGCGCGGGCAAACGTATCCGCCGCAAAGAATGAACCCGGACACCTCTGCTAAGTCATCAGACGTAGGGAACCACTTGGGACGACTTGTGGCAGGGATGTTGGTTATCCAATAAATGGAAGCGGTACCCATACCCTTTTCGCAAATTGATTAAGCATTTACATGCGCATAAAACAAATTTGCTGAACGAAATTAAAACCTGCCTATTTCTATTTTTGAAACCGACAATTCATGACGGAATTCCATTTAAAACATATTTAAAACTTATTTCCACTTTAATTTAAAATTAAAACCTGCCTCAAAACATGGTCGTAATGTTCAATGTTCATATCACAGAATACAACACAATACGCCGCGACTTTAAAATGGTGCCTCTCGTAAACACACAGAGTACAGAACTTTTCTGCATAGAAAGCCTCGAAAATGTGGGTACTCTTTGTTCACTTTGGACCACAAATATGAATTATAGCTAAATAATGTCTTCAGAACTTTGTAACAAAGAAAAGTTCTGTTGGCATAATTTTCTCCTCAAAGATGAACATTTGAAATTCTGCCTTAACCTTCCTCGGTTCTTCGGATCATTATGACCCGAAACTGAAATTTTACTGATCATAAAAGTCGTAATTATTACTATAGTTTATAACGACTTCATAAAAATTATTAATTATCCATTCACTATTAATTATCAAGTTAATTGTTAAGAAATATTGTTATATTAATTGTTAAGAAATTTAAGTTTTTTTTTTTAATCTTAAGTTCCTCGGGTCACTATGACCCGAAACTGAAATTTAACTGATCGTTAAAGTCGTAATTATCAATATAATTTATAATGATTTCATGACAATTATTAATTAGCCATTCAATTATTATCAGTATTGTAAAATTATTATTATTTTTTTTTACATGAACTTCACACAGGAAGCCCTTAGAAAAATAATTTACCTCAGGACCTACGTCATCCTTGGGGATGCTGTGTGGAGGGTTTAAAATTAAGGATAGAGTCTTAATAAGTTTTTTTTCTTTCTTAGGTTCCCCGGGTCAATAATAGCCGAGTATGAAAAAGATCCTCGGGTCAGAAATACCCGTGACTTGTAAATAAAAATGCTTTATTACAAAGATAAGGTTTCGAAGAATATATTTTTTTTTTTTATATGAAATACCGCACAAGAGTCTGAAGTCAAACTGCTCCCGTCTGGAGCCAGTGAGACTATGGCATCCCCAGTTGGGGTATGTTGTGAGGCTGAAGGTAGTGGGGAGAGGAAGGAGATAGGGAAGAGGAAGGTGAGGAAGTACCTGGCTATTCAGATCTGGTCACTAAACACGGCTAAAGCCATTTCAAGCAACGTTTCAATTCTGAATGGTGGTCTTACACCAGGGCGATACTGATAGTATCTTCCACTCTGGAACGTGCCGCAAATATACTATATATTATTTTAAATTAATAAATTGTGAAATAACACAAATTAATCAAATAAAATTTATTTGCGCACGCCGGGTTCGAACCCGCGACCTTCGGATTGTGAGTCGAGAGTCTTGCCTCGGGACCACGGAGGCCGTCATATACTAACACACTTGTACTCACACTTTATTTGTGATCTTTTTTAATTAAGAAATATGTACTGAAATTATTTAATTTAAAACCATTACTTCATTTTTTGAAATGGCCTTAAGTGTACGTAGTATTTGAGGAACTGATGAAGGTTAAATATGGTGACATCTTCGATCAATAATGGCTAGATAGGCCATACCTTACTAACTCGCCTTTGAAAAATGACCCCATGTAACATTAATTTCACAATACAACTCTTCTTCGTATTCCATCGCCTCGCTTAGAAAGCCCCGATAATATTTGCAAGTTCCCTACAGTATAAAACAGATCACAAAGTTCGTTCTCAAATCCCATTCTGTAGTTTATTCATTTATCAACCAATAAGATGCCTCAAATATCATACGTCACATGTTATGAAGATGAATTTAACAATCCTACTTGGTATAAACTAGCCGTACAAGTTCGTAAAGTCGCTTGAAGAAAGAACCTGAGAGCATTCATTGTGTGACAAGAAGTGTTGTTTTAGTTTGTATACAAACGTCAACAAATACGTCACGAAACCAAAGCAAAGGGCTGAATCAGGTAAAGGATAAATAAATAACAAGAAACATTTAAGCTTTCATTTTTAGTTTTTACATTCTGAATGTGTTCAGATGTTCAATGTACCTGTAGAACCAAAACAGGAAACGTGTACGTTTTTATTATTGGACAAAGGTTTTTTTTTTTTAGTAAAAAATATTTTTATAAAATAGTTAGTAGATAATCATCAAAAAAAGTTTGTGGCTTGACATTATAATTAAATGGAGTTATTTATTTATTATTGTATCAACTATTATTTTTAATTCTTCAGGACAGCTTTATTGTACACTAACCTAAATACAGATAGTAGGTACATTAAATTAATAGGAACTGAGGAAAAAAATTGGAAAGATGCTGTGTGAAGGGCCTTGATGGAAAGAAAGGAGAGGAAGCTCCGGGAAGGAAAAAAGGTATGAGGGCGGGTAGGAATCTGGGAATCAACGTCCAGATTGTCCTGGAGTATTGGACTTATGAATTTATTCCTCCAACCGCGGTGCCGATGGGTCGACAGGGCCCGGCTGGAGAGGTCTAAGTTACGTCTCCGCCAACCACTTTCTCCCACTCCCCCAACCACGATCCGTTCCGCCACGAAGTAGGTGAACAAACACATTCGCCGCCAAGACCTCGACAAACATCACCCCTTGAACGCAGGCACCTCTGCTAAGTCACCGAACGTAGTTAACCACTTGGAAAGACCCATTGCAGGTTTGTTAGTTATTCAATAAATGGTCAGCGGGGCGGCGGTTATAGGTTTCTCCCAACCACCTGGAAACAGTTAGACTATGGCATCCCCAATTGGGGATGTGAGGCTGATTGTAGTGGGGAGGGGAAGGAGATGGGTTAAAGCAGCGGTTGTCAACCTTTTACCTGCATACCCCTTAACTCTTACTACAAATTTGTTGTACCCTCTTTCTATCTTGTGTACCCCTTACCTATTGTACCCCATACCCTCTATTTATTCCTATCACGTGTAAAGAAATCACAATGGGGATTTTCGCAAACTATGAAAATCGTTAAAACGTGTAGAAGATTTAAAGATTATTATTCTGATTTTGATTATCGTACTTATACGTAATTTTAATATTTTCATTCATAATTATTGATTTAAAAAAATGATTTTTTTTTTTTAAAGTTTTCTTTATTCATTTAAATGTTTGTTACATGAATTTGATGATTTTTTGACCACCATGCTAGGCACATGCCTGTGTTGTGGTGGTCGATTTTCTATACAGTACTTTAACATATATGCAATATAAAAAATGTGCGAGAATATAAAAAAAAAATATAAAATAATATAATAAGAAAGAATATTATTGAATACAAAAGAATATACAATAATGTAAATGACTATGGAGTAATATGAAAAAGTAAAGAAAAATAAAGTAGAATATAGAAAAAAAATAATGTAGTACTAAAAGTGTAGAACATAGGAAGAACATGGGAGTTCAGAGAACATAGAACACAGGAATACTAAAAGTGTAAAGTAAAGAACACTAAAAGTGTAAAGAAAAGAAAGCATAGGTATACATGAAAAAAAATAAAAAGCATGTTATTATAAAATATATAAGATAAAGTATATACGGTAAAGTAAGTGCTATATAGTAAGCACATAATAAAAGGTTTTCATTTCAGTGGAAATCTATCTGTGCGTGGTTATATTTGTAGGTAAATTATTTTACAAATAAATTTTATTTTTTTTATCTAAAACCACACATTCCGAAACGATTCCAACTGGGCAATATCGACATAATACAACCCTGTTTAGCAGTCAGCCGGACATTACGCACACTTGTACAGTTTGTGACGCGTACCAACGCGTGTTTCAATATTGTGAACTAACACATCGACAATTTATCACGCGATGAATGCGTGCGTCGCGTTGACTTGATAATTATATCAAAATTAATAAGATTTGTAATAACTTACCGATGGAAAGGTAATACGCTATTGTTACTTTTGATGTCCAACGAATTGTAGCAACTATTAATTATACATTTAGGCATGTTAAAGTGTGTAAAGACCAACACACAAGAAACGAGAAGCCATTATGTTTTGAGCCTCTTCAATGTATTAGTGAACGGACCGGGCGAAGTGAAATGACGTCAGAAACTTTGCCTGACACTATTTAAAAATGTTACTTTTTTCACGTTAATGAATGCGGTGTCCAAAAGCTATCGGCAAGCCATATATTTTCTTTTGTATTCAAATAGCTAAATACATTTTCAAAATTAAAGTCCGCGGCGTGTACCTTGTATAATATTCGGAAGTGGGATATTTTTGTGTTTGAAAAAATTAAATCGGTCCGGACGACTGGGTCACAAATTAGTTACATTATAGACCAATAAAAGGTACAACACAAAGGACTATGCGATTTAAACGGTGCAAAAAAATGCACGCACTTTTTTATAAATGGGCCGTGAGCCAATTTTATTTGGTTTCTGGGGTCATTTTGAATTTCACAGGGCGCGTCTATCTTATACTTGGTCGATGGGTGACATAGCATATGTTTGTAAGGATAGAAAAAATACTTTGTTTAAAACACTTTATCAGATACAAAATCTACATGCGTAGTGAACAAGGTTCTCTTCATCGGGGTGTGTCGTGCAATCTGGGGCTCTAGCAAGGTGAAATCGATAACTTTACAATATCGGATCGTTAGGAGTAACATCCGATGATTTTCTATAGATATCCCTAGCACACTGTTGATAGCCGAACCGGTATTGTTGGGGAATAAATTAGAACTCGATATACGCTGGCAACACTGGCGGATGTGTCCATAAATTCACATTCATAAACGTCAAACGCTTAAGTAAGTAGTCAAATACGTAAAAATATGAATAATTTGGCAATGTTGAATTGAAATACAAACCTAAATATACATTGGTAGTCCGCATTTACTTTTTGACACTAGATGGGAGTTAATTGCTCAAGTAATCATTTCTTTGGTCATATTTCAGCCACTTTAGTTTATCAAAAATCGAACGGAATCATTTAGTCTTAATTAAATTATAAAGTCTTTAGATCGCGTAAATGACTTCTTTCAATACAAAAATCTTCGTTAGTTCAATGCGTTCATTAAATAAGCCAGTAATGTTGATTAACGAACGACATAATTCAAATAAATGCATATATTGACAGCTAACCGAAACTTGCCTGATACTAAAATCTGGGATAAAATTTGTTAATCGTCGGTTGGAATTTCTCTTACCAATTGTTGACCGTGATCGCAAATATTGCTAACTGACCATTTGAGTTGGATTTGAGCAATATAGTAGTAATTAGTAGGAGTAATTAAATTTGACTTCATGTTGACACGATTCCAATTACTAATATTTCAAAATTATTTACCTACTTTTTCGTATTTTTATCTGATCCACTAGATTTTTCTCCGGACCGAAATATTAGTTCTCTTTGATCTTTACTATATCATCTGCTGGGGCTTGTGTGGGTTTGATTTATTTAGCAGAACGGCGCGCAATTGCCGCTTTTGGTTATTCCGGGTTATGAACTTGATCGTTTTGGTTTTTTAAATTTAGCAAAATGATCTAGACGTGACAAATTCCCGTACTTTGGTCTCGTTTCTAGACTGAAGAAGTTAAAGGTTTGGATCATTTTTCATCTCTTTTCAGCCGCGGAGTGAGATTGAGCGGGAGAAGTGTTTGGAATTCCTACTGAGCTGTGAGTGATGCGGACACGCTGGAGTTTAAGGCAAAGTGATTTTTATGGATTATTTACGTGACGTTAAGAAAAAACTTGAAAGATGTCGTTGGAACAATTTACCCGAATTCTGGAAATCTGGGAATTGATTGTTAGAAATCTGTATGTGCGACAGTCTCATTGGCTCTAGATGGTTTGAACTCTGATACGACAATCACATAAAAAAGATGATGTGAAGTCTTCCAATAACCTTATATCACAAGAAAATATTTACAGCTTTTAAAGATGTAAGAAGAAAGCAAATATTGTTAGTTCATTCGTAACTTATTTTAAATAATTTTCAATTTATTTATTTCTATATTTGACGTACAATTTATACCAAGAAATTCCTTGAAATTGCCCAAAGTTGAATGAAATACAAGCAATAAAATACCTTGGAATAATTATTGACCAAAACTTAAATTGGAAATCTCCAGTAGAAAATGTGAGCAACAAATTAAAAAAAACTAACCTACCTTTTCAAACAATAAGAAATATTTTAGATAAAGAACGTTAATAGCTAATTAAAATGTATTATGCATTGCCCAATCTCATCTGCAATGTGGTCTTATCGGATGGGAAAGCTCATGCGATTCCACTATGAAACCAGTCCTCATAGCACAAAGGGCAATTTTGAAAATTATATTTAGTCCCCATCAGAACTCCTACAGACTACGTTTTTAAAGCACTGAATTTAATGTCGCTGAAATAATTATATACAAAAGATATTCTTATTTACGCATTCAAAAACCACGATAACTTTACACAGATAAAAAACCCCTTCAAATGTTCTTATTAGAAATAAATAATTTAATCATCTTATATGATTAAAACTATTTATTTCTCTCTTGCCCATTCTATACGCAATTAATTTTTAATATTATTATAAAGTAACAAAAAAAAAAAAATTTAGAACATATCCTCTAAAAATATTTCATCAGCTTCCGAACTCGACTTGTATTTTTTTGTATGCACCCAAATTGTAACAACTAATTATGATGTACCTACTTTACAATATTTTCAGCTCTCCCATTTCAAATATCAACGTTTTTAAACCAACGCTTTTAAACAAACTACTTACCACCTACCTAATAATCAAATGCAATAATAATACTTTTATTTCTGCTACATATCTATACCTGTTTTATCTATATTGCATGTCTAATTTTAACTCCTATTCTATTCTTGTTCGTTATATAGACCGGTTATCATGTATAAAGGTTTATTTATTTTTTCTTTGTAATTTAATTACTTAAAATAACATAATTTCTGTACCTATTTTTTTTTACAATGGCACTACTCCAAAATTCAAACACGAGAAATTCTTTTTCTATTGAGTTGGGTAGCTTGTTAACAAGAAATTAAAATATTGTAATTAGTTTTAAGAACCATATTTTTTACCTTTAAATCTGTTATATGTATGTATTCTAAATAAAAAAAAAAATATTTTTTGAAATATTAAATTTTTGAAAACAAACATAAAAAGTTTCAAAAACTGCAATTTCTGGAGGTGGAAAAAAATTTTAATAAACACATTTTATTAGAAAAATGTATTAAAAAAATATTGTTACGGCACTTTTTTGTCATTTCATAAAAAAAATCACAAAATTTCGTAAATTTTTCTAAAATTACGGTCGGAAGCTTTAGTTTCATAGAAGCGAACATTTTAATTTTTCGGTGGTGAAGAATCAAATACAAGAATCGAATACAAAGCATGGTGTTTTTTTCTTCTAAAACCGTTTAGCTCATATTTCTCACCATGACAGTAAGGGAGGTACAACGATTTCTATGAGACCTATTTGAGCTGTTCGCAAACGCGAATAAATTAGCCTGATGCTAATATGAAACATGATAATAGATATAATATAGTGTAAAATATTCCGTAACTGTATGTAAATGGCTAAGTAGTAATGTTTTGTGAACACCTCAGTAGGAGAATTAGTTCTAAGAAAAGTTCGCATGCTTGTTACACTGTCGTCATAAGTAAAACAAACAGCATCGTCTTGAGGCTCTACAAAGATATTCATTTTAGGTTTAAGGGCGACGAGATTTTTCGATAGTAAGTACTACAATAATTAATCTTATATATAAAATCGATATTTGTTTGTTCGTATACACTGCACTGCCATACCGTTCATCAAATTGCGATGAAACTTTGGTGATTTGTTGTGCGCACGCCCTCAAAGGTTATAGGCTATATATAATGATAAACTCTGCGGTTATGAAATTTGTATAAATGAAAATGTGTGTATTTCATATATTTTGGTGGCAGGGACGCACGGGAAAGGACATGCAGGGAGAATCAATTTATTTCTTCGAATGGCTTTGCAATGCATGCCGGGTTCCAGCTAGTTTTGCATAAAATTTACGGCAGTCATCATTCACACGAAACTGACAGTTATGAATCTGATCGACAGCTAAGCAAAAGATTGGTCAAAACGCACAATTTCGGTGTCACCAATGAAGCTCAACGAAAGATAATTTCGCAGTTTAATGGTCACATAATATAGAAAAAAAATATATGTACCGGGTAACATTGCAGCAACCAACGGCCAGATTAATTTTAACATGGACATAATTATGATAGTATCATTAGGAAGATATATTCTACCGCAATCATTATCAGTGCTTATGAAATCAATATGTGCATACCTATGACCTATGAATGAGTAATGCAAACACCCGATAATCACATAACATTAAGGAATTGCTGGTGAAGAAGATTCATTACCAGTAATTATTTTTACACAACTGTGGGTATCTAGTAGATATCAATGGATCAGCGCTACCGTACAGAGATTTCAGATCCATATTTGGTACACAATCATCATTAGCTTTTCATTTGGAACTCGCACAAAAAATAAACGATTTAGCGTTGTAAATACTTGAATGTAGCACTTAATGATGTGATTTTTTTGCGTAACAGATGACGGGTATAAATCTCGGCTTATCGGAGGTTGTAGGAAGAAGGAAGCACGGGGGCGGGGTCTAAATTAGAGAACTTTACGAGAGGTCGTAAATACTTCTCCATAAAACTTCTGAGGCTAAATGTGTCTGAGTATAAATCAGGCCTACCGGTCACCGTCAATGGAGAGAAATAATCGGCTTCCATCGACCGGGACCGAATGTCTGTTTGATTGAAATGTCAAGCAGCAAGCAGTCAAGTTGATTGACCAGCGGCTCCGTAGATGGCTTTGGATTTTATGGTGGTGGTTTAAAAGTAATCAGAAAACCATTAAATTGATACTTCTTCACGGCGTATGAACTGGACACAGTCGCGTGTAGAATTCCATTCAATGATAATATTTTAAATTAACATAAATAATTGCGTTCTTCATCATTCAACTTTGGCAAAAGTGGAATTATTAAATTAACGATGCAGTATTTTTTGTTTTATTTATTTATTACTAGCTTTTACTCACGCCTTCGCTCGCATGGTATTAGGGGGAAATTACTGTAGTATTATCAATAATTCCCCCTCCCCCTCCCCCCACCCGCATTATCCCTCGCGATCGACAGTGCTAGGGGGTCTGGTTCCACAATCTTTCTTCCCTGCTTTTCCTTGGCAGCTTTTTCTTTTCTTTTATTTTTTTCTACTTTTTATTTATTTCGTTCCTATTTATTTCTTTATATTTAAAAATTGTTTTTTCTTCTCATTTCCTGTAAGACCTTTGACGGCCTCCGTGGTAGAGGGATAAGACTCTCGACTAGCAATCCAAAGGTTGCGGGTTCAAATCCCAGCGTGCGCCAGTAAATTTTATTTGACTTATTATATAATATCACATTTTAATAATTTAAAATAATATAAGGTATATTTGCAGCACGGTTCACAGAGGAAGATACTTTCAGTATTGCCCTGGCATAAGACCATAATTCAGAACTGAAAAATGGTTTGAAATGGCTTTGGCCGTGTTTGGTAACCAGATCTGAATAGCCAGGTAAATTCCAACTTCATCTTCTTATCATCTCTTTCCTCTCCCCACTACCATCGGCCCCACAATATACCCCGATTGGGGTTGCCACAGTCTCACTGGCTCCAGACAATTTGG
This sequence comes from Glyphotaelius pellucidus, assembly GCA_936435175.1. NCBI lineage: Eukaryota > Metazoa > Arthropoda > Insecta > Trichoptera > Limnephilidae > Glyphotaelius > Glyphotaelius pellucidus. The sequence goes on along the minus strand of OW386537.1, from coordinate 49,830,935 downwards.
AACACTTGGGACTCTTGTGAGATATTCATATAAATAAAATTATCTCCTTAAATTTCTTCATTTGTTTTTTATTCTCATTTCCTTTAAGATATTCTTTTATTTTTTTTTTTTTTAATCTATAAACATAGGGTTTTACATAGGGTTTAATTGATGCCTGTCTCACTAGGATATACCTGTGTTGAGACAGGCTTAGAGGTACATATTTAAAATTACAGGAATATTTTAAGTTACATACAAATTCAATTGAATACTGTAAAAATGGAAAGGTGATTGGAAGTGTGGGTAAATACTTTAAAGAGAGATATGTAAATGTAGGAAGAGATGATGTACAGTGAATAGTAAATCCTGTCAAATCTATTTATGGGATTGATTAATTAATTTGACATGATTCTATTTTTAAATTATTTTACATGGATTAGGTCGTATGCAAATTGTTTATTGTCTATTTAATTTACAGATGTTTGCAGTAGTGTGGCGTCCAATATTTACAATCCATTTCTTTACGTCTTGTTTGAATTTTGTCAAGGATTCAGTTTGTCTGATTGTAGGTGGTAGTGTATTGTATAGTTTGCAAGCTATGTATTTGAAGTGTCTTTGTCCAAAGGTAGTTTTGGAAAAAGGAGTTTGGAGAAGTTCTTTGTTTTTGGCTCGGGTATTGTGCATTGTTTGTGTTGTTTTGTATGATATTTTGTTGTTTTTGTGTAAATTAACTAGTATGGATCTTGCGTAGAGTTGTTTAATGTCCATAACGTTGAAAGTATTACGATTAGATTGAAATATTACGATTAGATTGAAAGTCTTTGATTAGGCTCAATCTGGTGAGGTGGTTTATAACAAAAAATGTGTTTGTATCTGTCTTAGTTAATAAATTATATAAAAAAATATACCTGAGCCTCGTTACCGTCAGGGATATCGGCACCATAGTACAGTCGGAGTCTCTTCATCCACTTCACATTTCCTGCAACTATTGGTGTTTTCCACCCCAAACAGCCTCTTCTATGGTGACAATGTCTGTTTGTAGTCCCCTTAGTACTCTGAGTGAGTTTTTGTCCATATTGAGTATTTGTCTGGCTCGTCTAGTATTTGTGTTTATTTTCTTTTCAAATTTTGTATAAATAACCCGTTAAAATTAGGTTTTATTTATTGATATCTTAGATGCGCCTATGGGCTTTTACATACAATTTTACAAGTTTTTTTTATCACTGTTTTGTATAAATCAATCGTAATATTGCTAGACTTCTAGGTACATTTATTTCTATGTAAAACGGTAAGAGCTGTAACATCAACCCAACATTCTAAGGCAGAAATTCACGTTAGACATAATCATCAAATGGTCATTCAGCGCCATTTTGTTTTTTGATAGTGGAAAGATTCCCGTTAAGGCCACGCTTCCCGGGGCAAAAAGAAGAAGATGGAGAGATATGTAATTACGAATGTTGGACAGAGCGCGCTAATATTTTCAATGATAAAATTGAAGCGAAAATTATGAAAATGCTTAATAAAACATGACTCGTATAGAGCAAAATCTGGTAGAACGTATCTTAAGTATCATTTATATTTATTTATTTCAAAAACACACGGCACAACATGTGCCATTAACATAAATTATAGTATGTATGTATTATAATACAATAACAAAATGAAAGAAACAACATAAATTAAAGTTAAACATAAAAACAAAAGGTAAAAAAAGGAGTTGAGGTAGAAGCAATAAGTAAAAAGTAAAATGGATAAATGAAAGTATAGAGTAAAAGCATAAAATATAAAATATAAAGTATATTGAAAAGTTAAAGATTTAAAGAAACATTGTGAATTTTTTCACAAATATAACTTGTAAAATAATAGAAATAAACTTCTTTTAAATAGTTTTCGGAGCATACTTTGCGATTTTTTTCTATCGAGGGAATTTCATATAATTTGCGTTTCGGCGTAGAAAATATCTAGATATTATCTTAAAAAATAACACGTATTTTTTTAAGAGCTTAAAAACTTCAAATGTTTAAGGGAGATATGTAAGAAATCGGTCGAAATTCGGATAGCGGCGGCTTAAATGGCGATTCCAAGTCCATTTTGGCTTTTGAACAAATTACGATCTGCAAAAGAGGACAACTATCATTTTATTAAGCTTGCCAGCTTATCACAATTTGGTAAGAAACTTTAATTTGGATAGTTCAAATTAAAAAAAAAAAAAAAAACACCATGTCTCTGAATGGCCATTTAGTCATTGAAGTTTGGCCATGTTACTTTTGAATTTCTGTGAAAAAACTGTGCCTAAATTAACATCAGTTTTTTTAAGTCATTTCACAAAAATCCAAAAGAGAATGGGAAATAATGTAACTCATTATTTACCCTCGCCTCTATTCCACTCAGTTCTGCTCAGTAACGTTACAACATGTAGACGCGCTGTAGAAATCTCAAAGCGGCAAGCCATAAACAAGTCAATTGTAGTGATTTCGATTTCATAGTTATAGTACTAAAACGTCACGAGTCGCGTAAGATTACCTCTAAATAAATTGCATTAAAAAGTGCCAAAATGCCCTCGTGTGTAGTGAAAAAATGTTTTCATTATTTGGCAAACACTAAGTAAAAACCAAGGAATAACATTTCATCTGCAATACAAGCAAATTACTTGTTTCTGTGGATTATCACAGAAAATAAAATTGTTTTTTGCACGAACAACGCAAGGCCTAGTATATGGTCTGAATGCGTAACAGCCAAATTACGAAGTCTGTGCTGTCGCCAAGTAAACTTTACTGTCAAATCATTCCGTTTATTTATGTGCTTGCAGTAAAACAACATACAAAACAGTAATAAAAATAAGTATAATAACGATCGCCGCCATTTGAAGACTGTTGTTGCTCTATTATATCTTGATTTGACACCTGATTGATTTGACACCTCAAAATCACTCAGGCCTACTATGTCCTATGTCAAGTCAGCCTTGAGGTAGTTATTCACTGGAAATTTTGAATACGAAAACGCCGCCCGGTCCTGTAGTTTATTTTGTTCTCATGTACACATTTTTTTAATGTCTTTCTTTGTCATACATTAACAATATTTGAATTAAGAATTTATAATAGACACTATTCTAAGGATGGGTTGTTTCAAAAAATTTGATGGATTCATCAAATATTTGAAGTTGATTTTCACGTTCTGTGTAAGTTCTATTCAAGTTTTTTTATTACATCGTTATAGGACAGTTGCTTCACAAAACTGAAATAATCACAGAACTTGAATAGAACTTACACAAAACGTGAAAATTAACTTCAAATATTTGATGAATCCATAAATTTTTTTGAAACAACCAGTCCTTAATATATTTTATTCATCCCTGATGAAGGTTCAGATCGAAACAAAACCGGTTGGATAAAGAAATAATAAAGTGGAATTAGAACAAAGTTATATTATTGTGTTTATAATAATTATGTATTCCCATAATCATAATCATAATTAATGTATTCCCATCAATTCGGAAGGCGGGAATGGGTACCGCCGCCCCGGGAACCTTTATTGGATAACCAACACTTCTTCATAGGTCACCCCAAGTGGTTCGCTACGTTTGGTGATTTAGCAGGGGTGCCCAGGTTCATGTGGTGAGGTTTGTCTAGGTCTTGGAGGCGGATGACCAGGACACACTGAACCTCAGATTCCTACCCACCCCTTAAACCCCTTTCTTTCCCCACTCTCCTCCCCTTCCTTTCCTTAAAAAACACCCTCCACACAGCATCTCCAAAGATGACACAGGCCCAGATGGAAATTATTTTCCTCAAGGCCTCTGTGTGGAGCTCATGTAAAAAAAAAACTTTGAATTCAAAAATGCGTGGTCCTGTCGTTTCTTTCGTTCATACGTACACATTCTTTGAATGTCTGTCTTTGTTATACACGAAGAACGTTTTAATTTTTACTGAACATATAACTTTTCTTTTCTTACTTGCCACATTTAATTTTGAGTTTTTGAGACAATAGCAAGTCTAGATGTTTTGTAACGTCATTGGTTATGAAGCCATATTTATGATTCGGTATTAGCTGATCGAACCAATTTCAATTCATGCAGCCCCCGAACTGTTTCAGATAATCAAACTAAAACATCGATGATGAAATTAAATATTCAATCAAAACAAGTATTGATAGAAGTCGACGAGATTAGCTTCATCATCTAATGGAGTCATCCGAGCACAGAATAGAGACTGACCTATTCACTAAAACTCGCAATCAACCGTGTCATAAAATATTGTTATGGTTTTTTAAATTTTAATATAATCTTAATGACCGGAGTAATCATAAAATGAATGCAAACCACATAATGGCCACAGCCAAATATAATACTTTTGTAATGATAAAGTGACTAGAACTTTCTAAAACGTACCTAATGATCCGATGACTTTTTCTTTGCCGCTAATTATGTTTTGGATTTATTGATGACTTTTTATGGTTTTAATATTTCTAAGACTCTCTTGAGACGTTTATTACATTCTATATTTGTTGGATAAGATGAATGTACTCGTAAAACAATAAATATAATATCGGCATTCTCCGTTACTAGCGCAGGTATGTAAAAATTCACGGGATATCTATACTATAATTGCAGAATTTATGAAGCTATAAAAAATATTCGCCTCAGGATCTTTGCTTTTAAAAAACAAACAATAAAAATAAGCAATATATATAAAAAATATTCAATTTTACAAACTTTCAAAGATATTTTTTCTAATAAAGCTTTCAGCTAAAAAAATTACATTTCAATATATCAGCAAGATATCAAAACAATATTAAAATCCCAAAATATAACACCAAGCACATTCAAAATACCTATCTGTATCTAGGTATAAATAATTTCAGTTATTGAAAATAAACATGAGTTCCAAAATGAATTTAAAAATTACCGTAAACTACTGTAAGGATGGGTTGTTTAAAAAAATTTGATGGATTCATCAAATATTTGACGTTGATTTTTACGTTTTGTGTAGGTTCTATTCAAGATCTGTTATTATATCGTTATAGGACAGCTGCTTAACAAAACTGAAATAATCACAGAACTTGAATAGAACTTACACAGAACGTGAAAATTAACATCAAATATTTGATGAATCCATCAAATTTTTTTAAACAACCCGTCCTTAGAGTTCATTTCTATTGTTAATATTTCATTTAAATGTTGAAAACTATATATTTATATATCTTGAGTTTTTTTTAAATATCTTTTGTTATTAGTTGCAATATTATTATTAACTTACTCAAATTATTACACATAACTTGAGCATGAATTCCCTCACCAAACACAAGAGTCATCTCTTTATGATGGGGAAAGGCTATTATTATATTAATTTACAACTCTGTTAACATGTAAAAAAATATTCAATTAATATAAAATATTCAATTAAGGAAAAATATTCAATTAAAATAAAATGTTCAATTAAGAAAAAAATGTATAATTAATGTAAGAACATACGAATATTAAATAAACAATAAAAAAAACATTTTCAACCGACGAAAAAAACTTTGCGAAATATTTAACGGTTGTCGAACCATACAATAAACAAAAATCTTATTAAATTAATTTCTCAACGAAAATTGGTGACACCGAAATTGTACATTCGAGGTGCGTTTTAAATTAGTTATCTCTCATTTCGCGGAACTGCAAATACGTATGATATATCTATCACTAAATAACAGATTAGCTATTTGCTGAACGACCTTTACCGTATTCTTTTTAAAATTGGAGGCTCGTAAGAGTTTCAGCAAAACAAAATCACCATCTTTGCAACAAATCTTTCTGTTAACACGCGATTGTAGATAAATTTAAGAAGCGCTCCTGTTTTATTTTAAAAACAGAAGATTTGGAACTACCTAGGAAGCAATTTGTTGGTGTTTTTCGTGTACACTATCTCGATTTTAACTAAAAAGAAGGAATTCGATCATCTTGGAAGTACATAATATCGTTTTGTATTCATTCTTTTTGTTGTAGTGTCAATTACTTAGAGGTATCGCAGTGGAACTGCATTTTTTAAATTTAATTTTTTATGTGAATACCTCACAAGAGTCCCAGCTGCTCCCGTCTGGAGCAAGTGAGACTACGGAATCCTCAATCGGGGTATGTTGTGAGGGGTGACCGGACAACTCAGAATGAAACTAACTCAGAATCACATCAGAAAAGTCATTAAGAGTGATAAAAAATACATAAAAAAATGGTTAAATAAGTTACGTTAGGTTAAGGTTATGGGCTATTTTAAAATTATTTTTTTCAGGGCCTTTAATGACTGTTCAAAGAGGTGTTGAGTAATCTTTATTCTCAGTTGGCATGGAACCGTTGTGAGGCTGAAGGTAATGGGAGAGGAAGGAGATCGGAAAAGGAAGGTGGGGAAGTACCTGGCCATTTCAAGCAACGTTTAAATTCTGAATAGTGGTCTTACACCAGGGCGATACTGAGATATCTTCTATCCTGGAACGTTCCGCGAATATACTACATATTATTTTTAATGAATTAATTGCGGAATAATACAAATTTATCAAATAAAATTTATTTGCGCACGCCGGGATTCATTCCCGCGACCTTCGGATTGCGAGTCAAGAGCCTTACCCCTCGACCAGTTCCATGCCAATTTAGAATCAACTCAACACCTCTTTGAAAAGTCATTAAAAGCCAGGAGAAAAATTCAAAGTAGCCCATAACCTAACCTAACGCAAACTATTTAACAAATTTTAAAATGCTTTTTACATAACTTTTAAAGACTTTTCAAAGGAAGTTTTGAGTTGATTTCACTCTGAATTGTCCGGTCACCCCCTCGACAATGGTGGCCATCAAATATACATAATTATGTTGTGGTTGTGTCGCGTACTCCTTCGCAGAGATGCAGTGGTAAGTTATTGATCATTCATTTTTCCTTGCACGCCTTGTTTTTTCCTATATCTACTATCACCCAATTCCAGCAAACACCATTTAGTCTGGTTCCGTTTTTAGTATTTACTGTCCATTACAAGTGCATCAGATGATTTAATTGGTGAACAGTTTTGAATGCAACAGCTCTCATTACCAAAACGCAATCGTAATTACATTTGAAATGATCATGATCATATCAAATTAAAGCCTAGAATCAACTCGTTAAGATCTTATTTCACGAGAAATATTGTTTAATGTCTGGGCATTTTGTCCTGCAGTAGTCGGTATAGCGCAATTTACGTTCGCGCTTGATGTCCTGAGGCTATTGGAAAACACAATCATTCCACACTGACTACAACATTCTCGTTATAGTTTTAGTATTAATGAGTGTTTGCCTTCAAGATAATTAGTGAATATCGTTCTCAACTTGGAAAAGTTTCGACCACATAGACATATTCTTACCAACGCAACATGGTGAAAGCAAAACGATTTAGTTTTATTGGCTGAAACGTAATGAGAGTATAATATAATGATCGTGTATTTTTGGATTTATTTATGTATATTGGGTTTTTACAGATGTTCTCACTTACCTGTCTAAAATCCAGTTATAAAAACTGAGTTAATTCACAAACAGGTTAAAAATTACATAATAAGTCAAATTATATCTAAGGGTGTTTTTTTTAGAGGTATATAAATTCAAAATGAAAAAAGACGCATTAAAATAATGTAAATGTCTTTGATATTGGCTTTATTTAATAGATAATTTTATGCCATTATTGTTTAATAACAATTTTGGGCATATGAGCGCCACGGCTGGCTCGAATGAAGCGCAATCGTGAAGTCCAATTTTCGACAACTTTATCAAGGAACTGGGGCCATATATCGGTAACAACACGACGAATTTGGACTTCCAAATGGTCCAACATCTCTGGTTTATCAGCATAGACTAGTGACTTCACATACCCCCAACGAAAGTAATCTAATGGTGTGAGATCACACGATCGTGAAGGCTTGTACACAGATCCATTACGTGAAATTATGCGCTCACCAAATGTTTCTCGCAATTTCCCGCGTTTTGGTGAGCGCATAATTTCACGCAATGGCCTTCACGATCGTGTGATCTCACACCATTAGTTTCGTTGGGGGTATGTGAAGTCACTAGTCTATGCTGATAAACCAGAGACGTTGGACCATTTGGAAGTCAACATTCGTCGTGTTGTTACCGATATATGGCCCCAGTTCCTCGATAAATTTGTCGACAATTGGACTTCACGATTGCGCTTCATTCGAGCTAGCCGTGGCGCTCAAATGCCCAAAATTGTTATTAAACAATAGTGGCATAAAATTATCTATTAAATAAAGCCAATATCAAAGACATTAACATTATTTTAATGCGTCTTTTTTCATTTTGAATTTATATACCTCTAAAAAAAACACCCTTTACATTTGTAAATTTGTAAATTGTTTAAATAAAAATGAAATAACAAAACAATTAAAAAAAAATATATATATAAAAAACAAAGTTAACTCAGATGACAAATAATACAAAAAGAGGCAAGAGGCACAAGAGATATAATTAGAGATACAAACAATACATAATATAATAAGCACAACATATTTTTTAGCAATCGCAGAACATTTTTTCTTTGAGTCAGAGGGCTAAAATAGGCAACATTATTTCTAAATGTCTTCAGGTGGAACATATTATATGAAGAAACAATGTGAATTGGGAACATTTATTTCAATTTTGCAAAGACAGAATGTAGTATCAAGATGGCCGTGAATTATTTTATGTAAACATTGGATCAGTCAGTCAATGGCCTTCTAATTTGAAGTGTATTAATTTTGAAGTATTCAAGTCGCACGTTATATTATCTAAGATGTTCATGTAATCCACAATTTGAAAGATGTGTTAGAATTTTTTTTAACCGATTCTACAATGTTTTCATATTATTTGCAGTAATGTGGATTCCAAATAGCGCTTCCATATTCAAGTTTACTTCTAATTAATGCATTGTAAAGGGTTAGAATTGAAAGAGTTAATCTTGAATGACTGGAAGCGTAAACTTGTTCTACCATTCACGCAAAACCATTAAATGATATTGCTTTGCATTGAACGCCGATAGAAAAATCTTATAAATATAATTTGTTATTTGGTCAAGAAGCTGGAAAAAGATGTCCCGAATTCTTCCACTATTCTCGGCTCCAATCTTTACGCTTCACATAGTTTTTCCTAACTCGCTTCGATCCAACGAGTTTTTGAACGTTCTTGAGACTTCTTATTTTATTTTGAGCACAAGTAACTAGCTTTGTCCGTCGATTGTTCCACTGGCGATAAATGGCTTAAGAGTTAAAGTGTAGTACGTATAAAAGTGTCCAAAATGACTTAAGATGAAGCCATGCGACGTATTGCAAAATCATACAAAATCGTGTATTTTTGTTTTGAAAATTTAATCGCTTGGAAGTATTATATATGCTTCAATTAAATACTGCGTGTAGAACGTATCTTGGCCCTTAAAAATATCGGTCATTTTTTTTATAAGTCTTTTAATAAGCCTAGAAAAAAATAAAGTATTAGGTCTATAAAAAAACACTTTCAAGTGCAAACTCTCCTACTTATAAACCCTTTTTCGGATTTAATTTTATTGCATAATGTGGCAAATTTAGTTTCTTTTATGATAATCGCGAAAAAAATTGATATTTATGCATGAACTTCACGAAATAAAATAAAATGTGCATTTTCGCGTTGTTATTTTTGACGTCAATCAAGACCGCCGGCATTCGACAAAAATGTTATTTCAAAGTGAACCTTATGCCATGGACATAAGGACCACACAATCGTCACCGCCTTTTTGTCGCATTCTCCACCCAACCGTTGTGGTGGACAGACCTGTCTTCGACTTAGTGACTCTCTGCGCCGTAAAATGTTATTCGAGTTTACGTACAATCGATTTTTAAATTTCCTAATTATATATGTAGAAGTTTGAATGAACCGGTTAACCACTTTATAATTTACTTTATTTATATAATAATACTCGTATTTGAAAAAAATATATATAATTCTGTTGCCAAATGTCGTTTGAAGTAGGCAATAACTTTGCCTATGATTTGACATTTACAATTTTAAATCTGGCGCGCTTTTGAGTATTAAACAGTGACAACAGTACCGCACAGTGAGCAAATTTCAATACATGGTTAACAATTTAATATTAATAAATTCGTTTCATTTTCCGTATAAAACGACTTCCTTGAAGTACTCGATTCACATTTTGAATAAGTTATATTATTTTTATTTAAAAAAACGCGATTTTTAAAATTCCGCCGCAACATTGATGAACTTAATTATTTTTACCTTGATAACACTGGCATAAGTCTAACTATGCACATCAAATCTCCGTAGAAGAGAAACTTATTAACTTTAATTAATTAACTTTTATTGCCAAGTTCTTACTTTCGGGGAATGATTAAATATATTTTTTTGTGTATTAATACCTAAATTACAGTCCGAAGCTTTCCCGTTCAGTTGTTAACCGCCAAGCTGTTGGTGAATATTTTTGTTGAAAATTGTTATTTCCAATATTTTTATTTTTAAATAAATGCAAATTGTTCAGAAGAATTTTAAACAATCCAATTTATTAGCAGTTCAAATATAATTGTAGGCCTCCTGGTCAAATGTATTTGACGGCCTCCGTGTTTGAGGGGAAAGGCTCTCGTCTAGCGATCCGATGGTTGCGGGTTCAAATAATTAAATATAATATATTATGGTATATTTATGGCATGTTCCGGAATGGAAGATACTCTCAGTATCGCCCTGGTGTAAGACCAACATTCGAAATTGATACGTTGCTTAGTGACCAGATCTGAATAGTGAGGTACTTCCCCACCTTCCTCTTCCCAATCTCTTTCTCTTCCTCGCTACCTTCAGCCTCACAACATACCCCAATTGGGGATGCCATAGTCTCACCGACTCCAAATAGCAGAAGTTGAGACTATTGTGCAGGCGCGGCTGGCGCAAACGTTCAATGGTGCGCTGAACCGCCAACAAAATTGATCAACAATTTACCTTATTTCGGCTCGTTGTATTTCTATGTAATGTGTTTAATTATAAAATTGAGCACAATCTTTAAATATAATCACAATTAATTACCTATCTAACAATGTTTTGCGGCCAAATAAACGCAGTGTTCCCGCCCGCCCGCCCCCTAATACGGCGGCTAGGAACGAGGAACCGAGGTAGGTACATACCAATCCGCGCGCCAGAACAAAGCGCCCCGTACTTCGACCAAGTATATCAAGACATGCCCTGTGAAATTAAAAATGACGCCAGAAACCAAATAAAACTGGCTCAAGGCCCATTTATGAAAAAGTGCGAGCATTGTTTCGTACTATTTGGATCGCGTAGTGGTTTGTGTTTTACCTTTTATCGGTCCACACTGAAACTAATTGCTGTCCCAGCCGTCCTGACGGAATTAATTTTTTCAAACACAAAAATATCCTACTTCCGAATATTGTACAAGGTACAGTCCGCGGACTTTATTTACGATAATGTAACCAGCTACCTGAATACATAAAAAAAATTATGCCTTACCGATAGCTTTAAGACAGCGTTTTAATAAATGTAATAATATTGACGTATTATTTTTTTGGCAAGCAAAGTTTCTGACGTCACTTAATCACCCAAATGCTTGTGACGTCACCACACACCGATACTAACACATAGACGAAGGGCTAGCATCACGATATGGCAGTGGTTCTTAAACTTTTTAAAAACGCGACCCGGTTTGTATAAAACGGAAACCTTTAAAATACATTAAACGCAGATCTTAACAAAAAACCGCTGCACTATTCTTCAATTAAGGTCGAAAGTTAACCTATCTTAAGCCATAGCATTCCGAATTTCTACCGTTTTACAACATATTTCTCTAAAACACTTTAAGTTTTTAAGTTTCTAAAAAAATATATGTTGTTTTTGACGATAATATCTATACATTTGCCACGCCGAAACGGTAATTGAATGAAATTCTTCCGATAGAAGAAAATCGTATTATCGTATATTTCGAAAATTATTATAAGCACTTTATTTTTGTTACATCACAAGTTATATATATGAAAAAAATCATAATTCATTTTTTTCTTTAAAGCTATGACATTTCCCGCGAGATTTTGGTTCTATTTTAAAATAGTTTAAACGAATCATGTTTTATTAAACATTTTCACAATTTTCGCTTAAATATTATCGTTTTCGCGCTCCCTCTAACATTCGTATTTACATATCTCACCTTCCTCTTCTTTTTGAGCGCTTACTAACGGGCTTTAATTGACTACGAATTTCTGTCATTTTTTAATTATTACCTATACACAAAAAAAACTTAATGATTGAGCAGCTGATTCAAAACTTTTAAGAAAGATTATAGTTTTCGGCTAAGACATTTTGCAAAACAGAACAGAAGCCTTTGAATATTTTTTAGCGCAATTTTTTTGATATTTTTTGTAGTCAAAAGTCCGGAAAGCAGTAAAAGGGCTTGCGGGCTGCTGGTTGCTCAGCACTGTGTTAATGATAAGCGACCAACCTGGGCAGCCCACGGTACGTGGGCGGTAAAAGGGTGAATTTTTCGTAATTATTTTCAAGCAAACGATGAATGGATTTTTTTTATTTTAAAACTCATGATCAATATATACATATACGGGACTGTGTACAAGTTTTTGTACACGAATCTAAAGTATGGTTTGCAGTGTACACCGCTTTCAACAGGACACTCCGACGAAATTGCTGCTTGGTGGTTGACAACGAGCCATACGTTCATCAGAAAAATAAAATTTAAAAATTTTCAGACGCATCCGCCGCCAAGACCCGGACAAACCTCAATCCATGAACCCGGGCACCCCTGCCTAGTCACCAAACGTAGCGAACCACTTGGAGTGACCTATGGCAGATGCGTTGGTTATCCAATAAATGGTTCCCGAGGCGGCGGTACCCATACTCGCCTCCGAAATTGAATTGCTTGTCATAATAAAGTAAATAAATATTTTTGTCTAATTAAATTTATGAATGTCTCGCGATCCCCACTTTGAAAACCATTTCTATACAACACAGCTTGTCTAAATGTCCACGCATGCAGCACGTGATCACCTATCGATGTATTAGTTCGAAAGTTACACCATGGGATTAAGTCGGTGCTCAGTTTTATACTGCCGAGAATTCGCAAGCAAGACGGCGGAATTCGAAGGAGAGTTGTATTGCGAAATTACTGATACTTGGGGTTATGTTTTTTCAGATTTTTACTATGAGAGGGCTTGTCTAGGGTATACTAGGTCAATGGCCCCGTAGCTTGAATGAAGCTCGTAGTAAAAAATCCCAAAACGTCGAAATATGTCATACTAAACCAGTCATGGGCAAAGTACGGCCCGCGGGCCAAGTCCGGCCCTTCAGGCTAGTCAATCCAGCCCGCGACATTGTTTTGAATAACCCTACCACAATTTACCAATTGACGAGTTTTCGGACGAGTTTGGGATTTAAAAGACGACTCTTTCATGGAAGAAAAAGGAATGGACGAATGTGAACATATGGAAGATATTGTATGGCTTTCAGACTTTGCATTTTTACAGATCTCAGATACATCAATAAATTTAAACTTAAACTCCAAGGAAGAAATCAATTAATCAGTGATATTTGGGATCATATCATGTATTTCAAAATGCAATTGAATCTATTTTCCAAACAACTAGTCAAGAAAGACTTTACTCATTTTCCAAGACTAAAAACTATTGCAGTTAGGGAGGACCAACTTAAGAACTATGAGAAAAGCGTGAAATGTCTTCAGGAAGAATTTGAACGAAGATTCCAAGACTTCAAAGTTATAGAACAGGACCTGGACATTTTTAGCACGCCATTTAATATAGATTGTGAATCAGTCAAACCAGAATTGCAGCTCGAACTGATTGAGTTGCAATGTAACACTGAATTGAAGCAACTGTTTCTCAACGTATCCAAAATTGAGTTCTACAAGGCCCTGTCAAAATCAAGTTTCCCAAACCTGAAATTTCACGCTCAGAAGATAATTGCGATGTTTGCATCTTCCTACATCTGTGAACAGGTGTTTTTTACTATGAAGCTTCGCAAAAACAGCGTTAGAAACCGATTGACTGACCACCACTGCGAATCAGCTCATCCCAGTTTCTACCAGATTATGAAAAACTTTTAGAAGCTCAGTCACAGTTTCATCTGTCACATACGCCTTCATACTCTTCTAAAGAATAATTAATTTTTGTTACTTTTTTGCCTTTGTAGCATATAACATACTTAATATTATGTTTGATGTAAAAATTAAAAAATAAAGTATATCACTTTTAAAAAATTATTTTATTAAATTGTTTTCCGGCCCGCCTAGATAATTTTTTGATTTATCTGGCCATTTCGTTAAAAAGTTTGCCCATCTCTGTACTAAACGTATTTAAAAAACGACTAACCGCGCGCCGCACGGCCACCCGAAGATCTTCGGGATTCTTCGGAAATATTCCGAAACTTTGGTTCTAGCGAAAGTAGGGTTTGAACAAGATAATATTAAGTAATAATATTTCTCTTCTAAAACGCAACCATTAGTCAAAGGGTCAGTTATGCGTTCCCACGATTTTATCTTGTTCGAGCCCTTGGGATATACCTTTTTGAGATTATTATTTGTTTGTTTGACAGTTGAAAATGACCTTTTGTTTGTGTGCGTTTTTTGTCACCTATTGCGAACTTTATAGGTCGTCAGTAACAGACAGTAAATACCTGCGACCGCTGGCGATCTACTCCTCTAAGTGAAATGTTTCTTGTGTGTTAATTATTGCGTTTTTAATATTATTGGAAGGTGGAGTCTTTTATTTTTATTTTATTATTTATTTATTTATGTCTATTCTTAAATACACAATTTTACAATTGATTACAGAGGTTTACAAAGGAGTACAAAAAAACCTTAATTTTCAGTAGCAGTAAGCAAAAAGATTTTTTTTTTTTTAAGTATTATGTTGGGTGTAAGGTAGGTTTGAGAAGGTAAAACTGTGTGTGGGTAATATTGTATGTTTCGTGAACACCTCACTAGGAGAACCTGTGCTGAGGTGTTGAGGTGCTTATGATTAAGTGGGACAAGTATTTATGTGTGTTGTAGAAAATTAGTTATTTAATTATTATTATTTTTTTTTTATACATTTTATTATCGCATACACTGATTATTTAGAATGAAAAAATATGTATAAAATACAAATCCATATATACACATTTATGCACATGTTTATATTTATAGACATACATACATATAAAGTTGCACACACCTACACATATTTATTAATTAAAATAACTGTAAATTGCATATTAATAACTACCTAAAAAATTATATTTAAAAAAAAAATTTTAAAATTTAAAATTATTAAACATTTTTGATTAATAAACTATACAAATCTTAAGTACGTTCAAATGTTTTATAAACCTAGTCTATTCCGTGCGAAGGAGAGCGGTTCATCTTGGTTCATGGGTTTAAAAAACAGTCTTTTCTGCCTCCTGTAAAATTTGATAAATGAAAGTTACTTGTTCTACAAATTAGGCCCATGATTTGTTAATTTTACCGTGTATTTTGATAATCATAAATAAGTATTCAATATAATTATCATGTTCATATTTTTCACAAATTTTACCACAGTGTATTGGAGGGCGGAACTCGGGATTTATGAGCCTGACGCCCCTTGTCTATTATTGGTTGTCAAGTTTTCTCAAGTATTTTATAATCCCTCGCAAAACAGACGATTTCGAATTTTTCAAGGACTATGGGATCACCTTAATAGCACTGTTGGGTTTAAAAATTCGTGCTTTATTTAGAGTTAAAATGTGGTAGTTCTCCAATTTAAAGAAAAACAACGTTAGGTTTTTGGGTATCTCCGAAGTGTCGAATATTATGAATATCAAAACATTGTAACAGCTATTACAACATTTTACATTTCGTCAATTGAATTGAAGGAATATTAGGGTATACACAATAATAGAGAGTATCAGTTGTTACCTGTTAACAATTGATAGATCATTTTTAGTTCGGATCATGTTTGCAGTCGAAAGTCTTAACGTTCCTGAAATAAACCATAAATGTTTTGTATTTATTTTAAACTAGCTTTTCCCCGCGGCTTCGCTCGCATGGTATTACGGGAAATTACTGTAGCGCTTGCACTTATCAATTATCTCCCCCCCCCACCCACCCCCATCCCCTCCCGCATTCCATATATTCATTCCCTTACATTCAGTTTTCAAATATCTCGCCTACCACCTAAATTTCATAATGCTATAGCTCAAAGAAAAAAAGAATTACTTATCCATTCATTCGTTCGGAATTTATGCGCTTACAAACATTTCGGATGTTTATTTTTATTTAAATATTTGGAAGTTCGTTAATATAATAAAAAATACTCTTATTTATCATTCAGTCTTTATAATCGTTACGAATTATATTTTTAATACAGGAACTCAAATCTGACATTTATTCCAAAGCTTGTCCAAAAAAAAACAAATTCTAATATTTAAATTTTCTGCAGTAGTAGCTGACCAGTAGACTGAGTGCCTACCAGAATAGAGCCCAAAAATGTATCAACATTGTTTCCATGGAAAAGATTTTTTCTGACGTTAGCAAAAACTCGCTTTTGTTAGCGACAGAAAACGTATAACAAATATAATATATTAATATTTATAATTTCATAACGCCAGAGCTTACCATCATATACAACCTGTAGTCTGCGCATATAATTTAGCTTTATATTGGTGAAAGAATTATTAAAGTCTTTATATTGTGTTATGCGTGAAAAGGTCATAAACAAACTCGAGCAGTTTCGCATTTATAATATTAGTATGGAAGTATAGATAAATTTTAGTTTCTAGAAAACTAGATAATTTATTTTGCGTTTTCCCAACAACCGACATTTTGTGGTTACAACACTTTAAATCTATGCCATCTAATGATAAGACCTGTGAAGACGGAATAACCAGACAAAACCGAAAGATGTCATTTTTAAATTAACTCTTAGACGTACTTTTAGACTTTAAAAGTATTGACTCTTTTCTACAAAAAAATTTTAATTGATTTTAAATTTTGAGAAAATGTGTTTATTTTTAGTACAATAAGGTTTTACCGTAGGTCGTTGGCAGATTTGTTAAATTTTCAATCAAAATGTTGTATTATACAACATACATTTCATATCGTAAAATCACGAAGTAAAATAAATCAATGAATTATTTGAGAAACCTACTTTTCAGAATTTTAATTTTAGTTCAAATAAAATCATAAAAAAGATGTTGTTGTCTTGTTTTGTGACGGAAATACTTCATTTTGTCTATTTATTTACGGTCTTACAAACTAATATATAAAAAAAAATACATTCTTATTTTGCTTAGACGTTATTGAAAAATTATAAATACTTATAAAAAACAATAATTACATAAAGTACATAATTTTAATTTTTTTATCCTCAGAGTTTGAGCATTTTTGAATGTGGGTATTTATCAAAGCAAATTTGGAATGAAATAAAATCGATATTGAGTCATTGTGTTAAAATGCTGGTATGGAGAATAATTAATCTTTCTCATCGGAACCGCCCTGTACCGTTGCAAGGGTACAATCGCAAGATCATCGTTCGACGAAATTTAAATTCTCGGCCGCTGGTTAAGGGCTCTTAACTTTCTTGTCACTTTTGCATAAAAAATTCTGTTTTTTACCAACAAAAACTTGAGTGGGAGTCACTTTCTTAGATATAGGACAGAGTGAGGACCAACTCACGTGTATTGCCGAGTAAAAGTTAATTAATCGAATGAAGCAAGCCTCCAAAATTTTAATAATTTGGGAGGCTTGCTTGCCCACCCTTCATCCCTTTTCCTTCCCAGAATGTCCTCTTCTTTCTTTCCCTAAAAATACCATCCACACAGCATCTCCAAAGTTGACTTAGGTCCTGAGGGATTTTTTTCCTGAGGGCCTCCTTTGTAGAGCAAATTTAAAAATAAAATCGACCACTTGAAAAAAGCAAATGATTAAAACGGTGTCATCAACACAGATAAAGTTAATTGTCGCTGATTCTGAAATGCATATTCTAGTCATTAAAGTTGCTGCAATAATATATAGCAGCAACAATATGCATACCGTCTAATGTTCGGACTTCCCAGGTACTGTAGTGCCTCTTCAATGTTCACAGAAGGGAGAGTTCCAGGATTCGAAGCTCTATTAAGAACCAGGATTGTAGGACTGAGGGGAAGGATGAACCACTCCAGTAATATCCTCATCATGGAAGCCCGTCTGATTCCAGGATCGAGCATAGATGAATATTGGAGAAAAACACTGGCTCCTACAATCTGAGATCCGATGGAACAACAAGTACCTGATTTAAAGACTTAACTATATTTTTTGTGAATAGTGTATCTAATGATGCTTCTCTTTTTTAATTTTTTATTTTGTTAATTTTTATCTTTTTATTTATTCATATGTAATTAATATTCATATATAATAACATGTGTAATTATACCCTATATGGGATGTGTGGGATTGCACTCCCCTCCCCACATCCTGGAATAAAGACCTTATTATTATTATTATTATTATTATTATTAGCAGTAATATATAATGCAGGCAATGGTGGTAGCCTAAAAACCTTTTCATATTGCTTCAACACATTGGCGTGAAATATTTTCCCACGAATTTGATTTATTAATCTCATTTTTGATATATCTCCACTACCTTATATGCCCTTACGAGGGCCAAGTGCCCTGGCACATTATTTTGAACAATAATTTACGTTCAATGTGAATACCGCGGAAGACATTATTCACATTCCCGAGGCAATACTGCCGACACGCTGACTCGGATGTAAAATAAATCTATTCATTTATATGCCTTTCTTTTAGTCATGATAAATATGTGATAATTTACACTCATAACTAAAATTTACGGCTTACGTAAGATTTTGATAAGTTACTCACAGGAAGTTTAACTTACGTAAATTCTCACGGCGACCGCTGTATACATAATTTACGCGTAATTTTATTATCAGTAAGATTGATTCCTGTCCACAACGATTTGCTGCTGTCAAATTTACGCGATTTTGTCAATAAAAGCGAAAGGGCTCAAATAAAGTGTTGGAAACAGTTGGAAAAGAAGTTAGTTCGAGAGAAACGATTCTCCATGCACTTTTCTTCCGTTATCGGTGGAAATTAATGGAGTGATTTTATTATATCCGATTGACAGCTGGAATGACAGCTACCGACTTCGAATTCAAATACGCAATGTTGTAAACAGAAATATTGAGATTCAAAAGGATTGGTTCGAAAATTAAAAAGAAGGATGCTTATTTTCAAAGTTTTTTTCCACCTGAAAAATAAATGATATCTCGTCGATTCGAATCACAGAAGTTTCTTTCCGTTTGCATTCGTTTTCGTGAGAAGTGCTTATTTGAGTTTTATCTAGGGGTGTTTTCATATTGTTTTCGGGAGATAATTAGCTCGGTAATTATCTACAACCTTATCAGATTTTAGAAATACTAGTTTTCATAGGAAAAATCCCACTAAAAAACTGTCTTTCAATTTTTGACATCTCGCATAGGCGCATTTTGGTACTATTTCTTAGGGTAAGCATCTAAGATTGTCAAACTGATTTGATGAGCTGTTAGAAGGCTGGAAGTTCACGCGAACGTGATTTGACCTGTCAAAAAAAGTTACTTAAGAACAACTTCTGTATAAATTATGGTTTTTGTATTACTTCTGAATAAATTATGGACTTTTGCTATCGTTTACATTATGTTCGTGCTGCATGTACCGGAGTGGTAGATACTCTCAGTATCGCCCTGGTGAAAGACCACCATCCAGAATAGAAACATTGCTTGAGATGGCTTTCGTCTTATTTGGTGGCTAGATCTGAATAGCCAGGTTTTTCTCCACCTTTCTCTTCCCCATCTCCTTTCTCTCTCCACTACCTGATCATGAAGTTCTAAAAATTGGTTAATTCTTTACTTTTTATTTTACTGAGTCTTGTTTTTTTTTCTTCAAATTTTCATTTAGACTTATTAGAATTATCTTCTTCCATAATAAATAAATTGTAATTTACGCATACCTCATCCCACGCAGTTTTATTTCAAATAAATATTCCAATAGCGTCATAAATCGAAGTTTGCTTCGTATGAACGTAATTGAAAAAAAAATGTAACCAAAAAGTAATGCATAAATTTTAGTCGTGTTCAGAATTTGTACGCCGACTAAACGAATCAGTTACCCTTTTCAAATTTACCCCACAAAGTTACATTACATTGGACACAAAGCCGGCTGTTATTCGTATAAAAAATATTCCTGTGTTTTCTAGTGAAAATGTAACTGTTTTAAAATTTTAACGATGAATAGAAATTTGTACGTTATTGAGTAGGGTTAAATTCGGCGCTTGTAAGCCATTTAAAATCTCATTGGTGATAAGGGAGGAATTTTGTTCACTGAATTGAATATAACGTTTGAACATCAAAGAGTTAGAAGTCAAAGGCTAAGGAGCGAGTCATTCGATCGAATATCGATTCTACAGAATCATTATTTACAAGTCACTTGAACCTAAAAAAGTTACTCCGATAATAAAGAGCGAATGTAGAACTTTTATAAACGATGATCAAATCCCTCGAGACCGATATGATCGAAATTGTCCTGTCAAAGGGCCGGACTTACAGCGTCTTGCGCAAGTAAAATCATGCCCCCTGTACTGTGGGACTCGCTAGGAGATCTTGTGTTAAGAGTAGGCGCATAGATCACAACGCAATCTATTTTACATATTTTCTATTTTCCCACTCTTGATTTGAGATTTTCACGGCAAGAAGCGTTATAGTGACCTATTTTTGAGTATGCCTTGTGGCGCTACACCCTTCCTTAGCTAACGTTTCGGAAATTTTTTTACTGCTCCCCACATCTGGCATAATTAATTTCCACTTCTGAATTTAATTATTTTCCTGTAAATTAGTAATGCAAAGAACCTCTGCATTTACTAACTACAGTTATTGCCTAATTAAAATGATTCAATGTACCTAATATCCACAGTTGAGATTGAATCAGTAGAAACCAAAAAATAACAACATAATTTATATCGAAATTAAACCAATATTTTTATCATAATGCGCAGTTTAAAATTTCTCATTCCATGAAATTATCTCGCCAGCAAATGGATTTATTTGCAGATAAAGTAAAAATACTTAAATTTGATTTTTTTTATAAGAAAACTCTCTTTTTATAACTTTTGAAGGTTATTCCGATCAATGTAATATATTTATTTATTTATTGTTGTTATACGCCCATAGAGGCGATTACATAAACTAACTAACTAACTAACCATCACGCCGTTTCCCCGCAGGGGTAGGCAGAGAGGACAGACCGCCAAACAACTCGATCTTGGCACACACTCCTTGCTTCGTTCACATTCATACATCGTCTCATACATGCTCTTCTATTATTCTGACTCTTGACATCGCCCGACTCAAGTATCTGATTCACTTGGTCGTGCCATGTCTTCCTCGGGCGTCCCCGACTTCGTCTACCATTCACATTTGCGTCATATCAAGGATATCAAGGAAGGATATATCATTGAAGAAGAAGATAACAATAAAAACCTAAACGAAAATATGAGAGAGAACAAGACAAAGAAAAATAGAAAAAGACAATGGTCGTAACTGAGACTCGAACCCAGACCTCTTGTCTAACCGGGAATTTCACTATTGCCAGCTTCTGTCAAACCGTCATAATTGTCAATCTCATATTTCAAATTTTAGAATTAACAATATTATTCTATTTTTTTTTTCCATATAAATATGTTTGACAAATATGACGGTTTGACGGAAGGTGGCAAGAGCGAAATTGGTTAACGCGCACGTCCTAATTAGACGAGAGGTCTGGGTTCGAGTCCCAGTTTTTTTTTTTTTTTTTTTTAATTTTCTTTATTCATTTTGTTCATTACAGGATTGTTTTACATGGTATTTCGACTACCAAGCTAGGCAAATGCCCGTATTATGGTAGTCGAGATTCATAAGATATTAAGTATATAATATTAATAATCATCCATATATATGTAGATGAAAGTACAAACATATAGCATACATATTAAGGAAAATATTCATACTAGTATTAAGTACATGATCACATACAGGAAAGGAGTTAAACTAGGTGAATCTTGTATAAATAAAAATAAAATAGAATAACAAATAAAAATAAAGTAACAAATAATAATATTTTAAGGATAATAGAAATAAAAAATAAGAATAAATATGTAAATCATCTATACAGATGAACAATGATAGTCTTAGACCCCAAAAAACAAAAGCAAGTATTCCTAGGCAGCATATGAAATGGACGAACAATGTGAAAAAATATGAAAAAAATATGAAAGAAAAGCATCAGCGTAATATAAAGTTTTGGTTGAAACCATTGTCTTTTTATATTTTTCTGTGTCTTGTTCTCTTTCATATTTTCGTTTAGGTTATTATTGTTATCTTCTTCTTCAATGATAACTTAAATTTGTATTTGTTTTAGGTATTTAGCAACGGGTATTTATGAGGAAGTGCAATGTGCATGAAACAGATTACCTATTTCCGTGTTTCAAGATGTGTCCGTTTGCAATATTTGATAAAAAAGGTGAAAATTATATCACAAACTTGTAGCATCGCTTTCTTAGATGGAAATGATAAACAGAGATTTTAAGAAATTTCGCTCTGATTTTGAAAATATTTTTTTTTTCATTAGCTCCACACAGGAGGCCCCAAGGAAAATAATTCCCCTCTCGGTCTGTCATCTTTGGGGATGCTGTGTGGAGGGTAATTTTAGAAAAGGAAGGAAAACAAGTTTTAGGAACTTAAAAATGAGGGGTAGGTAGGAATCTAAGGAGACGCGTGAATCTAACCCTCCCATTGAGGGTAAGGCGACGCAACTTTCCGAAAGAGTCCGGCTGGAGAGATCTACCTCCTGACCTGCCTCTCCCGAACCGACCTGGTCGTCGGCTGATGCATCCGCCGCCAAAACTCGGACAAACCTCTCCCCATGAACCCGAGCACCCCAGCTAAGCACCAAATATAGCGAATTACTTGAGGTGACTTATGGCAGACGTTATCCAATAAATGGCTCACGGGGCGGCTGTAATCGTACCCGCTTCCCAGACGAGCGATTTTAACTCTTTTTGCCTTTCGGCCCTGGTTACACGTTCTTTCTGCATCTAGGGCAGATCCGGCGCTGGTTTGAAGTTCATAGAATTTCTGGTTGAATAAACCTTGTCCGAGCAGGAACCACGATCTTTCCACTTACACTTTCAGGCGTTCCTTTCCGAGATGGTCTAATAAAATCAGTGGATTCATGTTCAATAAACCGGTGTGGGTCGAACAGCCTTTTCGGTAAAAAACAATCTGATACCAAAACGTAATATGGGCAGTGAGTGGGAAATCATTCCGTTTGAAGCAAAAATACGATTTAATTATTATCGCTTCGAGCTATACAGATTCTCAAATGACGTGGTTTTGTATATTCATTAATCGAAAAAACATTTGTTTGTGGAATTTCAGAAACGAATAAATCAATTAAAAAAATGGTTTTTAGTTGTTTTAATTAATTTTCTATGGTAAAACAAATATTTAGAAGAGAAAAAGAATTTAATTTAGCGAAGCTCGTTAAAAAGTATTCATGATTTTAATTATTCTTCACTCCAAAATTGCGACAAGTAAAAAGGTGTTCAATCGTCAAAAGCTATTGTGCACTGTTGGCATTTATTGTGCACACTTTTGTCTCCTATTTTGGAGCCAACCTAGGCAATGAGCTGGAACAGTGCAAGGGAGAAGAAGAAGATTTATTGTACACACTTTTGTCTCCTATTTTGGAGCCAACCTAGGCAATGAGCCGGGACAGTGCAAGGAAGAAGAAGAAGATTTATTGTGCACACTTTTGTCTCCTATTTTGGAACCAACCTAGGCAATGAGCTGGAACAGTGCAAGAGAGAAGAAGAAGATTGATTGTGCACACTTTTGTCTCTTATTTTTGTCTTTATATCGCTTTAACATTCTTCTTGTTGAGTTTTCAATGTCTCTTTAATAAAGACATTAGAATCAATCGACTTTTATTTTACATGGAACAATCACATGATGATCTTAATATTAATAACTAAATTAAAAAAGGACGATGCCTCTTTGGAAGTCTAAAGGACCTGCACACTCTGCGTTTATAATGGAAGAATAAAGTTTCTTAATAAGCGATTGGATATTTTCAGATAATAAATGGAAATGATTTTACCCTGTGAGTTGAGCAGTTATCAAAAAAATATTATGGTTCAAGGTGCCATATATGAATGTTTTAGTGGACAAGTCTGAGCATATGGAAGTAGATGTGGCCAGTGGCAGCTCTGAAGCCGGCACCAGCAGCAGTTGCAAGGCTGGCACCAGTGCTGCCGAGAAGTACAGCCATTTTATAGTGAAAGCTAATGAGCCCCAACTGGAGCCCGTTAGGTTTAGCCAACTTCAAAACCTTTCAAATCAATCACTAAAAAAATAAACCAACAGAAGGTTACTGTTAATCTTAACGTTTTTCGTGGTTCCTTATAGTTTTTTTTATACTTGTTATCAAATTTATATCGTTTGATGGTTAAGTAAGCTAAACCACATCTCAAAATTCTCCAAGTTTACATTTATGGAAAGTATGTACTTTCTCATAAAATTGTTGTCGTTTGTATATTTGATATCAAAGCACGAAAATACCTCTCAAAACTGTACTCAAACGTTACAAAGAAAATTTGTAACTCTAGGGTAAATTTAGAGGCTATTTATTTTATTTTATTTTATTTTAAATACATAAACGGCTATACTGCCTTTTATAAATAAACATATAATAGATTACAAAAGTAAGAAAAATAATATCATTACATAATAGTAGTTTTAAACTTAAAAATAACATACAATTATTTTGTGTATCACACCAAAAAATAACAAGAAATAAAAATGAGAAATATCATCATTTCATTTCAACATGTCCATATTGCGTATATAAAGTTACATTACAAGTTCATGGGGTGAGGTTTGTCCAGGTCTTGGAGGCGGATGACTAGGACACACCGAACCCCAGATTCCTATCCACCCCTTAAACCCTTTTCCTTCCCAGAACTCTCCGCCCCTTCCTTTCCTTAAAAAAACCCTCCACACAGCATCCCCAAAGATGACATAGGCCCTGAGGGAAATTATGTTCCTCAGGGCCTCCTGTGTGGAGCTCATGTAAAAAAAAAAAAAAAAACATAATGGAAAAATAATTTTTGAGTGCATATTTATATTGCGCTAATTTTAAGAAATATTTATTTACTTTTAAAGAATATGGTATAGTTTTTACGTTTCAATTTTTATACATAATTTATGACAAATTGAAAGTTCGCTCCTGTATAGATCCATATTTACACAGGTAGACTTTACATGGATCAAGTTGATATTAGCAGGCAGTATGAGGCATGTAGCAAGTAATCGAACCCGAGAACCTGATATATCACCTCCACGACTAGACCATATCCTCAGGCAAAGTACACGAGAACGTTGTCTAGGTTTACCTCCAGTGGCGGACAAAGTAATACCAAGGCATTCCACATTTCTCCAACTTGACATATCATAGGAAACTCATCTCAAGCTAGTTTCACGACCCTTATTTCTACATCGATTTCCATATAGTTTTTTTTTCTATTTTTACATTAACTCCACAAAGGAGGCCCTGAGGAAAATAATTTCCCTCAGGGCCTATGTCATCTTTGAAGATGCTGTGTGGAGGGTGTTTTTGAGGAGAGGAAGGAGTGAACAGGAGGGAGGAAACACAGAAGCCAGCAAATCGTTCTACAGCCGAGCTGTTGGACTCAAAAACGAGTCGTAGAAACGACCCGTTTTCATGTGACTAATGCCAACCGTGTACAAATGTTGGGCGCGTATTTGGCGTGTTTCCCGACTGTGCACCGGTGCCGAAGGGATCAATGACGCTAGTTCCTCGGAGCATCTTCCATTGTACTACCGGAAGAACAAGGACAGCATTCCCACCTGACGCCTGTGCTCCAAAGATTGCAATCCGTTTGTTAAGTTAGGAGAGTCTATAAAACGGACCGCCCGTTTCTGTACAGAGTCGAGGATTTTTTTTAGGTATTTTGGGGCTCCAGACCAGAGGTGGTTGCCAAATTCAACCGTGGTGTGCACTTGCGATTTGTACAGGGTTAGCAGTTGTGTACCATTAAAGTATCTGCGGGCCCTGTACAGTACGCCCAGTTTCTGAGAGGTTCGATGGAGCCCCCTCACTTGAGCTGGTCACTTAGAGTTACACCAAGCATATCGATGGAGGTCCTGTCCTCGTTGCTCATATTATAACACCGAGTACCTCAAGAAATTCGTTTTTTTCAATTTCTTCTAAATCTACGCATAGGCTATGGTTTTAATCGACGAATAAATATTTTGACCAATCACCGCTCAATCCGCCGACCAATAAATGATTAACAGTAAGAACTAAGAATTAAAAATAAATTGTACTTGAGGTCATTTTTCATAGGTCACAAAAACGGCATTCTATAAATTATCCAACTATTGTTATTATTAATAGTTTATTAAACAAAAGTTTAATTTAGTAATAAGACTGAAAGAATTGTGATTTTTTTAAATGCTCTTATAATTATTTTTGTTTTATTGTTTGAAGAGAGTTGAATAGAATATTATGTATTCCTCTCATAAGAACTACGCTCATTATTTCTCAGCTTTTTTTGTTTGTTACAGGTTGAATTTTTCGTATAAAGCTCCGTTGCTTTGTAATATGCTCAGTGAAAATATAAAAACTATAGGTACATTAAATTTATTCAAGAACATGGTAAAAATTTATATACTAACTGAGAGTGATGGTTTCGCATTACCCATGTTGTCGCTTATGTCATAAATCAGAATGGAATTGAGCTATATTCGATACAATCCACATTTAATTACAATGTGTGTACTTATTTATATATTATTTCTTATTGCTATACTTTTTTTCTGCTTATTTTTATTTATTTATTATTATCCTACTTAATGTTTTTATGATTCTCTAATTAACTTTCTTATTATTATTTATTGTATAATTATTTGCTTACTATTAAATCTATATTTATTCATGTGTATTTACCTACTATTAAATCTTTATTTATTTATGTTTATTTACTTACCATTACAATTTTATTTTATTATTATTTAATCATAATTGTTTTATACTATATTGTCTACTTAATTCACTTTTATTTATTTACTTACTAATACGTAATTGTTTATTATTATATACCTGTTATTATTTACCTATCCTTATTTATTGTTAATAATTTATTTATTATTCGTACTATCCCCCTTGTTACTGTCAGCATGGTCACCCTATAATTGCATCTGATAAGCCATTGCAGGTACCTTGTACATATTTAGTTTAAAATAGAATGTTATTGTTGTGAACTATAAATGCACTGCCCAACTGTAACTGTAACTAATGTTTAAATAACTAAATTTAGCACTTCTTTTGTAGGTGTATTATAATATTTTTATTAAGTTTATATGTATGTTTTCTTTTAATTCCACCATTGTAAAACTGCACATCTCGATACAGGATGCCCTAGTGAGATATGCAGTTTATGTATTATTTCATTTTCCAATAAATAAATAAATAAAAATAAATGTCATGTAAAATACCAAACGATATGTTTTTAATGAAAAAAGACTACTTCTTCAAATAACTGATCCCTAATGTAAGTTGATTATTTTTTTTAAGATGTGTAAACCTGCGTAAAATGAGCGATGTTATTATGGGAGCTACGATATAGAAACCAAATGGAAAATAATTCTATTACACGGTCAATATTTTCATACCGACGATATCATACAAATTTGCAGACTATATGTAGGGCGGTATGTATCTTTCAATGTTTGTAATGCACATAATGGTGAAGATAGTGTTTCCTTTTTTCGACTTTATAGTAGGTACCTTGCGCCTGAGTGCAGCGGATCATCCACATACATAGATATGAAAATAATTCGGCCTATCTCCGCCACTGCTTACTTCTACTAGAGATTATTGGAAGCGAGGTAGAGATAATACTAGCACGAGAAATTAATAGATTTAGTGGATTAAGAGCGCGTGCTTATTAAAACATATTATTTATGTCCAATGTCGTATAGATGCTACAGACAACTAATTATAGTGTCAACGTTCATGAATAATATTAACCGAGAAACATTTAAACCTTTAATTCATTTCAGTACTAAGAACTACAAGTTTTTTTTTTTTTTTTTACATTAACTCCACACAGGAGGCCCTGAGGAAAAAATAATTTCCCTCAGGGCCTATGTCATCTTTGAGGATGCTGTGTGGAGGGTGTTTTTGAGGAGAGGAAGGAGTGAACATGGGTCTTGAAGAGACCCATATTGTAGGAGGGAGGAAACACAGAGGCCGGCAAGTACAACGAAGTACACAAAATTGTTCCATCGGGTTGGTTTTGTAATTTACGTTTATGTGAACCTAATGCTTTCTTTTTAAGTATTGTGTTGTCATATTCGATGGAGAAACTCAAAATAGAATTTTTTTTAACCCTACGAGAGACGTGCGGCAACTATGGATGTGGTAAATTTGAACAAATGATGTAGCAATTCATGAAATTTTTTATTAATGACGCCTATAACTTGTTGCATACCGATTTCTCTAAACTAGTGGTCGCCCAATGGTCGAAATTCGACCATAATTAATTTAATGTGTAATGTTTTTTTTATTGATTTAACGTATTTTTTATGCGTAATTTAAAAAAAAATATTCTGCACTCCTTCTCTATATAAACTATACGTGTGCAAAATTTCATACTCCTCCGTCCGCGCAATTCTTGTAAAAAGGGGTACAAAGTTTTTGCTTCACGTATTAATATACTGATGATGATGATAATGATGATGATTCTGGGTGTTTATAATTGAAATTAAAACACTTTTTCACTTTGTTCCACTTATTTATTTTCACCAGGACCGGTTTCATCCTATTACGGACATTTTCAGACTGATAGTTGAAATTCTTATGCTATGGCATTTTTACAAACTTAGGCAGGGGTACACAACATTGTATCTATATAATTAATGTTTCTATTTTGTGAATTTAAGATATTTTAAGTTATTTTGTTAATTTAAGGTACATATGGGTGTTTATTTTTTATTTTTCATTTTCATATAAGTTTGCGAGTGAGAATCAACAGGTTTGTACTAGTATCCACAGGCTGCAGTGCGCCTAGCTCTGGCTACCATCGGGCACTTGTGACCAGTGCCGGATTAAGACTACTTGATGCCCTAAGCTAGGTACCTTATTCTTCGGCAATTTCCGTATAAATTAGAGAATTATGTAGAGATTAGGTTCCTTCTTTAGCTACAGAGGTAATGTAATTTGATGATATCTGTAGTATCTGTTAATTAAAATGATTAAGACTACTTGAAATGTGTTGGAAAACTTCCAAAAGATCGAGGTTTGTTCAGATTACAAGTTGGTTTATTTACGTTATTACTCTAGAAGGTTCTAAGTTATTGCGGGCCGAGAGACTGATGGCATCTGCCAGATACCAGATACCTTCAGCTATCTAAGTTACCGTTAGACACGAACTGCGATAGATGATACTCTTCTAAAATAATACTTAACTGACATCAGTTGACATAACACAAAACTTTGTAAAACTAACTATACGGACGAAATTGAAGGATGTTGAAACTACATGACTAACCTACACCACAATATCCATGCTTGAGACTTTTATACGGATTACGTGCTCCAAGCTCAACATTTTAAACAAGCCGAGCTTAAAAGCAACTGATATACCGGGCCCAAATTTTAAGCGCCTACAACCGTTACAAGGTATTAATTACCACATTTGAAACACCTTTTTTGTGACTAAACGACGAGGTTCTCGATCGATTTACGTCTTATAACCTTTCGTCGCTTGTGAACCATTAAGTGCTCTTGCAAATTTTAGCACCTCCTCAAACTTCGGGTATATTGTTTCAGTTAAGACAAAAAGAAAAAATGTGTTTGACGCATTCAGAGCCATTAGTCATGGAACATATTTCTACCTTAGTTCGAATTTCGAAATTCTAGCCTAACTAATAAATTGAAACACAGTTCAAATAATATTAAATCGTTTCGGATATTTCGACTACCAAATAGTTTCGGTTGAGCCAACACTAAACGGGCATTAATCTGATGCAGGATCCCCCGGGATGCACAATAACGCGCCTGGCGGCTGCGCCAGTGCAGACGCTAATATTTTAATAGATGTATTATCCCGCAGCGGTAAAGGGTTAAGCGGTGAAGTGTGTGACGGAATTAGCCAGATGCTAAATAATAAACGAAATTTAGCGGATCACTTCAAGCGCGAACATTCAATTTGCGAATTAGTAGCCTACCCGTGTACCAAATATGTACATTTGGGTAACTGAACAAATAAGGAAGGTGCAAATTCAACACACTTTTGAAAAGTGATATAAAGTTTTTCAAACTAAAAAGTAACGACCGGATTGTTATAAAACTGGCCCTTGGTATGCAAACAGTAATGAAACTAACATATTTTTATTTGGTCCCAATTCAATGAACATCGTGTAACACCCCAAGGCTTTTAAATAACTGATAAGTAATTATCGTAATATTGATTAGGTGCAGAGTTGCACGACGCACCACTAATTACTATTTATGTATGCCTACAAATTAGATTGCATAGCACCTGCACGATTAATCTGCAATAGTATGGATATGGTACATCAATATATGCAATGCCATTAAACATAAGTACGGCTGACACCTGTCTTGCATGAAGCGACGACGTGTAGTGACCCAGAAGAGGCATTTTGCACAATTTTTTCATATGGGCGAATTCAGATACAGCTTTGAACGACTCGACAGTATAACAAGTTGTGGCGAGGTCCCCGGGTGTGAGATTTGATACGTGGATGGCCGTTGATTGAATAAAAATAATGTTATTTGATTCATACGGGGCATAGATTACATATACATGAGTACAGTTCGACTACAATTCAATTAGTTCTAGTGAATTGTAGGTTTTGGAAAGAAAGAGAATTGGGAATGAAAAAGGAGAGCAGTTTATATGCTCTGCTACATAAATCATTTACATGCTTTTTTTTAAATCCACTCCACCGGCTCTGGGGATGTTTGTTATCTTTGGGGAAGGAGTAAGGAGGGTCTTTTTAAGGAAAAGAAGGAGAGAAAGTTCTGGTATATATTCGCAAACGCATCCGCCACCAAGACCTGGACGTGTCTGGAGCTAACGTAAAATAAATCTGCATTTTTGTCCCCTGACTCCGATAAAAGATCGGAGTCAGGGGACAAAAAACATTACCCTTGATCAAACGGTATGAGACGACATTGTACGAGGGCTGTCCGTAAAATAAGGTCTCCAAGGTGCTGCGGTCGCGAGGAAAGATTTTACGCGTAATCCGACTACACTGGCGTGTGGTTTGGTTCATCCACGCCAAATGCCTACCACGTTGCACTCTTTGTGACGCTTAGTCTCGGCGTGGCAGTCGTTCGCGATGGAGCTTCCGCTCGCCGCACCCACCAGGTGTGAATTACTCGTACGCTCTGTAATTCTTTTTTTGCTTGCAAAAACTATACCCCGGTAGACATTCCCTTTCAGCTGCATAGCTTGCAGTTTGCTAGCTATTAAGTGCTCATGTTGAGAGCAGGCGCTGAATAATAACAACACATACAAAAAAACAGCATTTAAAAATAATTATAATAACACATACAAAATTCAAATAATAACACAATATTACAAGTAACAGATAATCATCA
The DNA here is from genome assembly GCA_936435175.1 of Glyphotaelius pellucidus. NCBI lineage: Eukaryota > Metazoa > Arthropoda > Insecta > Trichoptera > Limnephilidae > Glyphotaelius > Glyphotaelius pellucidus. The sequence goes on along the minus strand of OW386537.1, from coordinate 49,799,214 downwards.
ACGTACCTACCATTGAAAAAATAAATACTTTATAAGTTAGTTTTGATAAAATCTTTGGTGTTGGATCTATTTTGGCTGGTAATCCAGGACTTGGTGTCAGATTTATATTTATGATACTGTTTTGTCTAATTGCCAGTGGAAGTGTATTATTAGTTAGTTGCAAAGTATCTAAAATTTCTTTGTCCAAAGTTGTTTTAGCAAAAGGGATGAGTATGAGATTGTGTCAGTAGTTGGTTCTAGTATGTCGAGCAGTTTTGACATTTTCAAAGGTAGTTCTGTGTTTGAAGAGGTATGCTAGTATGTTTTTGGCATAAATTTGCCTAGTGTCCATTCTCTTTTTCAAGATTTCATCCGAACTGCTTGTGATCGGTAGTTTTAATATAATCTTTATAATTAGTTTCTGAGCGTTAATGATCGGATCAATGGCGGCAGCATTTGCTTCTCCCCAGGCTATAATACCGTATTCGATTAGAGATTGACATCTCTATGTCAATACGCTCTCGTAGTAAATTGTTTTGAGTTGATAAGTTTAAAAAGTTGCGAGAATGTCTGAAGAAGTATATTGATTTTCTAAGTTTGTTTGGTTGAAGATTTCGGCATAAATACAGTGTTACAGTTTCTTAAATCACAAAGATTGAAAATGAATACTCATGTATTATGATATAAAAACATAAAATAGGTAGCAAGGAAGCTTACTTATTTTGAGAGGGAATATTTCAATTTGTTATACAGGTGAGACTTGAGACGTATTCACTACCCTCGGGGCTCAACGCCACCGAGGAGAGGCAAATTTCCTCAGAACTATCTCCCTTCTCTCTCGCCCTCACAGAAGCCAGCCGCCACGTCTACCAGTCTTCTCTGTGTGAAATTTATTAAAATGTGTGAAGCAGAAATGTTAGTCGAGAAACTTCGCTTCCAATATGATTTTATTAAATGGCGGATTTCAAAGGAACCGCCGACAGAAGGTGTGAGGTGTTACGTGTAGGTGTGAGGGGTAAGGAAGGGGCTGCACCGCGTGTGCACGATATGATTAGTTTCCGGGAATTCCCTGACACGAAATCACGTGAGTTTATTCCCGTACCCACGTGATTACCTTGTCTGTGGAATGTCTTATGTGCAGCCCGACACACTTAACTTTGCAGTCGGTGGCGTTACTAAGTAGATATTTGGGATATCAGACCAAAATAAATCCTTGGGCTTATATTAACTTTCTTATTAATCCATTATTTGGACTTATTAGTCTATTGTTTGGACTTATTAATCTATTATTTGGACCTGTTAATTACTGAAGCTTATCAAAAATACTAATTTCGGTTGTGTGTCTGATCTGCGTAACTCTGGAACTCGGATTTGCTTTGAGTAAAAGTTTGAATAATATTCTCCTTCCCACAACCTTCAGCCTCACAACATACCTCAATTGGGAATGCCATAATCTTAAGCCTCGATTACATTGAGCGAATTTACAAGCAACTAGTCGGCGAATTCACTATCTGCTAGTAGTCAATTTGGGAGGCGGGAATGGGTACCGCCGCCCCGGGAACCTTTATTGAATAATCAACACCTAAGCCATAGGTCACCCCAAGTGGTTTGCTACGTTTGGTGATTTAGCAGGGGTGCCCGGGCTCACGGGGTGAGGTTTGTCTAGATCGTGGAGGCGGATGACCAGGACACACTGAACCCCAGATTCATACCCACCCCTTAAACCCCTTTCCTTCCCAGAACTCTCCTCTCCTTCTTTTCCTTAAAATACCCTCCACACAGCATCCCCAAGGATGACATAGGCCCTGAGGGAAATTATTTTCCTCAGAGTCTCCTGTGTGGAGCTCATGTAAAAAAACTCGGCTGAGTGTAATCATATTTATCGAAGAAAGCAAACACTTTGTGGCTTGACATTTTACAGAATGAAACAAGTTCTTTGTTTAAAACCACTTTATTTAAATTTATATTCGTCGACCGGTTTCGGTCGAACTCGACCTTCTTCAGGACAATAAACATATAAACTAAATTAAAGTACAGAGTTAAGATAATGAGGTAAACACAAAAGAAAGAGAGAGCATATAAGAGAGAGAGAGAGAGAGCATCAGATAATGGTTGGGGGCGGGGTAGGAGGAGGGGTCAAGGGAGGGTGGGGGTTAGAGAGGGAGAAAGGGAATAACTTTAAAATGGGACTGGTGGTTAATTCTAATTGTTTGTTTAAAATTTGGCAATTATTTTTCTTTGATTTTAATATTTCTAAAGCTTAGGTGTCTAAAGAACATGTTAGGTGTCTCACAAGCACAGGTTTCTCAGAATTTGCCGAACACTTAATTGATACTGACCATACCTTTAATAAAAATACGGGAGTCCAAATAGTCCATATAAATAAAATAGGAATACGCCTTAATAACCTAGAAGCTTTAGAAATATTAAAATCAAAGAAAAATAATTGCCAAATTTTAAACAAACAATTAGAATTAACCACCAGTCCCATTTTAAAGTTATTCCCTTTCTCCCTCTCTAACCCCCACCCTCCCTTGACCCCTCCTCCTACCCCGCCCCCAACCATTATCTGATGCTCTCTCTCTCTCTCTCTCTTATATGCTCTCTCTTTCTTTTGTGTTTACCTCATTATCTTAACTCTGTACTTTAATTTAGTTTATATGTTTATTGTCCTGAAGAAGGTCGAGTTCGACCGAAACCGGTCGACGAATATAAATTTAAATAAAGTGGTTTTAAACAAAGAACTTGTTTCATTCTGTAATCATATTTACTAGCTAACTAGCAGATTTTACAATGAACAAGTTTACTAGCAGATAGTGAATCTGCTGGCTAGTAGCTTGTAAACTCGCTCAATGTAATCGAGGTTTTAATGACTCCAGACGGTTGGGAGCAGTTGAGACTCTAGTGCGGTATTCAAATAAAAAATGAAAAAATGATTATATGAAAAATTCAGTCATGCCTCAAAGTAGGTACCATCCTACAATACAATAATATTTCAAAATATTTTTTTTAATTGTAAAATATCCCGTGATTTTTCACGAGTCTGAGCTAGTTATTTAATAAATTTTTAGTTTCAATTAAAATCGATGAAAACAATGAAATGCATAATTCTGCTCATCTGCCCTGATGATGGACACTGTAACGCTGTCCGAAACGTTGGCTAAAGAAGGAGGTAGCGAAACACGGCATAACACCTCAAAAACAATAAAAATAAAAAAAGCATAATTTAATTAATTTAACGCTTTCAGTAACTACATTTTTGGCGTAGAAGAGGCCTTAAGTAGTCGGCGATGTGTGAATGCGGTGCGGCGTCGACCACCGAATGTCCGCTCCATTTATTCCCCACAGGGATTGATGAGGACCGACGCAGGGTGACGCCTGAGGCCCTATACTGGCTCGCAGACCTAGATATTCCCCTCTGACCCCCCACTTTACGAAAGGAGGAGAAGACTACTACCGTGAAAATACTACGAATGAGAATACGAAGGTGAAAGACAATTAGTTTTTTTTCAATTTTTATAAGAACAACTCTTTTTTTATAACTTTTGAAGGTTATTCCTATCGGTTATTACATCGATGTAATATATAATTGAAGAAGATAACACTAATAATCTAATTGAAAATATGAAAGAGAACAAGACACAGAAAAATAGAAAAAGATAATGGTCGCAACTGACAATGATAATGGTTATGGAAATATTACCGAACATACTTTTAGACACAATCAGGTTTTAAAAATAATTCATCAAAGTTTGGTAATTAAACATAAATTGATTGATTGCCGTAATGTAGTACCATATTATGAATACGAACCAAATTCGTTTTTAGAAAATGAATTTTATAAAATATATTATAATAAAACTATACTAACAGACAGAACGATTCGTCATAATAGACCCGATATAGTTTTTCATGACAAAATTAAAAAAATAACTTATATCATTGATGTCGCTTTTCCAAATTCCTGTAATATTCAAAAATCTGTTTCTGAAAAAATTAGAAAATATACAGATTTAGGAAATGAGATTAAACGAATTTGGCATTCTCGGACTATAAAAATATTACCATTTGTTATTTCAGCTACTGGCATTACCTAGCTCTCTCATTCAAAATTTAGGCTTATTAGATTTGTCAAGGAATCTTTTTTTTTAAAAATATTTATATTGAGGGATCGGTAGGATTTATCGGTTCAGTTAGGAGTTCTATCGAGCCGAACCCTCTGATATGAAAATATCTGGAGTCGGTGAAGTATTTTCCCATATGATCTCTGGTAGGTTGATGTGTTGTTCTTGTATAGTTTTGTATTTAGTATACTTATACAATGCAATTACATCGCGTGAATTGACTAGATTAGCATTTGTGGAAAAGTGTGTGGAAGGATTAAGTTTTTCCTGTGAGGAAGATTTAACCCGGACATAAAATCTAGAGAACATTAAAAAAAGGATATCTTCGAGAAAAATGCAATTTACAAAGATAATATCATCAAAAATTTGAAACTCACCTACCAAAAAGATATCAAGACAACATCAAAATACAAAAAAAATTAATACCAAAGTAATGCAAAACAATTATATCTATTTAGCAATAAAGTATTTCAACAACGAACAAAAGATATCAACCAACTGAAACTCAAACTGAAGTTATACTTATCAGGAATAATTAACTAAATAATTGCCTGTTTTTCTCTTTCTTTATATTTATTATCAGTCTATATTCATCTCTATTTTATTTAGATGTTTCTAATAACTCTCTTAAGGCCACCCTAGGATTTTCGAAAAATCGTTTTTATTTTTATTTTTTTAAATTGTCCCCTAAGACCTCAAAAAAAGTACTCGATTTTCGAATTTTAGTTAATAGTACTTAGTACATAAGTAATCGACAAACAGCGCATAAAGCATTCAGAGAGATTGCTGTCTGAACGGGTAAAAGACACAAGGATCGCTTTAATATCAAGCAAGAAGAAAAGCAAGAGCAGGACGATAATCTAGAAAGCGTATGTTGCGGGCATCGCAGTTTGAAGGTATTGCAAAATTATTATTCCTACTCAAAACTTCAAACGCGTGTATCTCAAAACAGCAGTTTTTATTTGCCGGTTTGCGGGAAACATAACTCAGACAATTTTCAATCGATTTACTTGAAATTTTGAATACATCTTCAAAAATACATTGTCTATAGAAGTACGTAGGATATATTTTTATTTATATTGCATAGTTCATTTATTATTAAACTGATGATTTTTTTATTTCTTCAAAATAGGCATATTTACTTTGTGGCGTCATCATTAATTTAATGACAAACAAATACCTTTGTGTAACACCACTATTTTATTAACAATATCAACATGTTTCGAAAACTATGTTTTCTTCGTCTTATTATCCTGACGAAGAAAACATAGTTTTCGAAACATGTTGATATTGTTAATAAAATAGTGGTGTTACACAAAGGTATTTGTTTGTCATTAAATTGATGATTTTTTAGGCAAATTTTTAACTTATCACTTTGAAAGTGCGCCATTTGGCCAAAAATTAATATATTGAAAATCTCCTAAGTACTTCTATGGCAGTTACTATTTAAAATAAAAAAATATATTTTTATAATTCAAAAATTATAGGAGTTGTGTGTCCGGCCGTGGACCCTAAAAAAACGGAGACGTCATCGGAAAAACGCTGTACAGCCGCCATTTTGAAATTAATCGCTTCAAAATTTTTTTTGTGTACAGTCATTGATATGTACAATAAAACTTTATATTGAAATCTCGATTTATTTTGTAGTATTTCTGAAAAAAAATCCTAAAATAGCCTATTTTTTCGGCTTCTGGGGTGGACTAAACCCCTTAAGTGCCCAATATTTTAGTATGTAACCGAATCCTATGTATGTACAGTATGTACACCTACACATATAGATGATCCAGAAGTTTCAATTGCTCCTATTATATAGTTACCTATTGCATAATGTTATTCTATTTCCGTTATAATTAGTTTTGTTATGAAGCGATTGTATTTATCGTAAGTTAGGTACTATTTTTTTAACTGCATTTTAATTGGTTAGGTTGGCAAACCTAGGGGAGTTTCGTTCAACGTGTCGGTAGGCGGCGGTTTTTTTTGGGTTTGGTTTCCGGATCCGGACTCTGGTTTTGACGGCGAGATGTGCGGTACGCCGTGAAAACAACGGTCAATTAATCTTAAGTTTTAATACGATGTGATTGAAATCCAAGTTTTGGGCATCTGCATTCGGGGGACGGAAACACGTTGTGTTTTTTTTAAATATAAAAATCAAAGATTTATTCGCGTAAAATGCGAGTTTCGCGAGGGTCCCAGTGACCACGAGTGAATTGGCAATGTCCGAGTGAAAAGACTATTGTACCCCATTATCCGAGTCATCGGATTAAATAATAACTCGCTGCGCCCGTGATTATATGCAGGCCAACTATCGAATTCCCCCCGAGGGTTTATTTATGGAACAAACCCGAGATACCGCAGTGTTGAACGATTCTTCGCCTCGAATTGCTGACGGGCCTTCCTTTACAATTTGGAGTAGAGTCTGGGTACTCCTTCCTTCTCCTGAGGGTCCAGGTCTAACATCACTTCCATGCGACTGCTGAGGAGGTCGCAGGGCCAAGCTGAGCCGCAGAGGTTGGGACCACCCTTGCCACCAGGAGGTGGGGTTGGTTCTCCCGACATCGGGAGTTCGGTGGCAGTAAATTTAATTAGGGTAGCTAGGAATAGCATAAAATTACGATATTGGTCCCGGGGGTGAGTCCATACCATTTATTTTATTATGTCTTACGAAATCAATACAGTGAACCGATTCTATACTCTACATTTTGTTTTATTATGTAGATTCCTTGTGCAGCCTTTTCAGGAATGCTATGAAAACTATGGCCCACACTCTGAGAATTGAGTACCGTGTTCTCCGCTGGTTGACATACCCAGACATTAGACTGGGTTTGGCGTCCAAGGTTTCCTGTGAGGAAATCAAAGTTGACTAGCAGATTACACCCGAGCCCGACAAAGGCTCATTATTACATCTCCCTTTAATCTTATAACACAAACACATAACGATATGTCATTACACTTTAAGGGTAACAGTTTAACTCGCTCATCAAGCACAAGAACTAGTTTCTTCTTTGGTGAGATTGAATATATTCTGTACCGATATGTAATTTATATAATTTATATTTATATGTACCCACATATCTATATTTAATAAAAATAAAATTAATAATATTATTGTTAATTCTAAAATTTTAAAATATGAGATTGACAATTATGTCGGTTTGATGGAAGGTGGCAATGGCTGAATCGGTTTGATGGAAGGTGGCAATGGCTGAATCGGTTAGACGAGAGGTTCTGGGTTCGAGTCCCTGTTGCGACCATTACCTTTATTTCTATTTTTCTGTGTATTGTCTGTGTGTTCTTTCATAATTTCTTTTAGATTTTTGGTGATGTCTTCTTCTTCAATTAGTTTTTTTTTTAAATTTAAATATCTCCCTTACAAACATGTGCATAAATCCAATATGTACTTTTTTTACGTTAATTCCACACAGGACACACTATGTCATCTTTGAGGATGCTGTGTGGAGGGTGTTTTTGAAGAGAGGAAGGAGTGAACATGGGTCTTGAAGAGACCCATGTTGTAGGAAGGAGGAAACACAGAGGCCGGCAAATCGTTCCACAGCCGAGCTGTTGAACTCAAGAACGAGTCGTAGAAACGACCCGTTCTCATGTGACTAATGTCAACCGTGTACAAATGTTGAGCGCGCGTTTGGCGTGTTTCCCGACTATGCACCGGTGCCGAGGGGATCAATGACGCTAGTTCCTCGGAGCATCTTCCATTGTAATACCGGTAGAACAACGACAGCATTCCCACCGCGCTTGTGCTCTAAAGATTGCAATCCGTTTGTTAAATTAGGAGAATCTATCAAACGGACTGCCCGTTTCTGCACAGAGTCAGTCAGTACTAAATCAGATGACGAATATTGAATGTGCGTATTTATTTTATGATAAATTTTCACAGTAGATACACATTAAATGTCTCGTCACGTCCAGTTTCTATTACATTAATCGATAAACGACATTCTTACAATATTACTCAATAATATCAATCGCGCATTAGATTTGATTTGTGTGGCATTTTGTTAATTGCCAATGATTTTTTTCCTATTTACAACCACACTATATAAATACCGCCTTATTCATGTGTGCTTGTTTACTAGAAAACATGTTTCGCGGTTTACGTATTTTCTGCGAAAAGTAAGAACGCGCGAAAACAGGGTAATGTTAACATTTAAAACACACACATAAAAAGTGGTAATTACGTTATTTAGATTAACCCTCAGAGGGCCGAATGAAATTCTATAACAAAATATGCCAGATCAAAGGAATCAACGGACCTTCGCATTTGTTCATGAAACTCAATTACTAAAGGATTGGACAGAAATATGACCAAACCAGAAATGTGAAAATATGGCAGTGAGGCATGGAACTAACTGGCCGAGGGTATTAGATAGAATGCAGCAGAAATGAGAACACGAATGGATAGGTATATGTGGTTAAATTTATAGCCACGTACGACCCAATTTGGGACTATGAAAAGAACATTCCCAGGCTACGAATCGCTTTACAACATTTGAATTCTTCTTGTCCAAGGCATAAAAAGCTGAATGTGTTGTGAGTTGACTGCTGTAGGAAAGTTTAGTTTGCAAAGAGTTATTAATATTTTAAAATTATAAATAAAGATATTGATATTTTATTATATTTCATAGTGAGTTCATCTTAGGAGGTTAATGGAAGTTTATGACGCATCCATTTTGTTTGGCATCGGGTATTTAAGCTTTTCATATTAATTTTTTTTCTATAATTTATACTATGTATATAAATAACTAAATTATGACATGTCTTTCTGTATCATTACATTAAAAAAAGAAACGTATTTATAAGAATACATATTTAAAAAAAAAATTATGAAAAAAATTCAAAGAAACTCCTGTAACATCAATCACATTGATTTCTATAGTTACTATATTTTTTCTTCAAAATAGGCATATTTACTTTGGGGTGTCATCATTAATTTAATGAAAAACAAATACCTTTGTATAACACCACTATTTTATTATATACTATATTTTTACTTTTACCACCGTTTTACATCCACATACTTACTATAAATCAACGCATAGGCTTGACCTTTTGTGAGATTTTTTTGTCATTCTCTAATATTTTATGTTATTATGTGTGTGTCTGTATGTATATGAATCAAAAAAACTTTTTCAAGATTTTTACAAGAGCGTTTCTTGTATTCAATAGCTTGCATCGGAAGTTAGCCGCTTTATGTATCATTGTAGCAATTATTCACAATTTCTCTCGGGCCTATGTCATCTTTGGGGATGCTGTGTGGAGGGTTAGGGGTTTTTTTAGAAAAGAAAGGAGAGGAACTTCAGGGAAGGAAAAAGGTATGAAGGGTGGCTAGGATTCTGAGAGACAGTATGTCCAGGAGTAACGAAAGTACGAACCTCGAATTTTTTTACGAGTGTACTGCTATAGGAATATATAACTTGGAGAGAATTTTTGGTATTGGGGCATTTAGCTAACTGATTGTGATTTTTACGAGAGCGTTTCGTGATTTGCGAATAGCGTGCATCGGAAGTGGGCCGCTGTGCCGCTTTATTTCTCATTGTAGCACCAAAAAATTGTTTCCATGCCAACTCAGAATCAAGTCAACTCAACACCTCTTTGAAAAGTCATTAAAAGCTATAAAAAAAATAATGAAAAAATAGCCCAGAATCTAACTTAACGTAAGCTATTTAACCAATTTTTTAATATATTTTTTCATAATTTTTGATGACTTTTCAAGGGAGGTGTTGAGTTGATTCCATTCTGAGTTGTCCGGTCACCCAAAAAATTAGCCCCACTGTGGTGGTACTAGCATGGTCGATCGAAAAGGATTGATAGTAATTTCGGTAACTTCTCATCGTTCCCTAGGACAACTGCAGATCGCTAACTTACAAACAACAAATGACGTCGAATATTTAAGAACATTAGTCACTATGAACTGTTACAAATTCGTTGGCGATCTGCAATAATGCTGGGGAACGGTGAGAAATTACCGAAAGTTATCATTTCAATCATTATCGATCGACTATGCTAGGGGGCCTGATGTAAACATTTCGCTGGCACTGATGCCGGATTGAATTCTTGTCATTTTGTTGGGCTTGGTATAGTTTATACAGAATGCATTAAATAGCATTCTCTTCACGGGGCGGTTGTATTTGTAGACCCATCTCGACATTTGTGATAGTCTGCCTTAGACTGAAATCTGCAGTGATACTCAGGTATTTCACTTTGATTATAACTTTCAGGGTTAGAGCCAAGACGACGCGTGCCAGTTTTTGATGACGCTTTGGATCACTTGGCTACAAACTGACCTTGGCTTTGTTTAGTTTAGCTACGGGTCTGTCAGTGGAACATTTTAGTTACCTGGATATTAATCGATCCAACCTTTTAGTTTCGACAACTTCTTGTACTAGCCCAGTTTATGGAACTTGCTTCAATTAGTGTTGTGATTTGTTTTAATATTAATTCGATTTAATCTTTATGCAAACACTCAGCTCTAAATGAGCAAACAATGAAGCGATGTGGAATCCATTAAGCATGTACGGCTTTGGAAAGTGGTTAAATCAATCCATTACGTATCTAATTATCCTCATCATGGGATTAGTGTCTCGTGGTGACTAAGTCGCGGTACATCAACCTGGGTGGTGGTGGAGTCGGTGTAAAGCCAGGCAGATTCCAACAGGCTAATACCTCCAATACCTGGCGTTGTAACTGTTTGCTATGAAGCCAGGCGGATTGCAGGTATGTTATTACTATGACGCTTCCTCTGAGTAAATAGGTCACAATGCAAATTCAAATTATATAATTGTGATTAAAGCCGCGATGCGAGGGTATTCAGGGGGTATTGGCTCAGGTTTGACTACGGTTAATTTGTACAATTATAAAAATACATAAATACGAAGGCCTCCGTGGTCGAGGGGCAAGGCTCACGACTAGCACTCCGGAAGACGCGGGCTGAAATTCCGGCGAGCGCAAATTTCATTTGATTAATTTGTGTTATTCACAATTTTATTCCTTTAAAATAATAAATAGCATATTTGCGGCACGGCAGAGTGGAAGATATTCTCAGTATCGCTCTGGTTTAACACCACCATTTAGAATTGAAAAGTTGCTTGAAGTGGCTTTGGCCGTGTTTGGTGACCTGTCCTGAATAGCAAAGTACTTCCCATCTTCCTCTTCCCCAGCTCACTCTCCTCCCCACCAGCTTCAGTCTTACAACATACCCCAATTGGAGAAGCCATAATCTCACTGGCTCCAGACGGGAGCAGTTGGGACTCTTGTGAGGCATTCACATAAAATAAAATATACATATATATCTGAAACCACAATTTTTTTTAACAAATACAATAATTTCGTCAATTACAATCATATTTATTTTAATAATAACTAATTAATTACCTTCTCCCTCAACATTGCTACATTATTGTATATTTTTAATTTCGGTATACCCACATACTTTGTATCTATGGAGGAACTTTTGCTACATGCTAATATTTTGTATTAAAATAATATTATTTTTAAAATATGATTTCAACAAATATAATTACTTTGATTTAATTAATAAAATTATTTAAAATACTTATAAATTTCGATTTCGCAAAATAATTGATGTCCAAGTGTTGGTTAGATTTTATTAATATATTTCTTAAACAGGAAAATTTACATAAGAAGGGTGTTAATACGTTTACACAAAGTAAGTGTTCATAGCGCCTGTGAGATGATTTTTCTTAAAAACGTGTTATATAAATGATCCAACTATTATCATTATCATAAATGTGATAATTTATTACAGTGCAGTTATAAGAACTTTTTTTAAATCAGGGTAACTTTATTTAACACGAAATTTATAACAAATAGATTAGAATAGATTATTTTTAATGTTCTTTCCTTGCAAGACCAATAACCAATTACGTGGTTTGTATCTAGCCACTTTATTCGAGAACACAAATACTCGCATTAAATAATTACCTGCATGTGGTTTTGCGCTCATATAAAACTACTTGAGTAAAAACAACTGGTTTTAAATTTATTGCTGACATTCTCCCAACTAGACGTCGGCAGAGTAATTATAAAGTTAACAAGTAAAAAGTGGCTGTTTGGTCACTTGGAACTTAGATGGTAGTTTTGTCATAGCTGTTGTATTCATCAACTAGCGAGTTCCCGGCACTATCCTATCTAATAATGCTATCCCACTCAATAATTGTTTCTCCCTGCGCGTCCTTTCGTCCCGTTCCCCTTCCACCTCCCCTTCCTCTCCCGCATCTCCTCCTCTCTCCCGCTTTCAATATATTCAGTCCCGGTACATTCAGATTTTCAAACAGCTCGCGTGCCATCTATTGCATTTTTTTTTACAAATTTTCTATCAAATTTGGTACCCAACATAAGTACCTATTTAAAGTAAATATAAATTTTGATAAGCTTCAAAATATTAGATTTTGGTTAGTACCATAGGTGAGAATAAAACCATTAATTTAAACATTTTCGAAAATGGAATTTTAATTTAAATATCGATGGTTTGCAAAATGTCATTCTCAAATTGTGACAGTTTTGTAAGAGTTTTTGTAATGATTAAAAAAACTTTTCAGATGTATTGTCATGTGTTGTAATAATCCAGAAACCTTCACGAAGACGAAAAGAAGGTATTTTGATACTACAAATTATACATATCAAATCCCCCAAAGTTTCATCGCAATCGGATGAACTGTTAGCAATGCATAATTTCATGATGCCAGAGCTCACTATTGTATATAGTAAGAATTGCGGGCACGCGCACATCAAATATGCAAAGTTTCATTGCAATCGGATGAATGGTTTAGCAACCCAGAGTGGAAAATACTCTCATTATCGCCATAGTGTAAGACCATTCTGAATTGAAACGTTGCTTGAAAGGGGTTTAGCCGTGTTTGGTGACCAGATCTGAATAGCCAGGTACTTCCCACCTTCCTCTTCCCCATCACCTTCCCCTCCCCACTACCTTTAGCCTCACAACATACCCCAATTGAAGATGTCATGGCTCCAGACGAGAGCAGTTGGGACTCTTGTGCGGTATTCGCATAAAAAAGCAAGGCATGGCGTACATACATACATACACAGACAGAAACAAACATATTTTCATTTTTATATATATTTATATATATATAATAGATTGTTATTCGCTCTAATAGGGAGCTACTCAACGACTTCATCACTTAAATATTTACGGTTTTAGTACGTTTTCTCTTATTTCAGAATTTTGAGTTTAAATTTAACCCCCCTTTCCCCTGATATTTCGCAATTTATTTTTCTTAACCCTTTGCTTCCTGACGTGTCATATTTGTCATCATTTTTAAAACTCTATGTAAATTCTACATCAAAAACAATATTTTGCATATTATTCCTGTCAGTTCATTATTTAAGGCTCAGTCACGAAAGCGGCACTAGGAAAAATTGTTTTACGTTTGATCGTCACATGGTTATTTTTCGAAAGTTAGTTAAGAAAAAACGTTTTTTCTTTTTTAAATATTGTAAGCGTCATTATCCATAAAAGAGTTAGCTATTTAGGTGTAAACAAAATTATAATTTAAAATGAAAAAAAAAAGTGAAAGATTATTTTTATTTTGTATTTTTTAAAAGTAAGATAAATTATTGTAACTTATTCCTCGACAGTGTAAAAATGTACCGGAAGAATTATACCTATAAGGAGTTTTCAGAAAATTTCAAAAAAGTTAGGAATGCTTTTCAAGCTAAGAATCTATGCTTACTAATATTATAAATGCGTGTATACTCGTAAAGTGCGTGTTTTTGTTTGTTACGCTTTCACGTCTAAACCACTAAACCGATTTTAAAAATTCTTTCATCAATAGAAAGCTACATTATCAGCGAGTAAGTATGCTGTACATAATGGAAAGCTTTGGCGTTATGAAACTTGTATAAATGAAAATGTGTGTATTTCATATATTTTAGCGGCAGGGAGGAAAGGCGGGGGGAAGGTGGGGTAAGTGGAAGGGGGACGCACGAGAAAGGACATGTAGGGAGAATCAATTTATTTCTTTGAATGGCGTAGCAACGCATGCCGGGTACCAGCTAGTAACAAATAATTCACAAAAAATGTATGAAAATCCTGTTCAGCTATGTTCAGCGCCCTCAATGTTTTCACCTTTCTTTCGATTCCAGATAAATTCTCTGTTATTGAATGTATTTCAAAATAAAATAGTATTTTTGAAAACAGACAAAAGGTTTTTTTTCAGATTTTAGTATTTTACTAATCGAAATACACAATTAAAGATATTAAAGTTTTGTACCGATACATAAAATTTCAATGTCGCTTAACGACGGATTTTATCGGGAAAACTTATAACACTTTACACAAAACTAAAAAAAAAACAGATTTAATTAGACAAAAGTATTTTTAAAAAGTTACTGTCACCTCACTTTTTTCGTTTTATATATAAAAAAAATATTTTTTAAATTTGCAAGCCTTTTTCAAATGCTAACTGTTATTTCACAGGCTTACTTAATTTTTTCGGGAACATGTATTGTAAACTTTCAAAAAGAAATACAAAGAGTGGGAGTTCCAATCTTTCACTATTTAAATCACATATCTCACCGTAAAACAAAATGAGATTAATTTTTATAAGTCCGTCGCGGAGAGAGAAAAAACTTTTAAGAGGATTTTGAAGTCTGGGAGAAATGTCTCCCAAAAAGACTACGAAATTATGAAATCTGGGTGACATGTCTCCCAAAAAGACTACGAGATTTTGAAGTCGGGGTGAAATATCTCTCAAAAAGAATCAACGGATATTGAAGTCTGCGAGAAATATCTCCCAAAAAAAACAACGAGATTATGAAGTCTGGGAGAAATGTCTCCCAAAAAGACTACGAGATTTTGAAGTCGGGGTGAAATATCTCTCAAAAAGAATCAACGGATATTGAAGTCTGCGAGAAATATCTCCCAAAAAAAACAACGAGATTATAAAGTCTGGGAGAAATGTCTCCCAAAAAGACTACGAGATTTTGATTTCCGGGAGAAATATCTCCCAAAAAGAATCAACGAGTTTTGAAGGCTGGGAGAAATATCTCTAAAAAATATTTTAGGATATAAAAGTGCGTGTGTTATAATTAAATAAATTTATTTTGCCTCTGCCGAGTGATGGCACCATTTACAAGTGAACGGCTTTTAAATTATTGTATCTGTTGGAATCGGCTTTATCTACGGAAATAGTTAATCTTTTTTATTCTCATTTATTATGATTCAGTACCTCGGATGTTGTTAAGTCATGTTAATTGCTTGTAATTTCCCTCGAGCAGGTACAAAAAGAGGTTAATTATCACACATAATTAAAAGAGGTTAATTAAGCTAATAAAGTCCATATCTAAACACACGTGAACAAATTTGCTTTATGGCGGAATATTTTAATTAAACGAGTTATCCAATACATAATAATTTTGATTAAAAAATTATAGTTTTGGAAAACCGGAGACCACCAAAAGGAATATACGAAAAATCAGGCTACTAAATTGACAAACCAAGTGAAATGGAATACCACCAAATTGTTTTAGCGACATTTTAAAACACTGAATAATTTTATTAAAGCTATGAATGTAGATAGGGGCTATATCTTTTTGTTTATTACGGTTCCCATTACCGTTTAATCGAAATTCTTTAAATTATTGGCGCCATCTGACACGGAAATAATCATTTAAATAAGGGTTTAATCGACGCTCAAAGCAATAATTATCCCTTCATTAGAAAGACGTCGTAATCTTTATTGACGTCTGAAAAGACATACAAGTTTATACAATTTTGGCGCATTTTTAAGATATTGTGGACATAAAGATCTCAGAAACAAAGTGGGAACACAGACCACATAGCAGAACAAATACCAAAACACGCTGATATTTAGGATAGTATGAATTTGATATTGATTATTTACATCCAAAAAATTTCTACAAATCAATCTCTTAATGTTAAATCTCTGAAAACTTTATTTCCGAACATTGATAAATAATTCCGTAGTATTGATTTACAAATTACTAAGTAATTGGGGAAACTTTAAAAGGATAATAACCATTTATAATTTCCGTCACCTTTCTAGGAAATTAATAAGGAAAATTAAATTAATAAGGGCTTTAGTAATAAAATTAAAGCAGTAATCACAAGTACCAATCTAAAAATAATATAAATATCGTCTGAAAGTGGTTCAACCACCGAAGACGAAACAGCTGTCACGCGTAATAATAATTACTTAGTAGAACTTGTTTAAAAATAAACTGTTTTTTAAATTGAATAATATTTTTTTTGTACACATAAAATAAATAAAAATTAAAATGGAGTTTTGCAAATTAAACTTGATAAAAATAAACAATGTATTTGTAAATAACTAGTTAGAAATAATGACGTCAGATTTAAATTGCAGAATAAAATTTAAAATAGTTTTCAAAACAAAATAAATAATAAAACATGTTTTGTATATTTTTAAAACATGACAAATTTACAAGGGCTTTTATTACTAGCTTTTACCCGCGGCTTCGCTCGCGCGAATTAGGGAGAAATTACTGTACTTACAAAAAAATTTTTCATGGGAACGAAATGTTTTTCCGGGATCAAAAATAGCCTATGACACTTCGCAATCCTTCAACCATCCCTGTGCAACAAAATGACGTCGATCCCTCGCTCTGTTGCGACGTGAAAAACGGACTAACAAACAAACAAACAAACAAACAAACAAACGCACTGTATATATATGGATATAATATGTACCTATATCCATACAAGCCTTTACAACAGTAACTTTAATTTGCAATAGTCGAGTATGCAGGCCGTAACAAGTTTGATATTTTTTGTTGTAATTAATAAACAGTAGTAAGTCTACAACATAAATAAAGTAAACACGAACTATGTCTTGTTCATATTATTTGTAATGTGGCTTGTTTCCGTTACAAACATACTGATATATAGATTTAATAACTTGCAGTAATTACGAGTATTCAATAAATTGCATTTATAACTAAACTTACATTCGTGTGTTTTATAGACATGCAAAGGTTGCTATTAGACAAGTGGGTACTTACCTCTGCCGTGATTACGTTCTTATCTGGGTTACCTCGATTGAATAATATTATGTACTCCGGTCAGCGGGACGGCCTTAAATTCCGGAGTGGTCAACGCACTTGACTTTTAGTCCGGAGGTTGTGGGCTCGAAATCGATATTATCCGCAGTAATTATTAGGAAAAACCATTAGGCATAATGTAGTCACAATTAAAAATTAGGGGCCATCCATAAATTACGTCACACCTTAAGGGGGGGGAGGGGTGTAGAGAAGTGTGACAATGTGTGACAAGGGGTATGGGGGGGTCATCAGCTCTGTGACGTCACACGTAAAAATCTGAATTTTGATTATTTTTAGAAGTAAAATTGCATAATATGTTAGTTTTGTTGTTAGCAAATTAGAGAGGCGACCAGAAATTTATTTTTATCAAATAAAATTTATTTGCCACGCCGGTATTCGATCCCGCGACCTTCGGAATGCGAGTCAAGAGCCTTACCGCCGAACTACGCCGGCTGTCGTTACCTTGGTTTCCCAGTAAATTGAAATAAGCGCAGACCTTTGAAAAATCATAAAATCTGACTTGAGCGCTCTAAAAAATTTAAACAAAAAACACACATTTCAAATTTAGAAAACAAATGAAAATGATTATAAAAAATACTATATTATGGGATGGTACATGTCTGAATTTATCAAATTTTAGTTCATTGAACCAGAGTTCTGCGCGACGCAGGCACATTAAGCCGCCGCTACACGAATTTCTACCGATTTCTTACATATCTCCCTTAAGCTTTAAAGTTTTTATGCTCTGAATATTATTAAAAATGTCTGTTTCTATTATTTTACAAGTTATAGTTGTGAAAAATATGACAATGTTTCTTTAAATGATAATGATTTAAGTATCATTTAAAGAAACATTGTCATTTTTTGCTATATTTTAAGCGAATCGTAATTACATATCTCTGCATCTTCTTCTTTTTGAGCGGCGCCTTAATATTAATTAAATTATTTTGCTCGAATTCCAGCTCGATATTAATTTCCCAACAGATATTCTTATTTATATTATAAACATTTAAAAATTGAAAAATCAAATAATGACGAATTCAGTGCAGCATTATTAAAGCATAAATGTAACTTCGACATAATCAAGTAGGGGAATATTTTGATAAAGTTATTTAAATTGATAACAAATTAACATTATTTTGTCTGCTGAAAGAAAAACAAAAAACTATTTTGGATTTTTTATATTTTGTATCTATGTACTGTGTGGATCAAATTCAATAATATTTTTACTTTATATTTATTTTTGTGTGTTTTAAATAGTAGTTTCCTGCACTATTTACGAGTATAATTTTTTAAATATTGTTATGTATATATAAAAGCCTAAATAGGCGTAAATAAATAAATAAATAATAATAAAAAAGAAGAACTCAAAGCGCTACCAACGCATACACAACCAACCCATAACGTTTTTAAAGACTTTGGACGAAGAATGTAAACTGTGGTAGATGCATCCAGTATGCACATGACTCGCCAATTCCGTTTGCAAATAATGGTCAGATACTTCATTTTCTCGATTTCCAATATTTATAGAAGAAGCGTGGAGTCTGACCAAATAACAGAGAATAAACGAAAAGCCTTTGAATTCCGAGTATAAAGTCTCTGAGATTTCCCTGGACAGACTCCACGACCAGGATTTCTAAAGACAGGACAATTGTCAACACAATCAAAAAGCGAAAACTACGGTACTTTGGGAAAAGTAAATGGGAAAATGAAATACTCCAGAGGGACTACTATAATGAAAGGAAAGATGCGCGGCACCAGAAAGGTTTTAGTGCTGGGGTAGGCACGTATAATGACCGAGGAATATCCGAGAGGGAAAGTTAATTCATGGCAGCGCGGGCGGGTAATAGTAAGCTTATATACATAGAATATAAAGATAAATTTATAATACACCAGCTATTTCCCGGCATGCATTACAATACCACTTAATGAAGTGATAATGATAGAGCCTTTACCGGTGCACTCACCCAAATTCAAAACCAATGTTGTTATAATTGTACCAATGTGGTTGTTATTATTAAAGCAATCTATTGTGTGATTATATATTAATATTAGTGTAGGTATGTTCACAAGTATTATAAATTGACTTAAAATTACTGCCTCAACACAGGCTAGCCTAGTGAGGCAGGTTACGAGAAACCTAAATTTATAAATATTTTCTACTCTTCAAGTATCAACTGTTCATATGAATATTATTTTATGTTGTTAACTTTTGTAAAGTAACTTATAAGCCATTGTAAACAAACACTGAATATATACTTTTTTAGTTACAAATCATGCTAATTTCGTTCAATAAAGATATATATTATTATTATTTATTATTAAAGTGACCTTTCCCATTCATCCCGTTCCCCTTTACGCCACCCCTTCCTCTCACATGTCCCCTTCCCCGCAAGCGTTTCCCCTTCACCTTCCCCGACTTACCTCTCCCCTCTCTCGCTCCCGCTCCCCGTCCCGCCAACCCCTATCCCGCGTTCCATATATTCAGTCCCAGTACATTCAGTTTTCAAACAGCTCGCGTGCCACCAATTACAATTTTTTTTTTTAAATTTTAATTTTCATATATTACAAATATAAATTTATACACATTATTTAAAATGCCTATAATTCTTACTTACTTAGTCCATCAATTAAATTTATTAATTTAAAGAGTTTATTCAAAAATTGAATTTTGATTAAACAATCGATGGTTTGCAAAATGTTATTCTCAAAATATGATATTTTTGACAGTTTCGCAAGAGTTTTTGTAATGATTAAAAAACTTTTGAGATGTATTGTCATGTAGAAAATCATCCAGAAAACTTCACTTTTTATCTGAAGCAAATAAGACTACGGAATCTCCAATTGGGGTATGTTGTGATAGGTAGTGGAAAATGGAAGAAGATGGGGTTAGGTGGGGAAGCTACTGGCTGTTCAGATTTGGTCACCAAACACGGGTAAACCCTTTTCAAGCAACGTTTCATTTCTGAATGGTGGTCTTACACCAGGGCGATACTGAGAGTATCTTCCACTCTGAAACGTGTCGTAAATACACCTTATATTATTTTAAAATGTAGAATTAACACAAATCAATCATATAAAATTTTGAACTTTGATTTGAAACCGCTACCTTCGGATTGCTAGCCGAGAACTTTACCCCTCGACCGTGGAGGCCAAGTTTGGTAGTAAATCTAGTCTGTTATAACAGTGATTATAAGCACCCTTTTTCGGATTACTTTAGAAATGTGAAACACCCCGAAAATCAATCATTGAGACATTGATCCTGAAAATTACATTCTTACTAACGGATCTAACGTGTTTGCAATTCCACCTATTGTGGCCTAAGTTTACCCAGAGAAGACTAGAATAGAAGGAAGATGGTAGGGAGAGATGAGAAGTGAAAAGTAGTGAGGCTGATAATTAATTTGACGTCCTGATAGGAATAGAGTGGTGGAATAGGTAGCGGGGCGGGGCTTAGTGCCCAAAGCTGTATTGTTCAGGGCCGGTTTAATGCCTTCGTAGACCCAATGAACCCTTATTTCCAGTCTGATGTATTTGAGAGTTAGTTTAGTATACACGTCTCCTGAATGTAAGCAACGAATAGATTCTGAATATCTATCCAGTTTTGAAATGAGTTCAGAAGGAGAAAGATGCTTCTCGAATATGAAAGTTTTATTTTAAAATAAAATTTAAGAAATAATGCGAAAGGTGATGTGATTAACCTTAATTACGAATTAGGTGTTATAAAATATCTATCAATGATGCAAAAACTATATTTTTTTTCTTGTAAAATTTTTTCTAGGTTTTTTTTTTTGTTTTTTATTATTTTCATTGGTTTTTAATTTTTCCTTGTTTTTTTATTTATTTTTTTCTTTGTTTTTTATTTATAATTTTTTCTTGTTTTTTAGTTTTTTTTTTTCATTTATGGCACGCCAAAAAAAGTTTCCAGCCTGTATTAACCCTGCCGCAATTATTTTTGGCACGTTCAACATTATAAAGAATAACATTCTTAACTATCTTACACAACAAAAAATAACATTCTTAAGGATCTATTCAACTAAAATTCAAAATGAAAATAATTAATTATTTGTTTACAAAAACAAGAGTTCGAAACAAAAAATCTACATTTGTAAATGCATTAACTTTGTGGCTCGCCATAATTTACAATAAAAACACATAAATTTGTTATGGACCACTTTTTTTCCACACTCTACCGGTTTCGGAAGCACCCTTCCTTCGTCAGGACAATATATAATTTTGCTTTGTTGGCCGTACTCGCCGTATTCTATAATATTCTCTTGACGAAGGTAGGGTGCTCCCGAAACCGGTAAAGTGTGAAAAAATAAAAGTGGTCTATAACAAATTTATGTGTTTTTATTGTAAAAAAAAATCTTTTCGCTCTCCTGATCAATTAACATTTTGTTCTTTACAGCTTTTCAAATTTCTGTGATCGATATAATATGCTGACAGAAACATAAATAAAAAGGGAATTTTTAGTTAGGAATCAAAAGAAATGTCCGCAATATTTTTTTGCCAGAGTAACGATCTTGTGATAAATGGTTTTATTTTCGCACATATTGTCACAAATTTTGATGGGCGAAGTGTTTCCATGTTTGGTCGAAGTTACATGAAAAAGTGTACGGCGCAAAAATACATTTTAAATCTCCGCTGAAAGAACCTTAGCGCAATATACATTATGTATGTAGCGCGATCAAAGTTGAGAGCTTTCCCGGAGTCCATTTATAACCCCGCAACTCTCGGCAACCCTTTTTCTTATTGACGGCCAGGGGAACCGCAGGCGGGGGTGGGTGTAGCAGGGAGCTACAACTAGCGCACGATGGGATAGGGGGAAGACCGCGTATCGGGTTTTACATAATACACGGACTTGGGCAGAAAAGACACTGACGAGGGTAATAAGCATCGTGAATCAGTGCTCTCCGATAATACACCCCGAGAACCGGCCTACGAGGGTTGTTAAGATTGTCCTAACGAGGATATGTTCGCTGTCGGGCGCATTTCTTGCTTTCCAGCTGTTCATATCAAATCCCCTGACCAATTTTCTTAGTTGTATAAGATAAGTCCAATCTAGAATCTAGACTAAATGGGCGGATACAAAATTCAAGCTTGGGATTACATTTGGTCTTTTAATACTATAGCAGGCCACTCCTTTTTAGAAAAACGTACTCTACTGGGGATTAAGTTTCTATTTTTTAGGCGCATTACCTTTTAAACATTATACCCATATTAATTCTACTAATTTTAAATTGTTTCGTTATCAAATTATTAACCACAGCCGGTAAAATGTTTTAAAAACGAGTAAAAGTAGTATTTTTTGAAATTTTCGGTGCCTTAGAAAATTTACGAAACCAAATAATGTTATTTATTGTTAGAATTGAAATTAAAACACTTTTGCACTTTGTTCCACTTATTTATTTTCACCAGGACCGGTTTCATCCTACTACGGACATTTTAAGACTGGTAGTTGAAATTCTAATTGCTATGGCATTTATACAAACCTAGGCAGGGGTACACAACATTGTCACTATATAATGAATGTTTGTATTTTGTTAATTTAAGGTATTATATTTTATTTTGTTAATTTAAGGTACATACAGGTAATTATAAAGTTTATTATGAAAATTATGAATGATTTTACATACTAATAGATATTTTTAATTCACGTGAATATATATGAATTTAAATAATTAAAAAGGTTTGTGATTACTTTATTTTGGTAATGTTGGGATATTCCCTCCTTGTTGCTTAGGGTTTAATTGACAAATATTAATAGCACTATGGTCATTATTATTATTAGTGTTTTTCATATATTTGGGTTATTACATTTTTTAATTACATACTTAATTACACCGCTGCTCTCTGAAGTAAAATTATTCATCAAACTGTGGTCATGCCACCTACATAAATACCTCGTCTGTAGGTGGCATGACCACAGTTTGATAATGCCATCAGAAGGTGAAACAGCTGTTACGCGTAATAATAATTACCTAACAGAACTTTTTAGAAATAAACTGTTTTTAATAATATTTTTGAATAATAATATCCATACTTAATATTATAAATGCGAAACTGCTCGAGTTTGTTTATGACCTTTTCAGGCATTAACCAATAAAAAGACTTTAAAAATTCATTCACCAATAGAAAGCCAAATTATATGCGCAGACTATATGTTGTATATGATGGTAAGCTCTGGCGTTATGAAATTATAAATATTAATATATTATATTTGTTATACGTTTTCTGTCGCTAACAAAAGCGAGTTAATTGCAAATGTCAGAAAAAAATCATTCCCATGGAAACAATGTTGATATATTTGTGGGCTCTAAGCTGGTAGGTACTCAGCCCCCTGGTCAGCTACTGCCCCAGAAAATTCAAATATTAGAATATGTTTTGTTTTTTTTGGACAAGCTGGAATAAATGTCAGATAAGAGTTCCTACATTAAAAATATAATTCGTAACGATTATAAAGTCTGAATAATAAATAGTGTAATTCTGTATTATATTAACAAACTTCCAAATATTTAATTAAAAATAAACATCCAAAATGTTTGTAAGCGCGTAAATTCCGAACGAATGAACAAAATTGGATAATTCTTTTTTTCTTTGTGAAATTTAGGTGGCAGGCTAGATGTTTGAAAACTGAATGTAAGGGAATGAATGTATGGAATGCGGGAGGGGGTGGGGTGGGGAGGAGGGGGGATAATTGAGAAGTTCAACCGCTTCAGTACTTTCCCGTAATACCATGCGAGCGAAGCCGCGGGGAAAAGCTAGTTATTGAATATATAAAAGAAATAAAAAACCAAATAATGCTACCCATTAGCTAAATGTGGGTTAACTGCAGCGAACGTGCTTTGTTTTGATCGGAACTTGAAAACTATAAACGTTTTAATTGGTTCTCAAAAACTTTTAACAGAAAATGCAAGATAATGGAATTGTTCCACGAAACGATCGGAACTGAATTTGCCGCTCTTTGAAATAAACGTGCCATAACTTCAAAACTTTTGACAAATAATGATCATCACGGTCTCTGGAAGTTTTTAGCTTCCAGCTATTTAAGAAGACAACAACTAATAAATTGAAATTAATTGCATTTGCTAAGTTTGCTTTCACGTTAATTAAATCTATAATGTCACCTTTATTACAGTTTTCACTTTGAGTTGAATTTGACTCCCTTTTAAGTGTTATTTGATTATTTTAACTGAAGGTAGCAATGCTATAACACTTAAGGATGATTCACACCAAAAAGTTTAATTACATTACAAATTGTGCAAAGACTTATATAAAAAGTTGGAAATAAATTTGAGAAGTTTTCTCAAGTGCAGGGCAAATGTGAACCTATTTCTATTTAGAAAGCTAAAAGTAAAAAAAAACATTGATATATTATATTTTATTATATTATATATATCTTTATGAAAAAACCTGAAAATATCAATTTAGTGTCTAAATCAAAACCAAATAATATGTTCCCAGCGAGGCAAAAATATATCGAAGTCATACATTTCTCAAACATCTCGCGCCACCCATAGCAAATTTTTTACCAATTTTATACCAATAAAGCCAAAGCTCACCATTGTAAATAGAAAACTTTGCGGGAGTGCGCACAACAAATCACCAAAGTTTCATCGCAATCGGATGAATGCTTTAGGAACGCACAAGAGACAAACATTAATTACCCGTGCAAATAATGTATGAAAGACAATGGTAAATACTTTAAAGAAGGAAGTGTTTTCATACACAATTACATCCTATGGCCAAAAACAGTTTACATTCTTCCGGCAAAGCCATAAATTAAAATTTTACAGCTGTCTGCAGTTCCACCTGTCAGAATTTTTATGGATTTTTTGCATTAGTTCCACACTGAAGGCCCCGAGGAAAACAATTTCCCTCAGGACCTATGTCAACTTAGGTATGCTGTTTGGAGGTTTTTTTTTTGTGAAAAGGAAGGAGAGAAAGATTAGGGATGGAAAAAGAAACGAAGGGTGGATATGAATCTGGGGGTCAGTTTGACCAGAACGATTGAATTCATCCTATCCACTTCGGTGCAAGGCGAGGGTCGAAAGAATCCTGTAGGCGGGCAGACGCATCCGCTGCCAAGACCTAGACAATCTTCACCCCATGAAACCGGGCACCCCTGCTCACCAAATGTAGCGAACCACTTGGGATGACCTACGGCAGAGGTCGGCAGAATGTTGATAACACAAAACACAAGCGTTGAACCACAGTCAATTTGTAATTTTTTTTTCGTTACTAACATCATAAAAAAGAATAAAACAACAGCGTACTGTTATTTATATTAGTAAATGCAGACTTCTGCCCGAAGATGGACGCTAGAAGGCCAATGAAGGCGAATAATAAAATATATTAGTTTTTTGAAATACCTTAATATTTTCCCAACTGAAAAGAATAAATTCAAGAATTCTTTTTTACGAGCACATTTCTTATACCCGTCAATAAGATAACCCTAAAGTTTTGACACGTTTGATAGATAAAACCGTAACTCCCGTTTTATTTTCAGATGACATTTTTATTTATTTTATATTGTTCGAAGAAGTTGGATGAGTCAAACCACAAGAGATGTGTGTTGTTGCAACATTCCGTGACACACTTGTGCTTTAGACTTGTGCCTTGTGTTGGCAGCTCAAAGAACTCTGACAACTTTGTCAGAAAAATAAAAAAAGTTTACGCTCGTTTAAGAAATTCGAAATCGATTGAGCACACTCTGCTATATGTGTGGGCGGTGAAAAAGAACAGGACAGAGATTCTGTAAACTCTATCATAAATGTCTCGAGTACGTAGTGCGACTGTTCGATGTGTTCGATATTGCTATTACAAGTCTCGTACGTCATGTTCATATTTTCACGCAATTTAGAAACAACATAGGCATTCTTTCACCGCACAAAAAATGCCGGCAAAAACCGTGATTATTTTCATGTGTATTCTTTAAATACTATTACTCAAAGCCCCTCAGGCTGATTTGTTCAACAACTCGTATAGGTCTTATAGAAATCGTTGTGTCTCCTTTACTATCATGGTGAGAAATGTGATCTAAACGGTGTTAGAATGAAAAAAACACCGCTTTAACAACTAAAAATCTTAAAATTAATCACAAGTTATTTAAATATACTCCTCTATGAAACCAAAGCTAAAGTGCAATTTGAAAAAGAAATTATGAAACATTGGCAATTTTTGATTAATTATTTATACATGAAACTTCAAAAATATGGAGTAGAGATAATGTTTAAAATACATTTCTCCCACAGAATATGTATGTGCTTTTATTTTTTTTCATTACTAGAAATGTAAGTTTTTTTTGTTTGCATTAAAAAAATTATATTTAAAAAATTATTCGTTTATTTAAAAGTATTATATTTGTATGCGTATTTTATCATTTTTCATAAACAGTTTGTAGTTTGAAATATTTCATTTATTTAGATTTTATTGCAAAGGGGAAATATTTTAACCTATTGTCAGAATATGCTCGAGGCCTGAAGGGTTAAAGATTTTTAGTATAATAGTTTTGTTTTTACCTTTTTCTTTGTTCATTGCTTTGTAATTACATAATTTGAGGATTTTTCGATACTATTATAAATGAAGTCCTCTTCACTAAGGATTCCTGTTCAGAGACGGAACTGTATATTGTTGTCGGTGTTAATTCATAATCTTTATGATTTCTTCATCTTCATGTTTGTAGTCTGTGTTTGATGATTTCCTCATCGTCACGTTTATTGATTTCCTCATCTTCATTTTTATTGATTTCCTCATCGTCATGTTTATTAACTGTAGGTTGATGTATTGGTGTTACTACATAATTTTAATGATTTCCGAGTTGATTTCCTTTTTTAACCAAACTACTGTACCCCTGTATTATTGAGCTAGTTTTAACTAGCTATTTTTTATCACAATATAAGTGAGAAAGTAAGCAATAATTGATATTTTTTTGAGTGTAGGTAGGAACATTTTATTATCACGATAACAGCTCAAAAAATTCATAGGCGAAGGACATTGATGTTTTTTCGTAGAAAAGTTGTCCATAAGTTTTTACTTTGTGAAAACATTTGACAGCCTTCGTGGTAGAAAGGTAAGAAGCTTGACCTGCAATCTAAATGTTACGGGTTCGAATTCCGGCGTGCCCAGGTAAATTGTATTTTAATTTATATGTGTTTTTTCACAATGTATTCATTCATTCATCCCCTGCCCTATATTTCCAGCCTTAAAACACACCAACATTGGGGATGCCGTAGACTATCTGGCTCTAGATGATTATGAGCAGTTGAGACTCTTGTTATTCGAGTAAAAAATAAACACATTATTATTTTAATAGTTATAATAATAATAATTATTTTTTTTAAATTTAATTTTCAGTTTAATTTTTATACCCTGAAGATGCTTATGTAAAGCGAAACCAGTCGGTAGTAGAAAAACTAAATAACAAAATTACAAACAAAATTATTGTGTTATTTCAATTTATAAAGTAAAATTATTTTGTTCAAACCACTTTATAAGATAAAAAAATCTACATGTTTCGAGAACAATGTTCTCTCCATCAGAATGAGTCGCATACTAAAGTTAAATATAGATTATCATTTTGTGAGGGGTTAAACGGTACGGAAGGAGGGGCTAACCCAAGTCGGCAAAAGAATTGTTGGAGTGAAAGGGTTTAATGACCGGTCAGTGGCTGAGTGGGCATCGCGTTTGGGTCCCACCCGGGCATCGCGTGTTCGATTCCTCGGCTGGCTAAGTCCTCCATCACGACACAAGCAACTTAGCTTAGTGTGGTGGAAAAAGAAGATTTTAAAACATTGTTGGGTTATTGGTATCCCGGGAATGTTTGTATTTCTTAAAAAAATATCTATATTTTAATTTAGTATACAACTTATCACGAAGATGCGACTATTGTTTTCGAAACAATTAGATTTGTATCTAATAAAGGTATTTTTCTACTCAAAGTACTTTCTACGTAAAAGTCATAAAAATGCACACACTTTGAAATACGATACGTGTAGAGGTAAGGGTATAAATATACTTCAATATGTTGGAAGATCGAAGAAGCTTGGCTGGAAAATATCCAGGTCTGTCGTAGATTGCTTGGAACTCCTACATCAAATCCACCCAAGTTATCCCCTCTAGCGAACCAGATCAAACTGTGTTCCAGCGAACCAGATCAACAGATTCTGTTTGATCTGGTTCGCTAGAACACCAATAGCTTAGAACACCAATTCTAAGCAAAACTCCCTCATTTGACGTGCACAACATACTTTCAATACGGATTACACACAATTTGACATTTTTAACTCGGAATTTTTGATTTTTTTTTTATTCAAAATATTGAATTGAATGATAAAAATGTCGGTATAAATGATGTTTTACAAATTTTTAAGGTCATTTTTGGCAGCGTCAAACAGTTGGCAGTACTAGTTACTTCAATATATATTTGCGTTTCAAAAGCTCACTGCTACTATAGGAAACAATTATTTTGTCTGTGTGTCCAGGATACCACAATTCCACTAAGGGTTAAAATCACACAAGCGATCATATAATATCAACTATGGAGTTACTTTTTTTTTAAATTAAAATTTATATACATATACATTTACGAGCAATTACATTATCAGGTTTCAATCGGATCAAACAAAAATCATTAAACATTAACATGCAACACTGATCAGAAACTGCACAAACAAAAATGTATATAATATATAACCTTTACGAGAGTGTTAGTGTGAAACACCACTCGTGTGAAAAGGGAAAAAAATTTACAATTAAAAATTATAATTTATACATACATGTACATACATAAATCAGATACCTAAAATAAATTTAAATATATGAAAATATATAAAATTAAAATAAAAATATATAAAAAAAAATGTTTTTTTAGTGTTGTTAATTTGTTATTAATGTGATTTTAGGTAGTTTTACCCTATTTTACCCCCTCCATATTGCCATTTAAACAATTTGGTAATTAAACTTTCTAAATTATCATCTTTAAAATCACTTAATTCACTTATGTATTGTAATATCACTGCTTCTCACACCTAAAAACATACGCCCACATTCACACAAACACACTATGAAAATCACCCGGTAATTACTAAATATTCATACCAAAAACAAAATATTACAAAGAAACATTTGAAATAACATGGGAATGAAATATTATTTAATATCTGTAAATTGTCTCATCACTGAAACCAATGTACTGTTTGTTTCTATAATATACCGAGTGGAAATCTTTAAATGGTACAATTAATGTAACTTAGATATTATTATTTTTTTTATTTTAATGTAAACTATTATCCTTCCAAACAAAATAAAAAAATGTATATCTAGATTAACGTGACGACATTTTGTTTGATTTATCCCGATGAAGATGTTTCTAGGAATTGAACCGCGCGTCATCAGGGAATCGAGTTCCAGAGCCAACAGAACAGAACAGTATAACATCACTTCAGTGCTTTCACTGCGCAGCGCATTGTGGGAACTTTTCACTGTGCAATGGCGGAATCGACGGTTTTTTATTACTCCGGGAGAACTTTAAAAGCCATTTCGCTCCACCTAACTTCCGCGCGAGGTATCCGCTCCTTCTGCTCCTCTAGTGAATGCTGCTCACTTTTAAACTCGTTATAACCAAACTTTTAAACGAAACAATAAAGCGTATTTTATCTATGTATTGTTTTCACGACTTCAGCGGCAACTCCCAAGTTTTATCATTTTAATTGGTTGGACGCCTTGGAAGATATCATTGGTCAAACGATTGGCATTCATTTTACTAAAGCATTTTACTAAAACAGACAAACATTATTGACAAAATAAAATAAGGGAAATTAGAAAAATAATAATAATAATAACTACTTTGTACAGTGCAGTTTTGTGTTATTTTACTTTAAATGCGCTTAACTATAATAAACTTTAAAAAATAATAGTAAAGTATTTAGTAATTCGCGTACAATAGTAATGTTAAATTTCGCATTAGTCAGAAGTACACTGGAATATGCCTTGCCAATTTGGAATCCGCAGTACAAAGTAAGTAGCATGGAACATATTCAAAACAAATTTATAAAATATCTTACCTTCGAATTCACAACAATAGCTTTCAATGCACATTTCAAATTTTGCAACAGCGAGCAATAGCTGATTTAACATTTATACACAGAATTTTAAATAAATAATAACGTCGACTGTACCGAACTTCTTTTCCTATTAAATTTTAACATATGCTTAAGTCGTACACGCCATATAGAACTATTCCACACGCAACTAATTCACCAATTAACCATGCTCGTCATACGTTCAATAATATTTGTCTAAACTCTAACTAACATCGACATTTACTCCGATTCACTGCCCAAATTTAAAAAGAACACCATTTCAATAATATTACAAACAGTTCAATGCGCATCCATATCCCTTCACACATCACTACTATTCACAACTACAAACATACTCACACATACACACACACCTTCCCAATACGGACATCACCCGGTAATTACTATATATACATACCATAAATAAGACCTAAAGTTTAAGTTTAGACTTACGGAATTCAATACTTCGTTTGTGTGAAAGCACTATGAAACCATACATGATTTTACTTCAATGGCAAGCCAGAGAAGACACTACAAAGAAACATATCACCACCACGAAATATTACTTAAATAAATAAATTTTCTCCCTACTGTTATCAATGTATTGTTTGTTTCTATGTAAATAAATAAATAACAATAACATTAGCACCGTTTCTTGAAACCCTTCCAGTGGAAAGTCAGTTTTATATCTGCACAAGATAATTTGAATCAAATGAATAAAAGATTTTCTCAAAAAATATATCACACTAGAAAAAAATTCTTATTTTACATCAGATCGTCATCCATCATAACGACGTTTAGTTTTTGTGATATTTTTCTACTTCCTACATTTATTTTCGTACTTTCATCTGATTATACTGCCTACAACTATCATCTATCTTCATCCTTGAATAAATATGTAAATTGTACTGTCATATCAAATCCATAGTTTGGTAATAGGGTTGCGTCTGGTGATCCAATCCCGGGTCAAAATTGTAATCCCGGGATTAAAATTAAATGATATCGGGATTCTGCGGCTCATTAATTTTCTCATTAATATAACACGCTAAAATAGTAGACATCTGAGTTAAATATCATGTTAAGAAACACTGTGAATTTTTTCGCACCTATAACCTGTTAAACAATGGAACGGGTTTTTTTAATGTAAATACCTCACAAGGGTCCCAAATGCTCCCTTCTGGAGCCAGCGAGACTATGGTATCCCCAATTGGGATATGTTGTGAGGTCGAAGATAATGGGGATAGGAAGGAGATGGGGCCGAGAAAGGTGGGGAAGTAGTAATAATTTGTTTCTATCGAGAGAATTTCATTTGATTAATTTATCAACTCGAAATCTGAATAAAGATTTTTATTAACATTCAAATATATCGATAGTCCAGTTGATTAGTCAGACATATCCGAAAAATCGAATTTTGCGTTGAGTACGCAGTTATATGTAAATGTATACCCTCTATTAGGTACAATACTCAGATTACTCATAAACACAACAAAATAATAACAATGAAGAAAAACTTATACGAAAAAAAACAAAAAAAATATGTTTTTTGGGTTACTAGAAGGAAGTTTCAAAATGTCATACTAATGTACCGGATCGTTGTGCTCTGTTATTTAATATATAAAACACATATACGTATAAATAATATTTGATTTATGGTGAGAATTCGAATATTGCTTTCTTCATTATCCCAAAACTTAGTATTTGAAGATGTCTGACTAATCAACTGGAAGATCGATATGTTCAAAGAAAGTATGTTATCTGTTGAGAAAAACTCGAAATGCGACGACTTAAAAAGCTTTAGTAGTAAAGCTAACAGACTCCATTAATAAGAAAGATTTAAACATAACTTCTACGAAATCCATTACTCTTCCACCATTATATGATAATTGTTCATCTTTATTAATTCTATTACAATTGGTGATGTGCTATGTCTGTCTCACTAAAGATTTTTGTGTCAAGATTAGGCATAGATTATAACAAAAGGAGTTTATAACAGAAATAACAACGCAATATTACATTTAAAATTAAAGACAATCAACATTGTACCATTAGAAATGCATTTTTATAAGTCTCCACTTCGGCCTCCGCGCAGTTTAAAACATAATCGATTTATAAAAAAATAAACGTAAAACCACACAATGTTATGTTTGAAATAAAAGACATGGAGCATTTAACAAATGCAACAATTCATTGTAAAATAAGAATAAAATAGGACATAAAATGCTTCCTTGAGGCACCCCAAAAACAATTGTCAATTGATTCTTGAGACAGTTATTGAGTATGTAATATTAGTATTATAAACCTATACGATGTTATTATGCATCCGCATTAGTATGATAATGATGATGGAACTTTTGATAAACAACTATTGTTGTAGTTAGCCAGTTTTTAGTTTTAGTAATTTAAGTATACGTAAAAATCTGCTAACAAACTACTGTTGCCCTAAGTATTTTAAGGTGATATAGATTATTTTAAAACATTTTTTTTCTCTTCGAAATTCGCAAATTCACTTTGTGGCATCATTATTTAATTTAATGAAAACAAATAACTTTGTGTACCCCACTATTTAATTAACAATACCAACATGTTTCGAAAACTATGTTTTCTTCGTCAGGATAATAAGTTAATAAAAAATAACAAAAGACAAATAATTAGTCTATACTTGTTTGTCTTTTGTTATTTTTTATTAACTTATTATCCTGACGAAGAAAACATAGTTTTCGAAACATGTTGTTATTGTGAATTAAATAGTGGTGTACACAAAGTTATTTGTTTTCATTTAATTATTTTAAAACAACTTAAACATCATTTTGCATTAGACTTTTATTACTAGTCACTTAAAATTCGTGATCTTGTCATTATAACTCATACCTGCATTCATTAGTTAAGTTTTAGAAATTATTAAGATATTGTATGGTCATAACGTAACAGGGTCTTTAACTATGTAAAATTTAATATACTTACTGTAGTGCATAGAAATATGTACGAAATATTAATTTCCTTCAACATATAACATTAGTATAGGTAGTTTTGAGGTGTCTCAACAGATTTCAGTAAAATAGTACTGTCGCCGTTCATGTCTAAAACCCGATCGGTCACGGAAATAGCCGATGTTCTTTTGCTTCAGAAATACACAGAGCATCCACTAGTTAAATATTCGTTGCAAACCAGACGATAAATCAACCAGTCTCGTAACCTGACGAACCGAATATCATTGAAACTCTCATCATCCGAAGAGTATTGTTTATCAGAGAAAACAACAGTACATCACACTTACCTAATCACTAGAGAAATGTAAATAAATAAAATTGGTAATGTTTTACCAGTGTTTAAAAGTACCTACTATTTATCTGAGCGTGATTCCGCGTTTGAAATCCCCAACAAGCACTCATATCTCTGAACAAACATTGTAACGATTATTACCCTAATTACATGTTATCATTCCTCGGCTAGTTATGTGAAGTAGTTACTAGTTGGGTATATTAACATTAAAGTGTATTGAAGGGGGTACTTACCCGCCATAAGGCTCGCGGCGTCTCCGAGATGTTTGAGGGCGTAGATGTAAAGAAGCCCGAAGGCCAGCTGCAGGCCGCTGCTCAGCAAATTTACCAGGAATGCAGCTCCGCAGATGATCCACCTGAAAAAATACATTATTTATAAGAGTGCACAGTAGTTTTAATATAATATGGCTACTGGATGCTAATATATTCCAATGGGTTTTGATTGATTATCTGACATGTAAATTATCGAAAGATTATTAAAAATTACTATGTTTTCTAAGGAATTTCATAATAATTGGAGAGATAATGTAAATATTGAATAAAATTATGAAACATGATTAGTTTTTATTCAAAATTTATTTTAAAATGATCCGGGTCTCACAGGGTGCTCGACCCCGCTGGACCCCTGATTTCACAGTTCCGTACTGAAATTACTAGTAGTTTTTGTGAACAGTATGTAGACCTCGGGTAAAATAAATGTTTCTAGTTTTCTCTTATTTATACATACTACCAACCTAGGAACTTACTTATAAATCATTTTTTATATAACACTAGCTAGTTCCCGGCATGCGTTGCAACGTCATATTCAAAGATATAAATTGTTTCTCCCTGCATGACCTTTCGCATGCGTCCCCTTTCCCCTCCCGCGTTCCGCTTCCACCTCTTCGCCTTCCCTCTACCCTCTACAGCTCTCCCGTCCCGCCAACCCCCCTCCCGCGTTACATATATTATGTTCCAGTACATTCAGTTCTCAAACAGCGTGCGTGCCACCTTTTACAATTTTTTTTACTAAAATTTTCATTTTTCATGTACTAAAAATATTTATTACGTAAGAACAATCAATCCAATAAAAGAAAATCATTTATTCAAAATATTTATTATTATAAAAACAATCAATCAGATTTGGTAAATAAAATAGGTACCTAAATTAATGAATTTATTTGAGGTTCTCACCTCCTACTTTGAATCGAATCAAGAATTACAGATATTTTAAATAGGTACCTATTTTATGTACCAAATCTGATTGATTATTATAAAAACAATCAATCAGATTTGGTACATAAAATAGGTACCTATTTAAAATATCTGTAATTCTTGATTCGATTCAAAGTAGGAGGTGAGAAACTCAAATAAATTCATTAATTTAAAGAGATTCGAAAATTGAATTTTGATTGAACATCATTGTTTTGCAAAATGCCATTCTCTAATTGCATAATTTTTGACAGTTTTGCAAGAGTTTTTGTAATGATAAAAAAACTTTTCAGATGTATCCATGTGGTTGTGATAATCCAGAAACCTTCGCGGGGGCGGAGAGAAGGTATTTTGAATGTTTCAAACATTTCTAAATCAACACATAGACATAGACATCTCGTATAATCATAACTCATATACGTACCTACGAGTATATTTCCCCAAGCAAGCTTGTTTTGATTTTTGTATGTATAAATTTTGTTTATTTTAAATAAAGAATTATACAATATATCCTAAGGAATTTCATATTGTCAATGATTATACTTATTTCAATCATTCTTCAGGAAGATAAGTATCATCACGTTGAAAAAAAAATTCGAGTGACAAAGTATAAATTAATACGACGATTTCACATTAAAAAATCTCCATTGAAACATAAAAACGCCATGTTGAAGCAGAAATGGAACGTCAAAACAAATGAAAACGGGACTTCGTTATGCTCAGTCGATTGACTGCATAAGAAAAAAAAAATCATATGAATATCTCACAAGAATCCCAGCTGTGCCCGTCTAGAGCCAGTGAGATAATGGCATCCAAAATTGGGGTATGTTGTGAGGCCGAAGGTATCGGGGAGGGGAAGCAGATGTGGAAGAAGGGGGTGGGGAAATACCCGACTATACAGATCTGGTCACCAATCACGACTAAATCCGTTTCAAGCGATGTTTCAATTCTAAATGGTGGTCTTATACCAGGGCGATACGAGAGTATCTTCCACTCTGGAATGTGCCGCAAATATACTAAATATTATTCTAAATGAATTAATTGTGAAATATCATTGTGAAATCAAATAAAATTTAATTGCGCTAGCCAGGATTCGTTCTCACGACCCTCGGTTTGTGAGTCAAGAGCCTTGCCCTTCGACCACGGAGGCCGTCAAAAGTACCTATGTAGTTTTAAGATATCTAACCGATCATATCTACAGGCGGGTATTCAGTTAGCGGTTCCCCCACCACAGATTAACACAGATAATCCTTTAGAACGGACATTAAATCCAATTAGATATCCACTGTAAATACGACACTATAATTCGTAATTTTGACGAACCGAGGTATTATTGAAAACTTCCAATCATCAGAATTGTGTTGCTAATCAGAGGAATTAAAAGTACACTGTAATAAACCTAATGATGTTTTAGTTGGTTAGGCTGTTCGAGGATGCTGGCTTGCAAAGTAAATAAGGATCCCCTGATAATGAGAGACTAGCGGTGTTTATTTTATAATAAACGTCCTTCGTCGAACGCTTCGTAAGGCCCCTTAATGAAGGCTTTGTCAATCGCCTCACGTGTTTTGTTAAATTTCCAGCTGGTACCAGGGCCGGGAAAATTTCGGTATAGGTGTTGACATTCGCGCTGTTTCGCTGTGCGGGCGGGCCCTCGAGTGATTTATTTACGGAATACAATATTATATTGGTAAAGGGGTATTTCACGACTATCAATTGTGGTTACACGAACGTATCCCTGATCATGGATAATAAAAAAATATAATGGCCAAGACAAGCAGACTTTTAAAAAAATTTTTGAACAATTATTTTTTTTAATGAAAAAATGTAGCGAATATTTAGTACGAATAGGTGCTATTTAATTTATTTGTGTTTTAAATTATAAAATTTACGATATTAAATAATTCAATTTTTCGTGATTTTAGAGGTAACTTTGGCAATTATTTGTGAGTAAACGGCAATTACTTTGTGTTTCATTAACTATGCAAATATGATGATATATAAAAAACAAAAATTAGAAACAAAAAGTTAATTTTAGTTACAATTGATCGATTTTCATCGTAACGCAAAATTTGTCATATTGAAATTAAAATTGTAACACAAATATATAATATATTTAAAAAAGTATGTATAAAAAAGTAGCTTTTTAGATGTTTCATTTTTATATTATTTTCCGTTATATTTACACAGTGGATAGGGCTAGGGTATTTTTTATTGTTATAATTAACTCACTATTGCTAAAACAGCTATAAAATCATCCGAAAATTGAAATCGAATTCGAATGAAATTGAATTCGATAAATAGATATATGTACTACGTCAATGCCATTATTACCACATAATTTAAAACAAAAATAAATAAAAGTGCACTTTTCCAAACTAGGTATTTGCTACACTGTTCGATTACAAAATTATTTGGTTAGGTATTTTGTCTTCTAATCAAAATTTAAGTCGTGTATGAAAAAGGTTGCGCAGCCTTTCTCTTACTAATAATACTGACTTAAAATTTCTATAGCGCAGTTTTGTATCATTTTTCTTCAAGTGCGCTTAACTATAATAAATTTAAAAATAATCCACAGTGCTCTTTACGAGTACATTACAAAATATCGATAAAATAATATGAAAAAAAGAATATTTAGCGTGCCAAAACTTCCACAGTGGAATTGATAACAGCTCACCGCACTTGAATTGATTTTATAGTATTTTGAACTTTAATAAATGCTCCTGGAATACAGAAATATTTTTTATTCGGTTGGTAACGAAACGATGAATATAATTCCAGCTTGCAGTTTTGTCACTTGCAATTGTGTTAGTTTTTATAGTAGGTGGTATTAAAAAATATGTATTTTTGAAGAGCCAATAATTTCTCGTTCTAATGTAGTAGGTAGGTACCACTCGAATATTACTTCGATCTACCCTTGTTTGCTGCAAATTTTGAAACAACTGAACTGCCCTTCAGTAACCAGTCAAGAATGTTGGCATGTTTGGCGGTTAAAGCAAAGAATGTTGAAAAAAAATAAGTAAAAAAAAATAGGCGTTCCAAAACAATGAAATTGTAAAAATTTAATCTTATTTTGAAAAGCCACTTTGTACTTTAATAATGCTATTTTCGAACACGTGTCTGCACCAAACAACCCTACTAATGACGTGCCTCTAGTCTTCAGACTAACGCATGGTGTATCTATATAGGAACATACACACATCTTAATTCTTCATATTTCTTCAACTCCTCAAATAAATTTACTCTTATTTGCTCTCCACTTGTAAATAGTAATGAGTTTATCGTCAGTTAGTCAACGTTAAATATTAGTCTGTGTGCAGAAGTAAAGTACTCTTCAAACATTAATAAGGTTTTTATATTTACCTGCAGTGAGTGTCTAGTGCGTCTAGCGACTTCTGTTCAAAGCTATCAGGTTTTTTCCGGGCTCCACCGGTAACGAATGAAATAAGAGCAAATTGCAAAGCCAACCGCGGGTGAATTTCAGTCGCTTTTAACAAAGCAAACCGTTGCATCGCATTGTTTCCAGAGCTTTGCCGTAGTAAATTTACAAGTGGGAACTTCAGTCGCTTTAACTATGGGTTATGGGAGACAGAAGTATGTTTTGTTTATTGTTTAATGAATTCACCTCAAGAGTGCTTCATGAAGCTTTGCTTTCCACTTGTTCGGAATCAGCGAAAATATGGGATTGCCATTTGCTGTGAATTATTGCGAGGTTGAAGAGAATGGGGAACAAGAAGGAGTAGGTTTAATATTTAGAGCTAGTCACAAAAACGTAGTTAAAGCCATTTCAGTTAACATTTTTGCTGTCCATGTAGTTTTGAAATAATAACTCATTCTTCACAACAAAACCCTGTGACTTTAATTATTTCATTTTTTTAACACCTTTATTCAACAAATGATTTTACCCTGTTTACAGAATACATGTTACAATGCACACAAAGAATTACATATATTACAATACATAAATAGTATCACCATAATAAAGAAAAGCTTGCTTGTATGGACCTATTATTATTAGAATAATTTGCATTCAAAACTCTTAAGAGGAACGTATGCGCGGCCCATTTCGGCCACTTTCATACAAATCTTAAATTTGGATTTGAGATCAAAATACCGAACCAAACTCAAAAATTATTTTTGTAATCAAAAGATATATCAAACATCTAGTACGGATGTCAGGTACTTTATTTATTTTTGCTTTAAATTATAAGATATATAAGACTTTCAACCACTATAGACAGTTAGACACGCTTTCAAGGACTATTGTTATTATATTTCTGTATTATGTATAGGCACGCGATAGCGGCGAAGCGCTCCGCGGCAGGTTTTGTAAGTTGTTTGGAGTCGAAAGGCTCGCCCGACCGATGGGTACACTTGGAACTCTCAAATTACCTTTTTTTTGTCATTGTCACTTATTTTTTAAAATAAGGCATTCTTAGTTTTTAAAACCATAATGAAATAAAAATAATAATAACGATAATGAAAATAATAAAAAAAAAAATCGTGCACAAAAACCTGTAAGGCTGCTGGTTGGCAGACCAAGAAGTTCTTCAATGGGATGATCTAGACCAGTGGTCCCCAACCTTTTTGTCGTCACGGACCGGTGAACGTTTGATAATTTTACCACGGCCCACTGAGGAGGGGAAGGGGGGAGGAAACGAGAATAAATTCACCAATACAATCAAAAGCGTGTTAGTAAGTCACTTATTCTCAATAAAACGATTCCTCTTGCATTTGGGCAAGAGGAATTTAAGAGCGGTGACGTCGTTGCGTCTCACTTGATCTGTTTAGATTATATATGCGAGTGCGCAAGATGGAATCCCAGTCGTGTTTTTTACTTCAAAGGTATTGTGTCAGCGGTAACTTGGGGTGAAGGGGTTCTCAACTGAATGAGTATTTTTTGTGGATAACTTTTTTGTTGTTTTATTGGGTTTTTTCGATTTTTATGAACTAATTTTGATTTATAAGCAAGGTCTTAGGCGACCCAGTACCATTTGATCCACGGATCGGTACCGATCCGCGGCCCGGGGGTTGGGGACCACTGATCTAGACTACAGTTATTCGTTGGTTTCATTTGCGTACTCGATGACGTAAAATTTACTATTTTTTATCCCACTTTGACACCGGCTGCATGCGAACGTGCCAGGCTGCCAGTTGGCTGACCTGCTATTTTCTCATTTTCTAATCGATCTTTATCATATGAAACCATTCCCGTTCGTGTACTCGATGACGTAATTTTTTCGAAAAAAATCGCTCACTATTTCCATGACTCGGCGGCTCCTGCCAAGAGGCGCACCGGCAGACCAGCTTTTTTGAGGTTTTCTATATGTCCATTATCACTACAAAGTAGTTTCATCCGTGTACTCGACGACGTAGGGTTTACCTTACACGTCTCCTGGTCTATAATGTAAAAAAATATTGTTTGAAAAGATTTATTTGTATTGGTCAATATAATAAAAAATCATTTTTACCGATTTGGGCAGAAATATTGATATATTGAATAGCTATTTTTGTTGGTATTGCAAACAACTCTAACAAATTAGTGTGTAGTGGAATTATTAATTTTACTAAAAAACACGGATTGCACCATCCGTTTTAATTATCTCTGGAAAATAATGCTCCACAATAAACAGAGCTATCAGTTAGTAAGTACTTCATGAGTTTATCAAAAGCTTCAAACGTCAAAATAACGGGAAAAATAAAATCACTTCCAATATAGTTCAATGACGAAATACTTGTTTTAATAATTAATTCGACTTACTGAATAAACAACAACTGTGTAAATTAGTGATGGCTGGTAACTATTCAATAATTAAAATTTTATAAAACCAATTTTGCTCATATTTTCATATTGCGAAGCGGATCCTTTGTGCTGTGATATTATGTTTTAAAATTAAACAATAACTTTGTAAAGATGATATTTACGAAGCTATTTGTTTATTAAATTTAAATAAACTTGAATTTGCAGTAAAGACCACTCCTGATCGTTAAAATGAAAAAAACACTAATACAATACAATAATTTTTGTCTAGGGATGTCTTTAGTTCTCTGTGATGTGCGTTATTCTCGCATGAATATTTTCACGTTAAATGAACTTTTTTTTAACGTTCGTTTTCATTTTGAAAAAAAGAAGTGATTGTTTTAACAATAATTTATTCAGACCGGCGTTAAAGTAGGTATCTACCTATATTTATGATGGCTTCGACTCGATTAGCAATCCGAAGGTGGCGGGTTTAAATCTCGGCGTGCGCAATAAATTTTATTTGATTAAACTTTGTTATTTCACAATATAATCATTTAAAATAATAAAAGATTCCAAGCTCCCAGACTCTCTATCCATTTAAGGCTCCAAAGACTAAGATGGGCTAGACATGTGTACCGAATGCCAAGCACACGAGTACCGAAGAAGGTTCTAACAGGACACCCGGGAGGTAAACGAAAGGCTGGCAGACCTAGGCTGAGATGGGAGGATGATGTCAGGAAGGATGCAAGGGGACTACTCCATGTTGCAGATTGGAAGACGACGGCCGAGGACAGAGGGCGGTGGAGGCTTATCCTGAAGGAGGCCAAGGCTCGAAATGGGCTGTAGCACCATTGAAGAAGAACAAAATAATGTAAGATATATTTGCGGCACGTTCCAGAATGGAATATATTCTCAGTATCGCCCGTTGCTCGAAATGGTGGTTGGTGACTAGATCTGAATAGCCAGGTATTCCTCTTCCCCTTTTCCATTCCCTCCCCACTACCATTTTCCTCACAACGTATCCCGATTGTGGATGACATAGCCTCACTGGCTCCAGATGGGAGCATTGGAATTCTTGTGCGGTAGTCACATTAAAAACAACAACAATAAACGGAAAATAATTGTAATTTTTTAAATTGGGATTATCCCGCGATTTTTCACGGGTCTGCGCTAGTAAGCAAAAAAATACGAGTGTGTTTTAGACCACATGACTGAAGTAAAACTTATATGAGAGAAAGAGAGAAAGAAAATATGCGCGCGCACTGCTCTCTCTTGCTCCTACAGTGTGATACAGACAATAGGCCAGAACTGTGTCTTAGATATACGAAACATAACTGGTTACGAGAGAAAGAGAGAAAGAAATTGTGTGCTCGCAACTCTTTCTCTTGCCCCTAAAGTAATATAGCGAAACGTAATTCTCTCTCTTTCTATCTTCACTAACTTTTATCTCTCTCTCAACTTCCGTTCACCTCGCCCGATCACACTTTTCGTAATGCTCTCGTCACGCATTCACCAGCTTACTCCCCAAATCAAGCGTGTGTAAAAAAGTTTTACTTCAATAAAATTTGGAAAATGAAGATTATTTTTTTTGATCGTCATCGAGATGTTCTATGGTGTAGCTATGTCATTTATTTTCACAACACTTTAATCGGATTACTGCTGATTTTAATGCTTTCCTTTTAAATATAAAAATATCCACCATCTCAAGTGACAATGACAATCGACAAGAGGTAGTCACTTCGAAACAATCGAACAAATTTTATCAATTTCCTGAACGGAAGAATCACGTTTTTTTTCGGAAATAATTTTACAAAGAGTTGTAATATGAAAATATAGTTGGCAAACAGAAGAAGATAATATTATTGAAGGGTTACGGACGTAAATTTCCGATCGAATGAACGCCAACATTAAAGTGGAGTTGTGATTAATAGACGGAAATATCTGCGGTCATGTAAATTGGTAATTTGGATTGACCGCACAATTAAACATTTCAATTGAAATCTTTATTATCATTTAACAGGATTCATAAATTCTGAAATGTTTGATGATTGCGGATGTGATTTTTAGAATAATCGGAGCAATATTTATTAATCACTTTTCAATGACAAATCAAATTGACATCATCGTGTTACAAACTTCTTGGATTTGTGATAAGAATAAGTAAACAATTTTCCAAGCCCGAAGCAATGCATTAGAATACGCTTGTGCTGTTTGGGCCCCATACCATTAAAAATATATAG
This sequence comes from Glyphotaelius pellucidus, assembly GCA_936435175.1. NCBI lineage: Eukaryota > Metazoa > Arthropoda > Insecta > Trichoptera > Limnephilidae > Glyphotaelius > Glyphotaelius pellucidus. The sequence continues at coordinate 49,756,500 of OW386537.1, read as the reverse complement.
ATTTATTGGAACAAATCCAAAAAAAGTTTCTAAGGTATATGAGAATGCAATGTGAATACCCGCGATTTATGCATCATCCGGATTTGCTATCTGAAACGCGCTATGAAAGTCTCCAATCTAGAAGGAATGGTACTCTTACAGTAACAGCTTATAAAATTATAAACTACTAGCTTTTACCCGCGGCTTCGCTCGCATGGTATTACGGGAAATTACTGTAGTGCTTGCACTTATCAATTATCTCCCCCCCACCTCACCCCCATCCCCTCCCGCATTCCATATATTCATTCCTTTACATTCAGTTTTCAAACATCTCGCCTACCACCTAAATTTCATAATCAAAGAAAAAAGAATTACTTATCCAATTTTGTTAATTCGTTCGGAATTTATGGGCTTACAAACATTTCGGGTGTTTATTTTTATTTAAATATTTGGAAGTTCGTTAAAATAATAAAAAAATACTCTATTTATCATTCAGTCTTTATAATCGTTACGAATTATATTTTTAATATAGGAACTCAAATATGACATTTATTCCAAGCTTGTCCAAAAAAAAAAACGAATTCTAATATTTAAATTTTCTGCAGTAGTAGCTGACCAATAGACTGAGTACCTACCAGCATAGAGCCCAAAAATATATCAACATTGTTTCCATGGAAAAGATTTTTTTCTGACGTTAGCAAAAACTCGCTTTTGTTAGCGACAGAAAACGTATAACAAATATAATATATTAATATTTATAATTTCATAACGCCAGAGCTTACCATCATATACAACCTGTAGTCTGCGCATATAATTTAGCATTATATTGGTGAAAAAATTATTAAAGTCTTTATATTGTGTTATGCGTGAAAAGGTCATAAACAAACTCGAGCAGTTTCGCATTTATAATATTAGTATGGATTACATTGATAGCCCATGTGATGTAATGAAGAAATCATCAGTGCTGCGTTGGTCACGTGGGTTCTATGTTTTCTTTTAAGGGGTCAAAGACGTGATTGCGTTATATTTGAATATTCATAGGTGTCGCCCTAACAGACGAAGAGAAAAACTTTGGAACGTTTCGAGTGGGAATCAGTATAATATTGACACCTGTCGTTTAAATTTGAAGCTTGCAATGTAGACTGCTTAAAACAAAAGAAGAGTTATTAGACGATAGAGATAGGGCATAGGGTTACGCCCATCAGGGAGATGGTAACGCCAATGACAGACTCGAGGACCGGAACAAAGGAATTTCGGACTTTGGACTGGGCAATAAAACGTATTATTAATGATCCTGATGTTCTCACGAAGTATGGGGAGCAATGAACTTTAGATAAACAACCGGTACATTGCGGCCATTGACTCGAATTTGGATGTAAACATTCAGTGCATTACGGAGTTGACAACCATAGAAAACGAGTGGAAATGTTAACTTTAAATATGAAAAAATGCAAACTTACGTAAATAAAAGAATTATATAATTAGAAATGAGGGTAGGGAACACAAAAAAAAGTTATGACGGAAGAATTTCACTGAATTAGTGTTTATATAAAATTACAAATGATTTAATTGATAGTCCGGTATTATTTGGATTGATAAGCTTCCGAATTCCACTTCGTAATACTAGAAGTCAGGATTTATATTAGTGCAGGAGTCTTGGGACTAACTACCATATGTATTCCTCATTGCCCAGAATACTAATGGAGGGAAACGATTATACCAAGTCGGTGGATATCTTCAATTTATCTTTGAATAAATATAGATTATTTTATTAAGGCAGTTCGGTTATGTGCAATAAATACGAAATAATAACCATGCACTATTTGTAAAAGCCCAGAAAGGGGGCGTTTAGTAACAAAATGACTTTACACCGTAGGAACTTCAGACAAAGCATATTGTGCGTGGTGACTAACAGTCGCTGATCTGAAGGAAATGAACAAATTGAACGAGAAGGGGCGTGGGTGCAAGTTGACCATAATTATTTAAGCTGTGAAAACAAGGCTGGTGAAAAGAAGTAAAAGAAAAAGGGGCGAATTTCAAAATAAAATTCTATTAAAATTAATATATCGTTGCTCGGAGAGGAGGGTCTAGGATCTAGCATCTCGGAAACATTTAGAGACAAAAAAAAGGGGATTAACAGCCACGTCTGGGGCCAAGGGATCATATGTCACGTAGCAACTTATTAGCGAGAGAAAAAAAGGGTATTTTGCGCAACATTAGACTAGGAAAATACAGTGGGACAGAGGAACGATCACGTTGAAATGAGCTTAGATAAATGGTTGTCGAGCTCTTGCACTTTATTGTGTTATAATAACAATTTTTCTGACATGGTTTTTAGGTAATTAAGAGATTTTATTGCTTTAAAGGGTGATCAAGAAATACATGTGGCTTATGGATTATTTACTTTAAGAAAAAAACAATTAAAACTAACGACCGAGATATAAAACATGATTAATTGCTTGGACTTATTTAATTTTCGAAATGTAAATAACGATTAGACGAAATTGATGGCTTTTCCTGCAAGAATGAGATGCATTTTAGGCGGGGCCCCGAGGATGCAATAAAATTGACGGATATTCGAGGGTCGGACTTTGGTAGTGAGCAAAAGAAAAACGGAGATTATATATATAAAATTCGAGTAGCTGGTAAGATAGATTTTATGTTGAAAGGCTTGGTGGGAAAACATGTGTAGAGAAAACAAAATTGCGAGTGTTAAAAGCAAAATTGCGCAATCAGGGGTGTCATCAGAGCGTTGCGAGGAAGATACCATCTCGGATCAGGCTTTGACTAATCATAAAGTTATAAAGGAAAGAGGAATACTCTGGGAAGGAGAGAGCAGACAAAGATAGTAATAAGGAAACTTTGGGGAACAGAAAATTGTGAAGATTGGGTGGAAAAGTAAAAGAAATGGGTGTAAATGACAAAAAAAAGCGTAAATACGGTCTAGAAATGTAATGGGTATACATTCAAGGAGAACGTAGGTGCCCAGAGAAAGAGATAATTATAGAAATCCCATAATCAAGTCGGAAAAGTAGCGGTATCTGCGTTTTGCAAACGCCTGTTCAAATTCGAGATCTAGATTCAGTACGTCACGGACGGACACTTTCCAAATTGAAGGAAAACGGAAAAAAAACTGTCTCATATGAATAATAATTTTGTATTCTGAAACAAAGGGAAGAAGTGGGCGAACTATAGTACAATCCCTAAGTTCGGATCTGGTAACTATCTTAGGAAGAGTGCGTCCGATGGGTGGTGGCTAATTATTGATTTAGCATTGTAGTGAATTGAATGTTCCGATTCTCGAGTTGATATAGCTTATTATCTCAGATCATTGAAATTACGATTAAGCTCTTTTGGAGCTGAGGGACCTATTTAAAGCCTTGCAGGAGCTGTTTAGTCAGTCGGTTTTCGGGTACGGGAAGGATTCTGAAGTGTGCGAGTGTGTCGCGAGAATTGTCTTTGTTAGTAATTTTTGAGTTTATCAGTTAATTTTCCAGGACTTAGAAAATATCTGAAAAGATACTTACTATTAACTTCAGTGTCTTCAGGACTTAGAAAATTTTCAAAGAAGTGCTTCATTTACTTTGAAATATCTCTATCTTAAAGCAGTGAAATTCTATAAAAATTTAAATTTAAATTCAGTGAATAAATAAGTTTAGATCTAAAACTTAGCGTAAAAATTTAAAATAAATATTTACTTTCTTTATCAATCCGGTTTAAACAATGGTGGTTTATTGTAGTAACTTATCCGTGTTAAATCCAGTGCTAACCACTGGAGCGAATTCGGTCGAAAAATCGACCGTTTGTACCTACCCCTTGATTGATGTCGGTCGATTTTTCGACCGATTTTTCTATCACTCGTAAAACATTTATTGTAATTATTTAAAACATTTCCATGGCCAGCCGTTTGATTTCTCGAATAGTTAATATAATATTCTTTTAGTCTATGACCTTATCGGTTACCTTATGGTTGTCTTTGAAGTAATAACAGCAAGTTTTCGCGGCTTTTTAAGAGCGTCCTGTCAAAAATCAACATAAAACTTTTGAACATTCTGACGTATTTTGCTCTCGACTTAAAATGCCGTTAGGAATTGATTTTTTGAGTTTTTAACGCAAAAATATATATCAGTGTAATCGTGAATGAATTATCTATCTTTGAAATGTGTTTTCAATTCGTTTGTTCATGATATATTGTTTCTGTGGTAGTTTTTAGTAACAAGCGTCAACTGAAAACGTCCATCAGTTTTTGATTTACAATAATATCCATAATTACTGCACTTTCGCTTTTGAAATGCAGTTATTTAATCAGAGTGATTCATAACTAAGAGATAAATATAAGTTTTATTTGAATTGGTTCGTTATTAATCCAGATATCAGCTATCCAATTATGAATGTCCTATGTCAAAAATTCGACATTTTTTATGATGTAAATTCGTCTAAAGCTCCCGCCACACAATGATTTTAACAGTTATTTCGTTAAACACTTAATTAATTTATTTACTTTAACCAAATGTGTGCACAAACAGTAATTGTTCAGGGAAAAGGAGCACTCCACGATCCAGGATTAATTTTTTTTAAATTTTATAATATTAATGTGCAGTATTTAAAAAAGTTTTAACATTAAAGTACATGAAGTGTTTTCAATTTGAAATATGTAGAGTGGAAGTGAAATATGAAATGAGAGGTAGAGGTGGGGTACCAGCTGCAGAAGCAGTAATTTCTGGTGCCGGACTATGTGGACGTGGGCGTCAACGCAGAGCTGCTTTTGCAGCTCGGCCCGGAGTGTAAGTATTTTTTAATGTTTTTTTATGAAAGTACTTTGCTACGGCTGTGGAGATATTGAACTCATTATATATTTTTTATTTATTTTAACAGTGACCCTGGTGAGGGAGGATCGCGCCAAGGCCTTTAAAGCCGTTAGGTCTCTGCCTGCTTCCTTCCATTTTGCTCCCCACCGCACCTCCAAGAAAAAATAAACAAAAGTAAGTTATCGTATCTAGATGCATGATACAATATTATGTTTCACGCGTGAATGAGAAAGATTCATATAATTTATGTAAATGTTTTCAGAAATCCATCTCCGAAGAGAATAGCTTGTCACTTTTCACAAGGGACACCTTCAACATTACCACCACCTGTTTCACCACCGTTGCTGTCCACTCCCGTACAGACCCAAGCAACGGCTCCCTATGCACCGATTCCGCCTGCTGCACCTTTCCAGGCAGCATCTCGGGAACCGTTACCTGGGACATCGTGGGGTGGGGAACTCCAGTGTGGAGAACTCTTCTCTCCGGAGGCCGGCTACAACAGCGTGCTGTGGGTGGACGTGCCTTTCTACCAAGAATTGTCTGCGTTTGGGAACAGTGAGTTTATTTTTTGAAATGTTATACCAGGGGCTCTTCTAGCATAGTGAAATCCATAACTTTACAATATCGGATAGATAGGCGTAACTTCCAATGGTTGAATATTAATATACCTAGCACAGTTTCACTGTTGGTATATTGGCAGGGAATAAGCGTAGAACTTAAACTTTCCACGTAAAAAACATACATTATGTACTGTAATCTGAAACGATACAATGTACCTACATTCTATGCAAGCAAATATGTAGTTGCTAACGTAGAAAGTCTGAAATTTGACCTTGTTTTTGGCCAATTTTTGTGCGATAGTAAGATCAGGTGGATATTGTAGAATGAGACACGCCGAACTCTTTCGCTAAATAAGTTAAGTACCCTTTACACACAGAGTTCGGAGCGGGACGTGCCCCGCGCCACTTCAGGCCGCCGCACAAAAAAGTAAAGACCGAAAGTAAGATAACGGTTTACAGCGCAGTTCACTGTGAGACTTTTATGCATGGCGGCCTGAAGTGGCGCGGGGCACGCCCCGCTCCGAACTCTGTGTGTAAAGGGTACTATTCATTGGATTCACCGTCTTCTAAACGGTTTAATACAGCACTTTTTTCTTCAATTGAAAAAACACTTTCACTTCACGGAAATCATTGTGTCGAGCTTTCTAGTCACAAGCGAGGCGCGGGGCGGTGAGGTATTGGTGCGTGGGTTTTGTAAACAAAACACTGCATGTCATTCTAACCTGACGAATTGTCATTAAAATGGGTTGCTTAAAACGGAGTCATACTAAACGTATACGTTTTCCTACTAAAAGCTATGAAACCTAACTTGAGTTTACATTATCGTCGCTTAAAACGGTAGGCAGTTATATGCAAAGTCATTATATCCGAATTCTACTGTAAATTTGTGTTTTCTATTATTTCAGAGTCAGACATGGGCAGAACCAGCAACGTGGACGAGGCAGCTCTCTATCAAGAAGAGTCAGTACCGGGAAACGTGAGTTATTAAACTATCTAACTTACCTTCACGCCATTTCTCAGAGAGGACGAACCGCCAGACAACTTGGTCTTGGCACACACACTCTTTTCGTTCATAACCATTTCTTTTATTTTTTCCACGATTTCATCATCTTCAATCTTAAAATTTTAAAATTCCCGTTACTTTTTGAACAAACCTCGTATTTGATTAACTTGATCGTACCAAGAGTTAATTATTTTGAAACGTTTTACCAGAGGCAGTAGGTAATCGTAATACAGACACTTTAAAATTAATTTGGGTTTTCTGTTGTTTCAGAAATGGACAGAACGAGCGACGTGGACGACGAGGCAAGCGACGTCGACCACCAAGAGGGCGTTGAGGATGCCTTGTGCATGCCACCGATACCTTATAATAATATTAACAACGTTTCACCTATTCCACTAACGGCCATAGACTTTAGTAGACAAGACCAGTTAGATTGTGAGGCAATGTGTTCGATTCTGCCGCCTGATGGTTACTCTTTCGATTGGTCCAGCGAGGTCTCACGTTTTACTGGTATAAGGGAGACTTTCACAGGTACACAGATGCCAGGACCAACCTTCAATACCGACGAAATGGGCAAACCTGTGGATGCCTTTTTAAAAATCTTCAACGCAGATTTCGTTGAACTAATCGCGAGAGAGACCAACGGGTATGCAGATCAATGCATTGCAAAAAACAATTTCAGCGCCATGCGCGTACCAATAAACGGGCTCCCACGAATAAAGAGGAAGTGTACGTATTCTTGGCAATTTTAATGCATCAAGGTATTTGTCCCCTTCCCGTTGAAAAAGGCTACTTCTTTTCAAAAACAATCACCGCCATGCCTTATTTCAGCCAAGCCATGGATTATAATCGTTTTCTTCTAATGACATAACGGAAGACATGACAGAAGACATGACGGAAGACATGACGAAAGACATGACACGGGCCAACTTTTCGGGCGGTCACGATATCTGCCCAGTTGGGGCCACTGCAAAGATAGTATACGACCTGGCCAGCCCTCTGTTTAACAAGGGGTATACGCTAATAATGGACAATTTTTATAATAGTCCATTATTAGCGCGATGCCTCAAAAGAAATGGGATGGACTGCATGGGCACATTGCGGTTAAACCGAGAATTTGTGCCCTCTGCATTGAAGCCCAATGTCCGAAAATCACTGAGGGAAGGTGAGATGGGGTACTCGAACTGCGGGGACATCAATATTTTGGTTTGGGTGGACAAAAACGTGATAAGTATGTTGTCTACCTACCATTCGGCAGAAATCGGGTCAGCTCAAAAATTTGGTACCACTAAATACAAACACGAGCGTGTACTTGACTATAACAGATTAATGGGGGGAGTTGACCGAAAAGATCAGCTTTTGGCAGGCTTGCCCATTGAACGACAGCGAAACCTGGTCTGGTACAAGAAACTTTTCAGGAGACTACTAAATGTTTCGGTGCAGAATGCGTATATAATGTACAGCTCAAAGCTCCACAAGGAAAATAAACGCATTTTGCACCGAAACTTCAGGAGTGAGGTTGCGGAGGATCTCCTCCAGCTGTTCTGTCGTAGTCGAATTGATACGACTGTAAGGACCATTAGCCTAATAGCTGAAGGAAAGGCTCTGCGACCTATCCTGAAAGGCAACCACTTCGTGGTCCGTAGTGGGAAAAAAGTGAAATGTGCGTGGTGCAATTTAAATAACATTTTTAAAAGGACCCTCACAAAGTGTGATGTGTGTGATGTGGCTTTATGCTATGATTGCATGAAGCCATATCACACTACAGTATTGAATTGCTGAGGGTTTTTTTTAATTTCAATTTTTTTCTTTTCTTGTTTTTTAGTTGTGAAATTCTAATTAATAAATTTAATTAACTTTGTTTGAACATTAAGACCCTTCTTTCCGCATACTCACACCTCATGTTAAGTTGTCCTCAAAGGTTCGACTTTCGCTTCTATCTGATAAGGTTCGGTGGACATTTAATACGTATATTTCAATTCTGATCATTGAAATGTGCGTGTTAAAAAATGCACAGGTATTCTCATTTTTCCCTGTTTATTGTACCCATTAAATAATAACTTGTTTTATTTTTATGTCTTAATTATATTTTGCGAAATTGAGTGATCTGGAAGTATGTTGCCTGTTGTATGCTGATGATGCGGTGCTGATTTCTAACAGTATGGAAGATCTACAGTCGTTCGTGTCTAGGATGAACGAAGTATGTATGAAGAATGAGTTAATGATGAATGTAAGTAAGTCTAAAGTGATGGTATTTGAAAGAGAGAGTACGAAAACAATGTGCCACATAGTTGTGAATGACGAATACTTGGAGCAGGTGGATGAGTTTGTATATTTGGGAAGTATGTTTACGAGAGATGGAAAGACTGATAGAGATATCGAAAGACGGGTAAATACCGGTAACTCCATTAATGGAGGACTGAACGCCGTAGGCGCCAACAAAAATCTGTCAAAATAAGCGAAGCTAGCCGTCCATAATGGAGTGCTGGTACCTACCCTGATGTATGGCAGTGAGGCATGGAACTGGCAGAGAAAGGATGAAAGTAGACTGAATGCTGTAGAAATGAGATCCCTGAGACGTATGTGTGGTAAAACCATGTATGGTTTTACCACACATACGTCACACATAAATGTGGAGATCCGCAAAGAATGCAAGGCTGATGTAAGCGTTATGTGTAAGATTAAGAAAGGGACGCTCAGATGGTTTGGGCATGTAGAGCGAATGAATGAGGAAAGGAGTATAAGGAGAATATGTGACGCAAATGTGAATGGTAGACGAAGTCGGGGACGCCCGAGGAAGACATGGCACGACCAAGTGAATCAGATACTTGAATCGGGCGATGTCAAGAGTCAGAATAATAGAAGAGCATGTATGAGACGATGTATGAATGTGAACGAAGCAAGGAGTGTGCGCCAAGATCGAGTTGTTTGGCGGTCTGTCCTCTCTGCCTACCCCTGCGGGGAAACGGCGTGATGGTTAGTTAGTTAGTTAATTATATTTTGTCAATTATTCTGTAAAGAGGCTTTTTCAGATCTAGTCACTAAACATAACTAAGTCATTTCAAGCAATGTTCAATTCTGAATGGTGGTCTCACCAGGGCGATACTGAGAGTATCACTCTAGAGCGAGGCACAATGATATTATGTATTGATTTACTTTAATTATGAGAAAAACCAATATAAATTGAATACATTTTTATTATGACGAAGGGTGTAAACAATGTTTCAATCAATATACTGTTTTTCCAATGTAACTATGCAACTCTAATATTAATTTAATTTGTAAAAGCCTATTAGGGCTTAAATAAATAAATAAATCATTAATTTGTTACATCAATTATTTTCCTCCCCATTTTTTTCGATATCCAGCTTTTAGAAATAAAATAATAATTATGGTTTTATTTTGCCAAAAGACACTCCTACAAAAGGTTTGATATATACGGTTTTATCATCATCATCATTTTACGTGGTCATGAGAGACCCTGTGTGCATTGACCATTATGTCGCTTGTCAGTGACATTTTTGTCGAAAATTGACAAATGGCGACACGATTTCATCAACTTTCAAACTATCACGCTGAAATATTGGCAATGTGTATATCTATGATATATGTTTTATTTTAAACCTTGTTTCTTGTTTTATCACGTAATATAAAAACAAGGATAAACATTTCTAGTTCTAAATCACAATCGTTCAAAAAGAAGCACCATGATTTTAATATTGTGAAAAAGGTAATCTGTATAATTCATCAAATGATTCAAATAAACCAAACACGGCAATTATTCTCATGGTCAATTGTAGGCAATTGATGTATCTTCCTAATGTAATGCCAGTTTTTTGTGTTAAATTTATTAAATAGTATAATTTAGTGAATTCAATTTTGACATCGTCACGCACTAAAATTCTAAAATAATTTTCGAAGTAAACTTTTAATCAGACATTAGCATGTAAAAAAATCGTTTTCTGAGTTTATTTTTGCATCTGTGGTTATCGAACAGGCCATAGAGAACATAGAAACGTAGAAAATATTCAAAATAGATATTTAAAACTGCCACTGGCGGCGATTTCAAATCACTACAACACAAATTTTGCGCATTTATAAAGTTAAAGATTTTTTAATTATTTATCTATCAATTCTAAAAATATAAGAAAATTAGTAAAATATAGGTAAATTCATTGGCTATGTAGAACTGTAATCAGTTTTTATGTCTCCATATGAAAATTCGGAGGTATGATTTTTTTAATGTGGGCGGAAAATTTTCAAAATCGTCACAAAAAAACAGCGAGCAATCGGAGGGAAAAATGTTTTATCGCGCGATCGCTCCAGTGGCTAAATAACAACATCGTTAAATTCAATTTATCAAGTTAACCGTTATTGGAATAATTTATATATTACTAAATTAATATACAGCACCTTAGATAACGTAATCAACTATACTTTTATCGGTTTATAAATATTATACATCAGAGGTGTTTATAAAAGTTATTAAAAATTTTGAAATGTTTTAAGTAATAATAAAAAAATAAAAATCGAATGATCAAGTTAATCACGTTTGATATAGTTTAAAAAAAAAAAATAATAACGTCGTCAGAAATAATAACATAAAATAAATTGTGGCGTGAAGTGTTTATATAAGTTATTAAAAACTTTGAAGTGTTTAAAGTAATAATAAATAATAAAAATTGGACGATCAAATTAATCACGTTTAATATAGCTTAAAATAATAACATCGTCGGATATAATAAATTCAGTTAAATAATTTAATAGTAATAAATAAATGTAAAGATTGAATGACCAAATTAATCACGTTTTGAGATAGGTAAAACCTTGTATCGTCCGAAGTAATGAGAAATTGTTGTTTAGTAATGAAGATTTCAGGTTGGATTCCGATTTTTCAAAGAGCAGAGTATACCCTGTGGAGCTTTGAATAACAGGTCGGAAAAACGTAAGTCAGTTTTCCTTTAAAATTTTCCAGGAGCATGATCAGCGAGAAACGGAGAGCAGGGTGGTGCCAACTCGATTTTCAGAGCTCGTCTCTGGATAAAACAGACTACTTGTTTGTGTGTATATGTGACCGTATTTATGAACTAATATCTATGTATATCTAATATTATTACACTTAATTTTACAGGAGGAAATGGGATAATCAAGATGTAGTTTACTATCAACTTAGGTGGCGTATAGAAAGCCGTGCTCGTGTATATTTTAGCGTGTCTGGGGGAATAAATAACTGAAATCAGGTCGCTCGGGAACCACCGAACAGATAATTAAACTACTTATCTATAATGTTCGTAAGTTGAACCAAAATCAAGTAACTTAGGTATTTTTAGAAGGTATATAAAATACCTAACTATAGCAATCATATGTTGAATGGGGATAAAAACAAACGATTAATTATGTCACTGGGTTAACTCTAATTACAGGGTCGTGTTTACATAACTGGGAGTATGTACCTGTTGGGATAAAAATGCCTACCGATGCCTATCCACTATGTTAGTAGGTCAAAGGTTATATAAACAAACAATTAACTGTGTCACTGGGTCAGCTATAAATACAAGGTCGTGTTTACTTAACTGAGAGTACATACTTGTTGAAATAAAAGTGCATACCGATGCTCATTCACCAGGTTAGTAGGTCGAAGTGTTATATAAACAAACAATTAACTATGTCACTGGGTCAACTATAAATACATGGTCGTGTTACATAACTGGGAAGTACCCGTTGCTTAGTGGGTTAGTGGTGTCACAGGTGGTGACGTTTTACCAATGATATTTTAACATTGTATGTGTTTTAGATTATTTAAAGAAGGGCGGTTATTCATTATATAAGGCAATGGATGTGACACGTGTCAGGGACGACCAAATGTAGGGTCGGTCGATTAATGAAGTCAATCAATTGAATGATTGATTAATTCTTTTATGTACCCAATTAAATTACATTCAAAACCTTATATGAAAAAAAAAAAAAACAATCAAGTTGTTAGTTTTCAAGCATATTCTATACTTTACTATTAGACGGTTGAAAAATCACGGGAAAGCAACTTTGTCGAAGAAAATTTTAAATCTTTGGGGTAATTGCAAGTCGAGTCAAACATGGGAGTTGACCTTTCATGATAAGGGTCTCAAAAGAAAAATGAAACAGAGTTAATGAACTCTAAAATAAAATCATTAAAACAAAACAAATCAATCCTGGAGTTCGGTAGCTCTCCAAAATCAAACTACCAGTATAAGATCTTAATTTATTGGTTATTTATTGTTATACTCCAATATTATTAAGTATATATCTGATCATTGGCTGGAAACTCACAACTTCCTTCACGAAATTCAGGTCCCCAATGCGGTGTACACAATGTCGCATTGTGGATTATAAACCTCACCCAAAGTATGTTTACATATATATCTTTCTATGTACTGTCCATTGAATAGTGCAAATTCGTTTTAAAGCTAAACGCCTAAGGCCTGGGAGGTCGTGTTGCACCTTTTTCTGGACGTGGTAAAAGGCCTAGGAAACCTCGTTATCACAAAAAGACCGTGAGTATATGATTGTACCGAGGACGAAACCGGTTCGCCTTCAGTAAAAATTAAATCCAAGGAGGAGACGGAATCTGGGGGTCATCGGGCTCTTGGTGAGACTTGAAAGTACCGCACGAGGGTGAGGAGTCACTAAAACGCGATAACTGTAGGTATCAATTAGTGATGGCATCTGTGACATGTGGGATATTCTTGTTGAACTGGGATCACCTGGTGTACTTGTTGGAGGATACGGAGCCAGATTATGCCAGAAAAGGGTTTGTTCCTGATTCGTCCACTGTACAATAACTGGGGTACTAACCAACTAAATCATGATTGTATTTTATAACCTTACAGCTTATAAACTTGGAGCCGAAGGATGTGGATTAAATGATCGGAGTAAACATTGTATTAACCATCACTAACTGATTCATTGTCTTGTATAAGTGTTTTGAAATTGTTTGTAATTTGGGATACTGGCAGGTAATACGTAGGCCATACAAAATGGGTAGGGACTCCATATTGGAGTTTAGGTCATTCAATCGCGTTTGGAAAAGGAAAATAAAAATAAATTAGTTTCGTAATTAAATAATCAATTCAGTCTCTCTCGATTCAACGCTTCACTAGAACCAAGGTTACCACAAACAATAAAATAATTAGATTTCTATATCATGAAACAAAAATCAATCACAACGTATGATGAAGTCTACTTATAAAAATTTATACGTGTAATTTTATGTTCATGTCATAAAAGACGTATACAAAGTTAAGTACACATTTTATTCAAATGTAAAGTACTGGGGGATTAAAAGGAGCATCCTATAGTTATCGGAGGGGTCGGGAGAAAATTTCATGAAGGCTTATGTGGATTAGGGGAGGAATTTTCCATCCCCATACTCCGCATACAGAAAGCCTTAAAAGAGTAAATTATTTGATCACAGTCAGAAGAAGGGTTTAGGAAAGCTCCAACTCTTTAGCTATCAAGCATGAAAGAGGGGAAAAGCGAGAATATCACACCCATACCTCTTAGAATGCTATAAATTGTTCGTACCGAACAACTACTGCCAGGGTCGTCACCATTACTTGCCAAGCACAGCATGACAAAAGGTACGGTGTTGCTAAATGATATCTCTAGGTCCCTTGATATTTTCAACATTGGCCTTGAAGGTTTTAAGAGTAATTTTAGGCAACAATTCTAAAATAAGTATTTTATAATTTATTTTCGTTAAAAGTTATGAATATCTTATGAGTATTGTAAAAGGATTATGCTAATCTGTAATACACAGGAAAAAAATAAAATTTACAATTAATAAAGATCTTAAAAAGCATCGCTTACTTGCTATTATAATCAACAATGTTATAGATTTAATTACCTGCGTATTTGTATCTTCTTGGTAAGGACAGGGCAAGATAGCACTTCAGGGAAGGGTCCATGGGAAGGAATAATAATTATTGAAGCATGTATTGCGTGAGGCCTAGAATAAATACATTTCTCCAGAGCAACTCCCATCGAATTATTGGTAACGACCATAGTAATCCAACCATTCCTATTGTTGTATTCCTTTCAACGATCGCAATCCATCACATAACGTAGGGGGATGTTTCCGACAGGTTCTTCGTTTTTCAGAATAATTTGAGCCCTTTACCAGAGGTACACTGAGGACGTCTTCTATTCTGGGACAAAGAGCAATTAAAAAAATGAATTTTCGCAATCTGGGCCTAGAGAAACTTTAATGACAAGGTTTTTTTAGTGAAAGCACTTAATTTTTTTAAGCCCATTTCAATGATCAATTTATTGACTGAACGCAGTGAAGTTCTGTTTGGCGTTTCATATATATATCTGTATATTTGTTTGTACGTTTCGTTTCCGTTTCAAGATGGTGGCCGTTTTAACGGTTCAGAAAAGATTATATTTTAAAACGTGAGATCGTTGTGTTTATTTTTATTCGTATTAGTATTTTTTCATTATTGTGTTACCTACATATCTAAATAAAGTTTGAAAAACAATTTTCATTGAGATAGTGACGCTGTTACATAAAAGTATTTTGTAACAAGGTGTGTGCACCCTTTATTTATGATCTCGGTGTGTGGCACTTCTAGTGCTTACCCATTGACATTTGGGCGTTGGTTAACCCTGCTATATTTTGAAATGCAACAGTTGTTGATCCTGCACAGATTCAAATCAGCCGATTTGAAAAGAAATCCAGCTATTCTTTGTGGAGCAGCCGAGAGCTTTGGGGCGGTCCTTTCGACCACAACAGACGGATCCTTTTTGAAGATTGCAACGATCGTGATGTGGACCTTGTCGCGATACTTGCCATCTTGGGAGCGGACTGGAAATCATCCATGATGATTGGCATTGAGAATCATCCGCCTCTCCTGCTTCTGGAGATTCCTTTTGGCTGGGAGCCAATTCTCTGAAGTCCTGCCCTTCTCACGATGTGAGATTCGTTCCACAAAAGGAGATTTCATCTTACTTAAACCACGGTATGAGCATGAACTATTTAAACCTAAGCAAGCCCTTGCCAGACAGTCTTAGTTTTAAGGATGTTATTTTAGTTTAATATATTTTAGTGTTTCTAATACCTTCTTTTTTTTCAAAATCTAAAACCTTTACCTTACATCTGCCGTGGGAGTCAATCTTGCTCAAATTAATCTACTTTGTTTATTGATAATCCCCAGTAACAGCGCTTCTTTCAACAAATTTTATTATTCCTTTTATTGTTTATAATTAGCAGGTAAATATTTAATTGACAAATCTTATGATTGTAGAGTAAATTTTGGTTTGGATTTATTAACGAAAATTAGAAATGTACTTTGTTGGATTCCAGGTATACTAATTGTTCACAGAACTACAAGTAATACACCTACATACATTCGGTTAGAATAAACACTTGGAGGAACCTGCTGAGAAATTCGAATCGCAATATTATGATAATGTTTGATTTCGTAAGGATGTATTTATCTAAAGTCGGCAACTGCTCGCAAAGCACTGACGAAGTCAATCTTCGTTGAAACTGTTTGAACTTCAATCCGGTTGAGCTGGTTGAGTATTATTGTAATTAAGATATGTTGTATATAATGTAGTTAAGGCTGCAATAAACGGCCGTAATAATATGATAAAGGAAATATTATTTTATGTTAAAACTGATGTGTAAAAAGGATGTCGCAGAGAGATATCAGGCTCTATGATAAATGCCTATGGAATCAAAACGCGATTTAGTGCAATCAAATAATAATAAATTCAACTAAATGATTCAAAGTACACAGTAAATACAATTTCTTTGGCTTTTTGGACAAAAATGAAAAATTGAAAATCTGTTCTTCTAGTTGAAAACGTATATAAAGTTTTATAAGCACTGTCACAATGTCAACGTAATTTCCTAGAAACATTATTATGAAATATGCGAGATGTGCCAAATACAACAATGAAAAACTCAAGCTGACAACGTACCGAATCATGTAAGATTTTTAATGATATTTTAGTAGAAATTAGTACGATAAATGACAAAACTGGATTTGAAAAATTAAGAAAATATTTAGAACTAGCAGGGATATAGTAATTATTATAGGACATGTAAAACTAACAGCATAAATTTATTAAAGAAATATTTATAAATGATGTTTGTCTTTCTGAAACGATAGTTGTCAATCTGAAGATATACCTTTCTAATGAACATTCATACAACTCATAGACTTGAAAAACTACGACGTCTTCAAAAATTAAAAAAAAAAACAATACACATTGAAGACAAGGAATTATTAATTAATTGAAATAAGGATTTAAAAATAAATTAGTTTTATTACTAAGTAGGTACCTACGTTATTGCATTTCTAAATTCTTCAAACGCTCAGTTCTAATGTTGAAAATTCCAATCCATAGGACATGTAAAACTAACAGCATTAATTTTTTAAAGAAATATTTATAAATGATGTTTGTCTTTCTGAAACGATAGTTGTCAATTTAAAGATATACCTTTCTAATGAACATTCATACAACTCATAAACTCGAAAAATTACGACGTCTTCAAAAATTAAAAAAAAAAGCAATACACATTGAAGATAAGGAATTATTAATTAATCGAAATAAGGAATTAAAAATAAATTAGTTTTATTACTAAGTAGGTACCTACGTTATTGCTTATCTAAATTCTTCAAACGCTCAGTTCTAATGTTGAAAATTCCAATAAAATTTGAGTTAATTAAACCAGATATCACTAATGAATAATTCTCGAATATAACGCACATGACGAATGACTGAAATAAGTGTGGAAGTAAATTTTGATAGGTTGTTTAAAAAAAATTCATGTGAATACTGCACAAGAGTTACAACTGCTCCCAAACACCTGGAACCGTTGAGACTACGGCATTCCCAATTGGGGTAAGGTTAAAGTTGTAATTTAATGAAAACAAATAACTTTGTGTACACCACTATTTAATTAACAATATCAACATGTTTCAAAAACTATGTTTTCTTCGTCAGGATAATAAGTTAATAGGTAATAGTAAATTAAAGTTGTAAGGCTAAAGGTAGTGGGGAGCGTAAGAAGATTCGGAGAGGAAGATGAAAAATTCCTGGCTATTCAGATTCACTCACTTCAAGCAACGTTTCAATTCTGAATGGTAGTATTTTACCAGGGCGATACTATCTTCCACTCTGTAACGTGCCGCAAATATATATTATTTTTTGATTAAATTATGAAATAACACAATTTTATCGAATAATTTATAAATTAATATTGTGGTCGAGAGCCTTACCCCTCGACCTCGGAGACCGTCGGAAATTACTGATTTATCAATTTTATTCGCATAAATTCCAACCGGTTATCAATTTTCAATTAAGTGTATAAAATGAAATAATTTTGGTAGATACTTCCTTTATTACAAAATTGATGCCTGAATGGTTCCACGATCAATTCTTATTTTGAAAATCAGAGCAAATTCTAAGTTCTATATTTCATTAAACTGGAGTTACAAAACAGAGACACACAATCGAAAACAGTATTGTTAAATTCAAATTAGTTTAAGCAAATATAAGATTACGTGTTTTGAGCACATACTCGTGTATGTGTTCAAAACACGTAATCTAAAAAAAATTATGAAAATCATGACTAACGAGAAAGTATAACTTCGTATGCAATATGACAGGGGAGAGACGAAAACTGAAATATCTCTGTAGCATCCTCAGAAATGAAAAATAAAACTGTGTCAGTGAAAGGAATGATTGAGGGAAAACCTGGGATCGGAAGGCAATTATTTTCACGGCTGAAGGACTCTGAGAACTGGACCGAAGCGCCGTTCCCTCTGTCCTTCGCGCTGCAGAGGACTGAGACAATTAGTGTCACATGGTGTAAGGAACAAACATAATGTATCCTCCAAAGTAGAAAACTTTTGCACCTGGTGAGATTCTAAGACTTGTTACAATTTCTAAAAAAGTGCTCTCGGTATCGTACACAGTACCGACCAGCATTCTGAATTGAAATGTTGATTTGAGTGACTCTAGCCGTGTTTTGTGACCAGATCTTACCCCGCAATTTACTTCCTCACTTCTCACCACTATTATTCAACCTCACAACATACTCTGATCGTGGATGCCATATTCTCACGGTCTTCAGTCGATTGGGAGCTGTTGGATCTCTTGTGCGGTTATCAAATGAAAAAAAAAATTGATCAGTTCATGGCCAAAAATTGTGAAATTGAAAACATATTCAAATATAAAAAAAAGTTGTCTGTTGAACGGTGGATTTGTTTTGACGGAATGATGAACGTCTGCATACTCGATCTGCAAAAC
This sequence comes from Glyphotaelius pellucidus, assembly GCA_936435175.1. Classification (NCBI taxonomy): domain Eukaryota; kingdom Metazoa; phylum Arthropoda; class Insecta; order Trichoptera; family Limnephilidae; genus Glyphotaelius; species Glyphotaelius pellucidus. The sequence continues at coordinate 49,737,850 of OW386537.1, read as the reverse complement.
AATTGATATGTCACATAGTTTAGATAAGATTCCTACGAATTTTTTCCACCCCTTAAAGAAGAATTAAGCGCGGCAACGCCGGGTGCCTCTATTATTATTATTATTTAATTAATAAAAACAGTTTAATTGTAAACATGTTCTGCTTCTTATAATTATTTTTACGCGTGACAACTGTTTCGCCTTCTGAAGGCATTGTCAAACTGTAGCTAGATCGCTTACAGACGATACATTTATATTATTTCTAGGTACATACTTATGACGAATAATTTTATTGCTTTTTATTTTATTATCTATGCCTTATTGATTTTTGAGTAAAATGAAGGAAATCATTAATGTTTTCTTTCCCTTTTAAAGTTTCCCCAACTACTGCATTGTTTAAATTTAACTAAAGATTGTTAGGCTGGTCATTATGTGAGTTATTTCCAAATAATGACTCAAAGGTTTCTTTTCCAGCACAATCAAGCATTTGAAATTGGTTAAAACGTATCTAAGAGTGGCGAGTTAATTATATTTTTTTGTTCATTTATCAAAATAACTTAGAATTATTCGCATTATTTGAATTTTTGGTTATTTCCAACAAAAATAAAAGCAATGCAAATTTTCATCATGAGTACCTATCTAGAAATAATAAAAATGTATTTAATTTTTTTTTTTAATATTCTGTAAGTGGTCTAACTACAGTTTGATAATGCCTTCGAAAGGCAAACTAGTTGTCACGAGTAATAATAATTACACAGCAGAACTTGTTTATAAATAGTCTGTATATGTAAATTTAATAATGATATTATTGAAAAAAAAGAAAGTAAAAAATTAAAATGGAGTTTTAAATTAAACTTGATAACAATAAAAATCAGCTTTCAGTTATCATCGAAAAGAAGAAACGCTATATCTGGATGAATTATGAGAAACGAAAAATACAAGATGATCTCCCAACCAACAACCCAGACTTCAAAACCAACAACCCAGACTTCAAAACCAACAACCCAGACTTCAAAACCAACCTAACTAATGCGAGTGCAGTTCTAGTGAATTGCTTCGGCAGTTGCCCGCAGAGAAAGATTTAACTGAATGTACCATGGCACCAGAACAAGAATGATAGTTCCATTGACAGGATGGTAGAACTGATATGGCTTTTAAATAGTTTAAATATTTGATGAAATACATTGTCAAAACCGGACAGTCAAAAATCTAGCTCATATTTCTAAGGAAATTAACCCATCACTCAAATACTTAAATGTATCACTTTCCTATGTGAGATATAGCCGCGAAGAAAATTTTGAACAAAAAGCTGGGTTTCCTTAGGGATAATGTAATTCAAATATATTCCATAAAAATTTCAGAGTGGAAAGGTTATAATATAATAACGTATCAAATTTATTCGTATTTCTAGGGAAGCCGACAATTCACTTAAATTTATTATATCGCTGTTATTTTTTGCTTTTCAAACTATACCCTTATAAAAAAAGGCGAGTTCGCATGGAAATTAAATGGACATTTTAAAGGAAATTCACATTTCACTCCAACGTTTTTCCAATAGATTATTTTTTAAATAAGCTTACAAAATCGTAATTTACTATTGAAATTATTTAAAAACCTACGCTCAGTAAATTTGGTAGCCATTGTGGTTGAGGGGTAAGATTATCGACTACCAATCCGAAGGTCGCAGGTTCAAATTCCGGCGTGCGCAAATAAATTTTATTTGATTGATTTGTTTTATTTTACAATTTAATTATAAGAAATAATATAAGCTATGTTTGCGTACGTTCCTGAATGGAAAATATTCTTATTTTCGCCCGCCGAATCGAAACGTTGCTTGATATGGCTTTAGCCGTGTTTGATGACCAGATCTGAATCACCAGGTACTTCTCCACCTTTCTCCCCCCGTCTCCTTTCCCTCTCCACTACCTTTAGCCTCATACCTCTATCTGCCTTTACCTTCACATAAAAAAATAAGCAAAATTGAGATCTCTGAAATAAATTCAAAATAAAGGTAATTCAGCACCTTACGAAAAGAATAATTCTAGTTAAAACTGTAAACGAATTACTTATTATAAACTAAACTGTGAAACTGGTCGTAATTCGCAATGTATCGCAATTAGGCGATCATGTACCTGCTAACAGGAAACGCTAAAAATAACAAACACGGTCCGGCGGTTTTGGGGTTAAACGAGCTTAATTTTAAGGGTTGGAATTACGACATAACGTAGTAGGTTTGCTGCCGTAATGGAAAATGCCACGTATATTTGTGGGCTCGCAGCGAGATAGCACTAAATGGTTTCCATACGTGCTAAATATACATAATTCAACATACATTTCTAATTTTCTTTGCTAATGGACTGTGTTTTTGCTTAACTCGGCTTCCGCTGCATTAAGCGTCCCGCATTTGCCCGGAATTCACACTTTCCATCTTCAAGACTCTTATCTACTCCATAATAACTAACACGAGACATGAGGGCATTAGGTATGAGAGAGGTAGAGATGGTCGCGGAGGAAGGGTCACGAAAAACCCGCCGAGGTTTAAAAAGAATGCTTTAAACCGAAAAAATGCTTCAGAGTTGTGAAGCGAAGCTTTTTATGTTAAGTAATTAAATTAAGATAAATTGAAAAACACGACCCAGAAACACTTTGAAATTAATTAATCAAGCTGAAAAGAAAATTCATTAAACTGGAAAATAAAATATTCTTAAAGTATTACGAAATTCTTTTCAGCCCGCATTACATCTCCCATGTTCAGATTTAATCTATAAAATTTTTAATGAGTACCACATAAGAGTCCCAACTGCTCCTAATCGTCTGGAGCTAGTGCAACTATGGCATCCCCAATTGGAGTATATCAATTGGGTGGGCGGGGGGAGGGTTATTTTGATGTGGTCACCAAACACAGCTAAAGCTATTTGAAGCAACGTTTCGATTTTGAATGGTGGTGTTAGAGATAATTTGGATTTGGAGGTCAAGGATGAACAAATTAAACTTAGTCACATTAAGCTTCAGCAGGAGAATGGAGGCCTTTGAATTTACCTTGCCCTATGGACCGATTCAAAGCACTCAGGATATTGAACTTTCAGCTAATTTTAAATTAAAAATAATTATACGAACACATCACCAAACTCGTTGCTAACCAAAAGTAGTTAAATTAAACTGAAGTAATTCAAATAAGAAAAATGATTCCACACGGTTGTCACTCGTCTGAATTTTGTCAATACACTAAGGACGGGTTGTTTCAAAAAATTTGATGAGTTCATCAAATATTTGAAGTTAATTTTCAGGTTCTGTGTAAGTTTTTTTCGAGTTCTGTTTTTTTATCGTCATAGGCCAGCTGCTTCACAAAACTGAAATCATCACAGAACTTGAATAGAACTTACACAGAACGTGAAAATTAACGTCAAATATTTGACGAATTCGTCAAATTTTTTGAAACAACCCATCCTTAATTTGTGACATTATTGTTTTATGCCAAAGGATTTGGGTAGGTAGGGGGGGAGGCGGGGGGGGGGGGGGTAATCCTTGATAGGTGGCGTTCCACCAGGGTGATACTGAAAGTATCCACAACTCTGGAGTGGGCTGCAAATGTACTATCAAAAATATTTTAAATCAATAAATTGTGAAATAACACAAATTTTTCAAATAAAATTTAAATGCGCACGCCTTGTATCGAACCCGCGACCTTCGATTTTGTAAACACTCAACCACGAAGAACATTAAACTGACTGCGTATAGGTTTTATTGACATTATCCAAATACGGAATGGTGGTTAGTTAGCTGAGTTGTTCTTCTTTTCAACCTACATAACTTTTACCACTCTGTCACATTTCCACCACTCAGTCACATTTTGTTTTTATTTTTTTTTATTCTTTGAATTGTTTGTTACACAAATTGGGGATTTTTCGACCACCATACTAGGCACATGCCTGTGTTGTGGTAGTCGAATTATTATTATAAATGAATTCTATCTGGATCTCAGAGGGGAAACTGTAGCAAGGGGGAAGGAGGCCTAAAATGCCTATTGGGGGTGACAAACACGAGCTGCGTGTATACCTATTTCGAATGACAACCCACGTGATAGAATTGCCGTAGGACACAAAAGTTGTAGGGGACAAGTTTATGAGATTTTTAAAAATATTTTATTACACATCATTAAAATAATAACCGCTGTTACTTGATACGTTATACCTTTTGGAGTATTAAATTATTATATATTTTTTGCCGTCATATCATTTTTTGTAACATTATAGAATATACGAAAGTCGAGATGGCAGAAGACAACTGTGATTTGTATGAAATACACTTCTATCACGAGGAGTTACAACTCTGTAACGTAATTTTTACTACAAAGATAAAAACACATATTTTTAAACGCACACAGTCTTTAGTACCGTAGATTTTAAAGTAATTAATAATAATATTGGTAATTCTGGCTAATTGAATTTTTTTCCACTAACTGGTGGAGACAACTTTATGTAGGTTAAAAAGAAGAACGTTCCAGCTTTATTTAAACCCAGTGACGAGATCCCACAAAATCAGGTAAATGCGTACAAAATTTGTTCGTCTCCTGCAAAATTTACGTTATATGGGCTTCATCTTATTAAAGCCGTATAGTCACAACCACTAAAACATCCTGATCCGACTTTCAGGTTTTGTTTGCCAAAAGGTTTCAATGTGGTTTACGACATTTTGAACTTTTAAACGTTAATACTTTAAGATCACAGCCAACCTAACGCAGCTTTGTATAGGATTTGCAAACCGCGAGATAAAAAAATCCAAGTTATCCCATGTACCGTATTTTGATGACTACGCTTGGAATTATATTATTTGTGATTACAACTCACTATAACAAGCTGAAGTTTTTCGAGATCAGATGTTACCTCTTATTTTAAACGTCAAGTGAGCTAAATTTCATCAATAATTATTATAATCTGCTCCAAGACCCGAAATTCCGAAATCATAACATATCCTTGAACACTTAGGCCACGTCCGCATAGGCAGGTGGCTTACCTAGCGCTTAGTGCCTAGTGGCACCACCACCACCCTGGCTTCTCGCTAGGATACACGGTGGCCGCACTGTAGGTGGTTTGTCTGGTGGGTCGCTAGGTGCCTTGCTCATTTGCTTGTCGGCACGTCGCTAGGCGACTCGCTAGGCTCTAGGCGCTAAGAAAGCCACCTGCCTATGCGGACGGTGCCTTAATGTTTTAAAGTTCTTTAAAAATTATTTGTTATTTTTAAGATAATATCTAAGCATTTGTTGAGCCTAAATGGTAATTATATGAAATTCCCCTATTGAAAAAAATCGCAAAGGAAGCTCCGAAAATCAATAAAATATATTTAGTTCCGTTATTTAACACTAGCTGGTGCCCGGCATGTGTTGCAATGCCATTCAAATAAATAAATTGATTCTCCCTGCATGTTCTTTCCCGTGCATCTCCGTTCTCTTCCACCTTCCCAGCCTTCCCCCTCCCTCATCTCTTCCCTCTCCGTGAACCCCACCTCCCCCGTTCCCCTTCCCCATGCATTACCTCCCTGCCGTTAAAACATATGAAATACACACATTTTCATTTACACAAATTTCAAAACACCAGAACTTACCATTATATATAGCTTGTATGTTTTTCTGACGTATGAAATATATTATTGTAAGGTTTCATTAAAATCCATTCAGTAGTGTTTGCGTGAAAGAGTAACAAACACACATACATCCTTACAAACTTTCGCGTTTATAATATTAAGTAAAATAATATGTTACGGGTGCGAAAAAATCACAGTTTTTCTTTAAATAACTTAAGACATTTGTCGAGAGATTGCTACTCTATTTTAAACGAGTCACGTGTTATTAAATATATTTACAATTTTTGTTTTATTATTACCGTTATTTTAATATTAGTGCGCTTCCACTAACATCGGAATTTACATATCTCTCTTTAGAAAAGGGGATGCGTGTGATTTTTTAAAACACATGTAGACAGCAAGCTTCATTTTATATTAAAAGTCAAATGTGCAAAATTGCTTCAATCTCGAACCTGAAGATTTGTATAAATAAACAAAATCTCCAAAGCCACCCTTCTTTATATGTACAGAACGTACAGATTATTTGCCATAACAACAGCTTAAAAATAAGCCCGAAGCCTCCATCAAATAGAAAAAGTATGATGATGTTAAAACAATACCTTTTAAATTTACCGCAGATGTTTGTAATTTTAAGCTTTGCGTTTTGTTGACTTGGGATAAAATTTCCATGGTGATAAAATATTTATTCGATACGGAAGGGTTGCAGTTGGTTCATAAGGGTGTAGACTGTAGATATATAGGGTGTGCATAAGAGAGAGCCTATTCTGTACATCATCCACCATACGTACATTGTACATCCTGCTTTGTGCCCTCCACACTCGTACAGAACTCGGTTTGTTTGTTTGGAATTTAATCTTCTCTGCGAGCTCTAACTGAATTATTCTTATTGCCTTCAATATCATGTGCCGAGTTTTCCAAAGCCTCTGAAGGATATTTTTGATGTTTTTCAGATGAAGGCTTTAAAAGAGTTGGCGTAAATAATGATGTGGTAATTGAAACGCACTCCTGAAAGTGCCGCTAACGTATTCGAAATCAATAAGCCTCGTTCACAAGGCAGTATGTGTTTGGTGCAGAAATTTTCGTGTGGAATCTGGCACATGGCCAATCAAATCTAATGCTCAGCATTTTTATCTAAAAAAGCTTTTTTATGTGACACCTCACAAGAGCCCCTCTATCTGTTCATACGTAGGGGAACTATGTCGGAAGTAGGAAGGAATTTATAAATGGGGGTCTTGAAGAGGCCCAAATTATATGAAGGAGGAAAAACAGTTGCCATCAAATAGGTTTATCAAGTGTTTTGGGTCTCCATCCCGGAGGTGGCTTCCAAATTCAATTGTTGATTTTCATTTGGGTCCCTCGTGTTTAAACACGGGGATCGGTGTGAAACAAACCATTGTGTAAAATGCCCTTTACAGGTACCAGAGTTCTTGAGTTAAGGTTTGTCTAGGGGGATGCGTCTGCCCACTTACTGCGTAGCAGGCCGGATTGGGAGAAACTGGTTGAGGGAGATCATTTGGCCTCTCCAGCAGGATTCTCTCGACCCATCGTCTTGCGTTGCGGTGGGAGGGATAGATTCATACGTCCGTCACTCATGGATCCACTGACTCCCGATTTCTACGCACCCCTCATACCTTTGTCCTTCCCAAAATTTTTTCGCATTCTTTTCCTTTAAAAAAACCCTCCACACACCATCCCCAAAGAAGACATCGGCTCAAAGGAAATTATTATTCTCAGGATCTCCTGAAAGGAGCTGTTTTAAAAAAAATAGACAACTGTAACAATTTTTGGTCCAATAAGTAGGATAATGTGCCATTTATTTCTGACTATGTGGCCAGCCCATTATTTTTAAAGTTTTGCTATCCTTCAGGCAACGCCAACAAAAAGTATCTAAGACGCATATACCATCTGCCTTACTAATAAAAAATTATTTCCCAACCTATGGTGTATTAGTTACATATTGTACAAACACCGTGCAATTTGAGTCTTACAAAAAAATCTCCATCTACTTTACTTAAATTGGACAACACCAAACACGCATGCACAATTGTGATTAATTTTGCCGCGCTCCGGGTGCTTTGCTAAGGATTGGGTTATAGATAAAATGTGTGTCTTGTAATCTCTCTACATAAATTGTGTTATTGTTCATAAAACGGTTAATTTGTTATTACATTCGTATAAATCAATATATTTATAACTTTAGTCTAGATGTAAATTGAACTCTTTGTCAGAATGTGTGGTTATTGTAATTCCAATATTCAAATTGAGTTTTATGGTCTTAATTTTATAAGAATTTCTTGAAAGTAATGTTTTTTATAATATAAATGTCTACATGTGTTTGTAAACGTATCAAAGAAATTAACGTTTTTAGATGTACAAGCAATGCGTTCAATTCAGTTCATGTCAGTTTATTTTTTGGGAATTAAAAGAAAATACATTTTTTTATGAACGAGGTAAAAGTGAAGTAATAGTTTTCTTGCAAAATTCTTAAATTAAAGGATCATGTTCTTTTTTAATGTAATTCATAAAATTTTTCGACGTTTCCATTAAAAATGTTTGTGACAAGCTTTTTTCAACTTCTTTCAAGTGTGAAATAAAATTTCTACAATTTTTAAATATTGAAGTACTTTATTTTATTTTATTTGGAAAACCAACAGTTACAATTATTTATAATGTATAATAAAATATGTGTAAATTATTTAACCAATAATAGGTTTTCACTGACGTGAATTATGAACACAAAATCTAAATGGTAATTTTATCTAATTTCAAAAACGGTATTTGTTTTTAGAACGTCTAAAAAAAGAAATATTTGGAACATTTAAAATGTCTTGGGAAAATTCAGAAAGTTGTTGATGAATTATTTTTAATAACTGTGTACACAACAACAGATAAACTACCCTATTTGGCTGGATAATCAATGCATATATCTTTCCGTTAGCTATTTTTTGCCAGTTTCTAATTAGTAAGGTATTTACGTACACATTGTTAATCAATAATCAATCATGTATAAAATATTCACGACATTTAGCAAGATTGCATAGGTTTTTGGTAAAGTTAAGAGTCCTCTTCCTGTTACTTTTGCTTATTTACAATCCTCACTTTGAACGAACATTTTTTGACAGTGCGCTCGGAAAAACCCAAGCGTGTCACACTACGAATGGTTTGATCTACAGATTAAATACATGTTCAAATGGGTTTCAGAGATTTTTAGTGTTATCGCAAACACGTGTTGGGCGGTTTCCTAAAGGATTAGCGGAAATAACAATAAATGTAATTCACTGTTGTGTTTGCCTAACAAGTAATTTATGTACATTATTAAAGGACACTATGTAAATTTGGTTTAACCCAATGTGATTTAAATTAGCAACCATTAGGAATTTGAAGTAGGTATCCGCGCTACGAAAATGTTGAAAGCTACTCGCTTATTCGAAATAATTCCAAACCTATATAAATTTGTCAACATACCTTTCAATTATTTGAATAATACAATTATGATTTATGGTAGAACAGCTTTTGAAAATGTACATAGGTATATTAATTAATATTTACATATGAGCTAATAAATATATGAACTTAAAATTTCAATGGAGTTCTGACACTTAATTTATTAATTCTGGTTTTTAGAAAAGGTCAATAGGTGTCCCATTTAAGTCGGATATGTTTATCCGAGACACTTTATAGGTTACAAAGAAATTAGTTAAGAACTTTGTAATCATTTAAAAAGACAGCAGCCCAAAATATAGAAAAAAAATAGTTTAAGATAATATTGTTTATTCTGAAATTTAAAATACGAGACCACCAAAATGACGTCAAAATAAATAAATCTCAAAGGCAGAGTTGGTTACGGCTTTTGTTTTTGTTTTTTTTGTTTTTTTTTTTACATTAACTCCACACAGGAGGCCTTGAGGAAAATAATTCCCCTCAGGGCCTATGTCATCTGGGATGCTGTGTGGAGGGTCTTTTTGAGGAGAGGAAGGAATGAACATTGGTCTTGAAGAGACCCATGTTGTAGGAGGGAGGAAACACAGATGCCGGCAAATCGTTCCATAGCCGAGCTGTTGAACTCAAGAACGAGTCGAAAAAACGACCCGTTCTCATGTGACAAATGTCAACCGTGTACATATGTTGGGCGCGTGTTTGGCGTGTCTCCCGACTATGCACCGGTGCCGAAGGGATCAATGACGCTAGTTCCTCAGAGCATCTTCCATTGAAATACCGGTGGAACATGGATAGCATTCCCACCCGACGCCTGTGCTCTAAAGATTGCAACCCGTTCGTTAAGATGGGAGAATCTATCAAACGGACCGCCCGTTTCTGCACAGAGTCGAGGGTATTTTTCAAGTATTTTGGAGCTCCAGACCAGAGGTGGCTGCCAAATTCAACCGTGGGGCGCACTTGCGATTTGTACAGGGTAAGCAGTTGTGTACTATTAAAGTATCTGCGGGCCCTGTACAGTACGCCCAGTTTTTGAGAAGCTAACTTTACTCTGGCTTCGATGGAGCCCCCATACCTGTGCTGGTCACTTATAGTTACACCAAGCATATCAATGGAAGGTCTGTTCGGAAGATTGCTTCCGTTGAAGGAGACTAGATTTTCATTTCGATCCCTTTTAGACGTAATCAGACATGATTGGGTCTTTGAAACATTGAATTCGACGAGGTTATTCTTACCCCAAGAGAAAACACTCTCGAGGTAACCATCCATTCTTTGCTTCGAAGCCCTCCGAGCCGTTGGATTTTGTGTGCCCTTTGGGGGCTTGTCAAACGAAAAGCTGTCATGGACTGTACTGTCATCCGCGTAACAATGAATTGGTGCACATGACAAAAGGTCGTTGATGTGCAACAAAAACAAAGTCGGGGACAGAACCGATCCCTGTGGGACGCCAGCATTTATTGGATGCGAGGAAGAGGTGAAACCATCAGCAACCGTCTGAATTGACCTCTCCCTCAAAAAGTCGGCAATCCACGTACACAGGGATACGGGAAGTCCGTAAGATGGCAGTTTGTTGACAAGTCCTCGATGCCAAACCCGGTCAAAGGCCTTGGAAATGTCCAGTGCGACCGTTTGGGTCTCACCGAAACGTTCCAGGCACCGCCCCCAAACATGCGTCACATATTCGAGAAGATCACCGCACGAGCGGTTCCGCCGGAATCCGTATTGACGGTCGTTAATGATTTTGTTCTTCTCGAGATATGTGAGCAGTTTGTCGTTGATCACACGTTCCATCACCTTGGACAAAACTGATGTCCGTAAAACAAGAGATCCGGTGTTCGATTCCCAGTGGCGACCGTTACCTTTATATGTTTCTGTGTCTTGTTTTGTTTCATCTTTGGTTTAGATGTATTAGTTATCTTCATCTTCAATGAAACAAAATATAATAAAATACTGTTAAACACTTTATTTTCATTAATCTCATAAGACCCAATCATGTCTGATTATGTCTAAAAGGGATCAAAATGATAATCTAGTCTCCTTCAACGGAAGCATTCTCCCGAACAGGCCTTCCATTGATATACTTGGTGTAACTCTGTTGACTGTCCTAAAACGGGAAATCTCCTAGTTGGACAGTCAAAATATTTTTTTTATAATGTAAAAGTATTTTTGTTTCAATAAATAAATAAATAAATAAAATCTACTGAGATAAAAAAAAAAAAAAAAAAAAAAAAAAAAAAAAAAAAAAAAAAAAAAAAAAAAAAGTGACCAGCTCAGGTACGGGGGCTCCATCGAGGCCAGAGTTAAATTAGCCTCTCAGAAACTGGGCATACTGTACAGGGCACGCAGATACTTTAATAGTACACAACTGCTAACCCTGTACAAATCGCAAGTGCGCCCCACGGTTGAATTTGGCAGCCACTACTGGTCTGAAGCCCCAAAATACCTGAAAAAACCCTTGACTCTGTGCAGAAACTGGCGGTCCGTTTGATAGACTCTCCTAACCTAACAAACGGATTTTATAAACAATCTTTAGAGCACAGGCGCCAGGTGGAAATGCTGTCCTTTTTCTACCGGTATTTCAATGGAAGATGCTCCGAGGAACTAGCGTCATTGATCCCTTCGGCACCGGTGAGTAGTCGGGAAACACGCCAAACGCGCGCTCAACATTTGTACACGGTTGACATTAGTCACATGAGAACGGGTCGTTTCTACGACTCGTTCTTGAGTTCAACAGCTCGGCTGTGGAACGATTTGCCGGCCTCTGTGTTTCCTCCCTCCTATAACATGGGTCTCTTCAAGACCAATGTACATTCCTTCCTCTCCTCAAAAAGACCCTCCACACAGCATCCCAGACGACATAGGCCTTGAGAGAAATTATTTTCCTCAGATCCTCCTGTGTGGAGTAAATGTAAAAAAAGCCCTTCCGTCACCGACAAATAATCCATACAATATTATCGAAAAGCTTGTTGTATTAAGGAATTTGTTCATTATATTAAGTCTGCGGCATCCGGGGTCGAGGGGAAAGGTACCCCGCTAGCTATATGGAGGTCGCGAATTCAAATTCCGGCGTACGCAAGTAGATTTTATTGGATGGATGTATTATTTCACAAGTTAATCATTTTAAAGTAGACACAATAACGCTGCCCGAAACAGGCTTAAGAAGGAGGAAGTTCAACAGGCCATAATAAACCAAAAAATTACCACGATAGTTACGTAAAATTAATTTTTGTTGTGGCACAAAATTCACTTAAAAAAAAAATATTCGGTATATTTGCGACACGTTCCAGACCAAAAGATACTCTTAGTGTCACCCTGTTGTGAGACCACCATTAAGAATTGAAATGTTGCTTGAAACGGTTTTAGCCATGTTTGATGACTAGATCTAAATAGCCAGGATTCTCCTCACCTTCCTCTTCCTCAACCCCTTCCCCTCCCCACTACCTTCAGCCTGATTGGGGATGCCTTAGTTTAACTGGCTCCAGGCGATTGGGAGCAGTTGGGACTCTTGTGTGGTATTCACATAAAAGTATGTACCTACTTCGTTTACGCCGAGCGTGAAGTTTAATTAAAAAAAAGTTGACGGAGTTCTGCGAAACTGACAGCTAAAAAATGTTTTTGGCATTTGCAGTGTTATTTTTATGCCAATCAAAATTATATCCATTTTTATATAAGCTTGTGGCAACTTAATATAAATTGCGACAGAATATCTTTCAAAGAAAACGAAATGTGTAACTTTTAATCAGAAGATATAATTCGTAGTGGAAACCAGGAATTGGAATGTTAGGAGAGCAAGCTTAAGTCCCAACTTTAGACGAGAATTCCGACTTTTGTGATGGGCAGAGGGAAAAGTTAACTACACAAGTAACTTTTATCATTTACCGATAGTTAACCCTGAAGCCAGATGGATCCAAACAGAAAACTCTAGGAGAAAGTGGGTCATATCTGACCAAATATGAAGTAGTTATTATGAAACGATTCCGACTTTTGTGATTGGCAGAGGGGAAAGTTAACTACATTAGTTAACTTTTATAATTTCACAAAAGTTAACCCTAAAGCCCGATGGGTCCAAACAGAAAACGCTCGGAGAAGTGACACGATTTTCCTGAGTTCATAAATATTTATTACAATAAATAATAAACCTAGTTTTTACCACTTTTATTGATTAAAAAACCAACATGTTTCATGAGCTATGCTCACTTATTCAGGATTTACTCCAAGTGAGTTTTACTAGAAGTGAGCTTAGCTCACGAAACATGTCGGTTTTTTCAAACAATAAAAGTGGTGAAAACTAAGTTTATTATTTATTTTAAATTAAAATGGTGCCACAAAATAAGTTTGCTGTGTTTGAAGAAATTTAATTATTGTTTCAAATGTGACAGAGAGTAATGGCACGAGCTTTTAGTAATTAATTCCTTATTCCTTTTGTAACGACAAAATCCTATACATGTTTTATGGTTGGTATACAAAAAATATTGGTATAACAAAAACTGCCTTAGGTGAGTGCTTCATTGCGTTTCTACTAAAACTCTATTAAAAATAATCATCTTAATTTCGTTTTATTGGTATTTGCAAAAAAAAAAACCAAATGGATAGAATTTGAAAGATCCAACGGCATTCATTCAATCAGATATTAAAAATCTTGCACAAAAAAAGGAAATAAATTTAATTAACCTTATGGTTTGTTTGCAGGGCAAAACACATTATTTGGGAGGCGGGTTTGGGTACCTCGGGAACCATTTATTACCTATCTACCACATAGTGGTAGGTAGGTAATAAATGGTAATAAATTTTATCTGCTACTTAATGGTAATCTACCACTTAGTTGTAGGTAGGTAATAAACCATTTATTACCTATTAACATTTATTACCTGTCTACCACTTAGTGGTTCATTTATTACCACTTAGTGGTAATAAATGTTAGATAGGTAATATATGGTAATAGGTAATAAATGGAAGATAGATAATAAATGGTTCTACCACTAAGTGGCTTGCTACGTTTGGTGACTTAGCAGGGGTGCCCGGATTCATGCGGTTAGGTTTGTCTAGGTCTTGGCGGCAAATGTATTTGCCCATCTACTTCGACCTAACCTAGAAATCTCTCAACCCATTGCCTTGCACTGCAATAGAAAGAATGGATTCACGCGTTCGTCACTGCTGACACATTGACGCTCAGATTCATATCCACCCCACATTCCTTGTTTTTACTTCCCAGAACTTCTTCTCCCTCCTTTTCCCATAAAGACCCCCCACACAGCATCCCCAAAGATGACAAGGGATTAAGGCCCTTCGTTAGATTTTTTCGATAAAAAAATTGTAATAGTTAAACAAAAAAAAGAAAGTAGTCGAACGATATCCACCTTTCATAAAGTACTAAATTATTTTATAACTATTTGAGAATAAATTTAATGTTGTGCGAACAGTCGGGTCAGATGTGACCCATCACCGCAGGCGGAGGGTTATTGCTTTATGAGATCAACACTTCTCACCCGAAGTTTACTACCTTGCAGAAAGTTACTCGTTACTCCCTTTACTCCATCTAGTTACAAGCCGGTCAAAGTTTGCTAGTTAAATAATAATATTTTTTATTGCATGTAAGGTTTAACACCCCCGGAAAGTTTAGCGGGGGGCAAACTGTTTTTATTTTGGTGCAAAGTAATAAAGGGAACGGGAGAGAAGCACATTATCACTTAACGTGGTGGATATTGAGAGTTTTCTTTGGCTAGAGATCATTTACGGCGCATCCGTTAACAGAAGTCATAAAAACGGACTCCAATAATAGAACTCTGCATCTAAACATTTCAATAAAACTCAACAATAAATTTGATATAAGTAATTTTCTAAGAAGTGCGCCGGTGCTCGCTTCAAATAAAATTAGTATATTACTCAATATCATCATTGAGTATGGAGGAAATTTTTAAAGAGGTAATCGTTGGTCTTTAAAGTTGTATGATCAACTCAAAAGCCGCAATTCGTTCCATGGGGTACGCGGTAATCTTCTTTGGGTTAGGTTAGGTTAGGTTGGGTAAGTGGTTATCTTGATTAGGTTAGGTTAGGTACGATTGTTATCTAGGTTAGGTTAGGTTAGGTTAGGTTGGGTATGTGGTTATCATCGTTGGTCTACGTAAGGTTAGTGTAAGGAACGGGCACTGTAATTGCCGGCCGCACAAACGATGTAGTGGCTGGCTCGCTAGGGAGAAAAGTGGAAAAAGGGAAAAAAGGAGAAAAATAGAGAAAGAAAGGGAGAAAAAAGAAAAAATTGGAGAAAAGGGGAAATGATTGGAGAATAAGAGAAAATGGGGAAAAAGGGAGAAAAAGTTGAAAAAAATGGGTAAAAAGTCGTGGGCAGGGTGGAAGGAAGGTGGGAGGGGGGGGGGGGGGGGGGGACCTGCGCCTTGAGAAGGGCGATCGAGAAATTATATTGGAGTCTTCAGGACAACAGGTCGGCCAGGAGGAAGAAGTCCAAGTTTTCAGTCGATCGGAGAAGGCAAAGCAGGCGGAGATGTCTTGATGTGTTGAAGGATGCTGGCTCAGAATACAAAATTATCTTTTATTTACGTCCGATACAGGTTAGGTTAGGCTGGGTAAGTGGTAATCATCGATGTGTTCTTTTAAATGAGTTCCTTAAAGTACTTGAATTATCGGTAAAAAGAACACAGATATCTCATGTTCGTCGTTTGTGTTCCAAACATTGTAATCTGTTCAAATAAGAAGTCGATAGATAAGAAAATAAATTAATATTCAGAATTTTCACATGTAGCAAACACATTGTGGGAATACATTATAATAAACACGATGGTATAACTTTGTTTAATTCCACTTTTTATTTTCTTATCCAACTAGTTTCGGTTCAACCTGAACCTTCTTCAGGGAAGAATAAAAATATGATATATTTTTATTCTTATATATTTATATTCATATTTTTATTCTTCCCTGAAGAAGGTTCAGGTTGAACCGAAACTAGTTGGATAAGAAAATAAAAAGTGGAATTAAACAAAGTTATACCATCGTGTTTATTAATTAATATTCAGAACATTGCCACACAATGAATAAGTCATCTCTGTTTTGGAGCCACTAGATACGAGGAAAAGCCCTTGAATTTATCCATTTACGGAAAATTAAAGTGCTTTTCCAGGAATCTTTCTATCATGTTCCGTATATTTTGTAATTTCCAGATAAAAATTAAAGAGTTTTTCCCGATATCTAGCGGTTCCAGAGTAGAAATGAACTGATCATTCTTAACAATGCAGTAACTTTCTGAAAACTAATTTGTTTTATTGCAGAAAGATTGTTATATTCGACAATATCAATATGTGTAATACGTCATTTAAAAAAAGCATAATATCTATTTTCAAAGCAATTTTCATAATTTTTTCATAGATGCAAAAACATTTCGCAAATGTCAAAATATACTCAATCAAAAGCAACAGCTGTTTGTTGAGTAATCATTATTTAAAACATTTATTGATATCCACACAGTGATGGATTTTTAAAGACGTGAAATACGGGAATTTAATGGCTTTGCAGCTATCCACAAAATTTTTCGCATTTTTCAACTTTATAACCGGCGAATACATCGATATATTCGTAAAAATTAGGGAGGTTTGTCAACGGGATGATGAATTGCCGCCATTTCTGTAGAACATTGCCCTCGAAATTCATTAATGGAATTAGTACAGAGAATATAGGTAGGAAGGGCGGAGGAGATAAATTAAATTTCCAACAGTATGAAAATATTATTTCAGTTGGTATTACCATCTCCCATAGTCAGGTACCACGGCCTTATCAGGGCGCCGCATTCGGGGGCTTGCAGAATAAAGCCAAGGCAGGGTTGCTAGAAGTTAAAAACAACCTTAATAATTTTAATGTGATTTTTAAATTGTTTTATAAATTAATCTATTTAATTGTTCAGGAATGAAAACAAGCATAATAATCGATAAGTGCACTGTGCAGGCACATGTTTGTCAATAAAACAAAGGAAAACGTTGATTGACAAGAAGACAGATTTTTCTATTGTGAGATTTTATATATTAATATATACATTTTTTACATTACCTCAACACAGGAGGCACCGAGGAAATGAAATTTCTCAGTGCCTACGTCATCTTTGGGGATAATGTGTGGAGGATCTTTTTAGGGAAATAAGGAGGAGGAAGTTCTGGGAAGGAAAAGGGTAATGAAAGGTGGGTAGAAATCTAGGGCTTAAGGTGTGCAGGACTGATGGACGTATGAATCCATCCCTCCCACTGCGGTCCAAGGCAACGGGCTGGTAGAGTCCGGCTGAAAAGGTTAAAAGATCTCCTTCAACCAGTCTCTCCCGATCTGACCCGCCACGCAGTAGGCAGGCTAACGCATCGAAAGGAAATTCGAATTAAAAAAATATATATTGTAGATTTAGTTTAATAATGTTATTATCAAGTTCGTAAGTATTTTAGATTTTATTTCTGTTACAGCTGTTTCGGCTAGCAAAGCTATTTTCAAACTGTCATTTTCAAATGACTCTGTAAGCCGAAACAGCTGTAACAAAAATAAAAATTGAAATACTTGCAGAACTTGATCGAAACGATAAAGAAGTTGAAAGCACTATATTAAGTTTACGGGGATCAGCAAGCCCTGGCTATGACAATATTACCGTAAAAACACTGAAAGCCGTACGTGAGATAATCTGCAAACCAATTGCTCATATAATCAATGTAAGTTTGAAGAAGGGTGTATTCCCGAACAACTATAAGAAGACTGTTGTCACCCCTGTTTTTAAATCTGGAGACGAAAAAAATATTTCCAACTATCGACCCATAGCACTCACATCAAACATAGCCAAAATCTACGAAAAAATTGTTAAAAAACAACTTAACAACTACATAAAAGAAAAAAAGATATTGAGCCCAAACCAGTTTGGATTTAGGGACAATCTTAGCACCCAAGATGCAATTGCTAAATTAACATCAACAATAATGCAAAAGTTAGAAAAGGGAAAAAAGTGTCTTGGTATCTTCATAGATCTCCGCAAGGCATTTGATAGCATATCACATTCCAAACTCAATGAGAAATTAATGCAAATTGGATTGAACGGAATAGTGCTTTCATGGTTCCAAAGTTATCTAAAAGAGAGATTTCAATATGTCAAATTAAATAATACCCTAAGTGAACCCAAGACCTCATCATTTGGTATACCACAAGGAACTGTCATCGGTCCAATCCTTTTTATTATTTATGTAAACCAAATGTTCACTCTTCCTATAGTTGGAGATATCATATCCTATGCAGACGACGCTGTAGTTATCACTAAAGGGAAATCTTGGGAAGAAACAATGAGTAACGCAAATATAAATATAAACATGCTCAAAACATGGTTCGACCTAAATTGTCTCTCACTTAATACCGAAAAAACATATTTTATACCATTCTCTTTAAAAGAAAAAATTTCGAAAACAATATTACTATTAAAATCCATTCATCACAATGTGAAAATAAAAATGAATGCAAAAATTCAAATTGTTTACGAATAACAGGCAAAAATAGTATAAAGTATCTGGGTGTCATAGTAGATAGACATTTAAAATGGAACGAACAAGTCCAAAATACAGTAACCAGAGTAAGAAAACTTATTTACATATTCATTAGATTGAGAAACATCCTATCATCTAATATGATTAAAACTGTTTATTTCTCTCTTGCCCAATCTATTCTACAATACGGTATAATCGGATGGGGTGGAACTTTCAAAACTAACCTCTTACCTGTCGAAAGGGCACAGAGGTTGATTCTAAAAGTCATCCTACGAAAACCATCTATATATCCTACAACTCAACTTTTTAACTCTTTTAAGGTTCTCAGCCTAAATAAAATCTTCAAAAAGAACTCACTATTACAAATTCACAAAGATCATTTCAATACAACAACAACAATCACAAACTTAAGTAACCGACCAAGATCACGTGGCAATTTAGAAATCCCAAAATATAAAACAAGTGCTTCTCACCAACATTATGCTTATCAAGGTGTAAATTTTTTTAATGCCCTCCCGTATAAAATCAAATCCGAAAAAAATTAAAAAGTTTTTAAATCCCAAATCAAAAAACTACTAGACCAACCCAACAATAATTATAAGTTTTAATCTCATAGAACAAATGTTTACTTATCTTATGATTACATGTACCCACTAGTAGAAATTGATAAAGTGCAAATTATAATATTTCCTTCTACTACGCAATTAATTTTTAATATCCTTATAAACAAAAAAAAATTTTTTCAGAACATATCCTCTAAAAATATTTCATCAGCCTTCGAACTCAACTTGTACTTATTTGTATGCACCCAAATTGTAACAACTAATTATGATGTACCTACTTTACAATATTTTCAGCTCTCTCATTTCAAATATCAATGTTTTTAAACCAACTCTATGTACTTACCACCTACAATCAAATGCAAAAATAATACTTTTATTTCTGCTACATATCTATACCTGTTTTATCTATATTGTATGTCAAATTTTAACTCCCATTCTATTCTTGTTCATTATATAGACCGGTTATCATGTATAAAGGTTTATTTTTTTTTTTTTTGTAATTTAATTACTTAAAATAACATAATTTATGTACCTATTTTTTTTTTACAATGGCACTACTCCAAAATTCAAACACGAGAAATTCTTTCTCTATTGAGTTGGGTAGCTTGTTAACAAGAAATTAATATATTGTAATTATTTTTAAGAACCATATTGTTTACCCTTAAATCTGTTATATGTATGTATTCTAAATAAAAAACATTATTTAATTCAATTTAAATTTAATTTTTAATAAATTAAATGGAGTTTTACGAATAAAACACAAACGTAATTAATTAAATTTGAATTAATTGAACCAGATTTCGTGCAGGACTAACGCATTTAATTTTTTTTGTTAAATGAATACCGCACAAGCTCCCGTCTGGAGCCAGTGAGACTATGGCGTCCCTTATTGGGGTATGTTGTGAGGCTGAAGGTAGTAGGGAGAGGAAGGAGATGGGAAAGACGAAGGTGAGGGAAGTACCTGGCTATTCAGATATGGTCACCAAATGAAATGGACGATTGATTTCACACATTGATTTCAATCATGTCTGCCTGTCCATCTTTCTTCTGTTTGTTATGCATTATTATTACATGAAAAACTTCAATAATTTGCATGTTGAAGATGATAAAAACTCCTGAATTAGTTAAAAAAACAGCAACGTCACGATATTTTTTGGTAGCCCTAAATCTACATTCGTGTATTTTTAAAGGCTTGAAACAGAAAAATGGCCAGGAAATGTTTTCACCGGTGAAATACGGGGAAAGATTTTTCTTTGTTCCGAGGTTTATTATTAATTGCATTTTTTGGCACTTTCACCAGAGCAACTGCTGAAACACCATGTTCTTCAGATTATAATATGAACGCAAATATCACGGGATAAAGATTAATATAAATGTATTAAGGGTTTATCCGCCACAGGGACGGCTCGCGACTTTTCGCGGGAGTGGTAAGATAAAATAAATTTACTTTCTAGAACTTGTTGCGACTGAAATGATAATTTTTTTTTTCAAAACTTTCATGCTTGGTGTAACTCTAAGTGACCAACTCAGATAAGGGGGCTCCATCGGAGCCAGAGTTAGGCTAGCCTCTCAAAAACTGGACGTACTGTACAGGGCCCGCAGATACTTTAATAGTACACAACTGCCAACCCTGTATAAAACACAAGTGCGCCCCACGGTTGAATTTGGCAACCACCTCTGGTCTGGAGCTCCAAAATACCTAAAAAATACCCTCGACTCTGTGCAGAAACGGGCGGTCCGTTCGATCGATTCTCCTATCTTAACAGACGGATTGCAATTTTTAGAGTACAGGTGGGTGGGAATGCTATCCTTGTTATACCGGTATTTCAATGGAAGATGCTCCAAGGAACAAGCGTCATTGATCCCTTCGACAACGGTATAGCCGAGAAACACGCCAAACGCGCGCCCAATATATGTACACGGTTGACATTTGTCATATGAGAACGGGTCGTTTTTTCGACTCGTTCTTGAGTTCAACTGCTCGGCTGTGGAACGATTTGCCGGTCTCAGTGTTTTCTCCTTCCTACAACATGAGTCTCTTCAAGACCAATGTCCATTTCTTCCTCTCCCTCAAAAAGACCCCCCCACACAGCATCTCAGATGACATAGGCCCTGAGGGAAATTGTTTTCCTCAGGGCCTCCTGTGTGAGGAGTTAATGCAAAAAATGTAGGAATATCTTGAAATTTTTTTAAAATATTGTCAAAACCTAAGAAGTAAAAAAATAGCAAACCAAATGATTCTAAAGCATAGAATAAAAGATTAACACACGAAGTGCCTTTTGGCGTGAAATTTTGTTTTCCGGTATCTTTTATGATGTCTTATTTTAAATTTGTTTTTTATAAAAAAATAAAATTAAAATAATCAGCAGTAACAAAGTCAAGAAAGTCAATTTTTTAATCTTACCACTCCCGTGAAAAGTGGCGAGCCGCCCCTCAATGCCTCCTGTGTCAAACTTACAAATTTCGATTGTCTGTGATGCGTTAGTCCTGCATAAAATCTGGTTCCCTGCCCAAAAATGCAATTAATAATAAACCTTGGAACAAAGAAAAATCTTTCCCCGTATTTCACAGGTGAAAACATTTCCATTTTTCTGTTTAATGCCTTTAGAAACTCATGAATACCTAAGTGTAGATTTGTGCGAATGTTGATAAAGCTAACAGTATGTGTAGGACAGAGATTAATGAAGTTTCATTCTTTCTGCCTATCCCTTACGAGGAATGGGGTGGTTGTTAGTTGGTTACTAACAGATTGTATTGTACTTACTTAAGCCATACAGTTGGCACAGTAACATCTGCCTCGTAAATCTAAGTTAGATTATCACATCAAATAATCTGCGCACGCAATGGATTATCTTAATTGAGTCTTGTCAGGGAACAGAATTGGGGCGTCGTTAATCGGTGAACGATTATCCCAAGCAAACAGACAAACATTTACAAATTGAAATGAACAGACAGTAATATAATCGATGGAAAGATTTACGAGAGACGTGGAACAGGAATTTATATCGCCCATAATGGTTTCAAAACTTAAGTATATGTCTGGAACTGCTATTCCAGGCTGTAAAAAATAGGTTCTTCATCGATACTTAATCAAACGCTGACGGGCGAGTATCTGTGTTTAATTTATTAAAATTGTCTTTGAAGTTACCAAATTTAAAAAGAAGATAATGCTTGCCGTCGCACGTCGAATGTGTCGGGGTTTCAAATATCTAGGTTAAAGTCTTAAAGATCAGGGTATGTCACCAAACAGATCCATGTAGATTTTAATGGATTCCAACGTTGTTATCAAATTAATATCTGGGACCAACAGAAGGATTTAGCAAAATTAAAATTTAATTTTCCATTTTTTTTAAATTTTTATTCTTCATTATGAACTAGCTAAACTGCTAAAGCATTTTGTCAGCAGGTTAATTTAACAATCACTATATCATTAAAGCATATAGCGAAAGCGGAAATTCGAAATGCTGTAAAGGACAAAATGTTGTTCAAATTAATATCTGGGACTAACAGAAGGATTTAGCAAAATTAAAATTAAATTTTCCATTTTTTTTAAATTTTTATTCTTCATTATGAACTAGCTAAACTGCTAAAGCATTTTGTCAGCAGGTTAATTTAACAATCACTATATCATTAAAGCATATAGCGAAAGCGGAAATTCGAAATGCTGTAAAGGACAAAATGTTGTTCAGAAGAGCGAAAATAAAGTTTCAGATGGCTTGAAATTTTTGTAAATATCTTATTAATAAAAGATTTATTTTTATTTTTCAGCAAAAAAAATCCCCTTAAAATGACCGTCGTAAAGGACATACTGATTTTCACAGAAATATTTCAACGGCGTAGATCGAAAGAGAAAAAAAACAGGAGAAAATAACACAATTAAATCAATTTTGGATTTCAAGTCCTTTACAGCATTTTAAATTTGTATAAGAGTGTCACTAAAAATTACAACAAAGAAAATAGATGTAGACAAATATAAATGATATGTAGGCTACCTCCCTGATCTATTTTAAATTTAGTTTAATTTAATTCTTAATTTTATTTATTTATGTGATGACTTTAATGCTTTCACTAGGTACCTACCTAATAAGTAATCTTATATTGTTTCTCCTTTTTTATAATTTTTATTTTACTTTGTATTGTAGTTGTATATGTAATTTGGCAGACTAGGTTTGCATTATCCTCCCAGTCCTACTGGAATAAAAACTTAAATAAAAAAAATATGTCTACTTAAAGCACATGTAAATGAAGCAAGGAGTGTGTGCCAAGTTGATCGGTGGTCCATCATCTCTGCTTACCCCTTCGGAAATGGCGTGATGCTTCTAGCCACTTATACTAAACGCCCTAACTCTCTTTTACACTTGCCTGACATCGTACATCGTTATCCATTTGAATTTCACAATGATGATAAAACACTGTTCGGTATTTCAAAGTTAAGGAATCATTGTAAATATTTGAGTAGATGGCAGACACCGATTTGTAAAGAATTAAAGGCTTCGGAGAGCCGCCAATAATTGGCAACTCGAAAACTATAGTTGGATGTCAGATGGCTCATGAAGAAGAAAAATAAGTAACTCACCCCCAGCCGCCCTCGGGGTAGAAGTGCTGCCTGATGGCCAGCGTGTCCAGGTCGCGGCGGCGCAGGGCGGGCACGCTGCGGTGCAGGGCGCGCAGCTCGCGCTCGCACAGCCCCGCGCCGCCCCACACGGACTCCTCCTCCTGGGCGGGGATCTCCTGTCTGGGCGGCATCTCTCGAGGAGGAACCTCTACAAACAACACGAAACAATCACCACACATTCAATCGTACATCGATGTTTTATACATTCATTCAATAAAATTATGCAAGCTTTGACAACGGGTTCCAGAGTTTTTCTAAATCAGATCAATAGACAGTTAAGTGTGCGAAATTTCATCAAGAAGTATCAACATTCTGCTTTAAGGGGTGAGAATAGGGAATGGGGGATGGTTTTTCAATAACTCGTGTAGACAATCACCTTTATCTTGTTTTGAAGGTCAAGTGTAAAAAATTTCATCAATCTCGATATAACTGCAATTTTTATAAAAAGAAAATCCCGGGTCTCTTTAAGATTCATCTTCACTCCTTCTCAAGAGAGATACACACAGCACCCTCAAAGATTGATTTGACGGCCTCAGGGTTCGAGGGGCTAGGCTCTCGGCTAACAATCTACAGGATGCGAGTTCAAATCCCGGCGTGCGTAAATAAAGTTTATTTGATTATTTTGTATTATTTCTCAATTGAATATGAAATTTCAACACCTCCTTGAAAAATCATTAAAAGTTATGAAAAAAAGAAAAATTGCTCATATCCTAACCTATTTAACCAATTTTAAATATTTTTATCACTTTTAATGACTTTACAAAGGAGGTGTTGAAATTGCATTATTCTTAGTTCTGGACATGAAAATAATTTATGTAATATGTTTTCGGCGAGTTCCAGAGTGGAGGATTTTCTCATCATCACACTTTGCTTGAATGGTTTTAGACGTGTTTGGTGAACAGATTTGAATAATCGTGTACTTCCCCATCTTCCTCTCCCTCTTCCCCATCTCCTTCGTCTCGCCACAACCTTACAACATATACCAATTGGGTATGCCATAGTCTTGTCGGCCCCAGACGGTAGCAATCGGGACTCTTGTGGGTTATTCACAAAAAAAGAAGCATTGTGAAAAAAACACACACCGAACAATCGTACATTTTCATAAGAACTGAGATATTAAAATACTACAGTGTCATTTTTTAAAGCTCTGATATGTCCGTGACATGATCCTATTTACTAAACAATTTTGGATTACATTTCTTGTAACATGCAATTAAACGTACTCGATACAAATTTATTGCCATTGGTAGAAAGGTAATGCGATAGATACTTTTTGGATACAATATCTGGTAGAGCGTATAAATAATCCCAAATGTAAATTAAAGTGTCATCTGAAAGACTTTTAAAGTTATATAAGTAGAAATCTAAATAAAATACAAAGTGATTTTAATATTTCCCGGAATTGCGATGTAAAAGGATTCCCATGTTAAAGCGACGTCAGGTTCCGATGTGGAATCCAATGAATCACTCCAAACTTTGCGGTTCACGAAATGAAAATATTTACTTGGCGATACTCAGCGAGTTGCTCGCTTTGTGTAAACTGCATTTTGATTGTGATTATCTTGGAGGATTCCCAAAGGGAGCGTCCACAAATCACGTTCGCAGGCATTATCCGCTAAGAACGGTGCAACGCCGGGCACAATAAGAACAGTGCGATCTGGAAGTGGATATAGTGTACAAAAGATTGGCTCGTTCAGTTATAAAGATAAACTTGCATTTTGTATTGTTAGAATTTCGAAACTCTAATGAAGGGTTGTTTCACAGAATATGAACAATTCATCAAATTTCAAAGTTAAGGCGGTACACAACCCTAATAATTTTTGTTTGCTCAAAACCCACACTTTAATCATTTCCGGCGAATTTGTAACTTTAATAACTTTCTTACTCCAACAGACCCCTGGGGATGTAAGTTCTTTATATTTAAAATTAATAAAATACAATACCTTACCATTAATATATTTTACGTACAACTATTTTAAAACTTTATAATCAGTTTTTCAACAATAAAGTTAGCGGTAAGCACCAGATTTTATTTTTCTAGAAGATGAATTAATAACTTCGGGAGGTATTCATTAAGAAACATCTTAAATATTTGTAACACGTCCTTCAGAATTAATTAAAATGAACGCGGCGCAAAGGCCGAATCTCCAGGCCCGCTAGGACGAATTCGACCGTACGTTCGTCTAATACGCCGTGCTGCGGGCGTATATTTGTTTACACACTTTCTTCACTTACGTCGTTAAGATTCCCACATTATTTGTCTTCTTCTTCTTTTCTTTTATAGGGCAAATTCGACAGTAGGTCCGTCCAATATATGGGGCAATTTGTATACACGGCTTCTTTACTTACGTCGTTAAGATTCTGAATCTATTTTAGGGCATATTGACATCTTAAAATACAAATTCTTCGAAAATAAAATTGAAGTTCTGTCGTTATTTCATTAAGGGCCACTTAATTCCCTTTTATTGTACTTGTACACTATACTTGTATTGACACAACAGAACTGTAATAGGACTTCTACATAAATTGAATTTTAACTTGGATATTTGATGAACTGTTCAAATTATGTGAACCTTTTCGTATTTAAAAAGACAAGTCCTCAATTTTTTTCACATTTTTTAAATTTATTAATTTAGAAAAATATCCCCACAAAACGTTGCTTAAATCTACTGAGAGATAAAAGTCAAAGATCGATCGATTGATTATAAAATTGCTTCGGCTCCGTTTCACATAGTCAAGGCGATTTCTCGCTTTTCAAACTCACCGAAGTCGGATAGTAACTTGTCCATAAAAAATAAATTAAAAACTGTTTGAGTACTGACAACGATCCTCCTCTAATGAAATCTACTACATTGGAAACAAATGCAGCAGTACTGTAATATGTGGCTACTTTTAAATCGGATGGTGACCTTCATCATCCCGGATATCTGCATAATTCCCGCTACCACACAGAAATTGGCTTCCTTTCAATGATTCTTTTTGGGCACCTTCCATACAATGATGCCGAGTGTCAAATTAGTTGATTTCTAGTTATATTGGAACGCGGGTTGAATTGGGAAGCTGTTTTTTTTTTAGATATTTTCAGACAGAGATGAATGTAGAAACGTTTCTTAAATTCCTCAACGCTTAGTATTATTTACTAGTTCATTGTTATTTATGTTGTAAAGTGTATCAATGTTATTCGAAATACAGTATAACTACTTGAATACTCAAACTGTAATTTTTAATTTTTTTTTGCGATTGGCATTGTATATATTTTAAATTTGGGAAGCGGGTATGGGCACCGTCACCCTGGAAACCACTTATTAAATAATCAACACATCTTCCATAGGTCACCTCTATGCAGGTTCACTACGTTTGGTGACTTAGCAGAGGTGCCCGGGTTCATGGGGTGAGGTTGGTTAGAGAAAGACTGGTTGAAGAAGATCTTTTGACCTCTTCAGTAGAACTCTCTCGGAACATCGCCCTGCACCGCAGTAGGAGAGATGAATTCATACGTCCGTCACTCCTGGACATACTGACCCCCAGATTCCTTTCCGCCTTTCATTCCCTTTTCCTTCCCAGAACTCCCTCTCATTCCTTTCCTAAAAATATCATCCACACAACATCCCCTAGGATGAAAAAGGTCCTGAGGGGTTTATTTTCTTCAAGGCCTTCTGTGTGGAGTTAAAGTAAAAAATCATCTTGCTCCACTGCGAAAAGTGACTGATCAAAATTTAATAATTTTTTTGTATACAAAAACATATTTACAATAAAAAATACAGATGTTTATAGTTTAAACGCGTGCAAAAACTTTGACACAATATACCGACATAACTATTTTTATTTACGTTTCAAGTTGAAAAGGTTGATGAAGGTAACCCCATTTTACGGTTAGCACATTTTATATACTATTGTGTAAGGTGGGTGAAGAATACACAGATGCAGGTTGTTTCAAATTTGGAGCGTGCCGGGAAAACAAATGCAGCCGAAGTCATTCGATACGCTCGCGGATTGGCTGGCGGCCAAATCAAGCCAGAGCACTTCAACCAGCCAACGTTACACCGTGCTACGTTACTACGTGGAGGGTAACAGGTCTTTTCAAATTATCTTGCTGAATACTGCATCGTGAAATGTATTGAAGAAAATTGGTATTGGGAAGTTGGGCGCATCGAATCCATAACAATTTATTTTGCTTCGTGAAACAAACTAAATCGTTGCTCCGTAGAAATTTAACAATTTTCTGTTTTTTTCTTGAAAAGGTTACACAAGTTAAAATAATATATATATATAGTTTTTTGTTGTATTTACTCTTTTGAAATAAGTTAAAACGAAACTACGATTTATTTCTATGTTGCTATTTTTTATTTATTTATTAGCATTATGTTCAGTCTTTTTTGATTCGTACATTTAACGTTAGGAAGGGTTTATTATTTTATTTTGAAAAATTTAACTTTCCATGAACATTTGCTACTTAAATTTTAATTTATCTACTACCGGTTTCAGTTTTTAAGTTTGTTAAGGTTAGCAGTTTTTAAGTTTGCTAGTGAATGACACGGACGTGTCGAAACCGGTAACAGATTAATTAAAATTTAAGTAACAAATGTACATGGAAAGTAAAGCAATTCAAAACAAAATTGTTACACAATTTATGCCCAAAAAATATTAAAAAATATATTTTATGATTAACAATGACGTTTGAAATGAAAGACCAAAATATATAAAAGAAAAAAAAACAATATAATATAAAACACATAAATTCTCATTCATGTCTGATACAGTAAAATACCACATGGAAAATTTGATTTTACTTTGAAATAACCATAACACGTTATATTTAATTAATGACTTCGTGAAATACCCTCAAATTATTTTACCATTTAAAAAAAATTTTAAATTATCGCAATTTAGGTTTAAAAAATTTGGGAGGTGGGAATGGATACCGCCGCCCCGGAAACCTTCATTGGATAACCTTCATTCACCTTCACCTTCACCTTCACAAACCTACCTTACACCCAACATAATAAAATTATAAAATATATTATGTAAAAATGTTTTCGAAATTCTATAGGTAAATACTGTAATGTATAGAAATAAATAAAAAAAAAAAAAAAAATAACCAACACCTCTGCCGTAGGTCACCCCAAGTGGTTCGCTACGTTTGGTGATTAAGCAGGGGTGCCCGGGTTCATGGGGTGAGATTTGTCTAGGTCTTGGAGGCGGATGACCAGGACACACTGAACCCCAAATTCCTACCCACCCCTTAAACCCTTTTCCTTCCCAGAACTCTCCTTCCCTTCATTTCCATAAAAAAAAACCCACACAGCATCCCCAAAGATGACATATGCCCTGAGGGAAATTATTTTCCTCAGGGCCTCCTGTGTAGAGCTCATGTAAAAAAAAAAAAAAGGATATTAAAATAGCTCTCATCTATACATGGAAAAATGGTCTGATAAATTCCACACAAAAAGATATACATACACGCTACTCAACGCATGGAAAATGCATAATCCCTAAAACAAAAACCACCTTTTCACAGAGACAATACCCATACATCGCTACTAAAATATTCAACGATATCTACACCACCATTAAAGTTTTTGTAGATATCTATACCACCATTAAAGTTTTTGTAGATATCTATACCATCATTAAAGTTATCGTAGATATCTATACCACCATTAAAGTTTTCGTATCTATGCCACCACTAAAGTTTTTGTAGATATCTATACCACCATTAAAGTTTTTGTAGATATCTATACCATCATTAAAGTTATCGTAGATATCTATACCACCATTAAAGTTTTTGTAGATATCTATACCATCATTAAAGTTATCGTAGATATCTATACCACCATTAAAGTTTTCGTATCTATGCCACGACTAAAGTTTTTGTAGATATCTATACCACCATTTGTATGTAAATAACGTTTTAATAGCCGAGAGATTAAATATTTTTATTCATAATATATCGTCACTATAATAACTCTAATAATAACTATAATAATATTAATGCACTCTAAAATCGGCCACCATAACAGGGGCATGTGCTAGCGTGGTGGTCAAAAAGTCTAAATTATGTAACCTTTAATGAATTGAATAAAGAAAAAAAAACAGTATTTCGTAACCCTCTAACCGTTAAGGAGAAAAATTGATTTATTTATGCTATGGTTAATGTCATAGTAGATGGTATGCTTAGCTATTAATCCCCCTGTTATGTTAGCACTGTGCAGGAGGCTCCGAGGAAAAAAAATATCCCTCAGAGTGTATGTCATCTTTGGAGATGATGAGGGTCTTTTTAGGGAATAAAAGTCCTGGGGAGGAGAAAAGTATAATAGATATGTAAGAATCCGGGATCAATGTGTCAGGAATGACGAACTTATGAATCTGTCCCTCCCACTGCGGTGCAAGGCGATGGGTCGAGTAAGTCGAGTGAGTTGAGGTATTGGGTAGGTCTTCCTTAATCAGTCTTTCTAGATCCAGCCCGCCATGCAGTAGTTGAGCAAACGCCTTTTGAAAAAATAAACAACAAAAAAAAATACCAAACGCATTTGCTGCCAAGACCTAAACAAACCTCACCCCATGAACCAAAATTATCAAACGAACCACTTGGGGTGATCTATGGCAGGGGTGTTGGTTATCAATATCCATACCCTCCTCCCAAATTGTAATCTACTTAAAGTAAATACGCAGTTGTAGACCAAAATTTCTTTACAGTGAAAATATCCATACGCAATAATCATACTTTTGACCATTACATAAGTTCTACGAAATTCAAATGACTAGAACCTTACTGCACTTATTGCAGTGTGCATATCCAGAGAAATTAAACAGCAGCCCCGGGCAGTAGAATGGTCTCAACCCAAACAATGGGATATGGTTTCGAGCAGAAAAGGCTTTGGCGCCTCCCCCGAGACCTTTTGTGTTCCTACCTCTCTTCACACCTTCTTAATGTATTGTTTGTGCCCGTTGAAGTGGAATGCGGGTACATGTCACGCGGGGTGTTGTGAGCAAAGGCCGAAGGCATTTTGCATGAAATACGACCTCGACGTGACTTACTTACGTGAACCCACAATTTTGCAAACGTTTTGCCAATATTTTATTTTCGAAATTGAAAATTGGATCACGTTTCGATTTCAATTCGAACCTTCAGATTCTTTGACTCTTTCAGTCTAGTATAAGTAAATAGGTGCCTGTGTATATTATTTTACTGTGTAATGTGATTATAAGTTGTACGCTACATTTCGTGCCTTAGAATGGGTGCCCGTGTGATGTGAGGTGAGGCTCGTCCGGGTCTTGGCGGCAGATGCGTCTGCCCACCTGCTTACTACCTGGCAGGCCAGAGACTACTTGAGGAAGATCTTTGATCTCTCCGGTAGGAGTCTCTCGTCTCAAAACATCGTCTTGCATCGCAGTGGGAGGATTGGATTCATTCGTCCGTTACTTCTGCAGAGCGATTCTATATCTTTTGTGGGATCGAGATAAATATCGGACGAAATCTTCTGTCAGATTTGTATGATTTTCTACCGCTGTCAATTACTTTTTCTATAAGTATCAGGCCAATTTAGCCGATTTTAAATAGTTTAATATACGAAATACACGATAATTTATCCACTCAATATATATTCATGTATATTTACAGTATTTTTTGTATTTTAAACTATTTAAAATCGGCGAAGCTGGCCTGATACTCGTAGAAAAAGCAATTGACAGCCATAGACAATCACACAAATCTGACAGGAGATCTCGTCCGGTATCTATTTCGATCCCACAAAAGATATAGAATCGCTTTACGTCCCACTGACCCCCAGTTTTTCACCCAATCCTCATTCCCACTCACCTTTTTCCTTCCTCGAACTTCCTCTCCTTCCTTCTCTAAACAGATTCTCCACAAATTCGATAAAGGCCTTGAAGGGAATTATTTTACTCAGGGCCTTCTGTGTGGAGCTAATGTAAAAAAATACAAATATCATTTTTAATGCGTTTTGAAGGATGCAGCAAGTCGATTGCATAAAAAAGGAAAAATGATGCCAATGTTTACCTACTGCCGTATTATAAAATGTACCTGATTTAATTAAGGTTATTTTAAACTTGTAAAAATAATCTTTTTTAGGATTGAAGGACGTATTCATCTTTGATGAATTATATTATGTTTACTCCAATTTACACTTGAGTTGAGCATTTGTAAAAAAACAGGTGTAATTTTGTTCTTGCTAAAAGATATATTCATAATAGAAATTTCCTTCTGCATTTACACTCGACGTATTTTGATAAATATATATTATGAATTAGTGTTTCCTTTGAAAACTTAGAATTCCCATTAACTCTGCAAGAGGTTTTGTAAAACTTTTCTGTGAGAATAATGAAATCTTCCTGCTGACTTGCATGTGGAAAAGACTTGCAGAGCGAACACTTTATTTATTTTCTTACATTTCTATCGTCGAGTTATTTTATTGTGTTTTAGTAACTAGGACGGATAACTGAGACTCGGATTGTCGGAGTTGACTCTACAACAGAGGAATAGCGACAGGAATTAATTAACAGGAACAGAAAAACATCCTTACTAGGAAAAGAACAAGGGAATTAAGTCAGAATAGAATGTTGACTTATTACGGATAAGAATGACTTAATTCAAGGATCTTAATCTTTTAAACAGGAAAGCTGATATAAATACATAAGTTGAACTGTCCATCCAAGAAGAAAATCCGCGTCTGTAATACTCGTATTTTCAAGATGTAAGATTAAAATTTAAACAACAAAATACTTATAATGGTGATTTGTTTCGAGACCAGAAATATTGAATTAAAATCTTTGAAACCAAAATCTCAGAAATCTTTGTTTTAACCATCAAAAACGGGTTAAGCCATTTCAAGTACGTTTAAATACTGAATGTTGGTCTAACTCTAGAGCGATACTGAAAGTTTCTTCTATTTTGGAACGTGCAGCAAATATACAGATACCTTTTTCAAATGTTAAAATTGTGAAACAACACAAATTAATCAATACAACTTACTTACGTACGTCAGGATTTGAACCTATTACCTTCGGATTGCTAGTCGAGAGCCTTACCCCTAGACCGTTTAAGGTTGTTCAGCCATAATCTCTTTAGGTAATCTCCAGAATGCATATTTTAATTCCTGATCACGTTTCTTGTATTTATATATATTATTTTATATATCAAATAAAGTATCCATGTTTCGCATCCCTAGTTGGATCTTACATTATTTTCCTGGAAATCCCTAACCTCTTTTCTTCGACTTTCTTTGAAAGCTGTTCGAGATACAGGTACCGGATATTTTGCATCTATTGAAGGCTGCATAACTGCATTGAGGAATGCTCATTTTCCTAAGCGAGATGGAAATAAATGGAGAATTATGACTGAGAGCCAGAAAACTAAAGAAACCGAGATGGAGAGGTTCAGGTAAAGAGGGGTAAGGAGAATTGAGAGAAAGGGGAGAAAGAAGGAGCATGCTTTCATAATAATAATTAGAAAAGAAAATAGAAGACAGCTTTGCCCCGGTTTCAATGGATTAATGTTGCATTGTACTGGAGGATTGTTGCTTTTCGTGAATGCCACTCTCTTTATGTTTTCTTAGCAATTCAGGATGGAAAATTTGTGGAGCAAGAAATTCATCTTGTTTTCAATATCAGGTGAAAGTAAAATTTGTAGATTATTTTTTTTTTTATTAACCGTTAATTTAAAAATATAATTATAAAATAGTGAAAATATACACGTATCTTTGGGAGTGCTGTGTGGAGAGTCTTTTTGGGAAAAGTAAGGAGTGAATATGTGTTTTTAAGAGACTCTTGCTGTAGGTGGAAGAAAACATAGAGGCCGGCAAAACGTTCCACAGCCGAGTTGGTAATCTCAAGATTGAGTCGTATAAGCGACCCGATTACATGTGACAAATTCAACAGTACCGAAAGAATCAATGAGGTTAGTTCCTCGGAGCATCTTCCATTGAAATACCGGTAAAACAAGGATAGCATTTCCACCCGACACACCTATATAGAGAACCTACATGATAGGAGAATTTATTAGACAAACCGTCGGTTTCTGCACAGAATCGAGTGTTTTTTCAGGTATTTTGGTACTCCAGAACAGAGGTGGTGGTCAAATTCGCGGATGAGTACTATTAGCAGTTGTGTAGTATTAAAAAATCTGCGGCCCTTTGCAGTACGCCCAGCTTTTGAGAGCCTAACTTAACTCTGGCTTCGATGGAGCCCCTGGTATCCGAGCTGGTCACTTAGAGTTACATCAAACATATCCATGGAAGGCCACTTGGGAACATTGATTCCGTTGATTAATAAGTAATTACTAAAAACTAATAAACCCACGCATCTTGTGATAGAACTAGAACATACCATGATTTAGCAGGGGTGCCCGGGTTCATGGGATGAGGTTTGTCTAGGTCTCGGAGGCGGATGACCAGGACACACTGAACCCCAGATTCCTACCCACCCCTTAAACCTTGTTCCTTCCCAAAACTCTCCTTCCTTTCCTTAAAAACCCCCTACACAGCATCCCCAAAGATGACATAGGCCCTGAGGGAAATTATTTTCCTCAGAGCCTCCTGTGTGGAGCTCATATAAAAAAAACCCATTATGACGTCTTTGAGTTTGTTTAGATTCAAAATATCATCAGACCACAGGCGTTCTATTATAATATCATCATATATCACAAAATATTATCAGACCACAGGCGTTCTATTATAATATCATCATATATCACAAAATATCATCAGACCACAGGCGTTCTATTATAATATCATCATATATCACAAAATATCATCAGACCACAGGCGTTCTATTATAATATCATCATATATCACAAAATATCATCAGACCACAGGCGTTCTATTATAATATCATCATATATCACAAAATATCATCAGACCACAGGTATTCTATTATAATATCATCATATATCACAAAATATCATCAGACCACAGGCGTTCTATTATAATATCATCATATATCACAAAATATCATCAGACCACAGGCGTTCTATTATAATATCATCATATATCACAAAATATCATCAGACCACAGGCATTCTATTATAATATCATCATATATCACAAAATATCGTCAGACCACAGGCGTTCTATTATAATATCATCATATATCACAAAATATCATCAGACCACAGGCGTTCTATTATAATATCATCATATATCACAAAATATCATCAGACCACAGGCGTTCTATTATAATATCATCATATATCACAAAATATCATCAGACCACAGGCGTTCTAGTATCTTTGCATCAGACTGCACGTTGTTGCAATTAACCTAAGATTATGAAAATATATATTTTTTTCATAACTAAAATGAGTTTTCATATATTTACTTTTATTTAAAAAAACTGTTTTACGTGCCGAATGTCACATATTACACAATTTTCGAAGCTTTTTTAAAGTTGTTTTTGTATACTCAAATATATCGTCCATTTTGTAACTCTTTTTGTAAAAAATATTTTGACAGTTGTTTATTTCATGATTATGTTTTCCTGAAAACATGATTTTATGAAAAAACAAAATGAGAGTGCTTGAACTTTTCCAAATTATTTTTCCTGTCATCTGAGCAAACACATACACAATAAAATAAACATTTTTTTTTAAATTCTGAAACTGACAGCTGTTTTGCTTTTCGAATGAATGATCACACTGCCATGTAGGTATTTGTAAAATAACAAAAATTTTAAAGTTTACGTAATTTTTTTAAAAAATAATTTTTGTTGGTTTGTAGACAGTTTTTTAACTGTTTTCTTTTAAATGTGAATACCTCACAAGAGTCCCAGCTGCTACCGTCTGGAGCCAGTGAGACTATGGCATCCCCAATCGGGGTATGCTGTGAGGTTGAAGGTATTGAGAAGGGGAAGGAAATGGGGAAGAGGAAGGTGGGGAAGGCTGGCTAGTCAGATCTAGCCACCAAATACGGCTAAAGCCATTTCAAGCAACGTTTCGATTCTGAATGGTGGTCTGGTCTTACACCAGGGCGATGCTGAGAGTATCTTGCACTCTGGAATGTGC
Organism: Glyphotaelius pellucidus; assembly: GCA_936435175.1. Classification (NCBI taxonomy): domain Eukaryota; kingdom Metazoa; phylum Arthropoda; class Insecta; order Trichoptera; family Limnephilidae; genus Glyphotaelius; species Glyphotaelius pellucidus. The sequence goes on along the minus strand of OW386537.1, from coordinate 49,702,156 downwards.
CTGAATATACTATTATGTATAGATACTTTTTTTAATGAATTAATTGTGAAATAACACAAGTTAATCAAATAAAAATTATTTGCCCACGCCGGGATTCGATCCCGTGATCTTTGGATTGCGAGTCAAGAGTCTTACCCCCCGAACACACGCCGGCCTTCAAAGCCAAGCAAAGGCCTGTCGTGATATTTTTGAAATCGTTATAATGATGATGCTATTTGGATACGATAATTAAGATTAAATAATTTCAAAACTATTCTTGTTTTCTTTTTCAAATTTTGTACACAAATGTATTTATTAACATTTAAGAAAGCTATTGTAGAAAAAATACATACATTGACATTATCTGATTTCGAGTATTTGAATACCCATTACTGCTAAAAGAAATTGAACATACTCGTACAAACATAATTTTTACGTGTTTTGTTATAGTTGGTAGCAGATTCGATCGTATATTATCTGTTACTTCATACAAGGGTGGTATACTAAACGTATTTTTTTTGATTTTTCGTCCACTTATTGCCCTTATCGGAGTTATAAAAAAAATGTACGAATTTATTTCTGTTACCAGCGTAAAAAACAGTTTAATGACGATATGTAAAATGTGACATCAATAGGCTGGTTGGAATATATCGTGGTATATGTAAAATAGAGTTTTGACAAAAATGCCTTTGAAATTTTTGTGCCATTTAATGTAGTTTACATAAAATAAATGCTTTTTCTGTTAAGGCATTGCACCACGTCATGGAATGTTTGGAATTGGACCACTGACGATAAAATTTCTTTTGTAAATGGCGGTAAGATTTAAATTCCCGCTTAAAACCCATGAAACATCGCCAACAGGGTTTTTATTTTATTTTGCGAAGTTTAGGCACAAATATTTAAATCTTACGATAATTTTCAAAAGAACTCAATTGTCACATTATACAATAAAACCATAACAGAAAAAAAGGTTCGTAAGTAGGAGATTTTCAGCTTTAAAGCAGTTTTTAAAGACCTGATACTTTATTTTTTCTTCTCTTTCTAAAATATTTGTTAGCAATCAAATTTTCAAACAAAAAACACATGATTTTCCATTACTTCGTAGTGCATCGCCAGAAAAACTTTTTTAAGCTAGGTATATATTTTTTTGAAAAATGTTGTATATTTTTTAAACTTGAATAAAATATATTGATGAACTGAATAACTAGCTAAATAACTATCACGCCGTTTCCTCGTCGGGTAGGGCAGAGAGTTTGACCGCCAAACATATATCCTCCTTAATTCCTTTCTTCATTCATTCGTTCTACATGTCCAAACCATCTAAGCATCTTCCGTCAGCCTTGCATTTTTAGTGATCTCCAAATTTCTCATATGATCATACATGGTTTTACCACACAGACGTCTCAGGGATTTCATTTCTACAGCATTCGGTCTTATGAATTATTTTGTAATGCCAATAATTTTAATTATAAATTTCCCATTAACCTCTTTTTAAACTAAAAATGTGGGTAATTTTTTTAAATACACCCTGGACCCACGTTCACTCCTTCCTTCGCAAAAAAACGCACCATACGGTATCCCTAAAGGTAACGTAGGCCCCGGGGGAAATTATTTTTTCTCAGGGAGTCCTGCGTGAAGTATATGTAAAAAAAACGAATTCGCATTTGGCGAAAGACTACCTCTTAGTATTGAGGTAAATAGAAATGGTTTGAAAAGACAATTTTTCGAAACCAGATATAAATATTCAGGTTCTCCTAATATCGCATTAGCCAAACCTGCTCTTCCCCCCATAATTCGTTTCAAAATATTTTCCAGAGTTAAAATATCTATAATTTCACCTGCAATAAACGGTTCAAACACTTTTCAAATGAACACATAAAAATATTCAAAACATATTTATGAGGACGCTTTCGATGCCGGAAAGAAGAATATAACTAATCGCCTCTTCTGTGAACAGGTTGGTTCACCAGGAAGTTAGGACGGAAACTCGAGATCAAAACCACTGGCAAATCCAGCGACCGAAACGGCAATTTAGAGGCAGATTTTATACTACGAAGGACTTAGACGAAGAAGAGGAACGCTTGAAAATGAGTTTTTGATGCTGTATTTCACTGAACTAAAACGCTGATTACAAAGTTTGTCGCGGAAAAAAGCCTTTGCGGAACTCAACCCGAATAGTAATAGTCCTTTTTGGCAAATGCCTGGTCTTGCTTTACAAAGAATTAAATATAACAGTTTATTTTACTGAAAAATAGGAAAGAGGGAGGAGAAAAATAGAAACTTGAGGCAAACTGGATAACATAAAAACATCAACAAATATACTTCAGAATTTGTCAATAGCAATAAAATGTTTAAGGACTTCCTGACATCTTACCTCCCCTTTTCCCGGAAAGGCGAGAAACCCAATCCTTCGAGAATTCATCCACAGGTACTGGTATATATGTCTTTGCGCTTGGTGTGCCAACTTTCTCATCTTAATTATATTTTTTTTTTGCATGTAAACTTCAGACAAGAACGCTCTTAGAATTCCTTCAGCGTGAATTTCTTGGGAAATCGTGGTGCAGGTCTTTTTTAGAGAAGATGTGAATCAAGGCCTCTAAGAGATCCATATTGTAGGAAGAAGAGAACACAAAATCTGATAAATCATCCCAAAACAGACTATAAAGCATTAAGCACGAGAACTGGTGGTACACGCTGTCCATCATTTTCCAAAAATATTAGTTTTTTAAGAACACCGAAATAACGTTATCGTCTTTATTTTTTTTCTACCAATCCCTTAGTTAGCCTAGGTGCCCACTAAGAAGTGTTTTACATGCAGGAGGCCCTAAGTGAACAAAACGAGGAAAACATCTTTTCTCAGGGCGTCTGATATCTTTGGGAATGCTGTATGGAGGATTTTTTTCAGAAAAGGAAGGATCTGGGAAGGAATAGGTGGCTGGGGTGGGTAGGAGTCTGGAGGTCAATGGGTCAAGCAGTGACGGACCTATGAATCCATTCCTATTAGTGCTGGAAAGGTAAAAAGATCTCCCTCAACCGGTCTATCCAAATCCGGTCCGCCACACTGGGACAAATCCTAGAAAATCCTCATCCCGTGAACCCTAGCGCCCCTGCTAAGTCACCAAACTTAACGAACCACTTGGGGTGACCCACGGCAGAGGTGTTGGTTATCCAAAGAATGATTTCCCGGGCGGCAGTACCCACAACCCCCTCCCGAATAGAATGTTAGAAAATAAAAAAAATCTCTCTTGTAATGTCCTGTATTTATATACCTTCGCTCTTTGTGAAGTCCTCATGATTTGTAATATTATCTATTTGAAGGATGATACCCCTTTTCACATTTCAATATATAAATGTTTATTAATTTTCAAATCACTAACACTATTTACTCTTCTTGTTATTAAACATTTAATACATTTTGCTTCCAGTAAATTTATTACTTCATATTTCAATCAAACTATTTTTCAATTATAACATACAATGAAGAAGTTTTACATGGTTGGATAAATATTAATAATAAGTTCTGATAGGTTGCACATAAAACTATGGGAAAAATTAATTAGAATCTCATAACCTCCCTTGCATCGATTATTTACGTTAATTTATAACACAATTTAAGCTCTAGAAACAGGGCGTATTTTTAGAAGAAAATTCAGCTGTGTTATAAAATCCAAATAAATTGAATGCTTGTAAACACATACCAAAATTGAAAACTTTTGGAAATGTGATGAATTAAGTTTATAAATTTCATTATTAGAAATAAAAATATAATTTTTGAAATAATGAAATTTTTGAAACCAACATAAAAAAGTTTTAAAAATGCCTCACCTTATGTTTTTTTTAATCTAAAATTACTGATATCGAGAAAAACGGAAAATGCACACACACACACACACACATTAATTAGGCAAATGTATTATTTGTCATTATCACCTCACATTTTTGTCGTTTCATATAAAAATAATGATTAAAAAAAAAAGAAATAGTGATATACATTTGAATTTTTCTATGGATAAATTCTGAATTTTAATATAAAACGTGAAGTTTTTTCCTTCTAAAACCGTTTCGATAATATTTCTCACCATGATAGTAAGATTAAACGGGTTAGAACATAGCGCAGTTTGGAGGGAAACACTACCGAACTACGCTATTTATTTTAATTGTTATTAATATTATTATTATCAAATTCCCTACAAATTTTCCTCTACTACCGTTGTATTACCCGCCTTTGTTGTAGATCAATTACCAATAACCTGATTCTCCAAAGATATGGCTCTTGAGTACTAGAAGGATATATAGAATTGACACCGTTCAAAAGGGCTGCAGAAATCACTAATTGAAGATTATCAAAGGAAGCGGAGATAGAATTCTACGTGGGAGCTCTGAAAAAATGCCGGATTCACTGTATTGCAGTGAAGTATGGGATTACAAGAGAAATTACCAAAGCAGACTGCAAGAATTTTTTTTTTTAAATTTTTAAAAGAAAGACAAACATTCCCGGGTTACGAATAACTCAACAATGTTTGAAAATCTCATACTACCACCACAGAAAGCCGAAAATGTTGCTTGTGTTGTGATGGAGGACTTAGCCAGCCGAGGAATCGAACACGGGACGCCCGGGTGGAACCCAAACGCAATGCCCACTCAACCACTGACCGGTAGATAAAATAAATTTAGATTTGTAAAACCAAGTATCCATTAATGGTAGGCTAATGAAGGTACACTAATTAATTTTTAGATATAGATTAATGTTAGTTTGGACGTGAAGGTACATGGACAGAACGAAGAAACGAGTGAGTGTTTTTCATTTATTTTTTACATTAACTCCACACAGGAGGTTTGAAGTCCCGAGGAAAATAATTTCCGACCGGGTCGATTTCATCTTTGGGGATGCTGTGTAGAAGGTTTTTTGAGGAAAGGAAGAAATTAGCTTGGGACTTGAAGAAACCTATGTCGTAGGAGAGAGGAAATACAGAGGCCGGCAAATCGTTCCACTCGTCAAGAACAAGAGCTCGAACTCAAGGATAATAATAAGTTAAGTACACAAAGTTGTTTGTTTTCATTAAATTAATAATGACGCCACAAAGTGAATTTGCGAAGTTTGAAGAATCTATATGAACACACTGATTCGGTTTTTACATTTTGTTACACATTTTATTATCTTGGAAAAAGGACGCTCCACTGAGAATAGAACCAAGGTGGGAACAAACGCTCTTACCCTCTCAAGGAAGTGTTCCAATCTCTTCTCAAGAATTTCGTTTGCCCCTTTCTCAAGAACAGTATCTGGTAGTCCAATAAAAATACAAGCATATGTAAAATTTTACGTATTTAAGGTCCCTTGAGAAATTTGAGAAATTTTAAATGAAGATCACATGACACTACTCGAGGGGCATTTTGTAAGGGCATCTGCTAAGCTTTACTTTTCATTCTGTCTATTGTTTTATTTTCAGACGTTGTCGTAGCTTATAAAAGTTCAACAAAATGAAAATTCTTTTTAAAATGCCAATAAAAACAAATGAAAAAGTAATAAGCCAAGCATTTTAATCAAACCTTCATATTTTTAATTTAATTAATAAGCCATCCCTCCCGTGTGGGTAGACAGAGAGGACGGAACGCAACACATCTCAATCGGGGATCAATGCTTTTTTTCTCTTCTTCCACATACAACTATTACGGTAGGGGATTTGGGAAGGAGTTTATTAATGCGGGTCTTGAAGAGGCCTGGATTACATGGAGGAGGAAAAGCAGAAGCGGTACAGTTTCGCGTACAGGGAATCGGTGCTGATAGCTCATTCAAGCAGGCTCCCTTGAATTACCAGTAAAACATTGCACCTGTGCATTAGAAATAACTATCGGTCTGTGAATAACGGATTGTCAATCAGAGGGACTGCCCTCCTTTGCAACTTAATTCTGTGCAAAGAAGGACAGTCCGTCTACAGTATTAAGTTTTTGGGAGTCCGAATTTATTGGACGTACTTGATATTTGTACAGTTAGCAGCTGATCACTATTGAAGAATTTTTTAGCCCTATAGAAAAAATCTGATTAACTACCAATCATAATTTATCTGATACTATTTTCTCTTTTCCTCATTTATTACATTATAATATAATATAATAGTTGTTTTGAGTCAAAACCCATTCTAAATGTTTTATTGTGAAGTTATTTTTATTTTTGTTATAAACTGGGACTCCACTTACAAGTATGCATTTCCAATGCAACGCTGCTGATTGTATTTTATTTTAAATGTAATATTGTGTTGTTTTTTTATTATTATTTTTGTTTTAAACAGCTTAATAAGATAAACATAACATGTTATTATGTTATAAATGCCTCCACCACTTAAAACGCATTTTCAGTGGTACGATGCTGATTGTCTTTTATTTTAAGCGTACTGTACTCTCAACATAAGAGTTTCTAGGGAGATAGACATATCACATCACCAATATCAGTTCACTTTTAAATTCAGACGAGTTCTGCAGGCGAAAGTCGACCACTCTGTCTATCAAGTTTAACCGACCGCAGAGACCATTATCGCTAGACAGGAAACTCACATAAAATCAACATGGTTAAAGAATTAATAAAGATAAATAATATTAAAAAAATGTAAACAGATTTTTCATGTTAGACGTTTTCTACTGCAACTACAAAATTTTCTTCAACCCCTTTGTACTACAAACCCGAAACACTCAAGGCTTTAAATATACGTTAACTAGAGCTCGTGCAAGATATATTTAAAAGGAAATAATTCAAGAATAATCAGCAGATACGTATTTTGAAGCCTTTGCTTAGCTCTTAGCATAAAATACCTTTGTAACTTTATTATAATTTAGTCAAAATATGTTTGCTGCTCGTAAATTAAATCCTTGTTTGACTGATTTCCATGTAATAGCGGTTGATTATGTATTCTTGTTGCGCGCTGGGAAACTGTACAGTCTGTTCACATATTGCATGAAAACATAAATTAATGATTGAGTTTTAGATAACTTTATCTGTCTGGGGTTGGGTCGCGGTGATGAACAGCTTCTGTGATAAATTGTTTTCGTTTTGCGGAGCTTAAACTGAACGCACGTCCCCCCGAGCTCCCGGCACGAACGCGAGCGTTAAACGTGAGATTATTTGTAAGTGTGTTCAATTTATTTCAGTTAAGGCAATAAAGGAATAATTATTATAAAGCAGGGTGAACGGGAAACGTAACGTACCTGAAGAGTTAATTCTGTGTGTTTCCTGGATGAAAATAATTTCTTAACAAAGTTAATTACCGCAGATCTTAATAGCTTAGTAGTTAACCCCCCAGACCTCGAGGGCCTCGACAATAAAATCCAAATAAATAGAATATTTCTGAACATATACGAAAAAAAACTATTTTCAAAAGGTATTAAAATACGCTTTCAAATTTATAAAAAAATTGCATACAAACATAAAACGTTATAAAATTGGCTGATCTTAGGATTTTTCTAACTAAAATTACTGATAAAGAAAAAAAACGTAAAAAGTACGTTACTTTGAACTCACATTTCTGTCGTTCCATGTAAAAAAAAATAATAAAAAATTCTCAAAGTTTCAGATTTTTTTTCGTATTGCGATCCAAAATTTTGGTCTCGGTAAAGATATCATTTCATTTTTTAACTCCGTTTAAATCATATATCTTACCACGAAAGTAAGGTAGACTTACTTACTTACTTACTTATTTACTCACTTGCTTACTTCCTCACATCCTCACTTCCTCACTCACTCACTCACTCACTCACTCACTCTCTCTCTCACTCACTCACTCACTCACTCACTCACTCACTCACTCACTCACTCACTCACTCACTCACTCACTCACTCACTCACTCACTCACTCACTCACTCACTCACTCACTCACTCACTCACTCACTCACTCACTCACTCACTCACTCACTCACTCACTCACTCACTTACTTACTTACTTACTTACTTACTTACTGACTCACTCATTCACTTACTTACTTACTTACTTACTTACTGACTCACTCATTCACTTACTTACTTACATACTTACTTACTTACTTACTTGCTTACTAACTTACTTATTCTGTATTATTTAATATAAAAAAATTGTCTTGTGAAATTTACGAAACGATTTGAATTGTTCACTCATTATAATTATTCACACATCTGATTGCAAATGAAAATGAATGACACTTAAATTTAAAACAACTTTGTGAACCAGATTTCACACAAAACTCACCGACGCACACATATACAACCGAAATAGTATGGTTGAAGCTTACATATTTAGACACAAATCAATTAGATAAAATTTGTAAGCATTGTTTATGTAGCTAACTAACTGACTAACTAACTAACTAACCATCACGCCCTTTCCCGCAGGGGTAGGCAGAGAGGACGGACCGCCAAACAACTCGATCTTGGCACACACTCCTTGCTTCGTTCACATTCATACATCGTCTCATACATGCTCTTCTGTTATTCTGACTCTTGACATCGCGCGACTCAAGTATCTGATTCACTTGGTCGTGCCATGTTTTCCTCGGGCATCCCCGACTTCGTCTACCATTCACATTGCGTCATATATTCTCCTTACACTCCTTTCCTCATTCATTCGCTCTACATGCCCAAACCATCTGAGCGTCCCTTTCTTAATTCATGTAGCTAAAGATAATAAATTTGAAATTCGAAATAGGGGTTGGGTTTAGTTGACGCAACTACATGTCTCTCCCTCTAACATATTCCTACATTTCTTCACTCAAATTGTTATCCGAGTACCTGTCCCTGTCTGACAGTGTGTAACCATTATACGATATTTACAACAACAAATGATCTGTCTGTTAAGAAAACCGGTTTAGGAAACATTTTCAATTGATGCCGTGGTGCGTTCCGTTATGTGCTTGTGCAGCGATTACCGCCAACTAAGTCACACGGGGTCAGAATATCGATTTATCACTATACAGATTCATAAGAATAGGGGTAAGTCAGCCCATAAAAATATCCAATTATACCATCTTCCACTTAGCAGCATCAACATGAAAAGTTTGTAATTGTTGATTAGAGTTCACCTTAGAAAAAACAGAAAATTGATTTTTTTGAGTATATTTTATTTAGCTATAAAATTTAACATTTTATATCTAAAATAATATAATCTTAAACTACTACAATATATAAATCTGGACTTCACAACATTGAGACATAATCTACGAAAAACTGCAAGACTTTTAGCTTCCTTAACATTTACCGGGAGTTCGTTGAACATTTTAAAACCTTTACAATAAATATTATTTTGTATCATTGAAGAAGAAGATAACACTTTTAAATCTAAATGAAAATATGAAAGAAAACAAGACACAGAAAAACAGAAAAAGACAATGGTCGCAACTGGGACTCGAACCCAGACCTCTCGTCTAACCGATTATTTATTATTTTGTGTTCCCGATAAATTTGTTTTAGGAAGCCTAAAATCGTTGCAGTTTCTCGTAGGATGACAATGGACTGTACTACTAATTCTAACATTATTAAACATATAGTCGGGCAACATTTTATTTTTTAACTTTTAAATAAATTCTAGACTTGTCGTTGCAACACACTTAGGATATTGAGTTGGCGTTGCATGGTTTTTATCTTAGTGTTTCTGCTACAGTACACTATGAACCTCATGCCTCTGTTCTGTATTATTTCCATTCATTTAATTTGTGTTTTATTGCACAGAAAGATAACACTTGTGCAGTAATTTAGGTGGGATGCTACTGTGGTGTTGTAAACCAATTTTCTCGTTTTTAGGTCTAATTTTCCCTCTATCCTACTTAAGAAATAAACATTTTTTGCAATTTTTTTGGTTAACATTTCAAAATTATTGTTAAGTTTTAATTTATCGATTATGATTCCCAAGTGTTTAATTTCTTCTTCCTCTTCAATATATTGATTGTCTATATTTAATTTTATACTTAAATTTCAAGCTCGAAATTCCAATAGAAAACATTATTATTTAAGTTTGATGAATCGACTTAATTTAATTACGCTGTCTGACAGAATAATCATTTCAGACCTAATTTTATTATACAGAGTCATGAACAACCTAATTGACAGCCCTGTCATTGTTGCTACTATTAAATTCCATACACCGAGAAGGAATACTAGACAAAATATAACATTCTTTTGCAACACATTCACAACCAACTATCCATCACACTCACTTACCAATAGGAAATATGATTTAGGCAACAAGTTTGGTGGTATTGTAGATATATTCGCTGATTCCTTCTATAATATAAAATGCAATTTAAACCAACATTTTGTGGAATCTTACAAATTATTGTAACGTAGGTACAATATATTTAACGATGCTTTATATTATATTTTGTTCTATGTTATTGTCAAATATTATATTGTTTATAATAATTCACGGTTTTACGCTATATTCTTCAGAAAGTTCTTATATATTCTTAAAATTTTTCACTTTTATAACTTTTGATATAAATTCTATGTACGTATGTGTAATTCGCGATATCTTAAATATTATTTTATAATCTACGTAAAAGCCACTGTGGGCGTATAACAACAATAAATATATTTCAATATTTGATTCACAGTCAACACAAGTGATTACAGCAAATTATTAATGAAACATGTGAGAAAATGTGAAAGGAAAATAGACAGCGGGTTACAATTTAATCAAAGCACATATTTTCTTTTGAAATAATGCAAGCTTTTCCAATTCGGTTGAATATTCTATTGGTTCAAAATTCAATAATATTGTACTTGGAGAGAATTGAGGAAAGTTTCGCCATGACGTTAGAACGCTCATTTGCAAAGTGCTCCATTTTTTTCGGTCCTCATAATGATGGGAGAATATCACATCTTCAATAATAATATACCAAACAGCAGAATGCTTTCCACGCTACGGACGTTCAATTTCCTCCGCTGCAGCCGAACAAAAGTTTTAAAAGCTCTCTCTGCTTCCATTTTAAATAATCAGCAAAAAGCGCACAGCGGGACTAGAGGACTCTAACGGGGATGTCTGGGGACTGGGACTAGCTTTAAATTTAGGGCGATGCTGTGGGCGTACAGTGGGGATGTGCGGGCGATGCGGGCTAGTCAAACCGGTGCAGTGTGCTGCGGGCCGCTTCATTCGGAAAATGCGTCACAGCTAATGACATTACATATAAAAATATAGACGCTATATTCACACTCAAATCAAACTAAAAAATGTAGCACATCAAACTGAAAATGTAGCACAGCTAATGAAAAGGATTCCTATTTAAAGAATATGTGCGTACGAATGAAATAGCTATAAAAAACGGCCCTAAAGTATGTTCAGTGAAAAGCATGTGCATTGTCGCAGTAACGTATCTTCACTCTATTCATCTAAGACAGTGATTCCCAAAGTGGTCCAGGTGGACCCCCAGGGGTCCACAGGAGACTCGACGGGGGTCCACGTAGACGTGATGAAAAAATGGGGGTCCACGAAAATTTATCTGCAGGCTTATTCTCCATCTTTTGTGGGATCGTTATCGAGATAACAGACGTGATCTCCTGTCAAATTTGTGTGATTTTTACATATTTACTGTGACATATTTTAGTTTAGATCGTTTTATACATGAATTTCTGCAAGAATGCATGATTATTTATTCATTTAATGTACGTTGTACATAGAAAAAGCAAATAAATCACACAAATCTGTCAGGAGATCACGTCCGTTATCACAATAACGATCCCACAAAAGATAGAGAATAAGCCTGCTGGTTTCGAAAGTAAAGAACAAAAATGTTGACTTGGCTTTACCTGTCAATGTAGGCAGATAGTACACTAGTATTTCGGTGAAAATGGTCATTTTGAGACCCGTCCCGTGCCCATATCCCATCGCGCCCCCCATCTCATATCATATTAACCCCCCTCCCCCCCAGCAGGGGGTCCACCGAAACCAGTAACATTTTGAAATTGGTCCACGAGAAAAAAAATTATTTGGAACCTCTGATCTAAGATCACGATATCACTAAAGTAAAGCCTCGTTCAGAAATGGAGTTTTTTTTAACGCAATGCACTTTTTAATTAGAGAATAATATTTTTTTGTGCAACTTTTTTATAAATAATGCGTTTTTACAAAAAAACTTATAATTAATGCCATAATTTTTTTATCGTTCTGATTTATTATAAAACTAGCGCCGACCCTTGAAAAACCAGTACACCGCCTATTATTTTAGGAATGGCACGCGTCACAATTTCATCATTATTATGTGACGAAAGAAAGATATTTACATTTTAGAATATTAATTAAGCACAGGCAAAATGTTAGATAATTAAACATTTTAAACTATTAACGTTAAAAATTTAAACTGAAAATGCATTATACATTACTTGCAACAGGTGTAAACTTAATGCATGTACTTAAATACCTAATCGAAAAAGTCGTTTAAAAAAAAAGTAACATCTTTGCCCTTCTTTTGCTTTCTCTTCGAGTGTTAGGTCGACACATTACATAAACATGTTTCAAGCACAAAAACATGTCGCTACAATATAACCTTAGAACGGAGTGCCCCATGAAGGACACATTTTTCACTAAAAAATTGTAGTCGATGTGTAATAAATAGGCTTTATGGTTTAAATAAATGTCAATAATTGTCCTAACAGCCTTTGATAACCTTTTTATAACCATGTGCCATCATTTTATACCTATCTATTTAAGGGTCTACTATTCAAATTTCGTCCGATTTCTTACATATCTCCCTTAAACATTTGAAGTTTTTAAGCTCTTAAAAAAATATATGTTATTTTTGAAGATAATATCTAGATACGTTCTACGCCGAAACGCAAATTGTATGAAATTCCCTCGATAGAAAAAAATCGCAAAGTATGCTCCGAAAATTATTTAAAATAAGTATATTTCTATTATTTTACAAGTTATATTTGTGAAAAACTTCACAATGTTTCTTTAAATGATACTTTCCATGAGATTTTTGCTCTATTTTAAACGAGTCATGTTTTATTAAGCTTTTTCACCATTTTCACTGCGATTTCATCACTTAAAATATTAGCGCGCTCTGTCCAACATTCGTAATTACATATCTCTCCATCTTCTTTTTCAGCCGAATAGCGCCACCTTAATGTAAACCCATAATTTACAGCTACCGTCTTCTACCTCGTTTCATATCACGTTTTCAATGATTGTTTTGTCTTGATTTTTTTATCTCGTTTTTACCGCATTTTACTATGTATTACTATGTTAATCAATGTCTTACTAATTTTACCACAATATAACATATAACCATTTTTTCCATGTTTTAGCATAAATTATCATATTTAACCACCAATTACCACATTTTATTGAGTTTTTAATACATTGTACCATATTCTACATTGTAATACGCTATTAAACCATGTTTGTCATTTGAAATCTATGTTTCACCACGTTTCATGCTTAATCCCATATTTTATCAATCCAAATACGTTTTTCCCTGGGTCCGAGAAGGATAAGTTAAAAAAGTCTTCGGCACAAGGAAAAAGATCAAGGAAATATTTAAAAAGCTTCAAACTGTAGAAACCCAAAAATTTATATTCATTCCCTTAAAATTTTATGAATTCATATTTCGAGCTGACCCAAAATGAATTCTTTCGTTTCAAAAATTCATACGAAAATCCTTCGTTTAGCAAGGCTGTTATAGAATTGCGACCGGATTTCTACGGTTTTTGGTTTCCAGGATACCCGTACGCGTATTTACAAAGCTTGCACCACTTCAGGCACGGTGTCATTCAATCATTTACAAAACCTATGCCAATATTCTATATTCAGTCATGGCGACGATTGTAATAGAGTAGCCTTTATTTGCGTAAAATCATTTACAAAACCTATGCTTTTTTATTTATTTTTTCAGTTATACACCAGAATATTATGGAGAAGATTACAAAATTAAAAAAAGTGCATGAGGGCAGTTTCACTATGTTGTGACGCATGTCAAAAGATAGATAATGAACTCTGTAGGTGACATTGAAGATGTCGATGCTGAATGCAGAATCGTTAAGCAGTTGAATTGCTCTGTTTAATGGCGCACTCTGATAGGAAAAAGTTCTCGCATTCGGAGCATAAAAAGTGCGTGGGATCTCCCAAGAGTAGACGCGTTAGGGATATATAAGTTAATCTCCTTCAACATAGGCGGATTCAGTATAATACCGGAGATTAGCTTAAAAAAGTGTTTACCCAAAAATATATTTTGGCGGGTTTCTAGTGTATTGTCTAGTATGTGTATTTCGTAATATACAGGAAAAACATTTTTTTGTACTCGTTCTATTTCTAGGATTTGGTTTTAGAGGTTTTAGAGTTATTCAGAGGGGGCCCAAATAATGGAGCTATATTTTAGGATGCTGCAGACAAGTGCTTCATATGTTCTCCGTATTGCAATTCCATTAGTAAATGATCTCTTTAGTCATGGTGACGACTAAAATAGATAAGGTTTTATGTTTGCAAAATAATAAAATTGTTTATTGTTGATTGAAAAATAAAGTATTACATAGAAATATAAGCTGCACATCTCACTAGGGCATTCCTGTATCGAGATGTGCAGTTTTTACAAAAATAGTATTAAAAAGAAACATTTGTTTAAACTTAAAAAAAAGATATAATGATCCTACAAAAAAAGATAAAAATACACCTGTACTATCATTTCCGTCGTGGAGACGGCTATAATAATAGATTAATTTAGTTTGTGCAAACCTATCCAAACTTATAGACTACAAGATACAATCAGAATTGTATTTTCCAATCTCATTTAAAATAAAGAGTATGGACTGATATGGTGTAGGTTTTGTAAATGATTTTGTGCAAATAAAAACTGCCCTTTTATGCTCGTCACAGTGATTGAAATCATAAAGGTGTTGTAAATGATGTTGCACAAATAATAATAGTTACTATTATGGTCGTCAAGGTGATTGAAATGATAAAGATTTTGTAAATGATTTTTACAAAGAAAAACCACTCTTTTATCACCGTGATTTAAATGGTAAAGGTTTTGAAAATGATTTTCACAAAAACAAAAACCACTTTATTATAATACCGTGATTTAAGACATAAAAGCTTTGTAAATGATTTTGTATAAATAAAAGCTTTTCTATTATAATGGTTACCGTGATAAATTAAAGCTTAATTTTAAATGATTTTGTATGAACAAAAGATACTATATTATACTCGCAATCGTCATGATTTAAACGATAAAGGCTTTTTAAAAGATTTTGCACCAACAAAAACTGCCTTATTGTGACTAAAATGATAAAGAAAACTTAATTGTAAATAATTTTGTTCAAACAAGAGCCACTCTATTATAATCATCATCGTGATTTAAATTACAAAAGTTTCTGAAAACAAAAAAAATCAGAAAAAGATATTGGCACCTCTGGGACTCGAACCCAGGACCTCTCGCTTTCCGGGCAGCGGTAGCGCCTTTGCCCGGAAAGCGAGAGGTCCTGGGTTCGAGTCCCAGAGGTGCCAATATCTTTTTCTGATTTCTCTGTTTTCAGATTTTTGATTGAGTTTCACTTGTATTGTCTTCATTTAATTAAATATTACAATTTGAGGTTTTACTCATAAAGTTAAAATAAAAGGATAAAGGTTTCGTAAATGATTTTCCAACAAAAGCTAATCAATTATAATAGTAGTGACTGTGACTGAAATTTTATTGGCTGTGTAAATACTCCTTTCGTTTGTCCCCTAGATAAGCCAGTCCTGGCTCCTGGCTCCGTCTGTTCCGAGAGACGTACACTAACTCAGGAGAGTAATTGGGAAAGGCTGAACATCGCAATTATGTCGTCGTCAAGCCCCCGCCCCCTCCCCGCCCCCTACCACAGCCCTAGGAGTGCTAAAGAAAACATCGCGCGTCGGCGAAACGACGGCGGCCAAATAAAATTCATTAAAGTTGAAGTTGAAATGTGTTTATGGGGCGTCGCAAAACAACATTTAGACGGATACTTTGTAGGGATAAAGTTAATATGTTTTATAAATATTACTACAACCTCGTTCACACCACTCTACAAACAATTTCGGACGCAGCCGGTCGGTTATAATCTAAATCTAAGTGGTGTAAACAAAGTTTATTTTATATTGAACGTTAATGGAAGCCCAGCTTTTAGCCGTTATTTCAAAAACTAACGTGCTTAAATAAAGTGCAGATTTTGCCTAATAAATAAATAAATATTGCCCGCATTCCAAATTTCCATCGAAATACAACACACTTCCCTTGAACATTTCAAATTTTTTGCTCTTAAAAATGTACCTTAATTTTGAAGATACTCTATATTCATTAGCTGAGTTGATAATGTAATTATATGAAACTTCTAACATAGAAAAAAAAATCGGAAATTATAAAAAGCACATCTAGTTCCGTTATTTAACGTGTTTTAGGTATGAAAAATTTGCAGTGTTTCTGTAAATGCTATTTATATGCTTTATGCTATCTGTGAGACATTTATTGTATTTTAAATAAATCGTGTTTTGTTAAATATTTTCAGAATAGTCACTTTTTAATAATAGCGCGCTCCCCCTGACATTTGAATTAATATGTTTTCAGCGATCCTCTTATTCTTTTTGAACGCTTTTAATAGAGCCTTAAGAGCCGTTACCCAGAGGCCGAAAAAATTTAAATTTCGTCGAACAATGATTTTGCGATTGTATCCTTGCAAATATACAGGGCGGTTCCGATGAGAAAGATTGGGTGATAATTCTCCATACAGCATTTTAACATAATAATTCAATATCGATTTTATTTCATTAAAAATCAATTTTGATAAATACCCACATTCAAAAATGCTCAAACTCGTAATGAGAAAACTACTATAATTATTTAATTTTTTAATTATTTTTTAATAACAAGTATTTTTAATTAATTTTTAATTAATTTTACATAGATACTACAAAGAAACATATCGTAGGTACCTATCATGAAGCATACTTAATAATTATAAATTGTTTTCATCATTGTAACTAATGTAGTTTGTTTCTTTTTATAAATAAATAAATAAATAATTTCAAATATAAAAAAAATAATTAAAATGGCAATGTATTTTTTTTTAAATATATTAGTTTGTAAAACCGTAAATAAATAGACAAACTGAAGTATTTTCATCACAAAACAAGGGCGTGGATCTTTTTTAATGATTTTATTTGAACTAAATTTAAAACTCGAAGAGAAGCTTTCCCAAAAAATGGATCGATTTATTTTACTGCATAATTATAAGATTTGAAATGTTGTTGTAAAGTACCAAATTTTGTTTGAAATTTAACAAATCTGCCAACGACCTACGGTAAAACCTTATTTTACTAAAATAAACATATTTTCTCAAAATTTTACTAGATAAAAGAACAGTCTTTAGAAATCAATTTATAATTTTTTGTGAAAAAGAGTAAATACGTCTAAAATTTGATTTAAAAATGACATATTTCCGGTTTTGTCTGGTTACTTCCTCTTAAGTAGGTAGGTTATTATGAATTTTATTGGAAGTGATTTAATTATTTAAGCTTTATAAATCTAGATCATCATGTATGGTGCAATCACAGTCTGCCATATTAGATGAGATATTTATTATATTTAAAGGAAGAAAATTGGAACACAAGTCCCAACTGCTCCCTTTTGGAGCCTTTGAGACTATGGCATCCGCATTTGGGGTATGTAGTAAGGAGGGGAAGGAGATGAGGAAGAGGAAGATGAGGAAGTACTCTACCTTGCTATTCATATCTATTTACCAAACACAGTAAAGCCATTTCAAGCAGCGTTTCAATTCTGAATGGTGGTATTACATCAGAGCGATACTGAGAGTAACTTCCACTACGGAACGTGCCGTAGAATATACTACATATAATATTAAAATTAGTTTATTTTGAATTGACACACGTTAATCAAATTAAATTTATTTGTGTGCGCCGGGATTTGAGTCCGCGACCTTCGGTTTGCTAGTCGAGAGCTTTATCCCCCGACCAAAAGTTAAGATAACATTGTCAAATGAAATTTTTGTAAAATATATTTTTCGTGAATTATTATGAATTAAATATTTTTTTACCACCAAGGCTGATTGGCGTAATGAAGGCTGTTTATAAATTGAATTAAGCATTAATGAATATGCGATGAATAAAACAAGTACTAAATCCACGGGGATATGAATATTCATTGCGCGCGGCTGTACTATGGTACTCCGTGGAAGGATATTGCCTTCGCCAGGTCCTTTGCACCTCAAACCGCTGAACTTTGGGGAATTTGACCCACAAATATGTAGGAAGGATGCCAACTTATAATTTATTCAAGGCCTCACGTTGCATTATTCATATACGAGTATAATACGATTATTATTTAAGGTTTTGCGACGTTTGGCAAACTCAGTATTTTGATATCGGTTCAATTAAAACTAATTTGGAAAATTTAAACAACAACAAAATAAGATGACACAGAAAAAATGTGTGGAGATAATGTAGAGAAAGTGATCTATTGTTATTTTTTAAATGAATACGGCACAAGAGTACCAACTGATCCAAACACTTGGAACCATGAGTACTAATGAGACTATGGCAATCTCATTTGGGATATTTTATGAGACTGAAGGTAGTGGGAGCAGAAAGGTGATGTGGGAAAGTGGGGAAGTACCTGGCTATTCAGTCACCAAACATGAAAACCATTTCAAACAAAGTTTAAATTTTGAATGGTAGTCTAACTTATTAGGGCGATAACGTATTAACATGATCAAATCTGTCAAAATGACGTGCACGTCGTATTTAACTGGTCGGCCGCGCTACCAGCGAATTTTAAATAAAGACATTTACAGATGTGGTAAAAAGGGTAAACATTTTTGGAATGCTTATTCTTATCACACGTTATCTACACTATTAAAAATAATAATTTTGGTATCAGTAAGTAGGTAGTATTATTAATTAAATGTGCATGGATTTCTTATATTTTATTTTTTAACAAATTTTCACATTTTTATGTTTACTAACGTTGTTCTTTCTATAGAAAATTCAATTCTATTACTGATTATCTTTTGAACCACGCAATTATTATAACTAGTGGTCGCCCAATGGTCGAAATTCGACCATAATTGTAATGTTTTTATTATGTATTTTTTATGCATAATTTAAAAAAAATATTAGCATTCTGCATTCCTCCTCTATGTAAACTATAAGTGTGCGAAATTTCGTACTCCTCCGTCCGCGCAATTTTCATTAAAAGCGGTACAAAGTTTTTGCTTCACGTATTAAAATAAAGAAAAGATATCCCAGTATAATATGTAATTTATATTAACACCACTGTAAACTTATATATCTATATTAAATAAAAAAAAAATAATAAATAAAAAAATAAGTGATTTTTCACGAGTCTGCGCTCCAGTGTTAAGGAAAGTAAAACAAATATTTGCATTAATTTTGGCAAAAAGTGGACTTAATATTTATTGATGGGATGGAATTAAGCATTTTTTAAATTTATATTTACTCCTATACGGGTATTTGCAAACATGATAAACATAATATTTTGGGGAACAGTAGTCATGAAGGAAACTATGCTAATTAAATTATGAAGAACGCATCCAAAAAATAGTAGGTATTTTGTTGACATTGATTATTATTATTGAGGTACGCTATTATAGCCTGCTTGCAACTTTATTGACCATCACGCCGTTTCTACACATGGGTAGGCAGAGGACGGACCGCCAAACAGCTTGGTCTTGGCACACACTCCTTGCCTCATTCACATTCGTACATCGTTTCACACATACTCTTCTATTATTCTGACTCTTGACACGGCCCTATTCAATCGATGTATTCCTCGGACGTCCCAGACTTCTTCAAACATTCACATTTGTTTCATGTATTCTCCTTTCACTCCTTTTTTCGCTCAACAAGTCCGAACCATCTGAGCGTCCCTTTTTTATCTTACTAATTATGCATTTTTTGCGGATCTCCGCATATTTCACACAATCATACATGGTTTTACCGTACATACGCCTCAGGGATCTCATTTCTACAGCATTCAGTCTCGAAACCTTAGTCGTTCTTTCTCGAAGAAAATATTGTTAAACTTTTTGGAGGAGGCAGATTATAACGCCTAAATTAATTAACATTGATGTGTAATGTTTGGTGGTGGAAGGGAAGTTCATATTTTGACCATTTTTGGGACCCATGTTGAATTTTCTGACATTTTGGCATTATTTCAAGCAATATTCTGGTCAAAATCTCATATAAAGGATCAAGTTTTGACATTGTCCGATTTGTTTATATTAATTAAATAATAATGAATCGTCCACCCGAGTATCAAAAATATTGATCATAGGATAAGGAATTATTTAAAAAAAATTATAAAATCACATTGCCGAAACTTCGCAAGGTGTGGGTCGTTCTTCTTTTTAACCTACATAAAATTGTCTTCACCAGTTAGTGGAGATAAATTCAATAGAATTACAACTATTATTATTTTATAATTACTTTAAAATCTACTGAACTAAAGACGTAACGACTGTGTGCGTTTTTAAAAAAAAATGTGTTTATACTTTTGTAGAAAAATTACGTGATAGAGTTGTAACTCCTTGTGATAGAAGTATATTTCATACAAATCACAGTTGTCTTCTGCCACCTCGACTTGCATGTATTCTACAACGTTACAAAAAATGAAATGACGACATAAAATATAAAACTATGTTTAAACTCCAAAAGGTATAACCTATCAAGTTACAGTGATTATTATTATGATGTTTAATAAAATTTTTTAAAAAATCACAAAAACTTGTCTCCTACAATTTTTATGTCTTACGACAATTCTGTCACGTTGGTTGTCAATCGAAATAGATATAAACGCAGCTCGTGTTTGTCACCCACAATAGGCATTTTAGGCCTTCTTCCCCATTTGCTACAATTTCTCTTCTGAGATCTAGAGAGAATCATTTATAGTAAAAACAAAATGTGACAGAATGGTGAAAATGTGACAGAATGGTAAATAGGTTAAAAAGAAGAACAACCCGGTGCATTTCGTTAGGCGGTTTTTGTTTTCCGGCCCACCATTGCAACGCGCAACTAGAACCTGTAAGTTGTGACCGCAGTTCGCCGTGATTCACGCCATTAAAACTTTTCAAATAAAGCACCGCTATAGATACTACCTACTTGGCTACAGGCAAATCATTTTAAAGAGGCCACTTTTAAATTTATTAAACTGTTCACACTGATAGTATCGAAAATTCCAAAAAAGTTTTTCGAACTAGTTTGAGTCCCTTCTCACCCCGCAAAGGCCAAAGATACTGGGCACGTAGCGACGTTTGTCGTTTGTTTGTTTCTTTTAAATTTAGACCCTCTTAGATCATCACAAATGGTTTGTCACGTTTGGTGACTTTTTTTTACTTAACTCCACACAGGAGGCCCTGAGGAAAATAATTTCCCTCAGGGCCTATGTCATCTGGAATGCTGTGCGGAGGGTCTTTTTGAGGAGAAGAAGGAATGAACATAGGTCTTAAAGAGATGTTGTAGGAGGGAGGAATCATAGAGGCCGGCAAATCGTTCCATAGCCGAGCTGTTGAACTCAAAAACGAGTCAAAAAAAACGACCCATTCTCGTGTGATAAATTTCAACAGTGTTTCGACTATGTACCGGTGCCGAAGTGATCAATGACGCTGGTTCCTCAGAGCATCTTCCATTGAACTACAGGTAGAATAGGGATAGCATTCTCATCCGACACCTGTGCTCTAAAGATTGCAATCTCTTCGATAAGGTGGGAGAATCTATCAAACGGACTTTCAAGAGATGCCAGGGTTCAAGGGTGAAAGTTGATCTAGTTCTTGGCTGCGAATGCATTTGCCCGCCTATTGGCGAGACTGGCTGAGGGAGACCTAACCTAGACCTCTCTAGAAGGATACTTTCGACCCATCCTCTGGCATCGCAATTGGATTCATACGTCCGTCACTCCTGGACATGTTGACCTCCAGTTTTTTGTTAACCCCTGTACCCTTTTCCTTCCCAGAACTTCCTTTCCTTCGTTTCTCTTAAAAAACCCTGCACATCGCAGTCCCAAAGATTTCATAGACCATGAGGAATGTTTCATACCTTTAATTCCTCAGGACCTGTGCCGACCTTTTTTTATATGAATACCGCACAATAGTCCCAACTGCTCTCGTCTGAAGCTAATGACACTAATTGGCATCCCCAATTGGGGTATGTTGTGAGGCTGAAGGCAGTGGGGAGGGGAAGGAGGTGGGGAAGAATAAGGTGGGAAGTACCTGGCTATTCAGATCTGGTCACTAAACACGGCTATAGCCATTTCAAGCAACGTTTCAATGCTGAACTGTGGGCTTACACCAGGGCGATACTGAGAGTATCTTCCACTCTGGAACGTGCCGCAAATACACTATATATTATTTTAAATGAATAAATTGTAAAATAAGACAAATTAACACGACCTAATGAAAAAAAATTCGACAACGTATTTTTTGAGATATTTTTTTCATTCTTCAGCTAACTAACAAAAAAATTTGTTTTATCCACCCGGTATTCCTCTAAACAATCAAGGGTCTCTTTATAACGATTTACCTGTACCTCGCGACCTAGCTACCTAGCTACCCGGAGAATTCCCATGACTACCTGTTACTAAAGTATTTGCAAACAGGAAATATTACAGTAGTTGGATGGTAATTATTTACCCCTCCACGCTGAGGGAAGCATTTTCATCAATTTTGGTTTATTAGATTTTACTGGAATTTCGCCAACGGACCTAATTATTCAATAAATAACTTTTCTCGAACGGAGCTTATTTGAATAATAATTGAATTTATGTGAAAAATGGCCTGTCCTACAGTAATACCTACAAAAGCTGTAAAAATAAATATATATTTTAATTATTTGGCCCTGGGCCTACAAGTAGTGAGTCAAAGGCAAGATAAACAATAGTTTTTGTCAGGAATAATCGGATATATATTTTTTTTCATATTAACTCCACATAGGAGGCCCTGAGTAAAATAGTTTCCCTCAGGGCTTATGTCATCTGGGATGCTGTGTGGAAGGTTTTTTGAGGATAGGAAGGAATGAACATTGGTTTTGAAGAGACCCGTGTTGTAGGAAGGATTAAACACAAAAGCAGGCAAATCGTTCCACAAGCAAGCTGTTGAACAGAAGGAGTCGAAGACGCGACCCGTTCTCATGTGACAAATGTCAACCGTGTACATATGTTGGGCGCGTGTTTGGCGTGTTTCCCGACAATGCACCGGTGCCGAAGGGATCAATGACGCTAGTTCCTCGGAGCATCTTCTATTGAAATACCATTGGTTATTTGGTTATTGAAATTGGTTTTTTGGATTGAGTGATATTTCTCAAACTTCAAACGGACCGCTCGTTTCTGCACAGGTAGAGTCGAGGATAATATACGTAGGATTATACACGTAGTTTCAACATACTTCACCAGATGTCGTTTGTATAGATGTAGATTTTCAATTTGGGAGGCGGGATAGGTCTCGAAGGTGGATGACCAGGACACACTGAACCCCAGATTCCTACCCACCCCTTAAACCCCTTTCCTTCCTACCCACCCCTTAAACTCCTTTCCTTAAACCTTAAAACCCTTAAACTTCCTTAAAAAAACCCTCCACACAGCAGCCGGTGATACACGATAGACAGCCGTGCTGCCGCAGTGTGGGGTTTTTTAGTTTCAGAATTACATTTATCATCCAATAGGACGGATCTCTGGTCCATTAAATATTCATTGTAAACCTTACGATAACTTAAATTACTTGTAATCTCGACGTACCTTGATCTTTATTGGAGTTTTCCGACCACATTTCAAGTAATCCAATTCACTGGGATCGAAGAACATCACAAAATAATGTATTAATCCATACTAATATTATAAATGCGAAACTGCTCGAGTTTGTTTATGACCTTTTCACGCATAACACAATATAAAGACTTTAATAATTCTTTCACCAATATAAAGCTAAATTATATGCGCAGACTACGGGTTGTATATGATAGTAAGCTCTGGCATTATGAAATTATAAATATTAATATATTATATTTGTTATACGTTTTCTGTCGCTAACAAAGGTGAGTTTTTGCTAACAGAAGTTTTAGCTTTGTCAGAAAAAAATATTTTCCATGGAAACAATGTTGATATATTTTTGGTCTCTATGCTGATAGGTACTCAGTCTACTGGTCAGCTACTACTGCAGGAAATTCAAATATTAGAATTCGTTTTTTTTTTGACAAGCTTGGAATAAATGTCAGATTTGAGTTCCTATATTAAAAATATAATTCGTAACGATTATAAAGACTGAATGATAGAGTATTTTTTTATTATATTAACGAACTTCCAAATATTTAATTAAAAATAAACATCCGAAATGTTTGTAAGCGCATACATTTCGAACGAATGAACAAAATTGGATAAGTAATTCTTTTTCTCTTTGAGCTATAGCATTATGAAATTTAGGTGGTAGGCGAGATGTTTGAAAACTGAATGTACGGGAATGAATATATGGAATGCGGGAGGGGATTGGGGTGGAGTGGGGGGGGGGGAGAGATAATTGATAAGTGCAAGCGCTACAGTAATTTCCCGTAATACCATGCGAGCGAAGCCGCGGGGAAAAGCTAGTAAAATCATAATGCGTATTTTCACTCCGTTCCAAACATTTCAGCGTACACTATTTTCTTGAATTCGCCAATGAATAACCTGTTTACGATCGAAACGTTGCGCCTTGGATAAATGGCTTTAGTTGTGTTGACAAACTCCCTCTAACTTCTTCCTTTCCTCTCCTTTACTTTCATCCGGGCGACAAAGTGTCCCATTTGCGAATAGTCCCATCTAAAGTTTCCATTGCAAATAGTTGCCATAGTCTCATCCGCTTCGAACCAGATTCTTTTGTGAACAATTAAAAACAATATGTACATGTAACCTATTTTTTTTTACTTAATTTATTATTTATTATACATTATTTCATTCAAAGTAAGCCTTATAATTAAGGGGGTATTCTAGTCTACAAAAAAAAACCTTTTTTTTCTTCATATTTCCATAGTTTAGATATTTGAAAATATCTCTTCAAAGGGAAATTCACATTACTTCAAAAGTTTAAGTGTCACGGTTTAGACGGAATCTAACCAGAATCTACAAAGATCAAAATTTTAAACGCATTTTTCTCAAAACTACTTTTTTCGAGACGGTTGACACGATCTCTCAAGTTTTATTAAACCAATATAAAATTAAAAATCAGTATTTTTTTCCAATTTTTATTTTATTTTTATAATAGTTGAAAAAAAAACCTTTTTCACTTATTCTACCAATGTAATACTAACTTTTTATACTAACTTTATATTTTATATGTTTTTTAAGTCTATTTTATACTTTGGGTACTTGGAAATATAGTATTTTGTTTTAATATTACCCACACTCAGGCAGTGCATTAGTGGGTTTTCATTTCTTGTTCATACTATTTGTTATTATATATTATGTTATTATATGTAAACTATGTGCTATTATACATTATATGTACAAAGAAATGAGAATAAATAAAGTTAAAAAAAAAAAAAAAAAATTTACTTTAAATTTGGTGTCAAGTAAATTGGGAGCTTTCTCTACACATAACTATATTGCTTCTAAAAAAATATTCTACTCTTTAATAAAATTTCTATTTTTACTATATGTATTTAAAAAATTCCGAATAGTCGAAAAAAAACTGGTAAGAAAATGTCTTTTTATTTCAGATAGCTGCCATTTTGCGAAAAAAAATTTTTTTTTAGCTTTCCGAGGTACGGGCCATCATAACAGCACTTGTCTGGATTAATAATTATTTTTTTATTACTAGGAGAATTGCAGTCGTTTCAACGAGGGTGCGCCATTTTTTGAGACCCCCACTTCAACACCCTGTAACTTTTTGAATTTTGAATTTTTTCGTTTAATTTTTTTAACGCAGTCGTATTTTGTAATGCTGAAATAATCCATACTAATATTATAAATGCGAAACTGCTCGAGTTTGTTTATGACCTTTTCACGCATAACACTTTTAATGTTGTGTATTAGTTTACCATTTGTTGAATTCACATTTGTACTCTTATTATTTTTTTAAAATTTCTAGTTTATATTCAGTTAGTCTTGTTTCTAAATACCTATCTGTGAACATTAATGATTGGTCTGTTTTTTTATCATCCTCTTATGTTTATTGTATTACTAAGACTGTTAATGTTCCTTAAATAAATAAATAAATAAACACAATATAAAGACTTTAATAATTCTTTCACCAATATAAAGCTAAATTATATGCGCAGACTACAGGTTGTATATGATGGTAAGCTCTGGCATTATGAAATTATAAATATTAATATATTATATTTGTTATACGTTTTCTGTCGCTAACAAAAGTGAGTTTTTGCTAACGTCAGAAAAAAATATTTTCCATGGAAACAATGTTGATATATTTTTGGTCTCTATGCTGGTAGGTACTCAGTCTACTGGTCAGCTACTACTGCAGAAAATTCAAATATTAGAATTAGTTTTTTTTTGGACAAGCTTGGAATAAATGTCAGATGAGAGTTCCTATATTAAAAATATAATTCGTAACGATTATAAAGACTGAATGATAAATATAGTATTTTTTTTATTATATTAATGAACTTCCAAATATTTAAATAAAAATAAACATCCGAAATGTTTGTAAGCGCATAAATTCCGAACGAATGAACAAAATTGGATAAGTAATTCTTTTTTTCTTTGAGCTATAGCATTATGAAATTTAGGTGGTAAGCGAGATGTTTGAAAACTGAATGTAAGGAATGCGGGAGGGGATGCGGGTGGGGTGGGGGGGAGATAATTGATAAGTGCAAGCGCTACAGTAATTTCCCGTAATACCATGCGAGCGAAGCCGCGGGGAAAAGCTAGTATTTTATAAAGTAACGGCTATTAAATATATATTTATCAATTTTTTATTTCACCTGAAAAAATACCCACAATTTATGTTTCTAGACTAGTATACCACCTCAAAGCTTAACCATATTTTTTATTTAAGTATAAAACAATAGATACATTAAATATGATTTATTTTTGGGTTTTGAACAGCATTACAGTGTTCTTTGCCTTGCTGATGGACGAAACGTTGACTATATAAGAAGATAGAGCAACATGACACAATACACCAAAATAAATAATTATAATACTTTTGGCCGTGAAAATCTCAAATTACATGAATAGATAGCGTTGATGACTTTCATAATAATAAACATGTTCTTGTCAAAAACCTGGCTCCGCCATGAAACGTTTCACAGAATTTTTACGTTAATAAATACCTTTTCGTATTGAATTTTTTCATTACCCCCTTTTGTTTCTGCACATAAAAAATAAACCTTCTTTAGTACGTCTAAGGCCTATTATTTAATATTAAAGATTAATTCAACGTGTCAAATATGATCATACAAAAGGCGGATGGTGTGAGGAGGCTTTATCCGAGATACCGACACCGGTTGGTTGTACCACAAAAGCCTCGCTGCGATTTTAATGGAAGGTTACCCAACCAAGAAAATGGCGGCGTAAATTACAGAACCAAAGAGAAAAAATACAAATTTGAAAATTTGCCAGCGTCGTTTATTGCAGTCGCTTGGAAATAACTGAAAATCAGGGAGACTTTAGTGCCAAATAAAATTTAAGTGAAGGCGACTTCAGGCTTCGCTACCGCTTCGGATTCATTTGGGAAAATTTAGTGAAATATTTGAAAAACTTAACCCAAAATACGGGTGTTTTTAATAAATGCATACAAT
Organism: Glyphotaelius pellucidus; assembly: GCA_936435175.1. Lineage (NCBI taxonomy): Eukaryota > Metazoa > Arthropoda > Insecta > Trichoptera > Limnephilidae > Glyphotaelius > Glyphotaelius pellucidus. Next base: position 49,674,463 of record OW386537.1, on the reverse strand, counting down.
GCTTTAATAACTTTTCAGTTTATTTATTGGCGGTTATATAAAATTCAAGTAAATTTTAAAAACACTAAGGCCCAATTTCATTTTGGGAGGCGGAAACGGGTACCGCCGCCCCGGGAACTTTTATTGGATAACCAACACCTCTGTCATAGGTCACCCCAAGTGGTTCGACACGTTTGGTGATTTAGCAGGGGTGCCCGGGTTCATGGGGCAAGGTTTGTCTAAGTCTTGGAGGCAGATGACCAGGACACACTGAACCCCAGATTCCTACCCACCCCTTAAACCCTTTTCGTTACCAGGACTTTCGTCTCCTCCTTTCCTTAAAAAAATCCTTCATACAGCATCCCCAAAGACGACATAGGCCCTAAGGGAAATTATTTTCCTCAGGGCCTCCTGTAAAGGAGGATCTCATGTAAAAAGATCCCCGTCAAAAGCCGATTCTAAGTCCATTTCAGCTTTTGAACAAATTTTGATTAGCATAAGAGGACAATTATCATATTGTTAAACCTATCAGCTTGTTCCATTTTGATAAAAAGCTGAAATGTGTCTGAAATCTGCGAATCTGCGGGGACCTTTGAAATGTCGAAATGGCGCTGAATGGCCATTTGATGACTTTGTCACACGTGAATATCTGCTACAAAACTGGGCATGGGCATCTGCAGAATCAGTTATGTTATCTACCTAACATTGCTACGTAAAATAATGTAAAAAAAATAAACAAACACTTCGGCAAATCGTCAGAATTGGTTATATAATCTACAGTTAAGCTATAAAAACCCTTAGGACAATCTGCAGAATCAATTACTTTAGCTACCCAATAAATAAATTTTTAGCGTAAATCGCGGTTCAGTTACATGATCTGCAGGTAAGATTGAAAAAGCAACTAATTAATGCATAATTGAAGCTATTCCCCTTTTTCAAATTCCTTTAGCCATCTGCTAGTGAAAATAAATTTCTGATTAAAATCCGTATTTTTTCTATCCGTACGGGGTATAATGAATCAAGCGCAAAATTGTAAGACTAAAATTAAGGTTTTTCGTAAACAAGTTGAATTTTATTACAAGATTTAAATGTAGCATTTATAATACCTCGGATGGAAAATTTTTAGTCAGAGGCGTGGATCAAAAAATGAACGGAAAATTTCGCTCACAATTAAAAAAAAACCACACCTCTTGTTTGCCAAGGGATTTCGTTTGCGTGGGGAAATGATTTTGCGGTACAAATGTGCCCCGAACCGTGGTAAATTACATAAATTGGGGTAAAATTAAAAATTTCAGGAAAGGTAAGGCTCAATAAACAAGTAAATAAAATGGCTCGTAATATGTTTTTTGATAATCGAGGCTGGTTAACACCTCGCAATATTAAGAAAAAATATATTCATGGACTTTTTGATTTCCCAAATGATTAATGGTTTTTTCATTTAACCTTGTTTTATCAAGCACTTGGATTAACTATTTATTAATGTTTTTGTGGTTTTCGAATTCTTTAGAATTTTGAAATAATCACTGGAAGTATAGGTGAATCATTTAACAGAGATTTAAGCTTGTGTAATAGTGGCGTCGACGTAATTCGTTTACCTAAAAAGCGATCAATGTATTCCGTTCGATCTTTGAGAAACGGAAGGGGTTCAAATATGACTAAAGACATCATTAACTGAATAACTCCCGCTTAGTGTAAAAAATAGTGCAAATGTAAAATAAAGTTAGTATTTCAATTCGAAATTGTCAATTTATTAGAATTTTTAATTTTTCGTTGCGGTTTTGATGTCTAGGGATGCAAATACAAAGACGGATCCGCCAGTGTTGCCAGAGTATATCGATTTCTTATTTATACCCAGTCAATATCGGTTCAGCTGTCAACAGTGTAACCGTGCTCGGGATATCGATATAAACTCGTTGGATGATGCATATTTCTGTCCGGTGTTTGAAGTTATCGATATCACTATGCTAGACCTCCAGATGGTTAAATCGTATACACTTTTGTGTTTTGAAGTAGCATTCAAAAGATTTACATAAACGCCACTCTAAGCTATTAGACGCATGTTCCACAAATATTCGGGTGGTTCACAAAGGCGCTTCATTCCTTTCATTTTATTCCGGTGTCCTACGAAAAACTCACCATTCTGTGCTGCTCTACGGGAATTCCTTACTCTGAAAAGTGAGCAGTGTTTTATTCACACAAACCTCGCTACAACTTGGGAAGTATCGATAGGAATACATTTCTCAAGGCGTTTGAAGACAAGCTGCAAATTCAATGGATCAATAAACGTTTTCAATGCTTCAAACTCCAAGCGGAATGAAGCGGAATCCGGTGCCCCTATGAGAAAAGAGCCGGATTTACATTATGTGCAGATAAAGCAAAGGCGCTGGGCGCTTTATTTTTTTTAATATTTTGATAATTCAATATAAAATAACATAAACGAGCGCATTTTGGAAAACCGAAGTGTTTCAAATGTAATCGATTTGAACGTTAATCACATATTCGTAAGGAAAACTCAGGCAAATCACTGTTTGTAATAATTATAATTGTAGAACATATTTTTGCTTTACAATTAATAAAATTGTTAAGCAAAAATATGAAGCGCGTTTTTAAAGTCAAACGATTGTTTTTCTGCATAAATATTAAAGTTATTTGATAAATGATATAACCCTTTTAATTATAACTTTATTTCATTTTACTAATTGCTTAGTACTAAGTGGTTGGATACGTTCGGTGACTAATCAGGTGTTCCCGGGTATATGGGGAGGCGATTGTCTAGGTTTAAGCGGTGGATGCGTCTGCCCACCCACTTTCTGGCGGGCCAGATTTGGAGAAAGTAGTCGAGGGAGACCTAAACCTCTCGCCTCTCTCAATAGTGGGAGGGAAGGATTCATACGTCCGTCCCTCCCCGATAAACTGACAGCGGGTTCCTCTCACACCTTTTCTATTTTCCAGATTCTATCCTTCCTCTCTTAAAAAAACCTTCCACATAGCATCCCCAAAGATTTTAAAGGCCGATGGAAATTATTTTCTTCAAAACCTTCGGTCTAGAGCAAATGTAAAAAGCCACCAAAAATCACTGTTGTATGATGCAAGTTGACTGTACATATAGGGTGCTGGAACATAACTTCCTTTTTAAAATGCGCGCCATTCAGTTGGTTGATGTTGTAGCGGAACGCTAGTGATCTCGTTCGAGAGGCGAAACTATAAAATTTTGTCCCAACACAGCTTAGTTGCCATCATGCATTGGAACAGTGAGGAGCGTGCGTTTGCCGTTGAGGCCTGCTTTTGAACGGATGTTCTGTGATCGCAACCCAGCGCACCTACGACGTGCGCCTAGGACGCCACCTAACTGATTTGATCTTCAAAAACTAAATAAAACAAAACTCTAGGTATATGTCAAAATTATAAAAAACAAATAAAAAATGTCTGATTCATACAACGGGTTTTATTAAGTTTTGAAAATAGGAAGTTATGCTGCCGTACCCTGTATTAGGTTCTTGAAGAGTTTTATAATGAAGATTTTTCCGTAAATACTAATTTCCGCTGGTTCGGCCCTGGTCAAGTATGGTTGGCGACATACATCTCACCGTAATCTTGTATTATTCGCACTGGAGCATCCTCCAAACCATCCATCATAGAAAAACTGTCACAGAGAATGATACATGTTGTTATAACGACAATATTGTAACGAGTTAATTCAAACGCATGTTAAAGTGAACTATACAAATTCACGTTCCAATAAAAATACAATCATTTTTTTCTGCTGTCACTCTTGTTGTGTTTTTTTTTTTTTTTTTTTTTTTTTTTTTTTTTCCTTTATTTTTCCCAAAATTTACATTTGATGCATACAATATTATAAAATAAAAAGAATAATGGGAACCCACTAAGGCGCAGCCTGTGCGTGGGTAATATAGTTGAATATATTTTATTATTGTACCTAGAAAGAACAAACAATGGGCATATAAAGCAAAAACATGATTAAAATTTGTCTAAACAGCTTTGCACAAAATGAGCATACATTAAGTGAAGTAGTGTAACAATAATGGTATAATGTAACAAATAAGTGCATAATATAACAATAATGGAATAGTGTAACAATAAGTGCATAATGTATTAATAAGTGTACTGTTTGTGAAAAAACAATAAAGTGATACAAATTAAGCAAACAATGTTTCAATATTTACATTGTCAAGCCACGACTTCAACTCTTTTATGTATTGCAGAAGTTTAGTTGTCACTTGAATATTTTTCGGTAAAAGATTGAAAGTACGAGGTCCAATGAAACTGCTGTGAGTTTGCATTTGTTTGGTATTCGTTTGGGGGGTATAAAAAACATTATTATTTCTAATGTTGATTCTATTTTCATTTTTTTCGAATTTGTTTTGGTTTTTAAAGATATATTTCATAGTTTGCAGTATAAATAGTTTACGGAGACTGAATAGTTTAGCTTCTTTGTATAGTGCATCTGTCGAAAATGTTGTGTTTCTATTGTACATAACTTTGATAATGTAATTTTGAGTTATTTGTAAAGGTTTTATAAATACATCAAGCGCACCACCCCATCCTATTATTCCGTATATGAGTGAAGATTGCACCAGAGAAAAATAAATCATTTTTAATTTTTCAATATTAAGTACTTCTTTAAGTCTGTAAAATAAGTAAGTAAGGTATCTTAATTTAGAAACGGTATTATTAATTTGTGATTGCCAATTTAAATTTGTATCAATATAAATACCCAAATATTTGATTTTTTCAACTTTTCCAAGTTCAAAGCAAGAAGAGCATGTTACTTGATTACAGTTAGCATTGTGTATTCTAATTTTTAGGTTATTGGGGGGTTTGTTTTTACTGTTTTTATAAAAAGTTAGGTAAAAAGTTTTGCTGTAATTTAAGAAGAGTCTATTACTTTTTAGCCATGATGATACATATGCAATACATTTTGTTGCATTCAAAAAAGTTTCAAGCCAGGATTTTCCATTTACTATTATTGCTGTATCATCAGCGTAAGACACAATTTCACCAGGGATTACAACATTACATAAATCATTTATATATATTAGAAACAGAATTGGGCCGAGAACAGTTCCCTGTGGTACTCCGTTTTTTATCCTTGTTTCTGTACTATAAAAATTCCCTATTTTTGTTTTTTGTTTTCTGTCTTTAAGGTAGTTAGTTAGAATTTTTAGTGTATCCTTTTTGAAACCTATTTGATTAATTTTTTTTATAAGTAGATTGTGATTTACCGTGTCAAAAGCTTTTCTCAAGTCTAAAAATATAGCTAAACTTTTTTTATTTTGATCAACAGATGTGTATAATTTTTTTGTCAGATCGAATATTGCATCTTCAGTGCTTAGTTTACTTCTGAAGCCATATTGATTTTGGGACAGAATTTTGTTTTGTTCTAGGTAATTCATTATTCTACTTTTGATACATTTTTCAAATATTTTTGAAAGATTTGAAACTAGGGAAATAGGTCTGTAATTGTCTAATATGAGCGTTTCACCCGATTTGTGTATTGGAATTATGGTGGAGATTTTAAATTGTTCTGGAAAATGTCCCTCTTTTAGGGATATATTAAAAATATGTTGTAATGGAGTTAAAATGTATTGTTTTATTTTTTTTAGTGTGTAGCCTGCTAAACCATCAATTCCTGTAGAATTGGTTGATTTTAGACCGTCAATGTGTTTTTCAATTTCATTTGTTGTGATGGGTGAAAAATATTCTAAGGTGTTAATTGAATCGAAAGTTGATACTAAATCTACGGGCGTTGTATTATCAATTTTACTAGAAGATTCAAGGACTTGATCTACTACATTTGTGAAGAAGTTGTTAAAGTTTTCTGCAATTGCTGATTTGTCAGTTATAATATTGTTATTTATTTTAATCTCATTTACATCAGTTGATGCTATTTTTTTTTTGTTCGTTATTTCGTTAATAATATTCCACGTTTTCTTAGTATCATTTTTTGCTTTATCAATTTGTTCACAATAGTATTTTTTTTTACAACTTCTTATTAATCTATTTAGTAAATTTCTGTACAATAAATATTTAGTTTTTATAAACGACATTGTTTTTACATTATTTTTTTGACAGGCTCTTTGATAATTTAACATCTCTCTGTATAGTTTATCTCTTTGTTTAATGGAGACTATTAGTCCTACAGTGATCCAAGGCTTAATTTTTTTATATTTTCTCTTAGAGATAACAATTTTACGCGTACTTTTCGAAATATAATCTTGTAGAGTTTTATAAAACAATTCTAATGCTGAATGTGGGTTAGCTATTGAAAGTATATTGTCCCATTTTTCTGAATGAAGTAGATTGTTTAATGTGACGTAATTAATATCATTTTTTTCAACAGTATCAGAATATTCTTTTGAATTCGCGGTTAAAATGTTGTGTCCGTAAAATGTTGGGTAGTGGTCAGTAATGTTTGTTTTTAGTGTTGAAGATGTAGTTATAACGTGTTTGTGTGTTTTGACAAATATGTGATCTAGAGTCGTGGAATTATTTAGATTTTCTCTTGTTGGGGAATTTATGTATGACTGATATCCTGCACATGACAAGCAATCTAAGTATTGAAACGACGAATGTTATATTTTTAACGTTATCAAAATATTTTTACGATTGACTGAAAATTCTAGGATTCCCGTATAAATAAAAAGCAGATCCAACTTCCAAAATTAAATATCTTGGTACATTTAATTGAAAAATACATATTCGCGAACTTGTCAAAAGAATTAGGAAATGAATTTATATATTTATAAGACTTTGAAATATTCTTAGACCAGAAAACCTAAAAAAAAGTCTACTATGCAATTGTTCAATCTATATTACAATACGGCATTATAGGCTGGGGAGGAACTTATGATATTATTTTAAATCCTTTCAAAATAGTTCAAGGATTGATAATTAAGGTTAGCCTGAAAAATCCATCTACATTTTTTACTGAAAAAATGTTTTTAATTTTCAATGTACTTACAATAAACAAAGAATATAAAAAAATATTAAATATTACAAACTTTCAAAGAAATTCAGCTAAATAACTTACCTTTCAATATATCAGCAAGACATCGGAATAATATAAGTAACCCAAAATTTAATACCAAGCATATTCAAAACACTTCAACAACCTCCCATTGAATCTAAAAATTATCAAAAATAATAATGAATTCCAAATTAAATTGAAAAATTACCTGTAACTACTGTAAGAGTTCATATCAATTTGGGAGGCGGGAATGGATACCGCCGCCCCGGAAACCTTTATTGGATGACCAACACCTCTGCCATAGGTCACCCCAAGTGGTTCGCTACGTTTGGTGATTTAGCAGGGGTGCTCGGGTTCATGGGGTGAGGTTTGCTTAGGTCTTGAAGGTGGATGACCAGGACACACTGAACCTCAGATTCCTACCCACCCTTTATTCTCTTTTCCTTTCCAGAACTCTCCTCTTCTTCCTTTCCTTAAAAAAACCCTCCACACAGCATCCCCAAATGTGACATAGGCCCTGAGGTAAATTATATTCCTCAGGGCCTTCTGTGTGGAGCTCAAGTAAAAAAAAATATCTATTAATATTTTTTTTCTTCTAAATACAGAAATTATAGTTATGTATCGAGTTTTTCTTACTTATCTTCTTGTCATTATTTGAAATATTTTTCATTAAATTTATTAAATGATTATTAAAATTGAGCATGAAATTACACAAGAGCCTTTTCTCTTTATGGTGAGAAAAGGCTGTTATTACTATATACGTAAAATAAAAGTACTTGTAAAATAAATGTAAAAACATGAAAAATATTAAATTGAAAAAAAAATTTAAAAATACTTTACACAAAACAGGTTTCTGTTTGTGTTTATTATATAATTACAGTTGATCGTTTTCAATGCAATAAATTCTAACATTTCGAAAAGGGTCGTTAAATTCTGAGTATTTTAAAGGCTGTTATTTTTTTTAACCCCATTGCAAATTGCACGTGAAAACAAAGAAAAACCACCAAAAAATATATCCGATTTCAAATATTTGCCGATCACATTCGACGAGGGAAACGGATTTGGCGATAAGGGCCTATAAAACTTCTCGAAAAAAATTTCCACAAAGGTGCATAATAAATTTCAGACTCGGATATAAAAGTTCCGAATACAAAAGTGAAACATTAACTTTAGTGTTTTGCATTGTGAAGAACTTTTTACTCTTTGTGGGGTTGCTGCCTGGTGGGAGATATAATGATCAGGTATTTTTGGGTTTTCAGTTCAATCTTTTGTATACGCCGGGAATACATCGTTTTATTTTATGATTGATATCACTTCTTATGATGCATGGAAGGGTACAGCGTAGATTTGTCAAGTTTTGGAAAATCGTAAGAATTTTACTTTTGCGGAATAATTTAATCCAAATATTGATTATATACAATCTACAGTAGAGTTGCAATCCACACAGGCACGTATGCACTGCTTACTTTACCTTCCTCGCAAAAAAAAAAATATTTACTGCAGGAAAACAATCTATAATTTCAAAAAACTTTACTATTATCGATTAAAGATAGGAACTAAATTTGCAATCCACCACACGTCATAATCTTCATTCGACAAAAAATGTAAATAAACAAGTGAAGGATGCTTATTCAAGGGACGACTTGTTTGTGTTAGTGTCGAAAAAGGTCGTGTCTTTTGGTACAAATCACAAATATAGCAATAATGTTATAATACTGTTGGTACCTCTTTAATTTAGTTAATTTATTTATTAATTTTACTAACAAAAAACTATCATATTACGCTGATTTTATTTCACGCTATTGTACATTCGAAAAATCCTAGCAATTATATTTTACAATCAAGTAATTTCTTGTAAAATGCATAAATGAAGCGGTTTTTTGGGAAATTTGATAACGAACATCGGCTAAAGCCAGCAGTTTAGCCATTGTTAGCGTGAACTTATCGTGTCTATTTTAAGTTATTTTACACAGGAGGCCCTGACGAAAATAATTTCCCTCAGGACCTATTTCATCTTAGGGGATGCTGTGTGGGGATATTTGAAAGAAAAGGAGGGGAGGAAGATTTGGAAAGGAAGAATGTAAGAGGTGTGGGTAAAAATCTGGGGGTTAATGTGTCCTGGGAAGACAAACGAATGAGTCCATCTCCGCAATTGGGGTGAAAGAGGATGGGTTCAGAGAATCCATCTAGAGAGGTCAAAAGGTCTCCCTCAACCAAATACGAAGAAGATGAGCAGATGCATCCGCCGCCAAGATCTAAACAAATCTCACCCCATGAACCCGGGCACCCCTGTTAAGTCACCAAAAGTAGCGAACCACTTTGGGTGACCTATAGCAGAGGGGTTCGATATTCAATAAATGTTTCCCCGGGCGGCGGTACCTATATCTGCCTCCCAAATTGTAATTAATATCGAATAAATTGTTATTTTTTCTACTGCCTTCCATGCTTACCTGTTCACGCCACTATTCTACAGCACAACAAGTTGTACATTTAATGTTAGATGTAAAAAAATCTTAAGCTAGCTTTATTTTTTAAGGCTTCTTCTATATGATTTTACATTTTCCAAGGAGAGTTTGCTTGATGCGGTTAGTTTTAAGACTTCACAGAGCACTCTTCATTTCTTTTAGTCTCCAATGAAAGACTCTTTTGATCATAAAATCAAAAATCAGTGCCCGTCGTATTTACAGGAGCTCAAAATAGAATCGTTTAAGTCCAAATCGAGAAAATAATGTGTCGATCAAAAAAGTATAATATTCTCAAATAAAGGAAAATGTTAATTTATAAGTGCCCAATGCATAAATTTTTGTGTAAATCTATTAAGACCATTTTGATTAAGCAAACGCTTGTTGCTTAACCATGATATCCGCGCTTAAGCTAACATCCCTCGTGTGCCACTTTGATGGTAATAGAAGTAGCATTCAGAAGATATTAAGGTAACATACTTCAAGCCTGTACGTAGATGTCAGCCTTCCGAAAGTTTTGCCAAAATTATTTCATAAACCTACACGGGGGAAATATTGGGTACCTTCTTAAGGGTGTAGGTGTAGGGTAGCATATGCTACAGCGTCTTGGAAACTGCTTATAATGCTCGCTCTTACGTTTCGACCATATGCACAATGCTTGGCAACGAACGTATGCACACATACACATGCCTAGTCTAGACTTTGTTGATAGACGATATCTATATAATCAAAGGCATCAGTTGCTAAGATTATTATTATTTGGACAAACTAGAGTACGACTTTTAATATGATTAAGAAAGAAACAAATAGATTGTTTGAACACAGATGCAGAGATAAAAATACGCGAGTCTCAAAATGAACAAAGAAGAATTAGTTGAAGGTATTGAAAAAAATCATTGACGACTATACGTTTAGTAGTCTTGTAAGGTTAACTCTTTAAAGCCAGGTGGTAAAATCAAATCACAAACAGCGGCAATGGGTCTATATAGATCCAAATAAAAGATAAAACCGAATTCAAGTGGTTTTCATGAAATTTTCATCTATGTCTTTCAATTTAAATTATTACCTTTTGCAATAAATTCTTACCATTTCATGGAAAATAATTTCCCCCAGGGCATACACCATCTTTAGAGATTGTGCGTGGAGGGTCTTTTAAGGAAAGAAAAGAAAGGAAGTTCAGAGAAGGAAAAAGGTAAGAGGGGTGGGTAGGAATCTAGGAGTCAGTGTGTCCAGGAGTGACGGATATATGAATCCTACGATATGAATCCCTCTCGCTGCGGTGTAAGACGATGGGTCGAGAGAGACCTTCTGGAGAGGTCAAAGGGTCTCCCCAAACCGGTCTTTCCACCACCAAGATCTGGATACACGTCATCACCAAATATTGGGAACCATTTGGGATGACTTAAGGCTTAAGGGGTGTCGGTTATCTAATAAATGGTTCCCGGGGCGGCAGTACCCATAACCGCCTCCCAAATTGGGCATATTTCCTGTGAGTGATTGTTGATTTAAATAAGAAATATTCAGATTTCTTTACATCAATTAAGACACGGCATCGACGGCTTTCAACATTTAACTGACGATGCGAGATGGTGCGCTTGTAAGACACTTTTATTACACAATATTATACTTATAACTCATTTACAAATTGTGGGTAAACTTTCGGTAAAAGATTAGACTTAAGGAACAAACTGTGCGTAAATTGTGGGCATCATATCCCTAGTGAAAGGTAAACTCAACACAACAGGTATTAGGTATCATGTTATCATATGACGTGTGAAGGGGGTTACTTTGAGCCGGGTTTACATACAGTACAGCAATTATCTAATGGGCGTGATCCTCGAGGCAGGTAATTCCCCACTAGGCGGCAACTGAACATCAGACGTTGAAAGTAAAGCTCTCTAAGTAACCACTGATTGTTGTGATTATAATTAATCTGAATGAAATGAAGATCCTATATTTATACACACCGTTTTCTATCATTTTTTTTTTTTTTTTTTTAAAAAAGAAAGACAAACATTCCCGGGTTACGAATAACCTAACAATGTTTGAAAATCTCCTACTACCACCACAGAAAGCCGAAAATATTGCTTGTGTTGTGATGGAGGACTTAGCCGGTCGAGGAATCGAACACGGGACGCCCGGGTGGGACCCAAACGCGATGCCCACTCAACCACTGACTGGTCATTGAATCAACATTTCCCCATTTATTTCTAATTAAAAACTATGGTCTTAACCGAATTGAAGTGATTTTTACATCATTTTCAACATATTGCACAAAGCTATTCCTGCAAAGAGTACCTATAGTAACAAAAGTAAGCATTTATTTCACTTTTTAAAGTTTAAAATTGGCAGTCACAAAAAGAGATTTTATTTCTTACCCGGCTTATATTTTTAAGTAATATTTAATACGAACTAGCGAGTACGTAATGCTACTCAAAGAAATAAAGTGTTTGTGTTTTAATTCTGTTTATTGTATGGATATACAATAATTTTTGTTTTTCTGTTTGGCGCGTAAACAAATAAATCAGAAGGTTTTTCGACGCGTGAGCTGGTCATATACAGCTGACCGTGTGATTTTCCAAATTTACTCTTAAATTTTCTCCTTTGCAATCCCTCCATCTGCTCCTCCCTCGTCCTCCACCTTTTCGTCACCTATCCCATGCGTCTCCGTTCCCGTCCCAGCTCCCTTCTCGCGTCCCCTTCCTTTCCCCGTGTTTGCTTTCCACGCCCCACATTTCCCTTCCACCTTTCCCTCCTTTTCCCCTCCCTCCTCCCTCTTTCCACCTCCCTCCGATCCCTCTTCCTTCGTTCCTTACCCCGTTCCCGGATTCCCCTCCCCCACCCCTCCTTCCCTCCCTTTTAAACAACTCCCGCGCCACCTATTAAATTTTTTATACAAATTTCGTAACGCCAGAACTCACTATTATATATAGAAATGTTTGCGGGCCTAATCACCAAAGTTTCATCGTAATCTGGTAGCACACTGGTTAACGCAACTATTTTCAACTTTAACTTGTTATTTCGATCTCCATCTTGACCCTTCGAAGATTTCTCACGAAAATATAATAAAAATAAAGCAATATCAGAACACGTTTTGTTTTAGTAGATATCTAAGAAATTTAAAAAGAAAACATGTCACTTGAACAGACACAAAACAAAATTATTACCAACAACAAAAAATCCTATTTTTTTTCTTGAAAATTTTTTGAACTTTCATCGCTATTTTTGAACTAAATGATATTTGCGTTAATCTTTAACCAGAACTTCCGAAGCCGCAGAACCTTCCAAAAAGTATAAAATCGCTAGATTCGCTACTCTTCCAATCGCGAGCTTTTAGTTGAACAGACAAATACAAAGAGGAAGACAAACTTTGATATGTAAATCCATATCGGAAGTGGCGGAAGACGTCTATTGATCAACATTTCAAATTATATATAGGAGCACATCGTTCCACATAGTTTCATCAGCATTGTGAGCTTTGGCAGACGTGGCAAACACTAATTATCTTAATAGCACCCTTCTGTAGGCGGCAGACACGCCATTGAACTATGTAAACTATTAACAATTTCAGATTTGAGGCATTGGTGTAAAACACCCTAGGTTAGATCGCTTAGTTAATGCTAACAAGCATTTGAATAACATTAGTACCGGAGTTTTAACTTAGAATTCATCGTAGAAATCCATGTAACGTGCGAAAAAAATTAAAACAATTAATTCATTCCAGAGTTTACCGTAATAAATATGTTGTCAAAGTGAAGTGTCTGTTAATCTCAATGATTAAGACTACCCGAAACGTGTTGGTAAACTTCCAAATAAGATCAAGATTCGTCGGGATTATAAGTGGCTTTCTTTACGTTATCTTAAAGTTAATAATGATTATTTAATTAAACCAGACGTTCTTACTCTGGTAGGCTCCAAGTTATTCTGTCGGTGACCCATTTATTTATGTGACTTATTTTTTTTCATTAACCCCACACAGGCGGCCTTGAGGAAAATAATTTCTCTCAAGGCCTATCTCATCTTTGGAGATGCTACTGGACCTACTGCCATTTTTGGCGAAATATCGCAACCATATACTTGCAAAAATATGGTAAGCCTCCGAGCCGCAAATCCGATTGTGGCATACCTCTGCAGATACCTAATATGGCGTACCTATCTAAGTGTACCTATCTGGAGTGCCTATCTAAGTGAGGAGTGCAGGAAGTGCTTATGATCACTCGCAAATCGACTGCTCTCAACAAAGATGTGGATATTGTCACCAACGCACCAGAAAAATGTGTGCCAAGTGCAATATCGGTTTGCATCTCAAGTGTTGGTTCAGCTTTCACAATAAATAAGTGCTCTTTTTTTAATATACCTAAATATTATTATAAAACTTTAAACAAATAAATATTATTATAAAACTCATTATCATTCATTGATATTTTATTCCTACCATCAGAATAAGAAACATGCTGTATCCTCTTCAGAACCTTAACTGCACATTGCTCAGTGTCACCTGTAGGTGACACACCCATATAAAGATGTAGGGGTAATTAATTAAATTATTAAATATTTTTTCGTCTTAACTGTATAAATATAAACTATTTTATTTAGAGAAAAGAAAAATCTTTATTAACTTTGACTTGGGAATTGAAGAGTTATTGTGCTGGATACGCTTGAGACAAAATAGCGCACAGGTGCCCGAGGGATCAAATAAAGAAGCTCCTGCCGAAACGACCTGTCATTGAAATACTGTTAAAAGAATCATCAAATTTTCACTTCCGATTACGTGATTACATTCCATTTGATACGTTAGGAGAACTTCTCAGAAGATTAGCCCATTTTCTTACAGGTAGGAATTTTTTGAATTTCTCAATTTCTTGTATCTATATAGGGCTTTTGGGGTAAAGTTACAGAATATGCTTTATTATGCCAGTGAACCCTATACACTTATCTACAGGCCACAGCTTCTTCCATGAACTCCACATTCACGTCTTTCATCTAGGCAAGGAAACACGTGGAAACTAATTAAAAAGTTTTTCTTCAAACTTTGCAAATAAACTTTGTGGCGTCATTTTCCATTAAAATAAAACAAATAGCTTTGTTAAATCACCACTATATAATCAATATTATGAAGATGTTTCGAAAACTACCGTTTCTTTGTCAAGATAAGATGAATATTAAAAACAACAAAAGACAAACAAGTGTAGACAAATAAGAACTACAGACCAAATATTAAAGGAAGAGGTGATTAGTTACTTAAATATTTCATAAAAAAACAATTATATAAAGTGAAATATAAACATATTTTAGAATGTTTAAAAATTGCATTTATGTAATAAAAACTTTTAAAACAAACAAAATAATCGAAAGTCTAAATAACAAAAATTATTATAAACGTTAGTATTAATATGAAAATAAATTTAAGAGATGGCTATTTTAAAAAAATATTTGTTTATTTGTAAATCTTTTGAACTTTGGGGTTAATATATTAAGTTGTAACGATTGTAACTTTTTTGAACAGGAAAGACTTCCAGAAATTTTAAAACTGGAGTTTAAGAACATATAAGGTGTTTAAATAATAATAATTATTCTGAATTTGCCAATCACATTTCAGAAACAAATCACTCATTTGATAAAGGGTTAAAAATTTTACACAAAAACACAACGAGTTTACAATTAGATAATTTAGAAATTTTAGAATTTAGTAAAAGTGTAAATAATAGTCAATTAATTATCAAAATATTTTTTAAAATGGCCGTCTCTTAAATTTATTTTCACATTAATAATTACGTTTAAAATAATTTATTTTGTAATTTAGACTTCTTATTATTTTGTTTGTTTTAAAAGTTTTTTATTATAAAAATGCAATTCTTACACATTCTAAAATAATTTTAAAATTTTATTTTAAATAATTGTTTTTTTTTAATGATATATTTAAGTAATTAAACACTACCTTTAATATTTTGTGTATATTTCTTATTTGTCTGAACTTGTTTGTTTTTTTTTAATATTAATCTTATCCTGACGAAGAAAACGTAGTTTTCGAAAACAGTTTATGTAGTGGTGATTTTACAAAGTTATTTGTTATCATTTAATTAAAAAAGGTTTTGTTTAAAAATTCATACAAGGCAAGAAAAACGATGTCATACAAGGCAAACGGCACACCTGCCGTAGTTTAGTTTTTCTGAAACTAGACCGATACCTTAAGAGTTACTTTTTATTACACGACCAATCTGGCGTGTTATATTTCAGATAACATATATTTTGCCTACCGTAACGGAAGTTAGTTAAGCTCGAATGATTTAACGACGAGATAAATTTTGCTTAACAAGCATTCAAAAACATGCTAACAAAATAAAGAAAAAAAATACAACAGTTTTACAGCGTGTTAACCATGAGTGAAAACTTAATGAAGATAAAATCGTAAATTTAAATCAATTCCAGTAATCGTTTCAGAATAAATTTGTTTTTCACAAAAAAGTTAACTTTCGGTGTAAGTCCTTAAGTAGTTGATTTATCATTATAATTTTCCAGTAAGCTTTGTTTACGGCCTTTAAACGAACACGAAAAAAGGGTAAATTGTGTACGCGTTTGGGATGATCCTCGAATTTGAGTTACAAATCGCAAACATAAACTTATTAACGAGAAAACATTTTACTTGTCGTTAAAATTATCAAGCTAAGGAAATTTCGTGGAAATAGATTTTTATGTTTATTATTTATGAAACGTGTTGGATTTGTTTCTGAAAGACTGGAAGACCTGAAACGCACCGAGCACTCCTAATTACGAAGGCAATAGAAATCCCAATATCAAAATAAAGCACTCTTTTTAGCAAAAAAAAATGACGACGGGGCTAAGCTTACAAGTTCGTGGTAACGGGACGGTTACAGCAAAACTAAACGCCAAAAGCCCTATTTATTTATTTTAATCAATTTTTTTTATAATGATTTTAAATAATAATAAATTAATTTTTTTTACTGGCCCTAATAGGATTAATGCTTGCAGCACGGAATCACTTCTACATACATAAACACACTTCTCCATGCATAGACACAACTACACGTCTGTCCTGACGTTGAACACTGCAACGCTGTCCAAAACGTTGGCTAAAAAAGGAGGAAGAGCAACACGGTATAATAACCCAAAAATTAATCACTGTTACACTTTCTCAAGGCTAACGTTTTTGTTGGTATAAAAGAATACCCTTAACTAATCTAAATCTCTAAAGTATGATAAAAAAGTAAACAACAAAAAATAATATACATTCAGAATTTTTACCCTTTGCCGATTTAACCCTTATCAATGGTGAAAACACACAAGTAGCGAAATTGAAAAAAAAGAAAAAAACTCGTCATACGTTATCAACAAAAAACACGTGTCACCGCATAATTTACAATTACCGATAAGCTGACAGGTCTCCATACAAAAACAGGGTTTTTGCTGCCTGACGTGATGTACTTTGTGTTAGAGATTAAGCTTATAAAAGTATATTAATTCTTATATGGCTCGTAAATAGATAAAAACATGGTTTAACAAACACCATTAAAATCTAACCCTTTTTTTATCTGAGAAAAACTGAGTTTCAATTCGAAATGTGAGCAAAGAAATTATGAATATGTAGAAAACACTTATTCAGTGCCAGAAAAATATTCAGGTCGATTAAAAAAAATTACGAGGTAATTTTTAAACAACAGGTGTCTAGTCTCATTGTACATACATTTCTTTATCTTTTTGTTCAAGCAGGTTGATTCTTTTGAATATCGTTTGGTTCCTGCTTGATTATTCAACGTTATATTTATTTTACATAAAACGAAGTGGACGTTCGATAGCTGAGATATTGAAGTACTGACTGAGGATCATTGAAGTTGTCAGATATCAACACAACGCCATCGTAAAAGTGACTATTGAAGTCATTCACCATTGATTTTAAGACATTTTATTTACACAGTGAAAACTTAAGATTCTCAAAAATTAAGAATTAAGCTCTTTTTATCATATGACTGAATCGTTAGATATAAGAAAAAAAATATCATGCAAGAACTTCGATCATTGACAAGAAGTGTTTTAACGTGCTCAACCTTTTAGACCTGAATTAGAACGGGCGGTGATACAATATATTTGATGCCTGTTTTAATTGAATTTTTTATTTTATTTTTTGAATATTTTAGAAGTTTTCGTCATTCTCATTTGAACGAACAATTATAAGGTCTTTAAGGTCGTGTTTCACTTAAAATGACAAATACTGTACTCAGCTCTTCGGATTGTGTAGGTCGAGACGCGTAATTTGATATCCATCTCGGGTACTGTAAGGTTCCATGAATTAAATATTTATATTAAAATAGTTCCTACTTTCAG
Organism: Glyphotaelius pellucidus; assembly: GCA_936435175.1. Lineage (NCBI taxonomy): Eukaryota > Metazoa > Arthropoda > Insecta > Trichoptera > Limnephilidae > Glyphotaelius > Glyphotaelius pellucidus. The sequence continues at coordinate 49,656,694 of OW386537.1, read as the reverse complement.
TACCTAAACACTGAGTACATCAATCTATTTTATAATAAAAAAAATATGTCAAAACTAAACAAATAAAAATTAAACAATTAGTTATGGAGACAGTTGGAAAACTATTCCAAATTCATACAAATTCAAAAAACGTCTCCCAACTAAAATTATCTCGTGTACGCACCTCTACATGCCGTTATGGATTTTTTTGCCTAATGTTTACTTAAAATTACACTACACAATAATTGTACTATTATAAAAATTTGATGAAAAGTATAAATAAAATGAATTTACCCTTTCTTAATATCCACGTAAAAATACGGTGCATTGGGCGCTTTTATTATTACCGTGACGATCCACGATTACGGTACCGTGACGGCAAAAAGCAATAAACATACGTTCCTTATCGCTATAATGCTGCAGCTCTTTCTTACATATTAAATAATTGTGAGACAAAAGTTACTCACGAAATACGTGTGACTGTTTCCTCTAAAGTACTATTTTTTTCCTTTGGAGGAAAGAGATATTTCTTATTTAAGAGAATTGCAATGTGAGGGAGATGAATGACAAGGATTGTATGTTTCCTTCGGGAGATGCACACACACGTTCACCTTTTGTATCAATTTTGACAGTTGTTATTTTGTATGTACGAAAGAGCTGCAGTATTATATGTTTAAGAACAAAAGCAAAAATATTAGCGCATTGACATTTGAAGTTTTTGAATTTTTGGAATCCACTCACACTTCAATATTATCCAAGTAACCGTATTTTATACTAACAAAATTATCTTCACGGCTAATAGTATTTGTAGGGTCTACAGAGAGGCCACGGTGCAATGTGTGAGAGAGATACAATTCCTTTTTTCTTTTGGAGGAAACAAACTTACGTTGTGTATCTCATATTTTGAAAGAACTGCAGCATTATTGTGATAAGGATCGTACGTTTATTGCTTTTTTATACCGCCACGGTACCGTAATCGTGGACCATCATAGTAATAATAAAAGCACTCATTCCAACTCTCCACCAATAGAGTGAAGAATAAATAAACTGCGGAATTACCGGAATAAACTGAAATAATATTATCCATCCGCAGAGAAAGGAAAACAAGCTTTGCCATATAAAATCTTCTCGCCAACCGTAAAACGTATAACGTGGGCTTAAACTGATTTAACGGAAGCTTTGTTCCTTTATGTAGTAGACTCACTATCTTTTTTAACTCTAAAGAACTGGATATTGTCTTTATTAATGTGACACTAACATAACCATATGAATATTAGTAGACCTGCCCTAAGTGATAAACGCGTATTTATAGCCTCGCGCGAATCTAGAAAATGTGACATCATCATTCTTGTGCGAACTAGCATCGAGCTCTCATCGGTACATTTTACGGAATAACACCTCAAAAATGGTGGCTTGTGCTACAAAACGTGTAAAAATAGAAGTGAAAAAGAGAATACACCCAATTGTCGTATTACATTTCACAGCTAAGCAATATTTTACTTTATTTTAAGCTTATTGAGATCATAAATTATTATCAGTTTTAGTAACATATGTAGGCGTTTCTCAAGTGTGCTCGTCACTGTTTACTGGGGTAAGTAAATTATGAAACATTTGTAAAAGTGTCTTAACTAAATACGCAACAAAATATTCAACTCTGAAAACAGGCGAACTTTACTTTGCCGTATTTGTACTTTGCAAATGTGTTGATAACATTTGGCGATATTTCATAACGTTTTTAGGCAGTTTTCTTGGTTTTCAAAACAAAACTGCGCTGACCTGAATTTGCCTTCACATTTGAATACATCTTTAAATAGTTGACTAGACACTAGACTGTTTTAACGGTGACGAAATCTTTCATTTTAGAGATTATTATTGTTAAACAATACGTGTCGAAAATTGTTTGTCGAAAATTTATCGAGATCGTAAACAATCGTCGGTAAACATACTTTGAATTTAGGCCACGATCGCATTGTTATAATGCAAATCGTTATTTAAAGAGAGAGACTTGGCGTTAAATTGTGGGAAATCATTTTTCCGCACGCAACAGTTGATGTGAAACGTCTGTTATCCAATATTTCGAAACTTACGAAATTTAAACGATAATAATATTATATCTCTGCCCGGAGCCAGCTGGTTTGGGAGAAATTTAGAAAAGGAATAGGATAGGATAAACTTGGGAGGCTAGTACGGGTACCGCCGCCCGGGAACCATTTATTGGATACCCAACATGGGTGTTGGGATCATCAAAAAGATGACATAGGGCCTAAAGATTTTTTTTCCTAGGCCTTTTTCAGGGCCTACTGTACGGAGCAGCGTAAAAAGGATGTTTATTGCGGTACCGAAGAGAGATCGTACGTACGTCGTCATCCCTTCTCATACGTCTTCTGTGAAAATGAAAGAGATAGAAGATACTAGAATGATATCGTAATGTACAACCTTTTACAGAGACTACCACAGTCTCTGGTTTCCTTTAAAAAACGAATAATAAATAAAGATTTCCACGGAGGGGAGCACTCAAATAAGTCTTTAAATCAACAAATTTTGGTTTTCATATATACATTTTATTATTAAATCTTTGAATTTGGTTTTTTGTTTTTTATTGGCTATTGATGACCTGAGTTTCAATACTTTATTAGTAATTTGTAATTCACGGGTTCAAATCCCGTAAGTAAATTTTTGTTTGTTTTATTCGTGTTATTTCACAATTTATTTATTAAAAATAATATAACATATACTTCACACCTTTAAGAATCGGAACGTTCCTTGAAACGGCCTTAGCCGTGTTCGGTGACCAGATCCGAATAGTCAGATACTTCCCGCCTTACTCTTTCCCATTTTCTTCTTATCCCACTGTCTTCAGCCGCACAACATTCTCCTTTTGGGGATGTCATAGTCTCACTGACTCCAGAAGGTTGGGAGTTGATACGCACATAAAAAAAGCACTTACAGCCCCTTTCATCAATCAGAACTGAATGATTGAATCGTTTGTTCGATCAGTGCCAATAGATAAATTTACAAAATTATAAACTAGAAAGATTTTTCCTTGTAACGGCTTCTCAGTCAAAAAATGAAAAATATACCTACATACTATTTTATAATACTCTCCATTAATGTGTTCTTGAGATGTTTGGTTCCCTGTAATGGCGCAAGCGTATAAAGTTACCATTCTATTTTGTACCATACATTCACAATACAGCACATAACAGACCCGCTCTTAGGACCTAATTCATCCCTGGATAGCAGTCGTTAGGTACTGGAACCGACGTAAGACGAACCCACATTTAGTACAAGATTAATGTGAACTGGGATTCCGTTCTAGAAATCACATAATCTAAAACACATATGACCAATTAATCCAAAGAAAATCATCAAAACATTGTTAAGTGTTTATAAAATCAATGTACGCGATATAAATGTACACAAATGCAGCAAAAAACTCTACAAGACAGAACGTGGGATGCATTCTGTTAGAAACTTTCTTTAGGAAGGGAAGATAGGATGGTAAAAAACTCACAGTAGTTGTAGCTGGGTGGGTTGATATGCACATACGAAATTCACATAAAAATGTTCCAAACTGTACAGTTATTTGAAGTCTTTGCACACACATGTAAATACAATGTTTCCAAAGGTTATCTTTGCACTTTGAAAATATGAACTTCATAACACACTGCGGATTGTTCGAAGGTTTAAACTGCGAAGAAAGTAGTTTGCTTAAAATTAAAAGATAAACGTACATATGCAGAAAAAAAAACTTAATTTGAAGTAAGGCCTTCTATGCCTTTTATTATCCTTTTAATTTTGGCTTTAAATTACGTAACCGCCTAGAATTGAAGTTGTAGAAACCATTAAGCTCAGGTGCTTTGGATTTCACTATAAAGGGAACTACATAACTACCATCACCGTGTTGATGATGTTTACGTTTGAAGATTTCTTCACATTTGACGCCGTCAGGTTGTATCAATTCTGTAGTTGGTGTTTCTTTAGAAGTCCAAAATCTTTTTATAAGCTGATCAAGTGAAACATGATAAGATGTTGAAGTAGTAATTTAATTCGGAATATTTCCTATTAGTACCAAACCAAATATTGTTGACAATCCAGATATATTGCTGTTATTTCCAAAAGAAGTCCGCCCACCGTCAAGAATTGAAGGGAAGAGATTAGCTCCGAGCAGGAAATCTATTTTTGAAGGAGTATCGAAGGTGTCGTCCGCTAATTCTCTTCTAGAAACGTTCATAGAAGGCAAGTCTAACTTGATCCTTGATGGTGGCATCTCACTTGTAAAATTAGAAATAACAACAGCGCTTGTTTTGAATTTTGGACCGTTCTGGCTTTTAGGTTTGATTGTACAATGCACTTCACCAATTATATGTACTGAGTATTGAGCGATTCCCTTGAGTTTCCCTTTGTAAGGCATGATTTTTAGTTCTAAATGTTTTGCGCATGATGCACTCATGATAGATACCTGGGAACCGCTGTCTAATAGCATTCGAATTGTATTGTAAGATCCGGTAGCTGTTTCACACTCTGCCAAAGCTGTGCCTAAAAGAGCTACGTTACAGTGTGATGACGATGACGAAAATAATACTTCACTTGATTTGGACTTCACTAAAGGCTTATCATTTTTATGAAGTAAAGAATGATGACGCCTTTTACATTTTATGCATGTAAATTTAGAAAGACAATTTTTTATCTTGTGCGCCTTTAAGCAATTAAAACAAAGTTTTAATGTCTTGATGATTTCATATCGGTTTTCTATTGAAGTATTTAAGAACTGCGGGCAATGCATTATATTATGTTCATCACTTTGACAGAGTTTGCATAACTTTATTGAAACGAAATTATTCTTTGTAACAGTAAGTACACGTTTAACATTTGAATTTGAACTCTTGTTAGAAGTGGTAGACGGAAAAGAAGAAGTAGACATATGTAACACTCGTTGATGATTGTGAAGAAATTCTAAAACTTTTCCTGAAGTAGGTATTTCATCTTTTTTTAATTGTAGTTCAAATTGTCGCTTTGTATTAAAATCCAAGTTTCTAATGATGATATGAGCAATAAACATTTCAAAGATTTCCGTCTTATCGTAAGTCTGTAGTGCACAAAGATTATCTTGAAACTTCGCAATATAATTAGACAACCCTTCTGCAGATTCTGTAGTCATTGGTTTTACATTTAGAAGTTGTTCTGAATAATGGTTAAATAAAATTCTCGAGTTTTGGTAGTGTTGCCTTAATGTATCCCAAACAATTACATAATTTTCATCGATTATCGGAAAACCCTTTATCATACTTAATGCCGAACCACTTAAACACGACATGAGATAGTGATGTTTCTCAATGTTCGTATAGTCCTCTTTATCGTGGACCAGACTTGTATATAAAGCGTAGAACTCAGCCCATTCTTCGATTTTACCACTGAATTTTGGCAAACTTATTGCGGGAGGCCTGACACACGAAGAACGAATTTCTTGTTTAAGTACCTTCTGAGTAGATTCGACTATATTCATGCTACTTTCTGTTGCCTTGATTGAATAATATAATTCTTCGAAATAAGAATCAGAAATTTCTACGTCGTCATGGATGTTATCATCTTCCAATTCTAAAAGTAATTCCTGGATATCCGCTTGTAAACGCTGAAAGTTGTCGTAATATTCACTTAACCTTTCCAGCCTAGCCCTAAACAATGGAATATTAACTTCATTATCAAGTTGTGAAATTAATTTCGACGTAACAGTCAAATTTGAAATTATTCTACTACGTTTTCTTTTTAGTGTAGTAATTTTTTTAATTATGGTATCCATGATGATTTGAAATAACTCTACAGGCGTAGAAAATAACGAAATATATTTATATACGTAATAAAGTACCAATTAAGTTGGAAGGCTCTTTGTAAACAAAACTATTATTGAGTGCAGTACGAACTGTAAACAGTAATATACGCATGCGTTGGAGAAGGAAGACTATATTTTAAAATATTTCAACGCAAGGTATGAACAAACACATGTAAAGGAACCAGACAGCTGTATATTATGAAGTACCGCCTTGATATTGTATTTGAAATGCTCACTACTCTGAACTCTAGGTAACTGAAATGCAACAACACGATTAATGTGTAACTTATATTAAATTTTGTACTTTGTAATATGTAGGTATGTAATTCTAGAAGCATATCACGAAATTAATGTTTTTACGCATCCTGATTTCAAGCAAACTATTTTCTCTTTTAAATGGTTCATTATATCCGGCTCGAAATGATCAAAAAATGGAGTATGTTAGAAACTTTCTTTAGGAAGGGAAGATAGGATGGTAAAAAACTCACAGTAGTTGTAGCTGGGTGGGTTGATAAGCACATACGAAATAAAATACTTTAAATTTGGGAGGCGAAAATAGGTACCACTGCCCCGGAAACATTTATTAGATAACCAACAAGGTAGGTCACCCCAAGTGGTTCTTACGTTTGGTGACTTTACAGGGGTACCCGGGTTCGGCAGGCGAGATTTGTCAAGGTCTGGGTGGCGAAGGCGTTTACCTACTACGTTGCAGGACGGATCGGGAGAGACTGGTAGAGGAAGACCTAACCTAGACCTCTCCAGCTGGGCTCTCTCGAACCATCGCCCTGCACCGAAGAGGAAGGAATGGGTTCATATGTTTGTCACTCCTGGACACTCCGACCCCCAGATTCCTACGCATCCCTCATACCTTTTTCTTTCTCAGAACTCCCTTTCCCTAAAAAAAGCCTCCTCATAGCATCTCCAGAGATGACATACGCCCCGAGGGAAATTGTTTTCCTTAGAGTTTCCTATGTGGAGCAATGCAAAAAATAAAGTCTATTAGTCATAAGTCGGAAGACTGTTGTTCCTATGCATACTTTCCTTTATATTATGGAACTCAATAACTTTTTTTTTCCACACGTGTTGTCAAAAATGTTTGTAAACTTATTTTAGACATGAGTACCTACCTTTCGTCTCGTTTTTATTATATAATGTTGTCTGCTTAATCTATTGTGCAAAATTTAGACTGTCACACAATATACTTCAATTAATCATTCTCGCGAGTTTATCCTAAAAACAGTTTTCCAGTATGACAACCTCCGACATCACAAAATATGTTAAAATTGTTTATTTTCTGGCGCCTCGTTCAAATCCATTAGCAAAAATGTTATAAGTTTATACAAGAATATAATACAAAGTTCTTATCAGTGTTTTCTGATTTTTTAAAGCGTTCTTCAAAAAAAATTTACAAAGGCACCTTTTTCTATATAAATTAGAATCATTACATTACTACAGGTTTGATAGTGACAACCTACAGGTCAGTTATGAGGAAGCCTCAAGCCAAAATTGCATGTATAAGAAGAACATGCAGAGATATGTAATTACGAATGATGGAGAGAGCAAGCAAATATTTAAAACGATAAAATTGAAGCGAAAATTGTGAAAATGTTTAATAAAACAGAGCTAAAATAGAGCTTAAAATAGAGCTAAAATCTCTTGGAGAACATCTAAAATAGCATTTATAGAAACACTGTTAATTTTTTATACATGTAACTTCTAAAATAAGTGAAATGAGCGTGTTTTTATAAATTTTCGGAGCAAACTTTGCGATTTTTTTCTGTTGAGGGAATTTTACATAATTTGCGTTTCGGCGTGGAGAGCGTCTAGATATTATTTAAAAAAAAAAAACAAAATAAGCTTTTTTAAGAGCTTAAAAACTTCAAATGTTTGAGAGATTTGTAAGAAATCGGGATTCGGCGGCTTAAAGCGTGCCTTATATTGCCATAAAAATAGGAAATATGCAAAAAATTGCTTGGCAAACAAAGTCTGGAGATCACGATTGCAAGTGCAAACGTTGTTTTTATTTATTTTGTGAATAATTTTGTGGCAGCCCAGCAATGCGCAATAACTAACGAATATTCTAGAAGCTAGGAGAGTATCAAATTACGCTGATAACACTTCCACACGCGCAGCGATAAGTGCTGACAATAGAATGTTTACAAGAACAGTCTCGAAGATTCTCCATCGTGGGAAGCACTTATATAATCAGTGCATCAGCCACCTACCAGTCAGTTCTGTACTCACCGCGATACAAATCGCAGGCCCTACAATGGCCTAGTCAGTCGTCGTTTAATCATCATGTAACAGTTATACATTCAAGTGCCGAGTGCATCTCGCTTCCAGAAGATACGGTCATTCTCCACTACCCATGGTGTCGAGCAACATGCTGGCGTTCGCGAAGACTCATCGACTTCACCGCCATAGCATCTTACTGACCTTCAGCAGCAACATCACCTCCATGCACCAACAACACTTCATCATGGCACTTCTGTCTACATCTCTGTTACCTCTTTATTAACCTTCGCTACGTAGCCAAATAAACGATTCGACTCACTACATCGACTGACTGCCTTTTCATTTATCTCCCGTCTCTGCCGAACCGGAGTCCGCTCCCTCAATTTTATAAGAAAAAAAAGTTAATCAATGTATATTAATCAATATTTTCAAAAGTTGTTTCTTTTACGCGTTCATACATTCCTAATTAAAAAATTAATTTTACTCAATGGAAAAAATAGGAAAAGTTTCAGTTAATCCAAAGCATATTTTTGTGTATTTATAACGTAAACCGATTCGCAGTAAAGATTAGTCTACAATAGTGATTTAGCATTATATTTATTCTCTGATAAAGAGGATGAAGTAATTTCAGAGTTCTAAATCAAGTGCAAAGGTATGTGGAGTACTTTACACATGATATACTCGTATTAGTTAATTGCAGTCAATTATTACATATTATTAACTAACTACTGTTTGATATAAAAATTAACTGCAGTCAATTATTACATATTAATTAACAAACTATTATGTTTAATTAAATGAAGACATAATGAGCGAAACTCAATCGAAAATCTGGAAACAGAAAAATCAGAAAAATATATTTACACCTCTGGGACTCGAACCCAGGACCTCCCTACTTTCCGGGTGGGTGCTCTTATCCACTGAGCTAAGGTGTCGATATCCAATTCGGTCACCTTTAACTGTACCATACTTCGACTAAGAACCACCCATATTATCTTCATTTTTCTTAACGCATGTTTTTATTGGCTGCCATCTTTATGTAAGATAATATGGGTGGTTCTAAGTCGAACTATGGTACAGTTAAAGGTGACCAAATTGGATATCGACACCTTAGCTCAGTGGATAAGAGCACCCACTCGGAAAGTAGGGAGGTCCTGGGTTCGAGTCCCAGAGGTGTAAATATCTTTTTCTGATTTTTCTGTTTCCAGATTTTTGATTGAGTTTCGCTCATAATGTCTTCATTTAATTAAATATTACATTTTGAGGTTTCACTCACAAAAATTTAAAATAAAAAATAATAATAAACTATTATGTGATATATAAATTAACTGCGGTCAATTATTAACGTGTTTGCCATTTATTATTTTTACGTTTCTTCTGTAAAAGGGACGTCATTTACATAATTCGAAACCTTTCATATAACGTTATTATAAACATCGTTGTAGAGGATTTTCTCTAAACAGAAAAGATTTCACGGAACATTATTGCACGCGGATCTAGATTAAGCAACGAATACTGATAAAATATTCTCAGAAAACGCAAATGGAAGAAATGTTAATAATTCTATTAAGCTGTTTTCGCGTGCCCTGGGGGAAATATATTCCCGACATTCATAACTCGGAGCTGAAGATCTGGGAGCGGATGTGTCACGTATGTTATGTGTTCCATTGAAAGGATTTGTCTTCCAAAACGTAAAATCGAATTTCACCGAACCTCAAAGTAAATGTAGATATTATACGCACTGGGTTTATATATACATTCTTATGGTATTTATAAATTAATAAAAACCCATTCATTGGTTGTAGACCACTTTTATTTTAATACACTCTACCGGTTTCGGAAGCGCCCTTCCTTCGTGAGGAGAATGTTGTAACTAATCTACGACTTAGAATATTGTCAGATATACAAATTTTAAGCGTGTGAGTGGGAGTAAGCAAGGAGGCAGGGGTAATTGCGGAATTTCCGGGAAAAGCGGTTTACTGGAAAAATATTTAAAATGGGACAAGAAGATGGATTAATTTGATTATTCAAAATACTAGAATTATTATTAAGGGATTTCCTAATTTCAAGTGCTTCTAAATTATCCAATTTTTTGCTTTAATTGTTACGTTAAGAATTTTAATCCATGTATCCACATTAAAAGTGTGATTCGTGGAGATTAGATGATTTTCAAACTCTGAAAAATTATTATTATTTAAGCATCTTAAATGTTCTGTGATTCTAATGTTTATATTTCTAATTGTCTTACCTATGTAGAAGGATGGACAATCATTGCAACATACTATCTTTAGTGTTTTTTTTATTTTATTTTATTTTATTTTTATTTTTTAATTTTTTTTTTAAATGTAAATTACAGCGAGCCACAAAGTTAATGCTTTTTACAAATGTGTATTTATAAATATTTTATGAAATAAATAAACTTAGTAATAATATACGTGGCAGATTATAAAAATATGAGTGAATTTCCCATGAGATACCGGATAAAACTTGGTTTCAGTGAAAAATATTGTGAACAGATATTAGCATCGATCGGATAGCGATAAGCGGAAAAGCTGTGTCTACTATATGGGTATCTTAATAAAAGTTGGTCCCAGGGATTAACATCCGTTTGAGCAGCAACTATTCGATTCTATGACATAATATCATTTTTAAAACTTTGATTCAGGAAAGACCAGCCACCTTTGTGCTAGATCATCTAAGATAGATCTCTAAGTCTACGTTCACTCCTTTTTCCCCGTCAAGGTTTCATACACAGCATCCCCAGAGATAACATTCCGACATGGAAGTAATAAATAAAAATAGTAACTTATTCATCATTCCATCTGGCAGCTATATAGTTTTTCTCCAAATATAAAATTCTGTTATATTCACGTCAGGGAATAAAAACCTACCTATTTAAATAAGAACACGACTTTCATAGTGATTTCCCTGTAGATATCACATAAAAAATATGCGCTTGCGCTCTTGTAACAGAGGATACAAGAGAGAACAAGAATGGAATTTTCAGTTTAATGTAGAAACATAAAGTTTTACCCATCACATCAAATGTTATTTAAAAATAAGATCAAGATTATTTTGTAGATTACAAGATTATGCTGTCAAGATTTTTTTAGTTGGTATTATAAACAAATCAAATGGTATAGATATAATGAACAGTACTTAGGATTTAAGTAAGCACCCAACATTACTGTTCATTTTGCAAAGAGTTTAGTGCTGGATGGAAGAAGCAGTCAATGATGTCGCGGAAAAAAAAGATCAAATACAATTAAGCGTTAAGTCAGGGTATTGCAAGAGTCGGTAAAAAAGAAGTTTATGTTCGAGAAGACTAGCAAATGTGAATGAAGTAAAAAGAATGTGTGAAACGAAGATATGTCATTAAAAAGTATTAGAGTTACAAATGCCACGGTAGTTTACAAATAAAAGAAGCTAAAATAAAAGACGAAAATTTTTTCTTACAAATATATGTGGATAGTTAGCCACTGGCGATTAGATTTTGTTGTTAATGAAGAATTTTTCAAAACCAAAGAGCGGAATTACAATTTACATTTCCAATTGAAGATAAGATTAATTAATTTAATAAAAAGAAGGAATAAACATAATGAACCGTAATTTATAAACAATTTTACAAAATAAGGGTAGTTGGTCTTAGATTATTCCCTTTGCATATTTTTAACGTGTTCCCTTTTTAAAGTGTAATTAACAAAAAGAAAATGTAAGTAAAAAATATAAGTGTGGTTGGTCTTGAGAGGTAGATTTATTAGTAGAAAAACGGTTTGTTCAGAGGAGTATTCTTTAGAAATCTGTACCATAATTCTATAAACACATTAAAAACGTTTGCAGTAAATTTCAGGGTCATTTGTTTTCAAAATATATCGTCTCTCGTGTCACTTTTTTGGTTAAAATAGCTAGATTGTGTTAACTTTATTACGCAAGAACCTGTTTATTTTTATAATTTGTTCGCGGTTTTTAACGACACGTAATTCCTTCAAGTTTTTACCGTGTTACTGAAAAATAATAAAGATTTTTCCTCTAGAGTCAAAAACTTCCGATGAAACCTTTTTCATTAATAATAAATATCATTTCTGATGTGATGTACGTTACATTTTATATAAAAAATACATTTTTCTAACATTTTTCAATACACACGTTTAACTCTAGATAAGCATTAAAAACATATATCGATACAAAAGAGATTTCTTTTTGTACCCCATAACATTTCATTAGTGTTTAATATTGATGAACACCTATTACTATGGGTGTATAGGCTATAGGAACATGCCGGCAATCCTGGTAGTACCTTTATTTTCAGCAAGGTGGATTTTTATTTGAGTATTTAGAAGCTTTATAGTGTTATTAATGTTATACTGAAGATTGCTTCTGATGGACTTTTCAATTAAAATTGCTTTAAAGCTGTCGCAAGTAACACAAAATATTTAAGTAAATAATTAATTATGCAAAAATTTATGAACATCCAAAAATAAATTGAATTTTACCAAACACAAAGAATTGATTCGGGTTTCGGATAGTTTAAAACTCTCTCCCTAAAGCATACCTTCGTCCTACATAGTTGAAGAGATTTTAACCATATTCCCGGCGCTAATATGAACGTCACTTCACCGTGTGACAAAGAATGCCGGTGGCCGTACAGTACACCCCTTCATGCTCTATCTTTACACAGGAATCCTCGCTACCCTTAAAAGCTTCGAGCCCAGCACGAACGGGGAGCACCTACTTGCCTACCACTGCGTACGCCGACACTTGTGTACTTAACATGTGCTTATCTTTTTACTTATTTCCTCCCCCGACAAAGGAAAATTCATTTATTCAGATTATGGGAGCGGAGAGTTAGCAGTGCGAGAGATGATAGATCCGTTGCTTAATTTTTCTTCGATCGGTTTAAGTATTTGATGAGGCCGTTTAAAATGGTGACCCTACGGCTGGTTCCTTGACAGTTGCCCCCCAAAATTATGATTATTATAAAATTATTGTTTTGTAAATTTTACTAATTTCAAAACCTAAAATCGACTTCAAAAATACCTTTAATAATACGTTGGTATGGATGTCAAACGACTTTATTTACAAAAGATTTTCTGTACTTATACGCAGGTATGTGCAGTTAGTGTGGGCCGCGACTGTATGGCAAAAAAAAAGTTCTTATTTCCTTATACGCTAGTGATAAAAAGTTGTTTTTGCATCTAAAACATCAAAATAATTTAGTTTTAAAAAAATCAAAAAATATCCTAAAGTTCCGCAAGACCTCTGAAGTTTGAGAAAATATTGAAATATTTCCATTTTTTCAGCCTTTGCACAAAATATTCTGAAATAGTTTAAAGATATTCATTTATGAGATCTTATTAAATAAAGTCTATAGCTTCGATGTATAAAACCACCATTTATTATTTTTGTAGTAGTATGGCACTAAACCACGTCCGCCCGCAATCCCCAAACCCGCCCTCGCTTGAGCAGCGCGCCATATTGACCGTTCCTTAGTCGACCAAGGACCCTCCGTTTCGTGATATTTTTTTGTAGGTAACTAAAAATATTATTAAAATATGGGAAAAAGCTTCTTTGTAAATGGAACTGACTTCTGAAGTTAGGTTAAGTTCTTCTAATTCTTCTTCCGTTACATTTTCCAAAATGAGAGGATTCATGATTGGCGTATCTTGCCAAGATATCAAATCAAATTAGGATTGTGCATCAAAATTCAATGGGGGTAGTTTGAATGTTCGATTTTCTGCCCGGAATAACTCTCTGGCTTTCGATAAACGCTTTATTCCAAGTTTTTTTATGGTAGGTGAATCATCGGTTATCATTGACAAGAGTAAATTTTCAGTATGAACGAAGTATGCCCTTTGTTGTACAGGATTAACTATTGCTTTTAATTCACCCGGAAGATAGCGCGAATATTTAATCGCGCTAAAAATACGCCTTGCACCGACCCATGTAGTTTTATATCAAACTACGTAGGAGAGTATGACCTCAAGATAAACGTGGCTAACATAACCAAAAAATATGATGGCATTGCGCTTCCAATATATAATCGTGGGATTTGACTCACTGTAGTAATCACTCCTGGGTTCTTCTGGCAATATCAGGATGACAACGTCCGCTGGAAACTACTTTCAAACTATCAAGCAAATATTTTTGATCGGTGCTTAAATCTTGGTGTTGAATACTCAACATAAATTTGAAAAAATATTGTACCGGTAAATTATGCAAATTATGAAGAGTCGAACCTACGGGGCCGGAAAAATCATGAAGTCCAGTGGTTGTACCATCCGACTTCATAATCAAATGGCTCGTTGCAATGAAAAATGCAGATCAGCTACTGTGCCGGTCCATTCAAGTATTTCTCCATCGTTTGAATCACATCAACAGTTATTCCTGTGTTAAAATTTGTGCCGTCACACCCAATTGCTTTAAAATGATAGAGTGAAATGTTTTGACCAGCAAAATATTCCATTATTGGTTTGGCTGTGTTTACGGCAGTGCTGACCTAGGCATAATACGCGTCAAGAAAATTGGTTCCTCGATTATCGATACTTGTTCTTCAAGTACTGTGCTTTCATAGTATTTGTGTCTTTTTTATATTAGCTAAGGTCTTATCCTTTCGACCATTAAAAATAATCTACTTACTTTATGCACATAGCTTAGATGAGTACAGATCTGGTACGCGGACGTCCGCGACGCTATTTTTGTCTATTACTTTATTATCCTGCGTGATTATGTTGAAATTATTTAAATGGCAGAAGCGATTGCTGCTCCAGCTCGATCCGATATCCTGAACCTGTCAAAGATCTTGGAGAGAACTGTAAAAGACGAAGAATTGCTGGTTGTCGGAAAGGCGGTGTTATTAGTCTTAAGTAGCCGACTTGATTTTGCGACCGGAGAAGATAATTTTGATGTTAAGGTGGAAGATAATGATACGCAATGATAAACAATGATTCAAAGTATCCACAAATTCTAAAGCTTTTTCTTCTCATCCTGTTTATTTAATTTGGTAAGATCTTATCATTTTCTCTTCATAGGCTTTAGCAATTGTTTCGTAGTCGGTATATCAACACTGCCGATGAACATCTTTCTCTCACCTCTTTGGTCTTCCACAAACTCTTTTTCCTTAAGGGAAACTTTCATTTATTGTCTGTAATTTGCATTCATTGTCTTTCTTTTTACAATATCAATAACAAACAGTAGGTAGCTTGTGATTTTAAATGTAGAGACTCTTCTTTGGAAGGAAACTATATTTCTTCTACCCTTTTCTGACTTCAACAAGTTTATATACTTATGTTGAAATGCCTTAATAATTTTTGTAATTCTTTCTTTCGAAATGGTTGGCAAAGAAGCTTAATCCCATATTTTCAAAGTACTTTTAGTTACCTACAAAACAATATCACGAAACGGAGGGTCCTTGGTCGACTAAGGAACGGAATATGGCGGGCTGCTCAAGCGAGGGCGGGTTTGGGGACTGCGAGCGGACGTGGTTTAGTGCCATACCACTACAAAAATAATAAATGGTGGTTTTATTCAAAAAAGCTATAGACTTTATTTAACAAGAGCTCATAATTGAATATCTTTAAACTATTTCAGAATATTTTGTGCAAAGGCTGAAAAAATGTAAATATTTCAATATTTTCTCAAACTTCAGAGGTCTTGCGGAACTTTAGGATATTTTTTGATTTTTTTCAAACTAAATTTAGATGCAAAGACAACTTTTTATTACTAGCGCCAAAAGAAATTCGGAAGAAAAAAAAATCGGCCCACTCTAATGTAGAGTATATGACAGCCTCCATGGTCGAGAGGTAAAACTCTTGAGTCGCAATCTGAAGGTCACAAGATCGAATCCCCGCGTGCGCAAATAAGTTTTATTGGATTAATTTGTATTATTTCACTATTAATTCATATAAAAAATATACGGTATGTTTGCGGCACGTTCTGGAGTGGAAGATACTCTCAGTATCGCGTCACTTGAAATGGCTTTAGCCGTATTTGGTAACCAGAACTGAATAACCAGATAATACCCCACATTCCTCTTCTTCATTTCTTTCCCCCCCTCAATACCTTCAGCTTCAGAACATACAGCAATTGGGGATGCAATAGTCTTACTTGCTCCAGACGGGAGCAGCTGGGACTCTTATTAGGTATTCACATTTAAAAAAGTTAAATATTCGTTGCAAACATTACGATAACGTAAATAAAGTAACTTGTAATCTCGATTCTCGATTTTATTTGTAAATTTCCAAACAATTTAAAAATTCCGAAGCTAGTCTAAATCATTGAAATTTATTGACACTACAGTAAGTAATTTCCGGTTCACAAATCCTAAAATAATAATGTTATGATTTTTAGCGGGTTTGCGCTAGTCCTATGTAAGCAAATGAAAGATTCCAATATATTAGTTACATGTATATAGAATAAAAAGCAAAAAGTGCGCAAGTGTTTAAAGATAAAACATGCTTTACAAAAAACAAACAAAAATATTCTGGGTGTTTTTTAAACTTTTCCATCAGATTTGGGGTGGTTAGGGACCTTGCTTTCAACCCTATGGCGATTTGCATGAGAGGTATCATCACGTCCACACACGGAATAATGTCCAATGTTCAGCAGGCGGCGATATCGCCCGCACTTTGTAATACTCGCATTTCGATGTAAATTGTCTCGATCCGGACCACGGCTGGCAATCATTATGCATGACAATCTCCCCATCCCTCATCCCTCATCCTCCAAAACTTCTGGCTGGGATTCTTCTGACGAGGAGGTAGAAAATTGAAGGTATTAATTCACCTCGAAATCTGAATATCTCGCTCGTCTAAATTCAATCCGCAAAAGTGGGCCACTTAATATCCAAGGACGTTATAAAAAAAATGAGACCGCAACAGGGCCGTTCACAGACTTTTGCAGGTCAAAGACAATTTTTATTTCGATTTATTTTTATTCCTATCGTGAATACCGTGAATATCGTGAAAACCGCATAAGATTTCCAACTACTCCCAAACGTCTGGAGCCAGTGAGACTGTGCCATCTCCTATTGGGGTACATGGTGAGACTGAAAGTGGTGGAGAGGGCAGGAGATGGGGAAGCGGAAAGTGGGGAAGCACCTGGGTATTCAGATCTGGTCACCAAAAAAGGCTAAAGCCTTTTTAAGAAAAGTTACAGTTCTGATTGGTTGGTTGTCTTACAACATCTACTACTCTGGAACCAGCTGCAAATACACATTTTATTATATTAAATGATTACATTGTGAAATAAGCCAAAATAATCAAATAAACTTTATTGTGACCTATGATGAAGCGGTCGAGTTCAACAGGGGGCGATGGAACTTTTAATAAATTCTCTTTCTGCTGGCACAATCTATGAGTTCAACAGGGGCCAACCATATCAGCTGTAGAGTGAGACAATGTATCACGTGTTGTACAGGACCGGTCAGTGGTTGAGTGAGCATCGCGTTTGGGTCCCACCCGGGCTCCCGAACTCCTCTTAATCGTCGCCGGTTGTCATTTGTCCACGCTTCAGAACGGCTGACGCGGCAGTCTGCCGGCTCTTGATGTCAGCACATCGACCAAATTTGATCGAACCGTCAGCATAATTTTTCAGCAAAGTTCGGAGTAACGACCAATATCTGACTCCTACAATTTGTGCGATGTTTTCCGACTGTCGTTATTTTTCAAACGAGCAATTTTTCCTTCATTTTAAATGCCTGTAGATTTTTCTCTGTGAAACCAGCATGTTTTATTAACCAAAATAAGGGAAAAAGCGTTTTACTCATGATTAACCCCAATTACAGTTTGGGAGGCAGGTATGGGTACCGCCGCCCAGGGAACCATTTATTGGATAACCAACTACATCTCTACCACAGGTCACCCCAAGTGGTTACTACCTTTTGCGATTTAGCAGGAGTGACCGGGTTCATGGGGTGAGGTTTGTCCGAGTCTTGGCGGCGGATGCGTCTGCCCACCAGCTTCATAGCAGGCCGGATCGAGAGAGAATGGTTGGAGGAGTCCCTTTGACTTGTCCAGCCGTACTCTCTCGGAATATCACCTTGCACTGCAGTGGGAGAGATGGATCCATACGTCCGTCACTCCTGGACACTCTGACCTCCAGATTCCTACCCACCCCTCGTACCTATTTCTTTCCCAGAACTTCTTCTCTTTCCTTCCCTTAAAAGACCTTTCACACAGCATCCCCGAAGATGACTTTGTATATATTATACAATCTGTTTTCAATTTAATCTTAAAAAAATATATATTATTATGTATACCGACATTTTTAACATTTTCTGCGGTCGGTGTTTAGAAGCTAACAGTATCACAGGCCGTAAATAGATAAACTTTCAAATGTTCGAGGGCCCTAAACCTATCACAGGCTCTCAATTATTATTGTTCGTGGGTCTTAGGCAATATTATGTCCATTGAGCAAAGCGGCCCTGTCCCGGAATATTCCAGTCGGGCTTATTTTAAAGCGAAGAAGAAATAATTTTATTTAATCTGTTTATAAAAGGTAGAAATGTCACGTAAACATGAAAGCAGTGTTAAAAGAAAATTAAAAGCGAAATGCTGGTGTGAAAACAGAATAAGTTTTCGAAATTTTAGTTCTTTGAAGAAGAGCATTATTTCGGTGGATTTGTTTGAGTAACAAAATGGCGAATGCGTAAATCCGAAGGTCGTGGGATCGAAAAGTGAATAAAAAAAAAAAAATTTTTTTTACTGTAACACTGAGAAAAACAATTTTTCTCAGGACCTGTCATCTTTGGGGATGCTGTGTAGAGGGGTTTTTTTTTTAGTAAAGGAAGGAATGAAGTGTTGTAGGATGGAGGAAACACACACCGGAAAATTGTTCCACAGCCGAGCTATTGAACTCAATGATGAATCATAAAAACGACCCGTTTTATGACAACTGTATACAAATGTTGGGCGCGCGTTTGGCGTCTTTTCCGACTGTGCATTGATGCCCGAGGAATCAATGACGCTAGTTTTTCGGAGCACCTTCCATAGAACAAGGACGGTATCTCCACCTGACGCGATACCTAAAGATTGCAATCCGTTTGCTTATGCCTCGATTACATTGAGCGAGTTTACAAGCTACTAGCCGGAAGTTTAAAAGCGGGTGAATCGGCAAGTGAGATTGTCATAATGACTCACAAAACTGTCTACTCGCTCAGTAGCGACAGTAGCAGCTAAAATAACGACTCTCGCGCGAAACAATTCTGTCGATATTTGAGTACTTGACTTGTCGATTGTAGAGTACTTGAGCTCGCAGCTAGCGCCACATACTAGCCAGTAGCAAGAATAACGACTTCTGTTAGAACTAATTCTGACAGTTACGAAATCAGCTGTTCGTGGTCCGCCATCTTGAGGCACACGCTGACGAGTAGCGAGCAAAGTAGACCACCTTTCAACTTATTTCGTAGATTGTCCAAAATCAGCTAGTTAGGGGGTAATACGATTACACTAAGCGAGTTTACTAACAGATAGTTAATTTCCCAGCTAGTAGCTTGTAAACTCGCCCAATGTCATCGAGGCTAAGTTGAGAGAATCTATTAAACGGGTCACCCGTTTCTGCACCGGGTCGAGGGTTTTAATTTTATTTTTATAATTTTGTTTTTAATTCGTCTTGTCTGTTTCTGTACGGCATTTTGGCAGTAGCCAAGCAAATAAAGTATACTTCTTTGATACCTACGCATTTTGAAATTTAATAAATACAGCGTTTTAGATGCAATTGACTAGAAATAATAATTTATTGGCAGGTACTCGAAAAATTTAACGTATCGATTTACTTCGAGATATTCCGATATGTCCAGGGTTCAGACACAGATTCTTTATAACTTATAATTCTTATGACTAAACATAGTTAATGAGCCGACACTTTTATAGGGAATAAGATTAAGAGTAAAATTTTCAGGCAATAAAATATCACTTTTGTAATGAATGTGGATCCAAGTTTAAATAGGAACAAAAGAATAATGTCTGGGATTCCTTCTTTGGACAAGAATTAAGGTATGAAAGGGTGGGTCTTGTATGAGAGCTCCTCTTCACCGTTGACCACCACGCGATAAACGTTAATTAAATATATTCTCTAATTATACGAGTTATACTATTTTATTTAACGGTCCCGAATACAGTAAAGGCACGACATCTTAACTATTATACAATTCCAATTTTCGATTTTATTATTTCTTTTTTAATGTTTAGGGATCAGGAAAATTTTATGTCTAGGCAATTCAGATGAATAATTAAGATTTTATATTCCATGACGATCAGAAAACCTTTGATTGTACAGAATATTACGATCAATTAATATTTTAATGTCTGTGAACATAAATGACACATTTTACGCGTTTATCAGATTGTGCTCATTACAGTATACGCTTAACACAAGAAAAAAAGGTTTTATTATTTCATCTCGACGCCTCTCGCGCGTTAATGGTAACAAACAACATTTTCCAAGAACATTTACCTGCAACGTAAAAAAAGGTGTAACACTGGATTGTTCTGCAATGCGCTGGGAATTTTTAAGCGTTTGGTTTGGAAATTTCCCGCCCTCATTAAAAAAATCGTACCTGCAATTTTTAATAGTAGAAACTTAAACTGCTTTAATCTTAGAGACCCAATAAACACGTTTATATTTTATTGTAGAAGAAGATAACACTAATAATCTAAACGAAAATGTGAAAGAGACCAAGACACAGAAAAATTGAAAAATATAATGGTCTCAACTGGGACTCGAACCCTCTCTCCAACCCAGAATCGTCTAACCGGGACGTGCGCTTTTACCAATTTAGCGATTGCCACCTTCCACCAAACCGTCATTATTGTGAATCTCATATTTTCTAATTTTTGAATTGACAATATTATCTTTGATTAATTTTTTTTCCATAGGCGTTTATATTTGACTGTTTATCATATTTTAAGGACTCATAAAAAAATAATTTATTTATTTATTTGTAAGAGACAAACAGCTTTTACATTAAATATAGATACATACATATAAAATTAAATTAAGTTAAGCCAAAAAGGTCTCCTATGCTAAATTATTTGAAGATGAAGTTTTATTAGATCTAAAAATTAATTTTTGGTGAGGGGGAGAGGAAGAGGAAAATAGGATAAGGATAGGAGATGCTCCCGATACATTCTACAAAATAAAATTTATAGAATGAATTCTGCGTAAAATTTACTTTTAAATTGCCGTACATGATACCTGTTTGGAGAATCCTCATTATTACGACTTTTATGTTGTCTACGGCACAGTTAATAATCACGGATATAAATTAATTTCGAAAATGCATTTTTTGCATGAAAACAAACGATCAATGATTAAAAATAAAAATCAGTAATTTCTATTCACCGACAATGACAGTTCGAATGACAATAACAAATAATTAAGAAGATATGCTATACATCTCTTATTAAGAGGAATATAAACGATATAAATATTTCGATTCTCATGCCATACAAAATTTGAAGTCGCGCGAAAATAATCGAAATAAAGTTTTTTTTTAATTTAAAAAGTTGTGCATTCATCGACAACTCGTTTACCGCAGTGACAGCGAATAAATAAACTTCAAGTGAGATATTAATTGAAAATTATTTCCCAAAACGAGTCCGTTTAGCAAAACTTTCCAAAATTTAGTCTCGGGAATATCAGAAGTTTTCTAATGCAATTTTAAGCAAATGCTGAACTAAGCGCTTTTGTTAAAGACGCCAATAAGAAGCTTTCTGCGCAGGAATAACTTTGGAGGGAAAGCTTTAGGGAAGAAATTGTATGAAGGGCAAGGATAAAACTTGGATAACATTTGCATATAGAAAAAATAGGAACTTCTCCCAACAGAAAAGAAAATGGTTGTATTTGCTTTAGGCTTTATTTTCATCTTTCCTTCGGATTAAGGGAAGCTCACATGTATGCAGAAGAAAACTTTTCAAAGCCAATTACCGAGGGAGATAGGAAGAACAATTTTATAAAGGAGTTATTTTTCAATGAGAGGGAAGCTCGTAGCGGATGTTAGTTATGCTTGAAAAAAGCAAATTGGAAAGTCTTTCACGGTATAATTCCAAAAAAAAATTCTGCAATTTTTTTGTGTTAGATACATGCAGAAATGCTCGTGCAATATATACATACATATTTCTAACATTTTTATTCAAGAAAACAATTTTTTCATCTTGTACAGTAAAAATATCATAAATTGATATGTATTCGATGTACCACTATAATAAAGGCTGGTGTGTGTGGGAGGCGTATTTAAACAGTCGTTATTTCTTTATATGTATGTTAAGAGTTTTAAGTGTGTTTTTTTAATGTGAAATTTAAAACCTTTTAAATTGTTAATTATTTTTCACATACTTTCTGAAAATGTAATGAAAAATTTACTCTAAGATATTTATAATTGAATTGTTCAATTATTTTTTACATCTTCGAGTTGCGAGATTTGATGTTTGTCTGAGACTTCTGTTACTTTTAAATGGTGCAGTTTTATTTAGAATATTTTTTTTATGAATTTGTAAAGCTGCATGACGGAAATATAATGTATTTAGTTTGTTGACTTTAAATTCGTTAAACAAAAGTTCTGCTAATTTTGAGCTAAGTAAAGCGTTGTGTGCGTTTTTTGTAAGTTCCACCCCATCCTATAATACCATATTGCATTATTGATTGACGAAACCAAAGTAAATCACGATGAGTTAATCATTATTTGTGATTAAAAGTAGCATACAAAATAACCCGCCAAATATGGTCGAAATACAGAAGTTTCTTCAAATTTTTAATTTATCGGTCTAGAAAAAATCACTAAAAAGTTTTTTTTTTCTCAATAACAAATCAGTTTTTGTACAAAGATTGCAACGTACGTAGTAATTGACTGCTACTTAAATTGAAAATATTTTATGTTTTAATTATTATCAATTTGGGAGGCGGGAATGGGTACCGCCGCCCCGGGAACCTTTATTGGATAACCAACACCTCTGCCATAAGTCACCCCAAGTGGTTTGCAACGTTTGGTGATTTAGCAGGGGTGCCTGGGTTCATGGGGTGAGGTTTGTCTAGGTCTTGGAGGTGGACGACCAGGACACACTGAACCCCATATTTCTACCCACCCTTCAAACCCCTTTCCTTCCCAGAACTCTCCTCCCCTTCCTTTCCTTAAAAAACCCTCCACACATCCCCAAAGATGACATAGGCCTTGATGGAAATTATTTCCCTCAGGGCCTCAACCTATGTGGAGGTCATGTAAAAAAAAAAATACGTCAAATTTATTTGTTGTACCTACGCTAAATCCTAACAAAGTAAAAAAATTAAAATATTTGTGGAGTCCGGAGACCATAATTTTTCTTGACTGTGAAATTGTCAATGTATCAATCAACTCTAGTCACTGGTGTGAACAGTGATAATCTTTGGATTTTTCTTTTCATGATCTTTAAATCTCGGGATTATTTATTTATTTATTAAAAGAAGTTTATACAATGAACAAAAAAAATGTGTTAATTCATCCGCCATGCTAGGGATGTCCCTGTGTTATGGCGGATGAAGTTTACAGATTGGGTAGGTACAGTGTACAGTTATTAACTTATGCAATTCATTTAAGTAGTTTAAGTAACAAATTTAGTAACAAATTAAGTTAGTTATTTAAGTAACACATTCAATTAATTTAAGTTGTATTAATTATATTACAATTCAATTAAAATACCAAATTTTACACATCATCGTTACTGAATGTAAGGATCCATTTTGATAATTTTTTTTTAAAGATATGGGGTTGGGTTTCGGATTTTAGGTTCTTGGGGAGAAGGTTAAACATTTTAGGAGCTAGGTACATGAACAGTCTTTGAGCTGATGTGGTGCGTAGTGTGGGAACATTGTAGTGACGGTTGGTTATTGTTCTGGTGGTGTAACTGTGATGTAAGAGAGTTTTTTTCTTGTATTTGAACATGAAATGTGTTAGTGTAAATTTTAGATGAAGTTGCCGTATGTTTAAGACATTATATTCAGTGAAGAGTCTATTGGAGGAATATCTTGTTGGTAGCTTGTTGATAGCACGTAAAATCGTTTTTTGGGCTTTTTGTAGAGGATCAATAAAATTAAGAGCACAGCCGCCCCAAATTATAATGCCATATGCTAACTGGGATTGGCAGAGAGCATAGTAAACCGTTTTTAGTATTAAAGGAGTAAGTATATTTCTTAGAGTTAGAAAAACATAAGAGAGCTTGCGAATTCGTAATATAATGCAATTAAAACTATAAATAAATAAATCTCGTTCCGTGACGAAACTGAATTCCGTGGGGTCGATAGATACTGCAATTGAACGAACGATTGTCAATCGCACAGCGAAACGATCGTTCTTCACTCAATCAAAATAAACATAATTCCCCCGTCAATGAGAAGTCTCAATTGTCAATCGCTTCAATTGCCTCAGAAAACGATCAATTAGCAATGTTGCCAATCGTATCAAATATGTAAATTTAAGTAACTACCTACAGTTGATCTTGATCTCCGATATGATTGTCTAACAAGCCTAATCTTGACAACCTCCGTGGTCGAGGGGTAAGGCTCTCGACTATTAATTCTATCCTAATCCTCTCCCCCATCTCTCCGGTTGGGATTCTTTTTCTCATTGGTAGCAGTTGGGATTCTTGTGTGGTATTCACACAAAAAAATATTGTGTTAAACACATTGTTATACGAATTGATTTTTGTGAGAAGCAATAGGAAGAATGGCTTTATTTAGCTTAATGCAAACACAAAGAACTCTGACATGATTTGAGACGAAATCAGCCCTTATAATGGACGCTGTTATGCAGTGCAAAACGTTGGCTAAAAAGGGTAGCGCAACACGGCCTAATACCCCAAAAATGTATCACGACAGAGGGCTCCGTTTATCGTTTACATTTCCCAATTTATTTTCTTTGATTTACTTCCTGGAATCATTTACGGCACGTGTTATGATCATATTTTGATGAGAAATTGATAATAAAGTTTTTGATACAATTAATTACGCGATCCTTGCAGAGCTTGAAGTAAAGTAATGAGAAATTGTTGGAGCTGTTTAATTACGTAACATTGAACCTATATTCATAGTGCTGTTCACGAGGTATCTTCCTTGATCCGAGGATGTATAGTGTATAGACAACACTCGCGGCTCCACCCAACTATGTTCATATTATTGCGAATGCTGAACCATCTAGAAACAAGGTCTATTATATGCTGTGCTATACATCTGGTTATACACTCCATAAGATGATTCGCGGCATTATCGTAAAGCCAGAGATAATTGCTAAGATTTGTTTGTCTATAAGGAAATTGCTCTACTCAACGACTGTATCGATTTTAACATTTACATTTCTTTAGACAATTCCTTCATTGAACATGTTTAAAGTTAGTTTGTTTCATGAAGGATAACACCAAAATAAAACATTATTAACCGCGAGTATCTTAAAGCGAATTAGTCGAGCGATGGCTACTCAAAATTGGGTAGCACGGCGAATGATTTTGAGCGATAGCAACCCAAATTTTAGTAGCTGTACTCAGATTAATTTTATGAAATAATATGAGTTTATTTTGAACTTTTCTGATCAGCTTCTATCAAATATCAAAAGACAACACTTGTATTCCTCTGTTATCGTGAAGTTTGTTTTATAAAAATTGATCATCTTTTTACTTTAATTGAGCATAAAATTTGTGAATGGGTACCGCCGCCCCTAGAACCGTTTAATGGATAACAAACTCAGCATCAGGGTTGCCCGGGTTCATGGGTTGAGGTTTGTCCAGGTTTTGGCGGCAGTTGCGCCTGCTTACCAACTGCATGGCGGGTCGGACCGGGAGAGACTTGTTTGCTGGAGACCTTTTGACCTCTCCAGCAGAACTCTCTCAGAACATTGCATCGCAGTGGGAGGGATGGATTAAAAAGTCTGTCACTTCTGGACACACTGATCCCCAGATTACTACCCACCCCTCACATCTTTTTCCTTCCAAGAACTTCCTCTCCTTCCTTTTAAAAAATCCTCCGTACAGCATCCCCAAAGATGACGTAGGCCCTGAGGAAAATTATCTTCCTCAGGGCTGTGGGGAGCTATGATAGTTTTTTTTTAAATATTACATTGCTAGACAATAGACGTTTCCAATACACCAGAGACGACATACAGAAATTAAAAATATTTCTCCAAATAAGTACAGGTGGGGAAACTTTCGTAATTACAAACAAAATTCAAGCGTTTATAAATTTTACGATTTCCATATTTCTTCTTTATAAAACCTCATTATATGGGATAAGCGGAGAAATACAGGTGAATTCTTTGGCTTTAAATTACAGTAAGCAATTTATTTGTTTCCATGTAAATATTCGTATATATTCTTTTTGGAATGAGTTTAAATTGTAAATACAAAAAAGATTCTTTGAATAAATTGAAGCCTTCACTACAGTTTAGATAGAGTAGAATTTAAATAAAATTATTATTATATATATTTTTTTTATTATAAGAAAGACAAACATTCCCAGGTTACGAATAACCCAACAATGTTTGAAAATCTTCTACTACCACCGTAGAAAGCCGAAAATGTTGCTTGTGTTGTGATGGAGGACTTAGCCAGCCGAGGAATCGAACACGCGACGCCCGGGTGGGACCTAAACGCGATGCCCACTCAACCACTGACCGGTCAAAAATTGTTAATTACTTTACAAAAAGGTATGTAAAAACTAGCAAAAAATTTATTTTTTCATTTGAAATGTGAAATTGTGGGTAAAATTGTCTGTGACAGTTTGCACTGATTAACTTTTCTTATTTTTTTATAAAATTATTCACAAAACAAATAAACAAGACTTTTCGAAATCGTACTAATACTAAATTCGTTTGCCAAGCGATTTATGTACGGTGATATTAAGCACACTAAGTATGTATATATGTACACGTATGTTTGGCTTGTGGCTTCCTCTTAAGATATATATTTGTGGGTTCCAGAAGGCGACCATTTACCATTATTTATGAAACGGTGGGTCCTAAGCGCTTATAAAACCAAACACGTATTCGGTAATGCAAAAATGGCACAGATTAACCTTTGTTCACATTCCGTCACAAAAAAGGTTTATCAATAAACACCCGCCTCGAGGTACAGAAGGCAAGATTGATGGGTGACCTTTTTCCACATGAATTGAGATTGAAGAGCCGCGTTGATGGAAGAAAATGAAAAGGATCGGGGCGCAGATGGCCACCCTTTTCACACAAAGAAAAATTAAACAATTTTTATGGCCTAATTTGAAATTGTTATATATCTTAACAATTATGCAGAACAAGAAAATGGAAAAGCAACGTTAAAATTAAGAAAAAATAAGCCAGACATGTTTGATTTTGAAAAGATGTTTCTTGTTTTAATTTATTCGGTTTTGAAAACTACAACCCGTAGATAATTTGTTCGATTTTGTAACAGCTCGTACGGTCTCATGGAAATTCTTGTATGTCCTTTACTGCTACGGTGAAAAAATGATCTAAATTGTGTCAGGAATTGTGCAAATCCAGAAGTTAATCACAGAAGGCATGATTTTAGATTTTCACGGCCAAAAGTATTTTCGTTATTTATTTTTGACCATGTATTGGGGTGTTATGTTTTTGGGGTGTTTTATTGGGGCACCCTTTTTATCAGGGCACTCTTTATATCATTGCTAAAAAATGTATTCATACATATACTTTTTCCATTTTAACAAATTTTAGGGGTCGCTACCAATGATCAAAGTTTCATAAGTACGTACATTTAGGGCAATGATTGCAACGCTTCAAAACAAACATGTCGCTGCATGCAGCATAAAATAGTTTCGGATTGGTTGAATACGACCTTTTCCCGACTCTCCTGCAGTA
This sequence comes from Glyphotaelius pellucidus, assembly GCA_936435175.1. Classification (NCBI taxonomy): domain Eukaryota; kingdom Metazoa; phylum Arthropoda; class Insecta; order Trichoptera; family Limnephilidae; genus Glyphotaelius; species Glyphotaelius pellucidus. The sequence continues at coordinate 49,628,828 of OW386537.1, read as the reverse complement.
TTGTAAACAACAGGAAGCTAGCAATCACGTTAGAATCGCAACAAGAGAATTTCTATAATAATGTACTTTTTGCTCTTAGATTGAATTAAATTAAACTGAACAGTCAATTATTTCTAGACTAAGATTTTTCAGTTTTTAGATTTTAGATTTTAAGGTTGACCTGATACCGAAAATAATCACAAATTAAGAGGTACGCCCGGAAAACGGAAAGGTTAAGATTTTGAAACAACACCCATAAAACTTTCTGGTGCGGTTGTGTGCAGATAATTGAATTACGCAAATTAATATAACAAAGGCGGCACTTTTTATTATACCATAATTGTTTTAGGTTTTACCAACAGCTACCGAGGCCTGGATTTTCAGTAATTTCATTGAAAGCTTTCAAATAGTCGTTTAACCCTACAAAGCAGAAAGATACCAGAAAGAGGGTGCACATAACAAACCGTAATTCAGAAACGGTTAGCATGACTCATTTTGAAGAAAGAAGAATATTAATTGAGACTACCCTTAATTATTTACAGCATAAAATGAAATCATGTTTTTCTTGGATAAAAAAAGGAACTTATTTGCGTTTTTTTTGTTTTCATTAACTCCACACAGGAGGCCCTGAGGAAAATAATTTCACTCGGGACCTATGTCATGGGATGGTGTGTGGAGGGTTTTTTGAGGAGAAAAAGGAATGAAGATTGGTCTTGAAGAGACCCATGTTATAGGAGGGAGAAAAATCGTTCCATAGCTGAGCTGTTGAACTCAAGAACGAGTCGAAAAAACGATCCGTTTTCATGTGACAAATGTCAACCGTGTACACATGTTGGGCGTGCGTTTGGTGTGTCTCCCGACCATGCACCGGTGCCGAAGGGATCAATGACGCTTATTCCTCAGAGCATCTTCCATTAAAATACCGGTAGAACAGGGATAGCATTCCCACCAGACGCCTATGCTCTAAAGATTGCAATCCGTTCGTTAAGGTGGGAGAATCTATCAAACGGACCGCCCGTTTCTGCACAGAGTCGAGAGTATTTTTCAAGTATTTTGAAATTCCAGACCAGAGGTGGCTGCCAAATTCAACCGTGGGGCGCACTTGCGATTTGTACAGGGTTAGCAGTTGTATAATAAGTATCTGCGGGCCCTGTACGCAGTTTTTGAGCTCTGGCTTCGATGGAGCCCCCGTACCTGAGCTGGTCATTTAAAGTTACACAAAGCATATCATATATTCGTTTTATAATTAATCATTTTACCGGTTTAAGGACCGCGACATGTTAGAGACCAAGTGGGTTTCCACAAGTGTTTTACTTAATTATTGTTATTATCGATAATATATCAGTCCAGAAACTCTCCGTACATGAAGTTAACTGCTGAAATAACATAACATTTGGGTTGATTTTGTAATCTGGCATTTTCGATTTGAGCTTTCGTTCCCGAGTAAATAAAGCTCAAAGTTCTAATTAAAAAAAGGTTCATATCAAATAATATATTTCTTTTAATGCGTCGAAGTGTTTACCCGGCACCAACAACTTTTAACCCTTTAGTTGCCGTTAAAAGGGAAAACCCAATAAAAAATCGAAATGCTCAGCTCAAAAAAAAAAACAATTTGTTTTTCCGGGTTTTCTGTAAAATGTTGATTCACCCCTTTCATTTTTTTGCTTTTCGCTTATACTACAAGTTTCACGAGACTAGCTTTAGGCATATTATTGCGAGTAGTCCACTGTATTGTCTCGTGTTGTTGTATCTCTTGATATCATTGTTGGTGTGATTACGTTTTCCCAAATAACCTGCATACACCACAGTCTCGATTAAGTCATGCAAGTAGAAAATGAAATCTGTAGCGCTTTACAGAGCTACGGTTTATAAGTCTGCGAGAATTCTGGCCCGACTTATGGCAACCTTCCTGTGCTAAACGTTGTCTGAGCTTTTTCAGAACAGAGTAAATTCATCTCCATTAGTGACACGACCAGGATGTTAAGGCTTTTTGCGGCGAGCTTTCTCGGCGAAGGTGTGTTTACTTTTTGTAGTCGTTGCGATAATACGTTCTGTTTTGGAAAAAGGTTTTGGAAAACATTGAGAAAATATTAAAAAGATTCGAAATTCACGAGTGATGATAACTTTCAATTATATTTATCATTGAATTTTGTAAATCTATTATTTCAATCAATCAAGGCAGCTATCATCGATATACTATGAACTAGTTTTTAAATCCAAATCAAATATCTAGTAAGTACGGATAAGTGCTAATTCATTTATTTGTGTTTCAAATTATAAAACTTATGTAATTATTAAATTCAATTTTCAGGATTTTAGAGGCAACTTTGGCAATTAGTTTTGAATCAATAATAATTACTTAAAAACATAATTTTGCTTTGTTACTGCATAAATATGATGATTATAAAATATAAAAAGGTATTTTTATTTGCGTAAATTCAAATTACAAACCACTGATTAACGTCGTTGACACAAATTTGAGGGATATAAATTAAAATTTCAAACCAAAGAAATAATTTTTTTATGATGTTTAATTTTTTGTTTATTTTTCATTGTATTAACTCTGTAGGTCATGCAAAATTGTTTTTTAAATAATTGTAACCAACTTACAAACAGATGCCAATTGTTGCCTCTAAATCATGCATAATTGAATTCTTCAATGACCAATATATCATAATTTAAAACAAAAATAAATAAAAATAGAACTTAACCGTATTAGATATTTACTGTACATTTTGATAAGAAAAATAATTTTTCAATTTAGTTGGGTATTTTATGCAAAAGAAATACGTTTTGTGGCATACGAGATAATAACCATTTCTTAACAAAATTTCTTACTGAACCTACTTTTTGTGAAGAGCACTATTTGGGAAAAAAATAAGAAGAACAAAGATATTGGAATACAAAATATCTTTGAAAGAGTCCAAAATTCCAGCATATTATTTCTTTAGCATTGTGTTTATTTTTCCATAAGAAGCCAAAAATAGGATTAAAGCTAAATAACGATTATCTCAAAAAGCTCGGTTACTCACATCTGCTTTTTCACAGTCGATACAAAACGAGCAAAATGAAAGACTTTTACATAAAAAGTACATTATGTGGCAAAAATACGTTAAGCCTTACGTGTTTTTGTTGTAATTTGTTTATGAATGCCTCTTTAAGCTGAAATATCTTTGTGAAAGCCAATTACAATAATTCTTGATATTCTGTTATTTTTCACCCAATTTAAAATTGTTAGTAGATTAAGTGAAAAGGGTGGCCCAGAGGAACACGAGGTTAGGCTGATGTTAATGGAAAATAATTGTCTCGGGATTAAGTTTACTTTAAAATTACAATTATGAAATCTGTAGACCATTATTTATTTTGTCGTTTGTTTGTAATTAGTTCGTTTTGGGATGAGGCCAGTCCTGGTAGAGTAGATTTATTTTTGGACATCTATTAAACAATTTTTTTATTGCACATTTAATAGATTCAGTAAAAACTGATAAACGACACACAAAAATTATAAAAATTCAAACATAAGTTCAATAATGTAGAAATCTGAGAATTGGCAAATTCTGAGAGTTGGTCAAATTTAAGGTGTAGGTAGGCCTTCGTCCAAAGTAAAAGAATAAGTTAATATAAATATATATTACCATAACCTAAAATTGATAAGCTTAACATCATTAAATAACACTTCACAACAGATTTTATTTGATTCTCTAACGCAGGGCACCTGTTAAGTTTTTTTTTTTTTTTTTTAATTTTAGTTTATTAACCTACACAATAGAGGGTTAGCATTAAAAAAGTCAACCCGTAAAAAACAAAGTTTTTTTTAGAATGATAAATCTTTTTAAAATGTCTTTAAGAATATATAATATATACTGTTTGGGGTTTGAATCTTCCTTCCAGAATCGTTTTCAATCGCTCTATCATCCTTGCCAATTTCCGATTTTTCAAAACGCCATTTATTTTGAAAATTAAGTGTTTTAATTTCGTAGAATTTAATAATAATGCGTAATGTCCGGGTATATGTGCCTAGTTGCCACAAGTAAAAACCAAAAGATTTTTTTTCATTATCTCCACATAAAGAAATGTTATCTTAGGTTATGCTTTGTGGTTTTTTTTTTTTTAATGAACTGAAGAAGGTGGGTAGAAATCTAGGGGTCAGTGTGTCCAGGAGTGACGGACGTATGATTCCATCCCTTCAACGACGTTGCAAGGCGATGGGTCTAAAGGCCACCACAACCGGTCTCTCGATCTCGCCCGTCACGCAGCAGGTGGCTAGATTCATCGGCCGCTAAGACCTTGACAAACCGCATCCTATGAACCCAAGCACCCGTGCTAAGTCACCAAACGTAGCGAACCACTTGGGGTGACCGATCGAGATGGATATCGGGCGAGATCTCTTGTCAGATTTGTGTGATTTTCTATGGCTAGAAGATATAGAATCGGTCTTCTGATGGATTGGCGGCACTACTCGCTCCACGAGAACAAAAACATAGCTGGTATCAGGTTATATCTTTACTTGGTTAACCTATCGTTAATCTTTATAATTTTGTCATCAATTTGGAACGTTAATGGCGCCCATAAAATATATTCCCATTATAATCCATTGTGTTCACACAAGTAATTTAGTTATTTTAATCTGATAAAAACTCTTCGGCTTCCCTCAAGCTTGAGATGATTCTACGATCAAATTTAGAGTCAATCAATTCAGAATTAAAGTTAAGAATCTTCGAAACTGTTAACTTCAATCGTTTATAATAGATTCATAATTTTTATTAAATGCTCTTTCCTTTCATAAACCCTAAGTTTATTTACGAATCACACTGATCGATGGTATTAATAATAATAATAATTGGACAATTTGTAGAGCGCCGTTTTTGTGTAAAATCACCTCAAGCGCGCTTAAAATGGCGGTAAATGCTATAACGTGCACAAATAAGGTTATGATAATTTCATATCTCACAAACGTTTTAATATTAAGTATTATATGTTTAAACTTTGAGAATGTAATTACACGCTATACCAAATTCATTTCCCATCAAATTAGTTATTTAAGAGTGAAATTCTTAGCTCTATAATTTAAATTGAGTCTAAGTCTTCTTCTTGCTAGTATTTACCGACCCGTAATCAGAACTGAAGTTTACTGGTAAGACAGACAGGTAAGATATAAGATAGAAAGTGTACTATCCGGCATTTAATTAAAAATCTCCAAATGAAAGGCTCGCGGAAATTGGAAACGGTAATAGAACGAGATTAACAAAAGAATTCTTAATATTCGGGGGAAGAAGCAAATTGAAAGCGAACTGCGGCTTTAAACCAATCTCTGGTGAAAGGAAAATACACACACGCACACTAAAAAAAAACAGACGATGTAAGTCCCTATCCACCCTATCTTACCTATCTACCTTACCTATCTACCCAGGATTTGTAGATACCTATTCATACTTACAAAATATAAACGCACGTGAAAAGGACGAACGATATGGGTAATCCTCTTTCTGCGAAAAACAATTCCATGTGTTGTAACATTTTCACCGGCAACAGGAAAAAGTCCTGAGAAAAAGGATCTACTAAATACGAATGCATGTCTTCATAAATATCTAGTTCACCTATCAACGGATATATTTTAATTATTTAAAATACATACATATAAAGGAAACATATGATTCTTCAAACTAATTACAACACATTAATTTCTTATTAACAAACTACCCAACTCAATAGAGAAAACATTTCTCGTGTTTGAAATTTGTAGTACTGCCATTGTTAAATAGGTACAGAAATTATGTTATTAAAAGTAATTATATTACAAAATAAATAAACTCATTCAAATTATAAGACTTCTTATCATGTGTATATATGATAATAAGTCTACATAATGAACATGAATAAAATAAGAGCTACTAAAATTAGACATACAATATAGATTACAGGTTTGTAGCCGATAAAAATAATATTGCTTTTGATTAACAGGTGGGTGGTAATAATAATAATAATAACGTAGTATTTATATAGCGCAGTTTTGTGTAATTTCACTTCAAGTGCGCTTGGTAAGTTCATAGAGTTGGTTTAAAAACATTTATTTTTAAAATGGGATAGCTGACAATATGGTAAAGGTAAGTACTAGGTACATCACAATAAAGTAAAAATATAAAACTCTAGCGGAGACCCGCGAAAAATCAAGGAAAAATTATAAAAAATATTCGTGTAAATGATTTCCTCTTAATGTGATTTTAACAGCAACTACTGTCACTGATGGTACCGTGTATGTAAAACATACGAATCGGTATCTGAATTGCCTCACAATCCAGCGCCGAAAAGGGGACTAATCAAAACGTTAGTGACCCGAGCGATCAACGTATGCAAAGATTGCAAAGTACCGAAAATCGGATCGGTGCTAGCAATGATACAAAAATAGTGAAACATTCATGTAATATTATTTTGTCTAGACCCGAGGCATTACATAGAACTAAAATCGTCGATCTTGGTCAGATTACGAGAAACGACAGATACAAGATTACCTATATTCAATATTAAAGATGCGGAGAGACATGTTCATTAGTAGCACGAAAGCATACTATTATTGAGCAATTGCTACGTAGTGGCATGAGTGTATAAAACATTGCTACTATTAAGCATGCTACAAGTAGCGCAGGTAGTAGGTGGTGTGCTCTTAGCACTTCTGAACAGGTTAGCTTATGAGCAGGCTGGTATCAATTTGATCTAAGTTTTGACACTGTTTTAATTTCATATACGAGTATTTTCTTGCAAAGCTTCTTTTAGTCGACAGCCTGAGTTTAAATGGCGAACGTGTTTAATTATTAATTTGGGCGTGTTTGTTTATTCAGGATTTGCCTAAAATAAGAATGCCTTACACAAGCACAAGTGTACTTGAAGAGCACGCTAGTTTTAAGCATTCTGGCAAGCAATATCGCGAAAATGAAATATTGCATTGTATGAAACACGTGCTAGTAACTTCACCTACTTTCAACTTCAATATTATATATTTACAATGATTTTCTTAAGAAACGAATTCTTGGTTTCATGTTAAAGTTTGTTGAGTTTTTATTCTTCTAAGCTGGAGTGGATTTAATTTCAAGTTTTAGGCTAAAACTCTGAAAGCACAATTTTAGAAAGGAGTATCGTGGTTTTTTCAAGCTTCCGCTGACTTTTACCGTCTTTTTTTATTGTTATCGAGTTTAGTTTGTAGAACTCCGTTATAATATTTTATTTTTTATTTTTGCATAATATTTTAATTCAAACTGTTTGATAATATTTGATTAAATGAAGACAATATTAGCAAAAATCAATCGAAAATCTGGGAACATAAAAATCCGGTCCAACCCGGCTTCCGGAAAGCCGAAGGTCTTGGGTTCGAGACCCAGAGGTACCGATATCCTTTTCTGATTTTTCTGTTTCCAGATTTTTGATTGCTAATATTGTCTTCATTTAATTAAATATTATTATTTGAGGTTTTACTCATAAAAGTAAAAACAAATAAAAATGTATGATGAAGTGTTGTATTCCTCAGAAGTCGAAACGGCTGTCATGCTTAGTAATAATTATATAACACAACCTGCTTACCGATGTAATAAACTCTTTATACAAGTTGAATAACAGTATTATTGTCAAAAGAAAGAAAAAAAAATCTTGCGTCGATTGTCGTGAATTCGTGATAAATACAGTATTTGATTAGGTGGGGCAGAACCATTCCGATAAAGGCTTTTATATATTAATGTTCGCATTAATACAATTTTATGCAATAAATGAATATGTTTTTTTGACGAAAACGTCTTTTCTGATAAGACATTATTGAAAACTTAAAGGATTCCCTTTCGGATTTGAAGCCGTTCTTACCAATCAAATCTGAGCGAAGGCTATGTTGAGTACTATCGAGGACTCGGCAATACCTTTCCATTTTATTTTTACCCCAATCATCTCATTTATTGATACAATCATGTGTTCAGGTTCGATGCCCAGTATTTTGTATTGCGAGGAAATAAACAATTATTTAGTTAACCCAGTTTTAGAGAAAAAAAATAAGACATAAAATAGTTTATTAAGACGTCAATTTACCCTAAAATATATTCAGAATCTTAATGACGTAAGTAAAGGAGCCGTGTACACAAATTGCGACTCACGACTCGTGAATTGGATGGACCTACTGTCGAATTTGCTCTGTCAAAGAAAAGAAGAAGAAGACAAATAATGTGAGAATCCTAACGACGTAAGTGAAGAAAGTGTGTAAACAAATGTACGCCCGCGGCACGGCGTATTAGACGAAAGTACTGTCGAATTCGCCGTAGCGGGCCTGGAGATTCGACCTTTCCGCCGCGTTCATTTTAATTAATACTGAAGAACGTGTTGCAAATATTTAAGATGTTTCTTTATGAATCCCTCACGAAATTATTAATTCATCGTCTAGAAAAATAAAATCTGGTGCTCACCGCTAACTTTGTAGTTGAAAAACTTGTTATAAAGTTTTAAAATAGTTGTACGTAAAATATTTTAATGATAAGATATTGTTTTTATAATTTTAAATATAAAACACTTACATCCTCAGGGGTCTGTTGGAATAAAAAAAGTTAATTTAGTTACGAATTCGCCGGAAATGATTAAAATGTGAGTTTTGAACAAACAAAAATTAATAGGGTTGTGTACTGCCTTAAAAGTAATAATAATCTTCCTTGCCTGGCTTTTCGCTGCTGGAATCGAGTATTACTACCTAACTAGTACTGCCGGTCACGTTAAATCCCGCTCGTCATCTTCTTCAAAAAATCTAAACTCTCATATTGTCAAGGGGCGGATGATAAATTGACCGGCCAATGGAAGACCGCTCCGTTCGCTCAATGGAAGCCTTCGGGACGTAAAAAGCTTTACAAATAGAAATATCCGCGAAGATGACCGTCCGAAACTCAATTGTTATAAAAACATCGGCTGATTGTAGATGATTTCATCCGTTGATTGATAAGTGGCTTGATGTAATCTCCAATCAAGAAAATTTCCAATCTTCATGACAGAACCTTTGTCATAAAGTATAATGCTGCACACGGTTATGTTAATTAGTTAACTAATCGTATTTCAAATGGGTAATATAAGGCGCGGAGTACCCGCTCAAAAAGAAGATGATGGATATAGATGTTAACACAAATGTTAGAGAGAGCGCGTTAATATTAAAAACGATAATATTTAAGCGAAAATTGTTTAATAAAACACGACTCCTAAACTACTAAAGTACAGCAAGAATCTCATGGGGAATGTCTAAAATAGCATTTAAAAAAACACTGTGAATTTTTTTAAACAAAATCTTGGTGTGGTCTAGCGGTAAGGCTCTTGACTTGCAATGCGAAGGTTTTAGGATCAAATCCCGGCGTCGAAAATAAATTTTATTTGATTTATTTGTGTTATTTCACAATTAATTAATTAAAAATAATATATAGTATATTTGCGGCACGTTCCAGAGTGGAAGAACTCTCGGTATCGCCCTGGTGTAAGACCACCATTCAGAATTGAAACTTTTGTTGAAATGGCTTTAGCCGTGTTTGATCTGAATAGCCAGGTACTTTTCCACCTTCCTCTTCCCCATCTCCTTCACCCCCTATGTTTTGTTTTGGAAGAAGGAACTTCGTAAAATAATAAGGCAGCTTCAGGAAACTTTCAAAGGACTCGTGACATTTTATTTTGCTTTATTCCCAATTACATTGTGAATAATTTCGGAGACCCAAACTACCCAAGACAGACCAAGGATTTTACTTTTACTTATTTAAGAAGGCTGGCTGTTGAGAAGAGAAGAGAGAGATAAAACCTAAACCTAGGTCTTTTATAGCGGTCTTGTCTGAAGGGAGTTTGCGTCTCCTGACATCTATTGATAATTTCTTTTGTTAATTAATTAACTTTACACAAACCAACAAATCGAAATGTCTGGAGAGGTGTGAGCCCTAGCTAATTTAAATTATACACCCCCTATCTTCAGCCTCACAACATACCCCAATTGGGGATGCCAAGTCACACTGGCTCCAGACGGGAGCAGTTGGGACTCTTGTGCGGTATTCATATAAAAAAAAAATCTTTTAGAATAACTGAGAAAAATCTGTTTATAATAATTTTCGGAGCTTACTTTGCGATTTTTTTTTCTATCGCGGAATTTCATAGAAATGCCGTTTTGGCATGAGGAATGCATCGATATTATTTTCGAAAATAACATATATTTTCTAAAAGCTTTAAAACATAGTGATTAAGGAAAATATGTAATAAGTCGGTAGACACGCCGGAAGCCGAGCCTTAACGAAATGAAGACCGTTAGGTAACAAACAAAATAATATTTAGAGCTGCGCTATATTTTTTTTGGACAGCAAATATTAAGTACGGCTGTGATTTATTTATGTTTTAAATTGTATTGGCCATTAAAGAATTATTTATTTATTTATTTCAAAAACATACGGCACAACATGTGCCATTAACATAAATTATATTATATATGTATTATAATACAATAACAAAACGAAGTAAAAACATAAATGTAAAGTTAAATATAAAAACAAAAGGTAAAAAAAGGAGTTGAGGTAATAAGCAGTTAGTAAAAAGTAAGATGGATAAATGAAAGTATTAAGTAAAAGCATAAATTATAAAAAATAAAGTATAATGAAAAATTTACAGAATGAAATAAAAAGTTAAAAAGTAGAAAATAATACAGTCAAAAGTAAAATGTACAGACTATAAGATAGCTATCTTAAAAATAAAAAAAGTACAAAGTTATAAATATTTAAAAAAAATGTAACAGTACAGTAAGAAATGCTCTTAGGAGCCAAAAATTGAAGATAATATAAAATTACCAAATATAACAGGTATCACTTATTATGATATGTTTCTAATCCATAGATTTTATAGTTAATAATAGCGAGTGCGTACTGGTAGGACATGATTAATGATTATATTTTGATTACGTGGTAGTAATTTTTATTTTTATTTTTTTTTTATTTTTTTATTTTTATTTTTTTTTATTTAATATAGATATATAAGTTTACAGTGGGTTAATATAAATTACATATTTGTTCAGAAATTCTTTAAAATTGCAGTCTCACCAAAGAAGAAGCTAGTTCTTGTGCTTGATGAGCGAGTTACACTAATTATGACAGAAATAGAATGACATTATGCAATAGGTAAGTATATAAGGGAACAATTGAAACTTCTGGATCATCTATATGTGAAGATGTACATACAATGGGATATAGTTACATACTAATATATTGGGCACTTTAGAGAAATTAGAAAAATCTAAATTAAATAGAAATAAATATAGATTGCCAATAAATAGAAAGAAAGAGAAAAACAGGTAATTATTTAATTAATTATTCCTGATGAAGTGTTGCTTCAGTTTGAGTTTCAGTTTATTGATGTCTTTGATTTATAGTAATAGCAGACAAATTAATTGATAGTAATAGCAGAAAAAGATATCGAATATGTTAATTTTAAATAATAAAAAAATGATGTTGACAAACCTACTTTGAATAAAATGAAATATCAAATAAAACAGTAAAAAATGCGTTTTCTTTTTTTTTTGTTATTGTTTTTGGGGTGTTATGCCGTGTTTCGCTACCTCCTTCTTTAGCCAACGTTTCGGACAGCGTTACAGTGTCCATCATCAGGGCAGATGAGGTCATCACTCATCTGCCCTGATGATGGACACTGTAACGCTGTCCGAAACGTTGGCTAAAGAAGGAGGTAGCGAAACACGGCATAACACCCCAAAAACAATAACAAAAATACTTTTTGGCCGTGAAAACCTAAAAAAAAAAAAAATGCGTTTTCTTGTCATAAATTTAATTAAAGTACGACAAAATTTGGGTTCCATAAAGAAATTATACTTTTTCAATAATGTCTAAGCAAAATAAATGTACAAAAAAATCTGATGTATATTATTTTGAAAGACCGTAAATAGATAAAATATTAAAATTTTCGTCAGAAACACGAGCTCGGATTTTTAAATTAATTAATGGGTTGTTTTTAATTGAAATTTAATGGCAAAATGCTTTATTTGTTTTTTTTTTTGTTTCATCATATTTATAGATAATTGTCAAAGTTGCCTTTTAAACCATTAAAAAACGAATTATTAGATTTATGAAAATGTACAAATGTATTGGTAGGAACTTCATCGCTTCTCTGAATTCTTCAAACAAAGTTCAAACTCAATTAAAAGCAAATCCGAGTTTATTGAACCAGAGTTACACAAACAAACGGACACAACCGAAATTAGTATTTTGATACCGTAGTTACAAATCTCTGTTGAGATGAGGAGTTTTTGCTTTGAGGAGTTTTTCAAGGGGGAATGGTACAAGCTGCTACACGTCACTAAGGTTATTTAATAGAGTACCTTTTGGTTCTAATAATGTTTTAGAACCGGAAAACCTCTGGTATGTTTTTAGGTTTTCACGGCCAAAAAGTATTTTTGTTATTGTTTTTGGGGTGTTATGCCGTGTTTCGCTACCTCCTTCTTTAGCCAAAGTTTCGGACAGCGTTAGCTAAAGAAGGAGGTAGCGAAACACGGCATAACACCCCAAAAACAATAACAAAAATACGGAAAACCTCTGTCTCAGTCAAAGGAACATTATCGGAAATTCAATTATTTGAGCGTATCCCAAGGAAGGCATATTCTATTTTTGATTTTCAGACAGTCTCCAGTATTTTGAAAACACACCAACCCTAGGGAAATAAAATACCTTAAGAGGATCTATCTAAATGTAGCCTTTGGGAGATAAAAACGCCTCTGCCACCATTCTCAACCTTCGCGAAGGACGATTAGAATACAGTCAACGCGCGCACCGGAATATAACATTATTACAAAAAGGCCTTACCCGTCACTTGAGAGTATAATAGGTCACTTGGACAATGGGATGAAACACCTTTATTACATGAATAGTAAGTAGAGCTTTTACCAAAGTGAATAAAGAACAGCGATATGTTATTTTCGGGTGAATGTTTTTTTTTAAATTTCGTTTGAGGCATTCTTCAACAAAGAATTAATTTCTTCGTTTCTGTTCAACCGCTGAAAATTCTTTGAACAACTGTGTTAATAATAATTTATGAGTCTCCTTTTTCTATTAACTCTGTTTTTAACAATATATTTTTTAGAATTTTTTTCCGAATTATTTGTTGTTGTCAAATGTCATTTGTAGAACTCCATTTAAATTTTTTATTTCTTTTATATAGGTATTCAATAATATTATTAATCAATTTTTAAAAACAGTTTATTTAAACAAACAAAGCAGAACTTGTTAATTAACAGTTAATAAATTAACTGTTTTTATAAATTGAATAATGATATTATTGAAGATACAGGGACTTACTTTAACCAGTGATTCCTGACATTATTTGCAGTAAAAAATGTTCTTAAAATTTTGGTCTTGACTTTTATGATGACTTTTTATTTTTTTAAATTTTTTTTCTTCAAAATCAAATAAAAAATTTCTTCCGAATGTCGTCACGGGTCACTCAGCCGAGTAGCCGATACACTCCTCACCCTACCTCCAACTGTTCAAAAACTACTATTTATTAATCTTTTTGTAGAAAAAAAATCATCAAAATATCAGCGGACACCAAAATTTTATTTTAATTTTTTACTCCAAATAATGTTAGGAATCACTGGGTAAAATGAGTTAAGAACGTCCACTAATAACCTGCATAAAAGAAAAAAAAATCAAACTTTTTGAACAATGAAAATGCTATTATTTCGGGATATTAATAAACCCCGATGACGTTTTCATAAAATTAAAAGAAAATATGATTTCCACTTGGCAGAATCATTGGGTTGAATCGAGTAAAACAAAAGGGTACAACTTTTTCACAATACAGCCAACGATTCCTTCAAAACCGTGGTTTTCTAGACTCTCTTTAAACAAATTCTCTACATCCTCCATTTGCCGCATGCGGATAGGACATTGCTGCCACAATGTTCACCTGACAAAAATTCATGTTAAGAATTCTGCGATGTGTGAATGTCGTCTTGGTGAAGAGGACCTCAATCATATTTTTTTCAGTTGCCCTATAAATAATTCATACAAAAATTTCATCCCTCACAGTTCAGGCATTTTGCCCCCCTATAACGTTGCATGTCTGTTATCTTCTGTGAATAAACGCGTTTATAAAGTCTTGGCTAATTTCCTGAATATTAACAGCATCAATTTGTAACTGTAAGTTTAGTTTCATGTATTTATTTATTTAATTTTTTATCCATAATAAATTATATCAACATACTTATCAATTTCTTCATTTTTTGTGAGGTGGGTAAGGGTAAGGGCTATAGAAAGGGTACAGATGCTGGCCTGGAAGAGGCGAGGATTACACGAAGGAGAAAAAATAGATGTTGGTAGTTCGTTCCACATGTGAGTCGACATAAACAAAAATGAGTCGAAGATACTACCCATTTTGATGAAGCCAACAGCAACGGTGAACGGGTGCATGTCGTGTTTTGCTAATTTTCATAAGGGATCAATGTGCTAGCTCCTTCAACCAGGCTCCATTAAAATAACTGTAGAACAGACTTAGCATGCCTACATTGCGTCTGTGCGTTAGAGATGTATATCGGTCTGTTAACAACGGATTACCAATCAGACAGACCGCCCTACACTGCATAGAAAACTTGACTATTTGATGCAAACCGATTTTTTTCTTTTGTGTGAACACCAGGGTACGGCCTTGCCAAGGCGCTGATAATACGTAACACCTAATACAGCGCCCTTAAGAGTTCTCCTAGCGCCATGCGCTGTTTGTCTCAGGGCCGGCCTGGTGAACTTCGTACTTAAATCTCTCAAACGGTTAAGAGCAAAGAACTTTGAATATAATATTTATGTTCGTTATTTGTTTTTGTGGTGTTATGCCAAATTGCGCTACCTCCTTCTTTAGCCTTGATGATGGACATTGTAACGCCGTCCGAAACGTTGGCTAAAGAAGGAGTAAAATATTTATGATTTGAGATTTTGATCGCCAAAAGATTACGATACGATACCGGTTACGATAGTCGGTGGTGTGGCCAGCATAGTTGCCTTCCAAGTAGTTGATCGGGGTTCGACTCTAAGCCATGAATTTTTTTAAAATTAAAAATCTTTTATACATCTGCCTCCCTGTTATTTTATTTACTTTTACTTTTATTTTCAGAACTACTTTTTTTTTAAATTTCCCATGTTTTTCCCATGATTTTTCATGCGCTAGCGTAATAAAATATGTGATCGCACTTTACTAAAATTTCGTATGAGCATGTAATTAATTAATGGCGCCTTTATTTATACAAGAAAACTTTAATAATCATTCATAAAAAAAAAACTTTCTTTTTAAAGTCTAAACTAAGAAATTATGTCTGTCGCGCAAATAAATGTCATTTACGGAGCACGTTTTATATAATAAAATCGCATTTCAGTCACATTGATAGTATTATAAACGTCTGCGCCAGAGATCCGCGATTTGGCCCAAGGATGTACCTTTTGGATTTTATGGATGTATTCAATAGAACGAGAAAAGTTTAATACGATGGGTGTTTTAATTCGACAGATAAAACTGATATGTTTACACTCAATACATTTATTTGAAAATTATACTAGGTGCTTTAAATAGGCTCTAATGTCTTTCCAGTAAATTAGCGAAGAATTGTTATTACTGAGAATTTTATGAGAAAATAGGGCGTGTTGAACAATTGTGCCGATTCTATTTATTAGTAAATATTTAAAACCGTAGAAAAGTACTCAACAGGACTTACATTTAAAGTGATTTAACTAAGTTAAGAACCAATGATTTACTACGTGTCATTTGTTTCAACAGAAAGTTAAGCCGTGCGTAAATTTAAATTTTTACGGTCAGTGAAAGTAACAAGGATGTAAGACCACGCGCTGTTTCAAGTACACTTTTGCAAAAGTAATAGTTATCAGTGTTACCAGAGGTGTAATTGTAATTAGTGCAAAAGTAATAGTTATTAGTGTGGCCAGAGGTGTAATAGTTATAAGTGCAAAAGCAATAGTTATTAGTGCAAAAGCGATAGTTATTAGTGTGACCAGAGGTGTAATAGTTATAAGTGCAAACATAATAGTTATTAGTGTGACCAGAGGTCTAATAGTTATAAGTGCAAAAGTAATAGTTATTAGTGTGACCAAACGTGTAATAGTCATTAGTGCAAAAGCAATAGTTATTGGTGTGACCAGAGGTGTAATAGTTATTAGTGCAAAAGTAAATAGTTATTAGTGTGACCAGAGGTGTAATAATTATTAGTGCAAACATAATAGTTGTTAGTGTGACCAGAGGTCTAATAGTTATTAGTGCAAACATAATAGTTATTAGTGTGACCAGAGGTCTAATAGTTATAAGTGCAAAAGTAATAGTTATTAGTGTGACCAAACGTGTAATAGTTATTAGTGCAAAAGCAATAGTTATTGGTGTGACCAGAGGTGTAATAATTATTAGTGCAAAAGTAAATAGTTATTAGTGTGACCAGAGGTGTAATAATTATTAGTGCAAACATAATAGTTATTAGTGTGACCAGAGGTCTAATAGTTATTAGTGCAAAAGTAATAGTTATTAGTGTAACCAGACGTGTAATAGTTATTAGTGCAAAAGCAAAAGTTATTAGTGTGACCAAACGTGCAATAGTTATTAGTGCAAAAGTAATAGTTATTAGTGTGACCAGACGTGTAATAGTTATTAGTGCAAAAGCAATAGTTATTGGTGTGCCCAGAGGTGTAATAGTTATTAGTGCAAAAGTAATAATTATTTGTGTGACCAAACGTGTAATAGTTATTAGTGCAAAAGCAATAGTTATTGGTGTGACCAGAGGTGTAATAGTTATTAGTGCAAAAGTAAATAGTTATTAGTGTGACCAGAGGTGTAATAGTCATTAGTGCAAACATAATAGTTATTAGTGTGACCAGAAGTCTAATAGTTATTAGTGCAAAAGTAATAGTTATTAGTGTGACCAGACGTGTAATAGTTATTAGTGCAAAAGCAAAAGTTATTAGTGTGACCAAACGTGCAATAGTTATTAGTGCAAAAGTAAATAGTTATTAGTGTGACCAGAGGTGTAATAGTTATTAGTGCAAAAATAATAGTTATTAGTACGGCCACATGCTAAATTAAACGCAAATTATTAAATCAAAAGCAAGACGTTTAATGAAAAATACTAACAAAAAGGGGAATCATCAAAAATATTATCAGTTGTGCTGTGTGCTGTCTCATGATTTACATTGAATTTAAGTATCATTTTCAAAAACCAATTATGTATAGAATTCAGACAAGCGATAAAGTACCTACCTACAATAAAATATTTTTTAAAAATTGTTTTTTTTTTTTTAATTCGATATCATTTTCAAAAATTCTGACTATTCCGTGATTTTAAACGGGTCTGCGCTGGTACTAAAAGTAAAAATGGAAATCGTGCTATGATCCAAAACAATAACGATGATATCAAAATTGTTAGTTACAGATGATAAATTACTTAGAATTTGGCAAGCCACAACTACTGAAGTCCTCATTAAATATTTCAGTGATGGTTCATAGTGAACACGTCGGTGATGGTATAATAAAGCACTAGAAGAGGATTCTTAGGGAAACGTTTCCTCAGAACGAAGAAGACAAACTAGTCTTTAGCAGTTTAATTAAGTTCCTCGCGTTAATTAGCGTCACAATCCTGCACGCGAAGCGCCGCTGCAACTTTCCCATCCTTTTCAAATTTTCTTTGGAATTTTTCTGTCATTAGCAAGACTCCCGTTTCTTTGCTATATGAATAATTATTTTTGTGAACTCACTGGGCTCTTCCAAGAGACCAAGTATTCAAATTTCAATGTAACTGTTTCCCACTGAATAATATTCTTTTGTTTTTCATCTGTTCTCATTTCATATTCTGAAACGTGAACATTATTTCCTCGCCCAACTACTCCAAACAACAGTTGTTAATTATGGCTTTCATATTTAATGGTATTTAACTTTGCGTGGAATTCTGGCTTCGTGCATTGAAACTTCACAAAATTTTTATATTAATTAATATTCAGTCAAGTGAAACCAAATGTTTAATTTTGTTCGAAGTACGCTACGTATCGTTTACATTTGGATGGTATTTTCAATTCAGATCCGTGAAAAATCATGGATTGTCTGAATTCTCGACAAATCAATTAGGTACAAATAAAAAAAATGACAGTTTGTTAAAAAAATCATATATTGATTGAAAAGTCTGATTTCATTTAACAATTTTGAAAATGAGGGTGACATTATGTTCTAGAATTGATTGAACTGGAGTTGCAGATACATAATTAGACCCACAACCGAAATAAGATTTTTTCATAAATTAAGTAGTAGCGCAAATCCGTGAAAAATCGAAATTAATTTTGAAAAAGGCGATTAAAAGAGTTTTTAGTTAATAACATTGTAATAAAGAGAAAATAAAGACAACTGCTTTATTGCTTGTCTCCAAACACTTGCGATTTCGAAAATGGTGATACGGATTCGGATTTCAGAGTTCAAGAAGCCCGAGTTGCAGACACACAATTGAAATTAGTATTTTTAATAATATTGTGTTTGAGGAACTGCAAACTTCCAAAGGCACTCTATTCTAGTTCTGTTTTACATAACTATATATAAACATAACAAAGGTTTGCGCCATTTTTAACCATTGTTCAACTTTCCATGAAAAAATAATAGCAGGAAGGTGAATAAGTAAAATTTACAAAATTTTAAGAAACCCCCGACACAAAAAAGGCTGATAACATTGAAACGCCTGAACAGATTTTCATGAATTTTAGTTAAGAACCATCTCTTTTACGTCAGCTTTCAAACAAAAAAAAACTGCATCACAATCGGTTCATTCGTTTAGGAGCTACGATGGCACAGACAGACAGACAGACAGACAGACACACAGACACGTCAAACTTATAACACCGCTCCTTGCGTCGGGGGTTAAAAATAGAACCATTCAAACGATTGAACAGGCTTACATTTTTGCTTTCTTGTATCGCCATCACCGGACACTCGATGTTCCCCGTCTTTACTGAGGACAATATTATATTTCCAAATCCTTTAGAAACACTGTGCTGAGGTCAGCAGCACCTACGGTTCGCAATTTATGCTTCAAAAAATCTTTTGTAATATTTTCTTAATCTTCACATATTTTTTTAACCCAAACAGGATCCTTCCTGGAATTTCTGTATTATTGTGGTTTTCTCGAGGTTCAGTGTCTGTATACATTTTTATTTTCTACTCACATTTTCAATTTGTACGTCCATGTATATATTTTTTCTCTTTTAAAATAATTTTGTTCTTTCCCAAATGATTAGAGTTTTCAATTCAACGGGAAAAAATATTAAAAATACTAATTTCGGTTGTCGGTGCGTAGGTGCGTGATTTGAAATTGCATTCATATCGTACATAACCAAAAGTAAAATCATGCCAGCCCAGCGAACTAGGTAACTATCGACCAAAATTATTTAATAAATTATTAATTTTTATCCGAAATGTGTATTTGTTTTATTTAAATTTTGACACATTTATCTGACAGGTCAATTCATATTCAATTCAACACTGGCTAGTCCAGAGGAGCAGGTTACGAGATACCTAAATTTATAACTATTTTCTACTCTTTTTCCACTGTTCATATTATGTATATTATTTTCTGTTAATCTTTTGTAATGTAACTTATAAACCACTATAAACAAACACTGAATATGTACTTCTTTAGTCACAAATCATGCAAATTTTGTTAAATAAATATTATTATTATTATTATTATTATTATTATTATTATTATTATATCGAGACATTTTTATTAGAAAGCTTAAGTTTGGAGACAATATGACGTGGACGCAGAGGACACTAGAAAAACATTGCATACTGTATGATTTATAGTTGCTGTGTAATCCTTCATTATAAATATTATTATTAAATCTCTCCATTTAGCCAATTTTTTAAAAAATAAACCTAAAAATAAAGCTAAGAATATCTACGATCAAAAAATTGCTAAAAAGCTGGTAGTCTGCCCCACCGGTAGTCGTTCTTTCTGGTCGCTCGCTGTTTCAATTGGGAGAAATTTCAACAGAACTACTTTTCCGCCTCTGGCCGGGCCCAATGCTCGGCTGGCTAACTTGGCCCCACAATACTTGATAAACCTACTTGATTCTATCCGTCTCAGTAACAATTGACGTTGTTAAGGGAACGATTGGTGTTGGTGAACGGGTTGGTAAAGCCGTCACAAGAGAGGGAGAGACTGGCGTCTTGATGGTAAGTTCAGCAGAAGCAAAGCGACGAATCGTCGGCAAGTCCAAAGGTGTTCAGGTAGGCGATTGCGTCAGGATTTCAGACACGTTGGCAGGTGATGTCGTTCTGAATAGAGACTGGCGTCTTGAAGTTTCAACCGGTGATGGTGAGACTGGCGTCTTGAATTTAGCAGCGAGACTGGCAAGTCGAAGAGTGCTCAGGTAGGCGATTTGCAGAGATGTTATTCTGATACTGACGGTGAAGACTGAATAACGCTGCCCCTTTAGTACAATATTTTATAGTGGCAGCTCAGTTGATTGCACAAGATTTTTAAATATCACACATACCCAAAAAAATGTGAAATAATTGCCATTCTTTTGTAATTAATTATTGTGTGATTTTTGTTTTTGGCGGGTGAGTCATCCCGACAAGCAACAATTGCAATTTTCCGATTGTGTAATTCAAATAATTTCTATTTTGGGAGCAATAATCATTACACGTTGAAAATGTTGTGACATCAATATTTTCGGTAACGCAGCGTTTGAATGCTTAATATTTCGTCTTCGATAATAATGCAAGAAGAGTTTGCTGTGTTTCATCTAGATTGCATAACACGTCCGATACAATTCCATTTCCAATGTGGGCATGCTGATTCTGTTTCGTTTCTGTTGAGTAAGTTGGCTCGTATGTGGAATGGGCTACCGGCATCTATTTTTACCCCTTTATATAATTTTATTAATTTATTTTTTCTTTTTCATATAGTATGAAATGTATACTTTTATATGGCTGAGTATTGCACCCACCGCTCTGTTCGGCTGAAATAAATAACTTATTATTATTATTATTATTATCCTTTCAAAACCTGCATTAATAAATCCCTTCCTACAGCTTCTCCCATTCCGTCTCACAACGCTGCCTGACCGGGAGGCGGCACAGTTTCCCTGGCTTTACTCGTGGAAATCTTGTGAGATGTTAAACAAAAAAGAAAATTGACAATATTTTTGAATACCAATGAAACTTACGTGTCCTACAAATATAATAATTTGTGATTTTTTACGGGTCTGCGCTAGTACCTATTTATAAAAAAAAATATGAAAATTCATATCCCATGCAATTCCCCAGACACAAAATTTTGACTTTGTTCAGGATTTTGCTGGCGGGCAGGAATTAAATACTTTGTTTGAAAGCTTGGCGAAATAAGTGCATTGCGAACACTATACCAGGCTAACTTGCAGAGAGAATTAATCCCAGCCATGAGAATAAGCATAAATTTACAAGTTTCGAGTTTTACAATGAAACTTGTAAATAGCCCACAGCGGGATAGAATTAAAATGGTTCATGCAAAATGATGCCTCCAGAAAAATTGTAAAGTAAATCACAAAGTTAGTTATTCATATTTTTAATAGCAAACATTTTTTAATGTTAAAATAAAGTTTTGACTTTAGTACAAGTGATCACTAGGTTCTCTAGTAGTTAGTGAAAGCAGTTAGTGAAGTTAATAATCGGTTTATATGAAAGTGATTTATATGATTTGTGGCTTGACATATTTTTTTACATTAGCTCCACACAGGAGGCCCTGTGGAAAATGATTCCCCTCAGGGCCCATGTCACCTTTGGGGATGCTGTGTGGAGGGTCTTTTTAGGAAAGAAGGGAGAGGAAGTTTTGGGAAGGAAAAGTTATTAGGGGTGGGTAGGAATACGGGGGTCAGTGTATCTACGAATGATGGACGTATAAATCCATCTGTCCCTCTGCGGTGCAAGACGATGTTCCGAGAGAGTCATAGAGACGCTGGAGAAGTCATAAAGACTCCCTCAACCGTTTTCTCCCGATCCGGCCTGCCATGGAGCCGGTGGGCAAACGCATCCGCCGCCAAGACCCGGACAAACCTTCATGAGCCCGGGCATCCCTGCTAAGTCACCAAACGTAGCAAATCACTTCGGGTGACATATGGCAAAGGTGTAGGTTATCCAATTAATGGTTCCCGGGGCGGCGGTACCCAAACTCCCCTCCCAAATTACATTTAAATGAAAGATTCCATTCTTTTTTATACATTTCACTTTTTTATACATTTTTACAAGTGGTCAACTACTTTCATTTATAATTAACTATCTTCAGGACCTTAATAATGTAAACTAATACGTATATAATGAAGAGTTACCAAAAAGAAGAGAGAGAGAAATAATAAACTCGTCAAATGCCAGGGAGGAAACCCGTAAATTTTGCAAAGCTTGGACTTTGACGTAATATTTTGTGGGTTTATTTTATGCTATGGTATATTATATTTACCACACTCCTTGAACAATAAACTATGCATAAAAACAACATTACTTGTATTTATTTGACAAATTGATAGGTTAATTGATCTTTTCATGACCCAACGACGCTCATAGTTTGACAGCTCAAATTGCGGGAAAAATGAAGCGTCGAAGTCGTGGATAAATTTAATAAAATTTATTCCGAGTGGCTAGGTGTATTAAGAATATCTGTTACGTCAAGAACAAGAATGCCTCAAGCGATTCTCACCTTGTCCTAAACATTTTCTTAAAATATAAGGATTAAAATCGCATTCTAAAAAAAAAATTTGAAATTTTTTTTGCGATCGCGCCGGCACAGGAATTGACTTTTAAAGGGGTGCAGAATCAGAGCAGGGTACTTAGAGGGGTGTGAAGAGGGTAGGGTTTTTACGGGGAGAATGAACTTTTCAACATTTGTGTAATTCCTTTTGTTTATTTAAAATGTTATCGATATAAATATCTCTTTGTATATTATCACGGTCCTGAAGAATTTTAGTTATAAGACAAACTAGTTGATAATCTTTTTTTTTAATAAAATCTTCCCTCAGGCGCACGGTGGTTCCCTTAGAACAATCTAGCTGGACAAAAAGATTTCAACGATGCTTTTATTTGTTTACAGAAATATACTCACAGCATAGAAAACAGTCGATAGCATTATGTTCGCATCAAAAAAAAAATTAAAACAATACGCGCTACACGTGGCAACGATGTAAACACGACACTTTGAATGTGCCAGGCGGCCTCCCTGCGGCCCATCTCTTTCGGGTGTACGCGCTGTTCGGTCGTTAGTGGTGTTATTTGAAATCGGAGAGAAATTACGCCAAGAGAAAAATTGAAGTCTATAAAATGTTCTTTCAAATTTATTTAATTATTTAATAATTTGCTTCTTCCATATTACTTTTGTTAGTCATTAAAAAATCGTGAAACCATTATCAATATTTACAATTATTTGCCAAAGTTTGATTAAACTTTCAAAATCGTGTACCAATTTGTACCTCCAAACTAAAAAATTTTCATACATAACCATTCTTTATCTATATTTTCTTACAGAATTTGTCTGCTCTTACGTGCTCTTTTGACTTTTCCAGAGCCTCTACCCTTGATATATATTTTTGATATTTTGGAGATGTTAGAAGAAAAAGGCGCATCAAAGTCGGGTTATGCTACAACACGGAAAAATTTTGGTTGAGAAAAACAATTTTATAGGTCTCAAAAAAATGTACTAAAGAAGAATAGCTTCATTTTTATTTATATGTCATAGAAAATGGAAAAGAAGAATATCGCTTCATTTCTATTAATATTTCATAGGAAATGGTCGAAGATATACTCTAAAATTCATGTAAAAAAAAAACAGAAATGGTTTAATACAGTTATTTTTCTTCCGGTAGTTACGTGTGATGATGGACTACGTGGTGAGTGGTGAGTCAGAAAAATAATTTGGTTTTTGCTCGTTAAAAAGTAAAATAAGAAAAATTAAATGTTCTCTGAATTCTCGAAGTCTAAAAGAACTCTTTCATGCTGTTTGAGGTCAAATGGAAAACGGGAAGCTGTAATATCCGAAATAACCACAATATCGAAAACATCCTAATGTCTTATCTAGTGATGACTTAAAATTATTGTCGATTTCGGAAGTACCAACGAAGAAACTGTAGAGGTCTGTTGACAGTGCCACATAGGAATATGATCTCAAAATCTCTGATATGATCACAAAAGTGATGATAGTGACTCGACTATAAACAAATGTCATTCGTTTTTATTCTTATATTATATAACAAATAATATTTTAACTAATTACTTAAAATAAACAGATTGTTATGACTTATTTGAATCATTGAATCATCACTACACGCAATTTATTTCTATTTTATTTTACTTAAATTATGTAACAGTGGTTGAAATAAATGTAATTTTTTTTAATAACTTTCATATTGTAACCCTTTTGCATCACATTCCGTGGAAAAATATTTTTGTCTAGCTAATATGGGATTTGGGACCACTGTGCGGCGGCGGGAAGCATCTAAAGTCATTTGTTGGGATTTGCCTCTCACGCGGGAGACGAGTTAAAAAAAGAAATTTTTCATTTAGATTTATATTTTACTTTTTAAATCCCAAATAATAAAAATAAAAAATATTCAAAATACAAAAATTCATTTCGTGCTTTTTTAATGAAAAATATTAAAATCTTTAAATACTCGTAATATTAGGTCTGTCCGTTGTCAAACAATTAACTCGAAACATTATTCGATTCGAACAGTAGGTACCAATCATATTTTACTTTTATTTTTTTATTGTTTAAATTAAAACATTGTTACTGTAATCAACATAATATTATGGCTTAAAACAAAATATTGAAATACACATTTTCAAGTCTTTCTACGTCACTTAAGAGAGCTGGTTCTTGAGCTTGGTGTAGGAGTTATTTCATACAATAGAGCGTACAATAAATATAATCTTAAGTACTAGGATGTTGTAATGTTAAAAAATATAATATAGCATGAAATGAAGTTCATTTGGGTTACGTTTTGAGGCTAAAGATCGTGAGAAGGGAAGGAGATGGGGAAGAATAAGGCTGAGAAGTACCTGGCTATTCAAATCTGGTCACCAAACATAGCTAAATACGGATATGATTTGAGATTTTAAACTCTGTTAAACCTTTCAATTCTTAATTTTGGTGTTTCATCAAGACAATACAGGAACATCTTCCGCTGCGTAAAGAAATAAAAAATAATTGTAACCTAAAATTTACTCGCCAAAAATAAATATTGTTAAATTTTTCGCTGCTTTTCCGAGCAGCAACAATTGGGCGCACCCGCGTCAATTGGACAAATAAGCTATAAAAGACACATCTCAAACGTGTAGGTTTATTAAAAGGTAGACACCGTAAAATACGGTGGATGTAGAACGTAATATTATTAGAGAAAGTTTCCCGGCTATAACCTTTACGGAGGGACCTTCTTGACACATGGAAAAACATCCTGGCAATTTCACGGTTTGTCACTATCCATAAAAACTTTATTCAATAATGTTTTTCTCGGAATAAAATATTCTCAGGGCGACGTGAAAAGTTTTGTTAAAAAAATATTAATGGTCAAAGTATTGAAGCGCAAGTTTATTTGAATTAATATTAGATTTTATTCTTAACCAAGTTTAATATTTAAATATTAACACGTAGAAAACATCTGTTCTATTAACCCGTCTAATCACAGGAGACCCAGGTTGTCCCAAAACATCATATGCCGTTATAATAACAGGAGACCCAGATTGTCCCAGAGCGACCGTGCATTATTAAAAGTTAGATATCTCTCTTCCTGTCACGCGTTCATTTGTGATTTTTTTTATGTTAGAAAGCGAAAGAAATAATGCTTTTTATTGCTTTAGAAATATACGAGCTATATTGGTCAGATATTTTACAAACCCGATCATAAGTTACGATTTTATTTTGCGCCAATTTGTGACGTAACAAACATTTAATTTTAAATTATGAATGTCATAAAAAGTGAGGTGACAGTTTTATTATAAATTTTCTTAAGAAAAGGAATCTGTGTTTAAAATGTTCGGTTTATTTTATTTTATGTACTTTTTCTAGGAATCGCCAGGTATGTATTTTTTAAGCTAATTTACATTTTCAATACCAAAATTTTAATATTAAAAAACAAAAATGTTGATTTCTAATAAACACATCGGAAAGATTATTTTATTTAGATTTTAGAACAATTTTTGTTTTTGCAAAAAGGTTAAAAAATAACCAAAAAAAAAGGAAAATTTAAAATGCACGGGAAGAACCCGGAATTTAGTGCGCAAATCTTGACAGGCAAAAGTTCATAGATATTATTTTTTCATTATTCGAAGAGATACTGAATTTGTATTATTTAGTCTTGAAGCAACTTTCAAAGATTTTGTATTTTTTTTAGCGGAAATCCAATTTGTTCTCACATTTATCACCCACACTTCTTTTTCTCAAGCCGGTTTGTCATTGGTGAGGATCGTGACACGTCCTCCCAATTTCCATGGTGGACAAGGCTCCTCTGCTCCTCGTGGTTCTGCGCTGCTTGGAGAGCAGTGGACACTGCGCTGCGTGGTGAGCTGCGGACATTGCGACGCGTGGAGAATACCGGACTTCAGTGATACTTGGTCACTACAAAGCACTAATGACCTTCCTTTGCTTCTTTTGCCTTCTACTTTGTCAGTGACTATGAATTTCTTCAACTTGGAGTCATCAGTTTGGCGAGCAACGTGTCCAAAGTTTCTTAAGATACGTTTTAGGCAGATAGTTGAAAGCCCATTGTGGATGCCTAGCTCCTTCAGAATGGAGACATTAATTTGTGCATCTGTTTATCCATGGAATGCTGAGCATTTTCCTCTTGCACCACATTTTGAGGGTGTCTATCCGCTTTCTTTCGCTGGCTCTAAGTGTCCATGTTTTCACACCGTAGAGAGAGAAATACGGGGAAAATCAACGTCCGGACGAGTCTCGTCTTGGTTATCTTCGTTATGTCTGTCTCACTCCATAACTTTTGCATTTTACTCATAGCGTCTTTGATTAAAAAATTTTCTTTTCACTTCTGTTTTACAACCTCTTTCGTTATTTATAGACGAGCCTAGACGTATATAGTCGTTAATATTTGAATTCCGCACAAGAGTCCCAACTAGTCCCGTCTGGATCCGGTGAGATTATGGCATCCCCAATTGGGGTACGTTGTGAGGCTGAAGGTGGTAGGTAGGGGAAGGAGATGGGAAAGAGGAAGGTGGGGAAGAACCTGGATATTCAGATCTGGTTACCAAACACTGCTAAAGCCATTTCAAGCACAATTTGGGAGATGGGAATGGTTACCGACGCCCAGGGAACCTTTATTGGATAACCAACACCTCTGCCATAGGTCACCCCAAGTGGTTCGCTACGTTTGGTGATTTAGCAGGGGTGCCCGGGTTCATGGGGTGAGGTTTGTCTAGGTCTTGGAGGTGGACGACCAGGACACACTGAACCCCAGATTACTACCCACCCTTTAAACCCTTTTCCTTCTCAGAACTCTCCTCCCCTCCCTTTCCAAAAAAACCTTCACACAGCATCCCCAAAGATGACATAGGCCCTGAGGGAAATTATTTTCATCAGTGCCTCCTGTGTGGAGCTCATGTAAAAAAAAAGCTTTCAGTTCTGAATGGTGATCTTACACCAGGGCGATACTGAAAGTATCTTCAACTCTGAAACGCGCCGCAAATATGCTATATATTATTTTTGTTATTGTTTTTGGGGTGTTATGCCGTGTTTCGCTACCTCCTTCTTTAGCCAACGTTTCGGACAGCGTTACAGTGTCCACTGTATGATGGACACTGTAACGCTGTCCGAAACGTTGGCTAAAGAAGGAGGTAGCGAAACACGGCATAACACCCCAAAAACAATAACAAAAATACTTTTTGGCCGTGAAAACCTAAAAACATACATGCTATATATTATTTTAAATTAATTAAATACCATGACATGAAGTTGCCACGACGGGATTCGATCCCGCGACCTTCGGATTGCGAGAGCCTTACCGCTCGACCAAGCCTGCCGTCAAGTTCTTAGAAAGGTGTTAGCCCTGTCGATCACCATTAGTTTTGTTTTGGCCTTGTTGATAAGTAGACCTAGATTGTGGCCTTTCCTCTATTTTTTAGGACTATAAATAAACTACTAAACTTTATGTTTCAATATACCTTCGCTGTAGTCATTAATAAAAAACTATAAGCTCTAAATACAATTACGCGTAATATTGTATCGCCTCCCGAAGACATTGACAAACTTTAGTGAAGCCACCGACTGACGATGTAATTACGGCAAATCTCTGAAGACTAATTTAGAAGAGAAAAGTTTTATTTTATTTTCATTTCTAATGGACTTAATCACAATTCCAAATAAATTGGCAATTATTATTAACGATAACTACCATAAAAACTTTCCCCATTTACGTGTTTACTGATAAGCTCTGCTGATAATGAATTATAATATTTATTGTTTTTATTTCCAATATTGACAGGAAGTCATAATCATTAAGGAGCATTGTAGTTTCCCAATTTATATTATTACTAGCTTTTCTCCGCAGCTTCGCTCGCATGATATTACGGGAAATTATCGTAGCTCTTGCACTTATCAATTATCCCCCCTCTTCCCACCCCCACTCCCTCCAGCATTGCATACATTCATTCCCTTACATTCAGTTTTCAAACATCTCGCCTGCCACCTAAATTTTATAATGCTATAGCTCAAAGAAAAAAAGAATTATCCAATTTTGTTCATTCGTTCGGAAATTGTGCGCGTACAAACATTTCGGATGTTTATTTTTATTCAAATATTTGGAAATTTGTAAATTTAATAAAAAATTATACTATTTATTATTCAGTCTTTATAATCGTTACGAATTATATCATTAATGTAGCAACTCTCATCTGACATTTATTCCAAAACATAAGCTTGTCCAAAAAAAACAAAACATATATTTGAATTTTCTGGAGCAGTAGCCGACCAGTAGGTAAGGGACTGAGTATCTACCAGCATAGAACCCACAAATATATCAACATCGTTTCCATGGAAACGATTTTTTTTTCTGACGTTAGCAAAAACTCGCTTTTGTTAGCGACAGAAAACGTATAACAAATATTATATATTAACATTTATAATTTCATAACACCAGAGCTTACCATCGTATATAGCCTATAGTCTTCGCATATAATTTAGCTTTCTATTGGTGAAAGAATTTTTAAAGTCTTTATATTGGTTAATGCGTGAAAGCGTAGCAAACAAACTCGAGCAGTTTCGCATTTATACATTTATTTCGCATTTATGGATAGACACCTAAATGTAAAAATATATTTTTAGGAAGTTTGATTTTCATTATTTGTTAATTTACAGAATGAAATAATTTCTTTGTTGAAAACAACTTTATTTAAATTTATATTCGTTGACCGGTTTCGGTTGAACTAACCTTCTTCAAGACAACAAACATATAAACTTAATTACGGTAAATAGTTAAGATTGTGAGGTAAACACAATTGAAAGAGAGACCGTATAAGAGAGAGAGAATATCGAGGCCGGTTGGTGGTGGGGTAGGAGGAGGGGTAAAGGGAGGGTGGTGGTTACATAGGGAGAAAGGGAACAGCACATAAAATCGGACTGTTGGTTAATTCTAACTGTTTAAAATTTGGCAATTATTTTTCTTTGATTTCGATATTTTCAATGCTTCTGAATTATTAAGGCATATTCCTATTTATATACATTATTTGGACTCTAAGTGTAATATGAATACAGGAAGAACGAAGACAGTTGAATTCAACTGAAACCGGCCGACGAATATAAATTAAAATAAAGCGTTTTTACCAAAAAAAATGTTTCATTCTGTATATTGTCAAGCCACATAGTGTTTGCTTTCTTCAATAATGTATTAATTTGTTATACTTGCTGAAGTTACCAGCGTTGCCCGGGCTTTACACAGAATTTTTCGAAATCATATGTACACAATAATTTTTTTTATTATTATGAACGGCAATTGTGCAAAAAAATAATCAAGAAGTATTAAAATTCTGCCTTAAGGCATGGGAAAAGAGAATGGGGGGTGTTTTTTCGAAATATCGTACAGGCAGTGACCATCCCCTTGTTTCGAAGGTTGAGTTTGTAAAATTCCATCTATCTCAAAATCAAATCCTCACACCAGCCACAGAAGTTTTTCTTTATACATATAAAAAGATTAATTTTACCGTTTAACAATGCTGACAGATTTATTTTATTTTATTTACTGAAACTAACTAACTAACGGACGAGATGACGTACTGCCAAACAACTCGGTCTTAGCATACATTTCTTGCTCATTCACATTTAAATATCATCTCATATATACTTCATATACTTATACCTATACTTAGTTATAAGTAGAAAAATATGTGGTACTCACGGTAAGCTACATGCTACGTAATCTGTTGGCGTAGATACTTGTCGTAAAATCGTAGAGGACATATTTAAAATTCCATTAACTAAGTATTCATGGACATTAGGTCTTAAGTGCGAACGTTCTTTAACATTATGTGAAAATAAAGAGTACTTAATTATGAAACCGAATGGTTTTATTTAACGTTAAAACCCACTTTAACATTTGTCTACATCCATAAAACAATTGGTCGAGTGCCGGTCAGGACAAAGGCCTCAAAGGGCGGTTATTCTGGGGGAGGTAATTTTGCAATGTTTATAATTTAGAAAAATAACTAGGGGTAAGAAGGTTTTTCCAATTTGCGGGTGTGATTTAAAAGCGTAAGAAGAAAATTAATAACTTCTTTTTTTTATATGAATTTTTTTAAAATTATTTTTTTTACTTGAGCTCCACACAAGAGGCCCTGTGGGAAATTATTTCCCTCAGGGTCTATGTCATCTTTGGGGATGCTGTGTGGAGGTTTTTTTTAAGGAGAAGCAGAAGAGGAGAGTTCAGGGAAGGAAAAGGGTTTAAAGGGTGGTTAGGAATCTGGGGATCAGTGAGTCATGGTCATCCGCCTCCAATACATAGATAAACCTCACCCCAAGAACCCGGACACCCCTGCTAAATCACCAAACGTAGCGAACCACTTGGGGTGACCTATGGCAGAGGTGTTGGTTATCCAATAAAGGTTCCCGGGGCGGCGGTACCCAATCCCGCCGCCCAAATTGACAAATACCGCACAAGAGTCCCAACTGCTCCCGTCTGGAGCCAGTGAGATTATGGCATCCCCGATTGGGGTATATTGTGAGGCTAAAGATAGTGGGAAGGGGAAGGAGATGGGAAAGAAGAAGGTGGGAAGTACCTGGCCTTCGGAATGCTAGACAAGAGCCTTACCGCTGGACTACGCTGGCTACTAACCACAATTTTTATTTATTTATTTATATATACATATTACAGTACAATACCTTACAAAATGCTACTTTGTCTGTCCAACTGGGAAGGTTTCCCGTTTCAGGACAGCCAAATTAAATGCTTATTTAAAAATACCGAAATTATACAAGCTTTTTTTGATGTTTTTTAAAAAATTTTGTGGTTTTTATCAATCAATCGTTTATAATATTGCTTTTGTTCCTATCCGTGAAATTGATCATACACTATCGGGACACATTGTGTAAACAGTTCATCACGGGGAAGCCATGCCGAAATACCAAACTTTCCAATTCATCGAGCAATCGCTATCCAATAAATAGGCCAAAACAGACATGTCTTTTGATCTGTAAATTTGCTAATTTTAACGTGGAGAGTTGTTCAAATCCCAGGAATTCCTTGCTGGGTGAATCCTAAAATCCATACAGCGCACCAGGCCAACCTAGTTCTAAAAATAATGCATCGAGACTTTCCCCTCCGTTTTTCTATCCGATTTATACCCATATACATAGATAAACTTTATTTTAATTTTAAAAGTGAGTGCCAGTTTTCTGACGACTGGCATGGTCTAGCAGTAAGTGTCTTGACTCGCAATCCAACGGTCGCGAGATCGAATCCCAGCGTGGTAAATATATTTTGTTTGATCGATTTGTGTTATTTCACAATTAATTCATTTAAAATAATGTATAGTATATTTGCAGCACGTTCCAGAGTGGAAGATACTCTCAGTACCGCCCTGGTGTAAGACCACCATTCAGAATTGAAACGATGCTTGAAATGGTTTTAGCCGTGTTTGTTGACGAGATCTGAATAACCAGGTACATCTCCACCTTCCTCTGCCCCGTCTCCTTCCCCTACCAACTGCCTTCAGCCTCACAAAATACCCCAATTTGGGATGCCAAAGTCTCACTGGCTCCAAATAGGAGCAGTTGGGACTCTTGTGCGGTATTCATATAAAAAAAAGTACCAAACAAGAGACTCAACTGCTCTCATTCGTCTAAATTTAGTCAGACCACGACATTTTCACTTATGGGTATGTTGTGAGGCTGTAAATAGTGGGAAAGGAAACGAAAAGAGGAAGGTGGGGAAGTATCTGGCCATTCAGATTCGGTCAGCAAACGCTGCTAAAGTCATTGCAAGCAATATTTCTATTCTGAATGGTGTTCTTCCAAAATGCAAAACTGAAATTATTTACCTCTCTGGAGAGTTCATCAAAAATATTCTGAATGCTATTTTGAAGTAATATTGAAAAAACATTTTTGTTTAACTTAAATTTTATTTATACATTGGCACTGCACAGGAGACTTTGTAGAAAAATAATTCCCTCAGGGCTTATGTCACGTTTGGGAAAGCTATTAGAGGGTCCTTTGGGGGAAAAGTAAAAGAGGAAGTTCTCGGTAGGAAAAATGTAAGAGTGGTGGGTAGGAATCTGGGAATAAATGTTTCCAGGAGTGACAGACGTATGAAACTATTCCTCCCACCGCGTTGAAAGGCGATGGATCGAAGGGGTCCGGCTGAAGAGCTCAAAAGGTCTCCCTAAACCAGCCCTCCAGAGTCACGCAGTAGATGGGCAAACATATCACTCCATGAACCCGAGCATCTCTGCTAAGTCGCCAAACGTAGCGAACCGTGGCGACCTATGGCAGGGGTGTAGGTTATCCAATAAATGGCTTCCGGGGGTAGCGGTACCCACATCCGCCTTCCAAATCACAAATCAAATATAAATGTTTGATAAATTTAACTAGGAGAAGTAAATACTGAATGGAGATAAATAAAACGTATTTTGGGCACTTTTTATTCTTTTACGAATCGTTTTAACAAATAACAAATCATTCAAACTTGATTTTCATCCGAATATCTCTTTAAAACGATTTCCAGTTTAATGACTGAAATGAGATATTTAAATAAACCCATCATTATGTGCCCAGATTCCAGGACACGGATTTCCCCGAGCTGGAAAATGTCATTCGAGGCTCAACCGCTCCCCTCCCTCAGTGACGTTTATTAAAATCACATAAAATAAATCTGAATTGATGGTTTTTGGAAAAATATAAGGTCTTTTAATAACATTGAAGCGTAATTACGATAAAAAAATCTTTTCGAAATTCTTTTTTAAAATTTTTATAACTTGAAAATAGGACCGACGAAAAATGAGGGATGGGACAGATAACAGGAGGAAATAAGATATATATTCATGAATTTAAAAAATTTTCAATTTAAACAAGCAATGGAATATTTTTTAAATACTCTATTCAGCTTTATGAATATTCAAATCAACTATGAATTTAATAATTTTAATTATTTTCTTTCGCTAACTGACTAATAATATCCACGTCTCTCTTCTGGCGGGGTGGGCAGAGAAAATGATACCCCAAAATATTCTTCTCAATTCACCCTTTTTGCTTTAATCCCATTCATAAACACTTGAGCGAGAGAGAGAGCGCATTAACAAGATAGGTGCTGAATAGCTATTAAGGGGGTATTCTAGTCTAGAAAAAAAAAAACAATTTTTTTTCTTCATATTTCCAAAGTTTAAATATTCAAAAATATGTCCTTAAAAGGATTTTACGAAATTCACATTATTTCAAAAGTTATAACCATTTTAATGTCGCGGTTTAGACGGAATCCAACCAAAATCTGAATAGAACAAAATTTTAAACCCATTTTTCTCCAAACCACTTTTTTCGAGGCGGTTGACACGATATCTCAAGTTCTACTAAACCAATTTACTTGAAAATTGGTGTGAGCCTTTTCTACACATTCTTCTATGGCGGGAACTAGAACTATGAAAAAATTTCAATTTTTACTATTTTTAAAAAATTTGCAAGGTCAAAAAAACTGGTACAAAAACGTATTTTTTTTTATTTCAAACAGCCGCCATTTTGCGAAATTTTTTTTTTTTACTTTTCCTTAGTTCGGACCATAGCCACATTTGTTTGAATCAAGAATATTTTTTTTTTTTTTTTAGATTACTGGGAAGGTTGCAATCGTGTCAACCAGGGCGCGCCATTTTTTTGAGACCCCCCTCTTCAACACCCTGTAACTTTCTGAATTTTTAATTTTTTAGTTCGACTCTTTTTTTAATGGCTTTTTTAATGTTTAATAAATATTTCATAAAATAGAAGTTGGTAAAAACATTATTGGTTTTTTTTGTTGCACCTGAAAAAACACCTACAATTCATGCCTCTAGACTAGAATATCAAGTAAGATTATTTTAATTGATACAATGTCTTGACTTGACGGGAATCTAGTAAAATCTTATCGTATTCGTTAATGAAATTTCGCAAGAAAGCGAAGAATGTTTTAGTTAATCTTGAAATCCTTGATGGTTATTAACACGTTAGTAATGTATTATAATAAAACAAATATAAAACTTTTTCCACTTTAATTTTATTGACCGTAACCGGTTTCAGCTCGCTAGAGCCATCTTCAGACTGGTACAAATTATTCTTAGTCTACGGTTTATATACACAACGTATGAGGGAGGGGAAGCGGGGTGGTATAAAGGATTTTAATCAATTATATTAATTACATTTGTTACTAAATCGCTTTTACAAAGTTACTAATGTCGAAGAAATACAAAAAATACTATTTTAAAGTTTATTATAGTAACTCACACTTGAAGTGAAGCAGCATAAAACAAATAATATAATATTGTTATTTTTAAAAAGCTGTGGTTTTAACACTTTCGTACCGGACCAGGGGAACGCACTTACACTAACGAGAGTTTTACGATGTATCTAAGTTGTTTTTTAAACCACATACTCAATAATTTGGGTAATCCTAGAAAAAATATTTGGTTATCGATCTGCATTAAAAAAATTAATTTCGCATTACTATTTTTCTTAATATTAATTCATTTATATCAAATTCCGGTCGAGAATCTGTCCAGCCCACCCCCCTACCCCTCCGTTCGGGCGTTACCCCGTATCCATCCGCTGGAAGTATCGGGACGATTCTAAGCGATAGCAAGTAATTTCTGAGTTGTTAGTGGAAAGGACTATATCCCGTTTGTTTACACTGCGCATCTAGTTTGCTCTTTTTACAATGCTATAATGTTCGCTTGCCGGTCAAAGATCATTCGGTCTGGATCGTTTCCGCTACGCGCCAATCGCCAGTCAACATTCGGAAACAAAGCGTTATGGTGGCTATCGGCCCGCCTTCTCTGTTTTCTATGGAGAAACACGCGTTATGGTCTAAATTCGTTAGAATATTAATTATGACTTTATTTATGAAACGATTTAGAAAATGACTATTGAAATAAGATGAACATGCTTCTTTCTAATTATTACCAAAACAAATTTCCAAAATTGTGTCATTAACACCCTTTAATAAGCAAAACAAATTGGGGTCCCCGAGTGACCCCCCTTCGAATGAAGTGTGATTTTTTTCTTTCCGGGACGAAAAGGTTAAACGATAAATTTTTCTATTTCCAATTCCTTAAATGAATACGTACAACGCTGTGTGAGAATCTATTATGTCTTAAAATACAAGCTCTGTCTGCTTAAAATACACATTTGATTAACTCTTTGTATCAAGGAAAACAATATCCTCGCTTTCGGAGCGTGAAATAATAGAATGAAGTGGGGTTGTGTGGGGTGGAATTAAAAAGGGATGATGGCGATTGGATAATTGAATTAGAATGAAATGTCCAACACGACCCCGAGCCACGAGCCACGAGCCACGAGCCCGGCGTCGCCCACGTCGCGTGGATCTGCTCCGCTTCTCTTTGTGGTTGAATATGCCAATTAGGGGACGCGGTGACCATGGGTGGTAACACCGTATCCTCGTATTACAGGGCTGCTCAAATTATAACACAATAAGACACTTTTAAGAAATACAAACATGGCCCCTAATGATCGTTATTGCAGTGGTGAAAACACCGCATATGGAACGTCTTATGATTTTAAAAGCTAGAACGCATTTGTGGTAAAATGTTTGTTGTATAGAAAATTATAAATTTTACATTTTAATACAAAATTTATATATCTCAACCATAAAACTACAACAAAAAATTAAAATAACTGTAAGAACTATGATTTTACGAACTATTCGAAACTGATGGCAGGTACGGACACATACAGCGCCCTTGAGGTGAACAGCGCCCTTGAGGTGATTTTTCA
Organism: Glyphotaelius pellucidus; assembly: GCA_936435175.1. Taxonomy (NCBI): domain Eukaryota; kingdom Metazoa; phylum Arthropoda; class Insecta; order Trichoptera; family Limnephilidae; genus Glyphotaelius; species Glyphotaelius pellucidus. The sequence goes on along the minus strand of OW386537.1, from coordinate 49,592,365 downwards.
CAAAAACGGCGCTATATAAATCATCCAAATATTATTATTATTATTACGGAATGAGCCCACAGATTTTCGCTTCGCGGCATGTTTTGAACTCGTGCGCAGGTGTTGCCATAGGATAAATGCTTACAGCTTTGAAAAATCATTATTTACTATAGTTTCTAATCGTAGTTCCTACATAACTAACTAATCCTCATGCCATTCTTCCCATTTTTCGGCAACCAAAGCGGTCTGGTACCTTTAGTGAGATGAAAGGATGCAGTTTAAATAAAACGGTTCACTTTGCAGCATATTGAAACATCAAGCCCTGATATCGATGACAACATCGAAACTCAATAAAATGTCAATACTACTTTTGAAAGCATTAGTGACATCTGGTAGACTTTAACGACGTCAGTCTTGGACGAGCGGTTTCTGTGAAAGGTGGTGACTTGCGATTTCTCTGGAGATGGCTGAATTGTTTTAGCTATTGTTAATTTTTATAATTTTACCATCAATTTAAATGATAATGGAGCACATGAAATTGATTTATATTCAAATACATAATCCTCTGAATGATATGTGTTCATCGTAAAATCCAAACAAATGAATTATTTTAAGTAAGGTATGTTTTTAGGTTTTCACGGCCAAAAAGTATTTTTGTTATTGTTTTTGGGGTGTTATGCCGTGTTTCGCTACCTCCTTCTTTAGCCAACGTTTCGGACAGCGTTACAGTGTCCATCATCGTTACAGGGTCATCTGCCCTGATGATGGACACTGTAACGCTGTCCGAAACGTTGGCTAAAGAAGGAGGTAGCGAAACACGGCATAACACCCCAAAAACAATAACAAAAATATTTTAAGTAAGTTTAATCTGATGAAAAACCCTCATCCTTAAGATGATTCTACAATCAAATTTTCAGTCAATAAATCCAGGACTTAAGTTGAGAACTTCAAAAATGTAAGCTTTACTTGTTTACAAAAAAATTGATAAATGTTCTTTTCTTTTTTAATTAATTAAGACAATATTAGCGAAACTCAATCGAAAATCTGAAATAAAAAATCAGAAAAAGATACGGTCACATCTAGGATTCAAGCCCAGGACCTACGACTTGTCGGGTCGGTGCTCTACCAACTGAGCTAAAGTGTTCCTATCCGATTCGGTCATACTTAACTGTATCATTCTTCGACTAATATTATCTTCAGTTTCTTAAAGCTTCACGCTTTTTTCTTTCATAACCCCTAATTATTAATGAATAACACAGATTGATGGTAAGTAAAAATTTTTAAAATAAATTAAATTTATTGAAGATAACTAATATCTACACTCGATTTATATTATGCACATTTAAGTTAAAACAAGCTAGTGAAGACGTTGCAGCCAAGGATCGTGTTTAGGAGGAAATGTGCAGAGAAACGGCCCATCAGATTTCACATCGTCCCAATGCTGCCAAAGCATAAGTTACCAACGTAAAATGTTTGTAACATAATTATTATAACGGTGCCCGTCTACAAGATTACAAACACTTTGGAGCTGGGTATACGTTCGAGGCATTTCAAAATTCAAAACACAGCTGACAGTAGACATAAAAATTCTAATTTCGTACTCGATTTACTCGTCAACAGAAACTAAAATCAAAAAAGTTACATCACAAAAACGTCTTCCAATGTAAAATAGACTCACCAATTTCCTGCTCGAATCACTAGTTTCTGAACATCATGTATATTTCAGTTTCTGCAATTCTTTTATTGCCGTTACGTTAAAACAAAGGAGCAAACTTTTCTGGCAAAACAATATCGGCTCTTTTTTTTTTTTTTTGTTATTGTTTTTGGGGTGTCATGCCGTGTTTCGCTACCTCCTTCTTTAGCCAACGTTTCGGACAGCGTTACAGTGTCCATCATCAGGGCAGATGAGCGATGATGGACATGATGGACACTGTAACGCTGTCCGAAACGTTGGCTAAAGAAGGAGGTAGCGAAACACGGCATAACACCCCAAAAACAATAACAAAAATACTTTTTGGCCGTGAAAACCTAAAAACATACCTAATATCGGCTCTTGATCAAAAGATTGGGAACCTCTGGTATTCATCGAATTGTAACCTTAGTATATGTTTTACAGAGTATTTTGTAGTGTGTGGGTTTATTATTTGAACCCGTATTCGGAAAAGTCAATGCGTCAATGCCTGTTGGATTAATTAATTTATTGAACTGGAAAGCACCATAATCAGTTACTGTCCGCTCTTATTTTTGACATCATATTTGGTTACGCTGAAATGATTTATTTTTGTCATCAGAATGATTAATTATTTGCAAAAATTGTGTTAGTTGTATACACAATAATTGAATCACAACTTTTATTAAGAAAACTGCAAAAGCACGTGTTTTGAAATATGATTAATTTTATTATTCTTATTTTGGGTGTTTCAAGCCCCCATCGTATCTCCTATCCCATCATTCAAGCACCACACATTGATCAGCGGGATTTGGAACTTATGACATTCGAACAGTCCTTGTTTAAACCTGTTTTTCAGTATTCGATAAAATTGTCGTCAGCTGACAAGCTTATGTCACGATTCGATCAAATTCGATCAGGTTATGTAGGTACTTGTGTATAACAGATCCCCATCCTATGATTCCGTATTCAATTCGAGAATGACATAGCGCGTAGTGGACCTTTTTAATATCCTTTTTATTTAACACATTTCATAGATTTTTAAAGAAATATATAATGCTTGTGAGTTTTTCCGTAATACCTTTGATGTGTAGGTTCCATCTAAGATTTTCATCAATTATTACTCCGAGATATTTTATGTTTTGTGTTTTTTCTATAACTGAACAGTGATATAGAAAATTATTTCTTTGGCATTCGTTGGCAGTTTAACAAAATGGAACCAACGATCTGTCTTTCAAGCAAAGGAAATTAACTCCTGACAAAAAAATCTTTAAATTTATGTAAGTAACCGATTTAATCTTGTCCCGTAAAAAGGGTTAGATAATAATCGGAATGATCGTATCACGTACATCTTTGAATAAATTGGAATTGATGGAATAAATTGGCCTGGGTGTTTCACAAGGAACGTAAGGGGAAATTGCAAGTTCCTGCAGCTGTGGAGATTGGAGATACGTTCTGGTCCAATCTACCTCCGCTACCGTCCCACCCCGGCAGATCCGCCCAACGCAGTAAAAGGTTCAATCGCTTCCGTATTGGCGATAAAACTTAGCAATTTATTTTGCTCTTTACGACTAACGTTCGCACGGAGTGTAAGAATAATTTAACGACTTGGAAGGAGAGACACAAAGCAAATGATTTTTCTCTGTATCGGATTTCATTTCATTGCGACTCACACGACAAATAATTGTACAGCAACACGTTGAATGAAAATGCGCATATATCAAATAGAGTTTTATAATTGCTCATATATCATCATCTTCACTGAAGATTCATCATTCATCAGTGACTGATGAATGAATAATCACTGAATCAAAAAAAAAATCACACTATAATATTATGGCCGAAAATTATCGATAAATTAATGATTTGATTTTATTTATTGACCATAACAAAAAGCTAAAGCCACTTTATCTTCGAAAATAAAACTAAAAATATCCAAAATTTTAGATTAAAATTTATTCATAAATAGGAGAGATTAGATGATCAACAGTTTTATTCAGAGGTTAGAAAAATTTTGAACACTTTCTCAATCGAAGCCATTCTGACAAGTCAGCAATTGCCGACCATTTAATAAAAACGGTTTGTTCCGGAAGTTTTGGGAAGACCCAAAATGCATCGAGCACGCCTGATTATGGGGTAATTGAAATCCGCAAAAATTCCCTTAATATTTATAGAGACGACGTGGTTAAGCTTAATAGTTTTTTGGAATCTGGTACTTGACGGCTACACCAAAACTAAGCGTCGCAATCCTTTTTGAAATACCAGCCTACTGAGGACTGGAGTACGCAGAACGGTATTGTTTCTACATACATTGACACACACTTCACCACAACCTTCAATTACACATACACACTGATGATGGACTCCATAACGCTTTCAATGGCTGTTAAAGGAGTAGCACCACATGGCATAACACACCAATCAAATCGGATAGGAGAACATTGACGATGTAAAAGAAATGAGATCGTCAAGACACAGGTATCTGCCCTAAATTCAGGTGTGACCAAAACACAAATGAGGACATCCTTAATAATAATAAGGCTAATTGTGAATTCGCAAAGATTTTTTGAACACACATAAAGCTAATGGAAAATCAGGAGTGCACTCCTGAGTATACTCCTGTGGCATATATGCCATGCAAGTGGATGCATACAAATTGGGGTGACGCAAAAATGCATAAGTCGATCGCGTGAATAGTTGGGAAGTAAGTTCATTAGGTACTGGGTAATGCACAATCTTTTACAGAATGAAACAATTTTTTCGTTTAAAACCACTTTATTTAAATTTATATTCATCGACCGGTTTCGGTCGAGCTCGACCTTCTTCAGGACAATAAACATATAAACTAAATTACAGTACAGAGTTAAGATAAAGAGGTAAACACAAAAGAAAGAGAGAGCATACAAGAGAGGGAGAGAACATCAGATAATGGTTGGTGGAGGGGTGGAGGAGGGGTCAAGGGAGGGTGGGGGTTGCAGAGGGAGAAAGGGAATAACTTTAAAATGAGACTGTTGGTTAATTCTAATGGTTTGTATAAAATTTGGCAATTATTTTTTTATGATTTTAATATTTCTAAAGCTTCTAAATTATTAAAGCGTATTCCTATTTTATCTTTAAATTTGCTTCAGTAGTTTTCTCATGAATTTTAACGCCAACCCAGATTAATGCAAAAGGTTAATGGCAAATGGTTGGCAATGATTAATGCAAAAATACATAAAATAATATTTTGCGTGTAAATAAATAGATCTAACACATTAAACAAATTATGTATTCAGGGTTTCCATATATCTGTAGCGCTGTAGAAATTATCATAATGTGTTCCTGCCAAGTGGAAAGACTGTTTATTTGGCTTCTCTGACTATATTTCTGAATACGCGCAGTTTCTGTAATGGAGCTGATGAATAAATCAGACATTAAATGGAGAACATGAAAACATCATCATAATGCAAACTTAGAGCCTACTAGCTGTCGTGCATGGGTTTGTTCAAAGCCACTGTGGTTTAGTATGGAACATTTTTTGACACCTATTGTAATGTCTCTATTTTATCTTTTTTATTTTGCAGTTAAGAGAATCCTTTATATCATAGTAACTGTTTATTTTTGTGTTGTAATTATAACAATTGTTCCCATGGTTTAATGTGACGACAATTTACATTTTTGCGATGCTGATTATTATCATTAATTTTGAGCAATGTGGAATCTACTAATGGCAAATGCAATTGCAATGATTAGGTTTATAATTTCAAAAATAAAAAAAGATATTCGCAATACAAAAGCATGTAAATAAAAATGTGTTCTTGATTCTAATGATGTCTGGCATAAAGGGCTTGCTTAGGTAAAAAACGTTGATGGTGATACCGTGATAAGTCTCAATCGTGAGAATGGAAGGTCTGCAGAACATTGGCTACCAGCCAAAAAGGCCGTCCAGAAGCAGGACAGGTTGGTGCTTTCAGATGTAAATCATCCTCCCAGGGTGACCTGAAGTCAGCTTCAAAGATGGCGAGAGTTTCTTCCAAGATGTGTGATCATAATCGTTATAGTAATTTTAAGCCGGTCCGTCGTATCTCAATCTAGAGGATCGCCCAATGCTCTGGGCTGCTGCACAAAGAATGAAAGCTTCATTTTGAATTCTTCAGATTTGAAATCGGCCTGCAGGTTTGACAACAGTTCAACTCCAAATTATTCCAGGGCTGGCAATCTAATCAATGAACAATTGTCAATGAGCAAGTACTAGAGGTGCCGTATACCGAGATCATAAATATGATGTTTATAAATACGCCTTGTTACAAATGATTTTATGTAGACCCTTAATAATGAATACATTATCAATAAATAAAAAAAAATTATTTCTTCAAACACAGCAAGGTAAGAAAAAATATTATCTTATAGTCCTATCTTAGATATTTCCCCCCACTAATCATTAATCCCCCACCCTACCACAACACGCCTCCCAATTTGGGAGACGGGAATGGGTACCGCCGCCCGGGAACCTTTGCCATAGGTCCCCAAGTGGTTCGCTACGTTTGGTGATTTAGCAGGGGTGCCCGGGTTCATGGGGTGAGGTTTGTTCCAGGTCTTGGAGGCGGATGACTAGGACACACTGAACCCCAGATTCCTACCCACCCTTTAAACCCTTTTCCTTCCCAGAACTCTCCCCTCCTTCCTTTCCTTAAAAATAAACCCTCCACACAGAATCCCCAAAGATGACATAGGCCCTGAGGAAAATTATTTTTCTCAGGGCCTCCTGTGTGGAGCTCATGTAAAAAAAAGTAGTTCTAACAAAGAAATATTATGTTTATTTATAATGGATAACCACAAATTAATAGCTACTTCCAAAAGTACATAATTAATATCTTCAAAAGGTTCAAAATTATGGAATTTAAAATAAAGCCTTACAATAAAAATGCTGCTTTTATTGAATAAATAATCTACCTTTCCAAATGTTATTTTTATTGTAAGGAATTGAGAATTTCGTGCGCAATCACGCTAACTTACACCATTCATAGGCAATACTTTCGAGAGAAGCTCAACATTTAATCAAGGAAGGCAATTAACTAGAAGACATTGCAGTAAAGCAAAGTTATATCAAACAATAACAGTTAGCCTTCCATCCTAACTATTAATCCAGCCATTTAGGTAGAACAGCAAGAAGCCAGCATTCACCTAATGTTGTTATTGATAAATGTGCAGAGTAGAGCTTTCTTTTCCCAGATCCCCGCGGGCAAAGTAAACAATCGTGTGACTGGAATATGGATATTTACTTTCAATGTCGATATCATTTTCCGTCTCTCCATTTATTTTCATATTCTTACTTGGCTAACTCTACATCCGAGTATCTACACATCTTCAGACTTATATATTATTTTTATACCTTAAAATCCTAGCTAACACGCTGGAATAAAAATAAAATGAAGGAAGCATGGGAATAAGGCGAGTTCCACACAAAAAAGAATTCTCTTAGAAAATTGCTTTTATTCTTTGATTCACGTTTTAACGCTTTAATTTAATCAAATGGTGGTTACAGGTATTGCCGCCCCGGGAACCAGTTATCAGATAACCAACACCTAAGCCGTAAGTAATCCAAGTGGTTGGATACGTTTGGTTGGTGATTTTGAAAGGATACCCGGGTTCATGGGGTGAGGTTTCTCTAGGTCTTGGCGGCAAATAGCTCACTTAATTCGTGGCAGGTTGGATCGGGAAAGACTAGTTGAGGGAGACATCTCGAGACAGAATCTCTCGACAAGTCGGCTTACATCGCAGTGAGAAGGATAGATTCATACGTCCGTCACTCCTGGACACAGCGACCTCCAGATTCTTATTCACCCATCATACTTTTTTTCTTCCGACAGCTTCCTCTTTTTCCTTTCCCTAAAAACACCATCCACACAGCATCCCCAAGGATAAAGCATATTGTATCTACAACACATGTTACTAAACTTGTGGATTTTAAATTTTAGTAGAGTATTGTACTGGTCTGAAGAAGCTCTGGTTGTAGCGAAACCCGGTCGACATTAAGTATAAAAATAACAGTGATGTTTATAAGTTGTTTTTTTATTTTGTAAAAATAATTCCATAAATTTCGACCGGTACGAAAAATTGCAGTGTCTTACAAAACTACGTAAAATATGTGTTAATAGTTCGGTTTGCAGAAGCGTGGTTAAAAAATGTTATTCTAAAGCGTTCTTCAAATAGAAAATGATTTTCTTACAGATTTCGATAAAATTCCAGGAGATAGCTCGAGACATAGCTGAAGGGTGTGGAACGTTTAAAGTGTCCTTGTCTCCCGCAGCTCGCTTCCTTCTGAAGTACCGCGGCGCTCAGGATTCGATAAGGTTTTATGATCATTATGGCTGTGACTTCTTTTCCAAAAAAATGCCATCAGATTGATTTAGGGAACTTTACTTTATCACATCGACTGTGAAAAGAAAAAAAAATGTAAATGGAATAAAAACCGAGAATAGAAAAAAAAAATGGAAACCAACCCATCTATTTTTCTTTAGGTAGATTATTTTCTGTTACAAAATGATCTATTTTTCTTTAGGTACATTATTTTCTGTTACAAAATGATCTATTTTTCTTTAGGTACATTATTTTCTGTTACAAAATGATCTATTTTTCTTTAGGTACATTATTTTCTGTTACAAAATGATCTATTTTTCTTTAGGTACATTATTTTCTGTTACAAAATGATCTATTTTTCTTTAGGTACATTATTTTCTGTTACAAAATGAACATTAAATTCAAAACAAAAAATGATTAAAAATAAACAATTTATTGTATAATACTAATAAAGTTTCCGGAGGTACATTTTAAATATAAATAATTAAATAACTTTTGTATGAAACAAACATTAATGCAATTTCGGTTGTACTATAATGTGGGTACGCAATATTCTAAAATTAAAAAATCAGGTATTTCCTTTTATTTTAATTTTGATTTTTATTTTTTATATGAATACTGCACAACAGTTCCAACTGCTCCCGTCTGGAGCCAGTAAGACTATGGCATTCTCAATTTGGGTATTTTGTGAGGCTGGAGGTAGTGAGGAGGGGAAGGAGATGGGGAAGAGAAAGGTGGGAAGTACCTGGCTATTCAGATCTAGTCACCAAACACAGTTAAAGCCATTTCAAGCAACGTTTCAATTCTGAATGGTGGTCTTACTCCAGGGCTATACTGAGGGTATCTTCCTCTCTTTTAAATGAATAAATTGTGAAATAACACAAATTAATCAAAAAAAAATTTGCCACCCCGGATTTCAATCCCGCGGCCTTCGGAATGCGAGTCAAGAGCCTTACCGCTGGACTACGCCGGCCGTTATTAGAAAAATGTAAAGGATTTATGCCGCCGTTCTTACGTTGTTCTTGGTTGTGGTGCATGGTTTCCTCTAAGCAGTTGATCGTGGTTGGGTTCTCCGCCGTGGCATTTTTTTATTTTTTTTAATTTTTCTTTTGTAGTAGCAAAACCTGAAGGGATCTATATCTCTTGCAACAAAAACTTTTCCTGTTTCCTGAAAGCCTGCATCTTTTACAACAGTAATTCGTGTTTATAAGTAGAGAATTAATCCACACCAACTGACATCAATACGACAGCCGTAGACAAGCCATAGAAAATCACAGAAATTCGACAGCCGATAACGCACGACGGACACCTTCCGACATTCAACGGATGTCTTAATTATCTCAAAAGATTATTATATTATCTCTTAACTTAACGCAAAAGATAACACAAAAGATACGGAATCATTTTTCTGGTAGGTCATAATAATAAGTTTATAAAATAAAAGTGATGTAAACATTGTTATTGTTTCATTTGAAAATAAATACACTTGTTAAAAATAATTAACAAAGTGAATAACACAGATATTTATTTATCATATAAAGGATTTTTAATGAATGTGAATATTTGCTTCCCTTTCAGTGACTTTTTCAAATTAAAGCTCTTAATTAAAGTGAATACTTGAACCACTAATAAATCGCTTTGATTATGATTTTAGCAGCCAGTTTTTCAGTACACTCGGAAATGTTATGATTCCATTGATGGGTTGTCAGGAATCGCACCTACCCAACGGCAACTTAACGAATGTTAATATTTCGTAAGCCGAGGTGAAATACCGGATTTATTAAACATAACATTGTTCCCCAAAAAACCCAAATTAGTGTTTTCAAGTGAATCAAATACTTGAATCGGATCATGTCAAGAGTCAGAATAATAGTATGAATGTGAATGAAGAAAGGGGTGTGTGTGGGGACAGAGTTGTTTCGCGGTCCTACCTGCTGTTTTGTGCATAACTCTGGTTTGCCTAATCTGCGGGAAAATGGCGTGATAGTTTAGATAGTGTGGTGTACTGTCGTTTCCTCTTTTTAACAATACAACTCTGATGATCGGGAGTTTCAATCGTACTTCGGTTCGTTTAGTTTACGAGTCTTGTTTATAATGATTTTCTATAAAATGAATATCTAACTGGACGGAAAGGGGGCAGGGAAAATGATCACTGAAGGTGCCCACTTGAAGATATGATCGGCTATCTTCGTAGCCGTCCGCGTATTAGACCCTAACGGGCGACAGTTCTCTCTCATTTAGTACAACTACTGACCTCTGTTAAAACAACAACTAACTAACTATAATAATGACATTGAAATTACATACATCGTCACTTCATTTGGATAGGGTTCTAACTGCACTCAACCTTGTTCTGAGATATTGGGTGTCAAAGTTTGCAAATGCGATTTCTCATAATCTATTTAACAATTTCTTATTTTAAGTTTCAATCTTTCGTAAAGTATATTAGTTTAAAATATTTTAAAGGAAAATATTCAAATATGATGTGTAATTAGTGGTTTAGAACATACCTAAACTTGAAGTTAGAACTGTGTGCAACCAGTTTGGACATAATAATTCATTGCACAAGGTTCTAATTATCTTTGGAACCTTGTTCAACAAGTTTGGTGTATTTTTTGTAGTTGGAATCAGGTAAATTGGAATAAAATTTCACAATGTGAATAGTGATTTAAAAATATTTATTTAAAACATGTTATTTTTATTTTTGGAACAAACATTATTGATAAGAATGAAAAAAAATATATATTTCCTAATACAGCAGTTTTTTCTTCATTTTTTAAAAAGGGCAGAGTAATATTCCCTATCTGGTAGTGGCATTAATGAAAACATAGCTTTTATGTCTGCTTTGAACGCCTTGACTCCTCACCATCCGTCCTTCTAAAAATGCGATTATTTAGATTCCTTTCGGTCGAGGTTATTGTACAAGTTTTTTGCCATTCATATCTAAGGACCAATAAATAAGCTTAGAACAAATCTCTTCGCTCAGATTCTGATATGTTTTGACTACATATGAGATGACATAAACCTAGAAAGTCTTTAAATTTTTAACAATGCAGACTGGTGATTCAATTTGCTGATAGCAAAAGCCCATTGTTTAGGGTTCCTAGGACATCTCTTTCTTTTTGTTTGAGTTAGGTTCATTAGCATTGTTGATAGATATAAATTGAGTTCGTTGTGCAGTTTAATTGTTAGACTTATTAGCTTATTCTTTAATAACACTATCATTTTGAAGATCAGAGCTCCTGGAAACATTATATAATTTTCCTATTAATCTATTATATTTAGTACCAACCGATTTTAAAAGAATATTTAGAAATTTCAAGCAGTAAAATGAACTATCTATACTGGATCATGTTAACTGTGGAAGTAAATAATGAATACTACATTCTCGTTATGAATTTGTTCTTCAAAATGAATAGCATGAGTTTGTTTCTTAATTTTTGATACATTGTGAACTTCATACGTTGACCTGTTTATAAATAATAATATGAGATTAAGAACATGTTTGGTGTTTAATGATAAGTAAATAATGCAAATATTCAGTATTGTTTGTAAGAAAATACATTAAAAAACATACTTTTTAATGAGGGCCGTCCACATTCACATCTTTGCGAGAATATGATTGTTTTTCACTCCTATTTTGACGAGTTCCGGAAATATATAATAAAAATACATCAATACACACTTGCTAATTAAATTATTTGATGTTAAACATAGTTACAAGCGATAAAATCATTTAGATTTATTCACCAAAAATACTAAATTTAAAAATACTAAATATAAAATACTAAATAAGTATTTTTGGCTGTTTCTTCATTATTATAACCATTTTTTTTCAGAAAAAGGTGGATTGCAAACTTCATAAATTGTATATTTCTTCAGCAATCATATTTCCGATTTCTTTTTGTATTATGATGGCTGATTATAATAACTCACTCGCACTTTATAGTTATTATAATGATGTCAAATAGACTGTTTTATACCGAAAATAACATACACAAAACTTCGAAAACCAACAACATTCAACTGCACCGCGTTTTCCTAACAATCACGCAATCAACAACTGTCAGATGCGAACAAAACGTCGGTTACACAAGGTCCATATTGACGATAGAACCTTGTCAAAGTGAAAACTTTACATTTTTTTCTCGGGATTAAAATTTCTTTGGTTCTAACTTACTATTGAACCTTGTAAAATGAATTATTATTTAAAACGCTTGAAGTTAGAACTTTGTCATACTTATATCTACGAAAATACAACACGGATGGTTCTGAAAATTATTTTGATTACAGAAATAAGCAAAAGAAATGCTTTGGCATTCAAAGGTCATTTTTGAAAAAAATGTCAGTTAGAACCCTATCCAAATGAAGTGACGACATTTTAACTTTAACTAAAATTAGTAGTAAGTAAATTAACATATTTCAGTTTGTTCTTAAAAACCAAGATATTTTTCGCTTGAAGATTAAAAACGAGCTGTTTTTAAACCTTCTCTATAAAAAAAAATATATATCTGACCTGTCAGTAGCTGGGTTGGCATCGCGTTTGGGTCTCACCCAGGCGACGCGTGTTCGATTCCTCGGCTGGTTAAGTCCTCCATCACGACAAAAGTAGCATTTTCCGCTTACTGTGTTGATAGTAGACGATTTTTAAAAATATTTTCAGGTCTTTCCTAACCCACTCTTTCTTTTTAGAAAATAAAAAAATAAAAAATTAAGATGTTCCATCTACAAAGACATGTGAAATTGATAGACCAAAGATAATGGAAAAGTTTTAAGCTTTATTTTTCTCGGGTTTCCAGAATAAGATTTCTCGACGAGTTTGAACATTTTTGGCAAAAAATCAAACAGAATTATTGCAAAAGTTTTGTTTTACCTGCCAGCGAGAGTTGTTTATTTAATGAATTCATTTATTCATTTGGTATTCATAAATCAGAATTCATAGTGAAGTGATGATTGATGAGCAACAGTATTACTAAAATTATTGCCCGTTTTTACATTTTCGAACTGAATATTGATGGTTTCATTTGATTGATTTATTTTTACTGGCAGCAATGGTCTAGATTTTGTGTAATACATTTGTACAAATAATAATACCAAGTAGGCTGATTGATTTTGAATTAACTTTTTTGTTTTGATTAGAGTCTTTAAGCTTTCATTATGTAAAGTAAATTCATACAATTTTATTAAAACTGAAAGAACGAAATACCCCGAAACCCATTTCTAACTTTTAAACTATAATCATAAAATAATAACTATGTTCAAACAAAAAATAAAGAAGTTGAATAACGAAGTAAGCCTGCGTAGAAAAATTAACTTGTTTTTATTTTATGGCCACGAGCGACGAGCAGAGAACGTAGGAGACTTAGAAATACATACTAAGAAATTCTAAGTCTTCTAACTTCTAATAATATAATGTTTCGCTGAATTTACCACGATAATAAAATATCAGTATATTAGCAATGTTAATGTTAAAATATTTAAAATCAAATTTTTGGAAAACATTACCAGTCCATCCATCATCTAGAAAAAGTGGGTGTGGTTTTTTTCTCTGCGAAATTAATACTTGGTAGTCAGTTATCAGTTCATTATACTTAGTATTTAGTTTTTTTAATGTAAATTTCAAAACTCCTACGAGCCTTACTCGTTAAATGCCAGGCAGGAAACGGCGTAAAATCACGATGTTTTGACTTTGACGTAATATTTTGTGATATCGTATATTATATTTACTGAAACACATTCCTTGAAAAATAGACTATGCATAAAAACAACATAACTTGCGTCGATTTGATGAATTTATATGTTTTACGATATTTTTCACGAGAACGACGCTACCCAATTTGACAGCCCAAATACCGGGAAAAAATCTCAGCCAGACGCCATAGAGAATTTAATATTAATTATTCCGATTGGCTAGGTGTGTTCACGGTATTTTATAATTTAAGAACAATAATGCCCCAAGCGATTCTGACCTTGTTCTTCATAAGTTTTCTTTATACATCAGGGTTAAAATCGCATTCCAAAATAAAAAAAATGAACATTTTGGGGTGTGCGCCGGCGCACGAGCGGCAAACGGCGTGAAATATTACATATTTGGAATTTTTAACGCACTCACCAAAAATAACTGCAACACGTCAGACAGAAACGTTAATTATCTTTAATCCACAATACCAATTAACTCGATTATTGCTTTATTTATTGAAAATAATCCATTCTCAAACACTGTCAATTCGACAAATCTATTACGCCGTAACTTATGAACGCGACCACGAATTTTTTTGCATTGCAAATATTCACTGTATTTTTAAGTCTCACGATGTTTAAACACGTTGAATAAATTGATAATTTTTACACTGGTATACATATATGTTAGAAAAATCCACTAAAATACGATTAATAATGACGCTTTATACGGGAGTATTCTGACAGCACCATGTAATTAATACATGTTCTATAATCACAAACCCGAATTATTCCTGAACATATTTTCTTCGCATTTTTTTTCACCACCACCGGCGTCACAGGTACAATCTAGCGCATCACGTGATTCGCACTCCATCTCGATACAGCAACACCATATAGATGAGACATAGCGCGTGTCACGTGATCTATTGCGATGCGTAGGAGTGTGATCAATGGCGTCGTGAGGTAGAAAAATATTTTTGTTTGTTTTTTAATTGAAAAAAATATCATCGGACAGTAAAATGACATATGGTGGAAATAAAATGATCAATCAGTGCCTTTATGTAGGTTGGAGACATATGACAGATAATACTGTCAATTCTGGCAAGATTGCAAAAATTCCGTTATTTAATAAAAAAAAACTTGTTATAATTTAATAACTGCAAACAATTATTTTATTAACTTCACCTGTATTTATATATGAGACATCTCACATGAATTCGGAAGCTTTAACTTTTTAAATTCGAATCAAAAAATAAAAACTTTCATATTATCTTATTTAATGTAAATCTGAATGTAATATAATTAGTTCAATTTTCATCCACTTCCCGAACTATCGAAATACGTAAATTTTTGCACACGTGATAAAAATGATCACAATACACTCAATAACAAAAATTAGCCAATATTGAAGTTTACTTTGCTTTATAAGTACGTGATAAGCGTGTTTTTTTAGGCCATATTTTTTACCTGTCAACGCCTCCCTGGGCCATCTCAACGCCCCCTCAATTTTCTCTGGGTCTTCTACCGCCCCCCCTGAAGGTTTCAAACGCCCAAAAGGGGGCGTAATCGCCCACGTTGAGAACCACTGATGTAGAATGTAAACATGTTGTTACCTTTATAGGACTGCGAGTAGCTGTTGTTGAGGCTGGTGGCGTGGCTCATGGCGAAGCGGCCGCTGCAGCGGGGACACATGTCCGAGGTCTGGTTGGTCCAGCGGCGCGGCGCGGGCGGCGGGGCGGGGGGCGGCGAGGGCGAGGCGGAGGGCGAGGACCACCCCGCGCCGCCCCCCCGCCCGCCCACCCCGCGGCGGGGCCACGTCGAGGGACGAATCTTCCTGCTTCCTGCTTCTTGCTTATTGGCCTACGGGAAACGCGCTCTGACTACACATTGTACCGTACACACGTCAGTTTAACACCAATCTATCTCAAATTCTGAGGTTTGCGCAATTTTTTCTACCATTACTCACTCCATTTTGTGGAGATGTTAAATCTATTGTTAATTAACGCGTGAACTGGAGTAAATCAGTACTTTTTTCAACAAATGCAACAAATTAAGGTTCGCAGGTTTTGCCAAAATTTATGTAATTTAATAAAATTTATACTATCGACTGTTAGAGTTGTAACATGAGAGTTAAACTATTCGATAAATGTTTTAACAATTTTAAATACACACATTCATTTAAAAAAAAAAATAATTTTGAAATAAGCTACGCGGACATTGAACTAAGTGAGATTTAAATTTTAATTTATAGACTTACACTTTTTTATTCAATTTGCTGATCGAATATTTGGCTTATTTTCTAATGTGACTATAAATTGCCGCTTATTAATATGACCACTCTCATTTCAATTTTTTAGCATAATTTTATTAATAATTTGTTAATTTTCACACAATTTCTAATTCACTTCAATTTTAACACATGAAACAAAAGAATGACAAATATTATTTTTTCACCCACTTGCCAACAAATGAACACTATTTAGTTTAATTCGAAACGATCATGTAGCCTAACATTTTGATGGAAGCACAATATGATGAATGTGCGTGGGATTCGCTCTCATGTTATGATTTAATTAACCGCCTTATCCCTCGTCCAGCCTCCCTGACTGACGCTGTCCTGCCCGTCTGACGCTGTCCTCGCTCGAGCCGCCTGGTCTTTGTCGGATCCTGAAACAAAAGCAATAATAACTTCATAAAAGCGTCGAAATGAATCCCTTTCTCAAATAATAACAGAAAGGAAATAGTATAATTTCACAGGCTTATATTTTTTAATCAAAGTTTAGCCACAGTAGAACCACGATTATGTGAATTTCTTCAGGATAAAGACAAATCCGGATAACCGATTCAGAAGTGGAGAAATTTTTGAGCAGACCGAAGCTTAGATTAAATTCAATTCGACGCTTACACAGTACATCCTCTATGAAGATTTTGTTTATTTATTTATTTATTGTTTGAATTGCCGTTGGGATATACATAGATTTTAACACTCCTGTTGTTACTAGACGGAAATGCTTGTAGTGATAACAGAAACAATGATAATCAAAGTGAAATATAAAACATAGTAGTTTCAAATATAAAACATAACCTGCAGAGAAAGAGAAAAAAGAAAGAGTGAAAGGGTATGACCATAAAGCAGCTACATAACTGTTCTTCACGAAGTGTCATGGTAGGAGTTTGATAATTTGTTTTTTGAAATACCTGAGATTGTTTGCGTAGATATCTATATGATCACTTTCAATGGTATTATATAGGCGACACATTCGATACAGTGGGTTGAAGTATGCAAATTTGTTATTAAATAATTCAAGATGGAATATTTTATGACACCTTAAATTACATCTATTAGGAACTTTAATATGAATATTGCTCAGACAATGAGTGGTTTGAAGGTTATCATGAATAATTTTGTATAAACATATCAAGTCAGCAAATTGTCTTCTTTTTTCCAGGGTTGTAAAATGTAATTATGTCATCATATACCCTCACGCATAATATCTGCGTGCAATTTGGAATAAAAGAAGAAAATTTCGTGTTTGGGGAAGCTATGTGGAGGGTCTTTTTGGGGATGGAAGGAGATAAAGTTCTGAGAAGCAAATATATAAGGGAAAGGTAGGAATCTAGTGTCAATGGTCAATGAAATCTGGTATCAATGGGTCCAAGAGTGACAGACGTATGAATCCATCCCTCCTACTAAGGTGCAAGGCGATGAGTCTGGTTTAGGTATCCCTAAACCAGTCTCTCGCGATTTGGCCTGTCACATAGTAGGTGGAAAAACCTATTCAAACCTCAACCAATGAACCCGGGTAGCCCTGCTAAGTCACCAAACGTAGCGAACCGCTTGAGATGACCCATGGCAGGGGTGAATCAAAAAAGTTTGAAAGAAGAGAAACCTGTGATTACTTCAGGGAAGTTAAAGAATTTTTTATTGTGATTCAGATGGATAGACAACAATTGGATAGAATAACACAGATAGACAATAATTAATAAAATTTTATAAAACTATCGGTTGGTGCAAGAAAAAGCGGTAAAAAACTGACAGGAAAATTACCCCTTTTCAATATGTTTTTTTAAGAAAGACAATCATTTATGAATTCAGAAAATTAGAATTCCTCCCATATACTAATTAAATCCTACTAATTGGCGGAGCTTCCCAAATATTCCCAAAATTTTAAATTCTTTAATAAATTCATGACATCAATAACGTTTTAAATATCATTACCACCTACTGGGAAACTTTAATATGAGTATTTGAACCCCAAACAAATTTCGCATAAAAGGTAAATTTCCCAATTTATATTACCAACAAATTAAAGGTGACTGCTCGCCGGGTCAGTGGTGGTGCGGAATTAACCCCACTGAATGTAAATCCCTTCATTGCTTTTATCCGCCCTTCCCCCTCCGCGTGAGAACCCGTCTACGCCACTGACAGCCTACTAAAACATGTATTCCTCCCCCAAGGGATTAAAAGGATTTTGACCTAAATTTTGGTATCGAGAGATCGAGATCATAATGTACCACACGGAATTGCTGTAGAACAATTTGGATAATTATAAAATATTTGATTTATGTTAATTATTGTTGGGGCTGAGGTATGTTATGTTTGTTCCTCATTGTTTCAGTATTTTGGACAGGTTTTATTACAGCGTGGTTGTGTTTTGTACGAAAACGGGAAAATTCTAGGTAGCGACTAATGTGAAACGGTTGCGCGGTCTCTTTCATCCAAAGCTAAAATTGACTTTTAGGTCAAAATATTATATTTAATATTTTATCAAATTTGCAAACCGGATATGTGTTACTTTATTTATTTGTATTATATGTCGAAATATAGTAATTTCTTACGCTTTTATAGGAAATTTCGGCAATTTTTTGTGAGTTAATGTTAATTTTCTGTATTTATTATATAATTAAGTTTAATGTTTAACCAAGTGGTTCGCTACGTTTGGTGATTTAGGTTCATGGGTGAGGTTTGTCTAGGTCTTGGAGGTGGATGACCAGGACACACTGAACCCCAGATTCCTACCCAAACCTTAAACCCTTTTTCTTACCAGAACTCTCCTCTCTTTCCTTAAAAAAATCCTCCACACAGTATCCCCAAAGATGACATAAGCTCTGAGGGAAATTATTTTCCTCAGGGCCTCCTGTGTGGAGTTCACGTAAAAACAATGAAATATAAAACTTAAAAACATAATATTATCAAAAATGCATTTTGATCAGATGCATACGATTGAACATAAGTTTATCTTATGTAAATTAAAATGTCTACCCAAAAAATCTTTTTTTTAAATGTTTTATTTTGTATTTCATTTTACAAATAGGTAGGGTAATTAATTTTTTTTTATAATCAGTATAGTGAAGTAAAAACTTTGTGAAGGAAAAACTTTGAGAAGGAGTACAGAATGCTAATATTTTTTTTTTAAATATGCATAAAAAATACATTAAATCAATGAAAAAACATAACACATTAAATTAATTATGGTTTCGACTATTCGCCGACCACTAGTTACAATTAACTCACAAAAATTTTCCTCTAAAATCACGAAAAATTCAATTCATTAAGGGAAAAATTGAATTTATAATATAAAATAGTAAAATTTTAAACTAGATTTTTGATTAAAAAAATAAAAAATTCAGTTTCGTCAGGTGTTTTGGCCTCAAATCCAAATTTTAGTTTTGTACGAAAAACGTCGCGCAGCACTTCCTCTTAAATCTATATCTCGACCATTTCACGTCACAGGTGTATATGATCGTACAGAAAGATTGAAGCAAGGTATTTTTCACTCTCATGCTGCATCGATTGGACCGATGAAAGAGCATGTTTGCAAGAATGTTACTTGCTCCTCCACCGCTCAAGATCGTCGTCAATTTGTTGGTCTTCATTGGAAATTTATCCCGGGAATCTGAACTATTTCTACAAATTGCCAGTAGTAACGTTGCATTGATTCCAAAGAGGGGAATCTTTAAGGGTCCTTTTCCAGACTTGTGCGCTATTTCTAAAGTTTTTGTTTTTGTATTTATACACAATATATCCCTCTCCAAGATAAAAAACTAATAAAACATTCTAATGATACGTTTTCGTAAACAAAAACATTTTTATAATACGGGCATGTGCCTAGTGTGGTAGTCGAAAAACTTGAAAACTGTATACCTATGATATTTTTATGAATAAAGAATAATTAAAAAAAGAAAAAAAATGAGTAAAAATCGAGAATAAAAATATGGCTGGAAGAGGTCAATGAAAAAACTCTAATGAAGACACTTAAAACGTCAAAGAAGACAAACAAACTATAATAAACACAATAATATAACTATGTTTTAATTCCACTTTATTATTTCGTTATCCACCCGGTTTCGGTTCGACCTGAACCTTTTATCAGGGATGAATAAAAATATATTAAACATAATACAGATAAGGTATGGTATTTAAAAGAAAATTAGAAGAGGGAGAAAGAACATCAACTTAGGTTGGGGCGAGGAGGGGAGGCAAACACCCCTGCCATACGTCACCTTAAGTGGTTTGCTGCGTTTTGTGACAATTCCCCGTATATGTGCGCAATATATTGCAAAATTTTACAATATAGACATCTTTAACAATATCCTTCAGAAATACCGAATAGAAGTAACGCGTGCGACCGAAAATTAATACAAGAGTGTGGAACGTACAAGCGAGCATCTCCCATCCTTATTCTATTTTCCTCCTCCTCCTATCCTCCTCACCTAAAATAAATTTTAAGTTATAATAAAACTCCATCTCCAAGTAACTCTAACATAGGAGACCTTTTTGACTTGACTTTATCTAAGTGGCATATAATGTATCTCTTTATTTTTTGTACCTATAAGCTGCTTGTCTCTAACAAATAAATAAATAAATCATATCCGTATAATAAATATACGTAAGCAGCCTTAAGTTTTAGAAAGCACAACCTGTTTTAAAAATATCTTTTGTGATAGTTTTTGCCACAAACACGTACCGATGACAAACAACAAATAGTGGTTAGAATAAACTAATTTATCATCGTTATTTATTTTTGGGATGTTATGCCGTGTTGCGCTACCTCCTTCTTTAGCCAACGTTTCGGCAACATGGCAGGGCAGATGGATGAGGCACTCATCTGCCCTGATGATGGACACTGTAACGCTGTCCGAAACGTTGGCTAAAGAGGGAGGTAGCGCGACACGGCATAACATCCCAAAAACAAATAACAAAAATACTTTTTTGACGGCCTCCGTGGTCCCGAGGCAAGACTCTCGACTCACAATCCGAAGGTCGCGGGTTCGAACCCGGCGTGCGCAAATAAATTTTATTTGATTAATTTGTGTTATTTCACAATTTATTCATTTAAAATAATATATAGTATATTTGCGGCACGTTCCAGAGTGGAAGATACTATCAGTATCACCCTGGTGTAAGACCACCATTCAGAATTGAAACGTTGCTTGAAATGGCTTTAGCCGTGTTTAGTGACCAGATCTGAATAGCCAGGTACTTCCCCACCTTCCTCTTCCCTATCTCCTTCCCCTCCCCACTACCTTCAACCTCACAACATACCCCAATTGGGGATGCCATAGTCTCACTGGCTCCAGACGGGAGCAGTTGGGACTCTTGTGCGGTATTAACTGTAAAAAAAAAAAAAAAACTTTTGACCATGAAAACCTAAAATCATACCCAATTTATCATAGTTTAATTTAAAGTGATAAACAATGTGGCTATTGCAATTACGTTCACAAAGTTGCCCAATAAAAATTAGGAAAAAGCCATATTTTTTTGAATTACATAAAACCAACAGGACTTTTGAAGCCTCCCCTAACCAAAGAGGAAGAAAAAATAACCGTTTATTAAGAGAATAATGAAAAGTAAATAAAAAGATGTAATTGCGAATCACGAATAAGCCTAAAGATTCGTAATAGAAGCATTCAAAAAGAATAAACAATGAAAACGGAAAAACAATTTCAGAACGACATGACATTGGGTTTATCATTTAATAAATTATACTAATATTCCAGTGTTTTTTTTTAAATCTGGCAAAAATAATTATTTTCATCCAGGTAAATGTACCGATAAGCTCTTTTTTGGTCTTTTCAAAAGAGAAAAGATTTTATTTTATTTTATGCGGGATCTGTGAAGGTTTTCCGGGGGTCGGCGGAGTGGGGCGTGGGGCGTTGAGGTGGAGTGAGCAGAGGGAGGGAGTCTCCTCGAGAGGTGGACGGAAACATTTAAATAATAAAAGCTGTTGAACTGTTACTGGGCAGGTTAAAATATGGGAGGCTAATCTGCTGTACTAAATTTATACTTTTCGGTTTATTGGAAAATATGCTTATTGAATTTATTGTTATCAAATTTAATTTGTAGAACAGTATTTTAATAATTTTTTCTTTTATCTATTCAATCATATTATTATTGAATTACAAAACAGTTATAACAATGAAAATAATAATGTACTATAGCTGGCACGCGTAACAATATTATAATTTAAATAATAATATTGTTACGTGTGACAGCTGTTTCGCCTTCTGAAGGCATTATCAAACCGTGGTTGGGTCAGAATATTTATATTATTTCTCTAAATAGGTGCTCATTACGAAAAACTAATTTCTTTTATTTTTATTTCCTTCTGAATTTCCTAATAAAATGTCGGAAATTATTAATGGTTGTTACCCTTTAGGTAACCAATTTTTTCCCATTTACTGCATTGTCTAAATTTGACCAAAGATTTTAAGAGGGAATAACCAGACAAAACCGGAAATATGTCATTTTTAAATCAAATTTTAGACGTGTTGACTCTTTAAAAAAAAAAATTATAAATTGTTTTCGAAAGACTGTTCTTTTATCTAGTAAAGCTATTTTTAAAATTTGGAAAAAATACGTTTAATTTTAGTACAATATGGTTTTATCGTAGGTCGTTGACAGATTTGTTAAATTTTCAAAAAAAAAAAATTTATTATACAACATTCATTTCAAATCATATAATCATGAAGTAAAATAAATCAATACATTATTTTGAAGAGCTACTTTCCAGAATTTTAATTTTAGTTCAAATAAAATCACATAAAAGATCCGCGCCCTTGTTTTGTGACTAAAATACTTCAGTTTGTCTATTTATTTACGGTCTTACAAACTAACATATTTAGATAATATTTATTTATTTATTTTGCTTAGACATTATTGAAAAATTATAAATACCTATGATCAAAAAATAATTACAAAAACTACATAATTTTAATTGTTTTATCATCTCGAGTTTAAGCATTTTTGAATGTGGGTATTTATAAAAGCAAATTTCGAATGAAATAAAATCGATATCGAGTTATTATGTTAAAATGCTGGCACGGAGAATAAAATTAATCTTTCTCATCGGAACCGCCCTGTACTGTCGCAAGGGTACGATCGCAAGATCATCGTTCGACGAAATTTAAATTCTCGGCCGCTGATTAATGGCTCTTAAGTGACGTATTTAAATCCTCAGAAATCTCTTAGAAAATACCTTAGTAATGATATTTGAAATCTCAAGGCTGTATTTCAGGAGCATCCATACTAATATTATAAATGCGAAACTGCTCGAGTTTGTTTATGACCTTTTCAGGCATTAACCAATAAAAAGACTTTAAAAATTCATTCACCAATAGAAAGCTAAATTATATGCGCTGACTATATGTTGTATATGATGGTAAGCTCTGGCGTTATGAAATTATAAATATTAATATATTTTATTTGTTATACGTTTTCTGTCGCTAACAAAAGCGAGTTTTTGCTAACGTCAGAAAAAAATCTTTTCCATGGAAACAATGTTGATATATTTTTGGGCTCTAAGCTGGTAGGTACTCAGTCTACTGGTCAGCTACTACTACTACTGCAGAAAATTCAAATATTAGAATTCGTTTTTTTTTTGGACAAGCTTGGAATAAATGTCAGATGAGAGTTCCTATATTAAAAATATAATTCGTAACGATTATAAAGACTGAATGATAAATAAAGTATTTTTTTTATTATTATTAACGAACTTCCAAATATTTAAATAAAAATAAACATCCGAAATGTTTGTAAGCGCATAAATTCCGAAGGAATGAACAAAATTGGATAAGTAATTCTTTTTTTCTTTGAGCTATAGCATTGTGAAATTTAGGTGGTAGGCGAGATGTTTGAAAACTGAATGTAAGGGAATGAATATATGGAATGCAGGAGGGAATGGGGGTGGGGTGGGGGGGGGGAGATAATTGATAAGTGCAAGCGCTACAGTAATTTCCCGTAATACCATGCGAGCGAAGCCGCGGGGAAAAGCTAGTATAATATATTTATATCAGTAATTTTATAATAGTATTTTTTTCACCACTGTTTTATTTCTATTTCAATTTGATTTTTTATTTATACTGTTTACATATTTGACACTATAATGCTGTCCGAAACGAATGATGGAGGTTTTGCGACCGGGCGTAATAACTCAAAAAATATTCAAGATAATCATCAGCCGTGATAATCTCAAATCATACCCCACGGGGCTTGGCCACGGAAATAACATTTTATTAAGAATAGCATCAAAAATAAGTTTTCTATCCCTTTGGAGGGTGTCAACGCTCTTGAGAAAGTAGTCATGTTGGCCATCCCGGCTGTGAGACATTATTTAGGGGCAGATGGGTAGCGGATAGGGAGGGACACTTGTTGTGGTCCCATGGGGCTGTCGCTCGAGGACATCACGGCCCGCGGTGGAGGACAAATTACTTTACGTCCGAGGTGAATTCGAACATTCAGATACAAAATGCCTCTGAAGACATATCTAAATCGGTAGAAAAGGGTACGTAACGGGCGTGTCTGGGCCCGAAGTAAGATAATTTTTTATCTTATTTCGAGCAAAATCAGTCAAACATTTTTAAAATCAAAACTCTTTCGTAGACTGCTGGTAAAGTCCGGGAAATCAGTTTGAGGAATGCACTTTTAGTATTTTTGCAATTTGGCAATTTGTGGCAATTTGGGAGGCGAGTATTGGTACCGCCGCCCCGGGAGCCAACATTTAATGGATATCCAACACCTCTGTCATTGGTCACCCTAAGTGGTTCACAACGTTTGATGACTTAGCAAGGGTTCCCTGGTTCATAGGGTGCGATTTGACTAGGTCTTGGGGGTGAATGTGTTTGCTTACTTGTTGCGTAGCCGGATCGGGAGAGAATGTTTGAGGGAATCCATTTGGCCTCTCGGAATATCGCCTTACAACGCAAATGGATGGGAGTAATGGATTCATATGTTCGTCATTCCTGGACACCCTGACCCTCGGATTCCTACCCACCCCTCTCACCCCTTTCCTTTCCAAAACTTCTTCTCTTTCCTAAAAAGACTCTCTCCAAAAACGACATGAATTATTTTCCTCAGCGCCCTCTATGTGGAGGTAGTTAAAAAAAAACGATATCATGTACGTGATTATGTATTTAGTTTCAATGTCTTATCAACAACATATTATTAAAGAGGAATATAAACGCTGGAAATATTTCGATTCTCATGCCTTCAAAATTTTAAATCAAGCTTCTTATTTGCACGAGGCAATAAACGGAAAAGTGGTTTTTATTTATTTTGTGCATAATTTTATAAGTATGAAAAAAGTTAGAACATACAAAACCCCAAAAATAGTCTTAGAGCCATAAAGGGGTATTTAAAAAAAAGAGTTTCTTATATTACTTCATAGTTAAGTCATGAAAAAACACATTTTTTAAATTTTTTGTTATAAAATCAATAATATTATTGTAATTCCAATAAATAGAAAAGCTAGTAAAAGCTTTGACTTGTCCGTAGCATATTTTTTTGTAAACCGATTCGTCGTAAAGATTAATCTAAATAGTATCTAAATTGGATTTTACATATAGCTTCATCTTAACTGGGAAATTTGCATCATTACAAAAAGTTTTGTCTTTTAAAAAAACAAGAATTTCTCTGAAAATAACTCACAATGTAACCTGGAAATCTTCTTTTGTAAACTGTCCCTGACCATTTTTGATCTGGGTCATATCTCAACCCGACAAAATGAAGGCGTTTCTGTAAACACATAAAAAGACATCGTTTCGGGATTTCCGTAAATATGGCGCGAGCTACGAGTAGTATTCCCATCACGTGGGACACTGATCAAACATCGCCCCTAGGAATCTGTTCCCAACTTGCCTTTCAGCTAGAAGAGAAACACACGATTTTATAGTGTATTAGGAACTGGGTCGGAAATAGTTTTAAAGTTCAACAGAAAAGAAGGAAGGTTGTAAGCAATTTGTATATCCTCAAAAGTTTTAGGCAGATCATTCAATTTGTGTAGAAAAAAGTTTCTGGATGTTTTTAAGTCTCGTCAAGTAAGTGTTCAAGTTGTGATGCGGAAGTTAAACACTCTGTTTCTGTAACTTTTACATGAAAAGACAATGTTTTTGTACTTGGTTCAGTTCATAAATTAACTTTCGTGAGTAGAAAGCATTATCCAAGAGACTAATTATCGTGGTTCGCTATGTGTAGTGATAAGTGCAGGGATGCCCGGGTTCATGGGGAGGTTATCCGGGTCTTGGTGGCGGATGCGTATGCCCACCAACTGCATGGTAGGCCGGAACGGGAGAGAATGATCGAGGTAGTCCCTTCGACTTCTCCAACTGCACTCTCCCGGAACATTGACTTGCACTACAGTGGAAGGGATGGATTCATACGTGGACATTCTGACCCCCAGATTCCTACCTACCCCTCATATTTTTTTTCCTTTAAAGAACTTTTTCTACTTCCTTTCCTAAAACGACTTGCCACACAGCATCCCCAAAGATGACATAGGCCCCGAAGGGAATTATTTTCCTCAAGGTCACTTGTGTGGAGCAAATGTTAAAAAAAAGCATTACACTTTTCAGACTGGAGTGATTTTGGCTGTCGGGAGTTATGAATGAATTTTTGTTAGTATTCTTGTGGATATGAGAAAATTCGTAGAAAAAACACGTACAATATTGATATCTCTTATGCAAAAACATGTTATAATTTGTGTACTTTTGAAAGTAATAAACAATTTGAAAGTAATAAATCAATTTGGGAGGCGGGTCTGGTTACCGTTGCATCGGGAACTTTTTATTGGATAACCAACGCTTCTGCCATAGGTCACCCCAAGTGATTCACTACGTTTGGTGACTTAGCAAGGTTGCCCAGGTTCATGGAGTGAGGTTTGACGAGATCTTGTCGGCGGATGCGTCTGCCCACCTGCTGCGTGGCGTGCCGGATCAAGAGAAACTGGTTGAGGGAGGTCTTTTGACCTTTGCGACTCTCTCGACCCATCGCCTTGCGCTGCAGTTAGAGGGATGGATTCACACGTTCGTCACGAAAAAGACCCCCCACACGGCATCCCTAAGATGATATAGGCTCTGAGAAAAATTATTTTCCTAAGAAGGGCCTCCTGTGTGGAGTTAATGTAAAAAAATAAAATAAAATAGAATAAACGACAATTTACAAAAAAAATCATTGACTAAAGAATTTTAATCGATTTGAAATGTATTTACAAAAACCCCTTTTTCATTTGGAAAAACGTTTTTTGTAAAATGGTATTACACCATAAGGGCTTGTCAGAACCAAATGGAAATATCCAATTTCAATCGGAAAGACATTTCAAGGGAAATTGACATTTTCCTCCAATGTCAATGCAATTTTCAGTTTTCCCCTTTCAAACTCGCCTGCAAACATACGCTTGACAAAAATGTGAACCATTTCTGAAAGTTTTCGCTTAACTAAATGCAAAATGCAAAATGAATTAAAAAAACAATAATAACACTTCTCAGAACAACAAGTTCGAATCTAATTTTTGATTTGTGAAATATTATTTATTTATTTATTACATGCCTTACAGGGCTTCTAATTCCTTTGTTTATAAGTTAAGGATCACAGTACCTTTAAATACTTTAAAACTAAAACAAAAAAGAAAATATTATATTATGAAAAAAATTTAACAACAATAGAAAATACTCTGGTAAAAATGATAAGAAATCACACATAAAAAGATATTAAAAATTGCAGAAATTATTCACGACTAATTGTGTCTGGATTTATTAAAGAATTGGAATTAACAATGTTTATACTGGTTATTCTTAAGATGAAATATATCTCCTAGATCAGAATATTTATTTCCGAGATTGTGAAGTCTTGGAATCGGGGAATTTTGGTAAGAGAGTGTCGGGTGTTGTTAAAGAAAAAGGGTAGTAAATGTCGGCAAGATCTTTTGGGAATGTGGATGTTGATAAATTGAAGAAATATAAATATTAAAATAAAGTCAATTAAAATATATAAGAATTAAAATATAGTCAATTTAAATATATACGTATTAAAATATAGTCAATTAAAATATTTAAGTATTAAAATATAGTCAGTTAAAATATATTACTAAAATATAGTCAATTAAAATCCCTAAATTGTCAGTTAAAACCACCCTAAAGTATGTTATGATTTTAGATTTTCACTGCCAAAAGTATTATCGTTATTTGTTTTTGGGGTGTTATGCCGTGTTACAGTGTCTATCATCAGGACAGGTGTCGTAAATAAATTTAAATAAACTTAAAGTTATCGTTATCACTCCGAATTCGATTTTCTCGAAAATGTAACTCAAATCAAAAATAGTTATACCACAAATCGACTCTAAATGTGATGTAGAATCACCGGTTTCCCGCTTGTACTATGAGTGTCTGGACACCGTGTATAAGACGCAATATTTATGTAAAAAATGTCACGTTGCACCTGGTATGGTGAGATATTAAAAGTTGGTCGTTTAGTTTTGGTATAAAAATATTATGATTTCTAACAGGTAATAATGACGCTTGAGAAAAATGTTGTCCTACAAAGAAATCGATTCTCACATCCTTTACAATACAATTAAATTAAAATTTTAGAGACGTGCACTATTTTTTTACCTACATAAATTAAAATAACGTGCATTTAATTTAAAATCAAAACTCAAGAAAAAACCTTTTCAATATTAATAAAAATGTTCATTTACAATAATGAGAAAGAAATGGCAATGAAACATTTCAATTAAATTCATTAGGGGGCCATTAAAAATGTCATGAAATTTTATAGCCCCAAATAAAAAATTACAAATGTTACAAGTGAGGTCAATCGCTTGAACGGTAGCCCGCCCCCCGCCCCCCGCCCCCCGCCCCCTGCAACCCGGGACCGGCTGGAAGGGTTGTTCAGTAGTGGTCCTAGATCGCTTTAGTAGCAATTATTTCATCCCTTAGCCAATTTTTTCACTTAGCCATATTTATTGAAATTCAACTCGTTTTTGGCGAGAGATCGTACTAAAAAATTATATGGTATAATTATATTTTTTGAAGTTAAAACTTCTTGAGCACCGCATGAAACGAAAATAAGTAACAATAAGCAAACACATACATCTATAAGATTTAGCCTGCGAGAGAAAGAGATAGCAATAACATATTTAATTAAATGAAGACATTATGAGCGAAACTCAATCGAAAATCTGGAAACAGAAAAATCAGAAAAAGATATTGGCACCTCTGGGACTCGAACCCAGGAGTAGGGAGGTCCTGGGTTCGAGTCCCAGAGGTGCAAATATCTTTTTCTGATTTTTCTGTTTCCAGATTTTCGATTGAGTTTCGCTCATAATGTCTTCATTTAATTAAATATTACAGTTTGAGGTTTTACTCATAAAGTTAAAATAATAAATAATAATATTCATCCCAGACTTGCAGAAGAGTCAATAGATGTCGCACATTAAATAAAATGGATAATAATTTATCCAGACACCATCTAGATTGCATTTAGTTCGAGTTGAATCTTGCAATCACTCATAAAGATGGCAGCCAATAAAAAAAATATGCGTTAAGAAAAATGAAGATAATATGGGTGGTTCTCAGTCGAAGTATGGTACAGTTAAAAGTGACCGAATTGGATATCGACACCTTAGCTCAGTGGATAAGAGCGCCCAACCCGGAAAGTAGGGAGGTCCTGGGTTCGAGTCCCAGAGGTGCCAATATCTTTTTCTGATTTTTCTGTTTCCAGATTTTCGATTGAGTTTCGCTCATAATGTCTTCATTTAATTAAATATTACAGTTTGAGGTTTTACTCATAAAGTTAAAATAATAAATAATAATTTTATTTATTTTTATTTATTTATTAAAAGAAGTTTATACAATGAACAAAAAATTGTGTTAATTCATCCGCCATGCTAGGGATGTCCCTGTGTTATGGCGGATGAAGTTTACAGATTGTGTAGGTACAGTGTACAGCTATTAACTTATGCAATTCATTTAAGTAGTATAATAACATATTTATTTATTTCACGGGTACTCGGTTCCAAAATAATATGATAAATCCACGGTCACATGCAAGTCTCCTTTGGTCTAGTGGTATAAAATGCCTGACAGACCTCAGCGGCCAGACATTAAAAGATAATAAAAAAATTTCTACGCCTTCGGGGCTTTTAAATTTCACAAAATGGTTTTCCTATCTTATTATATAATATATGTCAATAACTTAAAAAATCACGAGACAGTCTGAATTGAGAGAGGTTCTGGACAAATATGTCCCAATTTTTGAAATAATTAAAATGTGCTCTTGTAGGTAGTTATTTGAATTATTATGATTTTCTATTATTTTAACTGATTCCAATTATAAAAATAACTCTTAAATTTAATGCGGATTTAAGACCATTGATCTAGAAATCATAGAGACAAACAACCACACAGAAAACCAAAATTAGCATTATGGCTGAACAACCTTAAGATTATCAAATTAAATTTTACCGACTGGTATCCCCGTGAGTCGCTCTCCGGGCGAGTGCACGAGATTGCAAAATCATTCCGGTTCTCGCATTTCCCGGTTTCGGCTGTTTTACATTCCCTCCAGTGTTACTCTAGTCGCGACAAATTTAATTTTGTACCAAGTTTTATTGTAAATAAATTTGACCGCATAATCAAGAGTTATTATCGGCAAATAAACCCTACACACGCATCTCAGCTTACAGTGATCGGACAGGCTGTAAATTGCCAATCCAAATCATAATAAAATACACAATTCATCACCTTTCAAACCCTTTTCCAAAGCATATTTGATGACATCCTAAAAATTCAGTCCCAATAATTGAAAAGAATACAATATCATTTGAAATTGAATGAGTTATTTTTTTAATATAATTTTAAACTGTCACGTTGATTGTTAAATTCTATAAATACACAGCTTTTAATCTCTCGCTCAAGCTCAAAGGCCAGCGTGGCAAATCCGTTTTCCCGGAGAAAATCCCAAAATGCGTATTATGTAAATACAATCCTCATGACTATTTCAAATAATATTTATCTCGTTCTAAATTGTAGATGCGGATTGAATTTGATTAATTATTATTCATCAGAAATATTTCGCCATCTGTCGGGAGATACTTCCTTAGAAAAGCCGCTCGAGGAAAACACCACCAGAATGAAGCGTCGTTATCTCGATGAAGAGGAAAAAGCAATCCTTATTTCAATACCACCTTTAGTCAGGCGTAGGGAAGGCTTACGAAACAATTCAAAATAATCGAATCAATTATCACAGCTTCAATAATAGGACTCTTCAATCAAAATCGAAACGTAAAAATATTAAAATTGCGAACATACTTTTTCTTATCATTCTACTAGTTATTACCAGCTGTTTTATGTTTTAAAAATTACCGAAAAAAAAGAAGAAAAAAATCGAAATGACCAGATCGATTTTTTAAAAATATTCTTGGATCTTTATGTGATACGTCACCAGTTTCCCGCATATATTACGAGTTTCCGGATACACCGTGTATTATTTTGGATATAATGATTTTTTATTTATTTATTAACGCCCTTTTTGGGGGCTTTTACACATGAATAATAAGAAATATACAGTTTTTATTGTAGATAATTGAATTGCCTCAGTAACAATATTTTAAATAAGTTTAAAGATAAATTGAAGATACGCTGACTTGGTATAATTATTTCCCTCCATTAGTATTTTGAGCAAAGAGGAATACATATGGTAGTTAGTTCCAAATTTCTGAACTGAAATCAATCCTGATTTATGGTATTTAGTTGTGGTGTCCGGAAGCTTACCAACTGGAACTCCACTTGTTGCATAATTTTTTTTCTGACAGGGAGTATTTTATTCTAACAATTTGTTGTCTTCCAGTAAGATAGCTTTCAAACCAGGCTAATATATTACAAATATTAAAAAAAGCTAGTAGTGGTTAATCGGTGGAATATAAATTTTTCAAAATATTATTTCGATTAAAAAGCTATTCGATAAAAATTGAATTGTTTATCACGAAACCATTATTTCACGTACGATCATCACTGGTTTCAAGGATGTTTGTGTTTGGTGACATTGTTTATATAATTTTTCAACATAGCCAACTGCGCATTGTATTGCGATAAAAATTTATCTGCGGCTAAATTCAATTGACTTCATTGAAATGAGTGATGCCCCTTGCCATAAAAAAGAACTCGATAAAAGTAATGATTTTAATGATAATGAATTTAATGGAAGAATTTTGATGGAAGACAGTTTCAGAATTTGGGTTTCAATTAGAAAAATATACATCTGGCTTATTTCTTACGTTTGCGTAAATTGCCTAAATCCTTAATAAAAATATAGGTTTTCCATTTTACAACCACATTTACGATGTATCGTTACGTTTGAAGCGTTTCGTAAAAAATATTCCCCTATCTCCGCTTCACAGATCATTCCGATTCTCCGAATCCATCTGTAAAAAATTTCAAACGTAAAACGCAGAAACTTAAAAAATTATCAAAAAAATTTCAATTTCAATAACTTTCTAATTTCAAATAATTTCTAATTTACGAAAATTTCTTTTCACAAAATATTATTTATTTCATAAATTATCAAATGAAAAAAAATTCAATCATAAAAAATTGATAATTTCAATTTTCAAAACAAGCTTTAAATAGGTAAAAATTTTAGAAAAAAAAAAGAATTTCGAAATTATTAAAATTACCAAAATTTCAAATTGTACAAATTTCAATTTAAAAAATTTCATTTTCAAAGAGATAACTATTGAAGATAGGATTCTTATGAACGAGTCTGTGTGAATGAGTCTGAGACTCTCGTGCATCATGTGTGAAATTTTCACGAAAAGATCTATCTTCGCTACTCCACACTGATTCTAGAGAAAACTACCTTTCTATGTGAACAAATTGTACTTTCGTTGGGTGAAAAAGCCTGATTGAACTAAAAGGGATTTAAGATATTGAAGGGTTGAGATTGAGTTAAATGGCATTCGTTTAGATTAGAAGAGGTTATTTTTTAGGAAGTTTCCTTTAAGGAATCAATCAATATTGTTTTTGCCAAACTTCAATAACATGTCGCCCAAAGTCATGGAAAACTGTAGAACGGCAACAATATATTTTATTTTGCAAATAGACCATAGAATCTCAAGCTCTAAACAAGATATTACAGTAGAGTCGTGGAGAGACAGAGGCAACAAAGATATACGCTTCTTGATCCTTCAAACTGTCATAACCAAACGCAAGTGTCAAAAACAGGCAACTGGCGCAGATTGGTCATGTACGTTAAATGGAATGACGATCAATGAAGCCAAATCATTTAAGGAAGGTGAGAGAAAAGGATTGCTTGGAATCAAAATCATGGATTATCCCTCTATGAACAACCATCGAATGTTAAAACACTAGTCGAAGTTTAAACACTTCACTCCAGAATGCAATAATTTTCATTTTTAACTGCTTTTATTTTATGGTTTCTAAGTGCTAGTTTTATAGTCCATAAATTTGATAATACAATTAGATTACTTAATATAAAGGCTATTCATATTATTGTTCATTGAGAGAATCAGTTTATAGGACACTATATTTTTATTACAGATAATTCATTATTATATTTTTATCGGTCAATAAATGTGCTACGAGCGGTGGGACGCTTCAGATAAAATCTTAAACAAATACATAACTGCGTGGAATGTCTTCAATTGAAGCCGTTTCCTCTTGACTTAATAGAAAATATCCATTAAATGAGTTCCATATCCGTGCATTATTGTGATCATAACAATTCCTCTTGGTTTCAGATCTCTGGACCAGACACTTTTACGGGTGAGGGAAAATGTTCCGATTGTTAAAATAGACGATGAATCGTAAATATTGGCAAAAGAAAGAGTCTACGTGTTTTTATTACGCTTTGTGTTTATTTTATATTGAACGTGTTTATCATCTTGAAACTGTGTTTTTTTTTAACAAAGGCGTTCGATTGATTGCGATTGTATAAAAAATGAATCTATAGCAATCAAAATATACAGGTTGGCCCGTAAGTGTTGGAAAATCTTATAACTGAGGGCGGAGGCCCTAGGCCGTTCCAAAAACAGAATAATAAAAGTCATCTGATTTTCAAGTTAAATACCTACACTTTTTGAAATTTTCAAAAAATTACACAATTGCATTTGACAAAAATAATAACATTTCTCACTCTGTTTTTAAAATATTATTCTATGATAGTATTGCAATCAGAATACATTACTATTATTGCGTTACCGCTGTTTTTAAAACAATAAACTAAACATTTGTGTATTAGTTGTTTAGAGATTTAAAACGCATGACATTTAATTTTTAGATTAAAGAATTATCATTATAATTTTGTACAAAAGAGTTTGGAAAGAGAGAAATTTTTTAGAGAAATCATCTGAAAATAAAGGAAAAAGAAGTCCTAAGATATTTAACCAAAGAACCAGAGAACCTAAGACCCAAAGATATTTAAATATAAGGAGATGGGCTACCGGCAGTTTTTACTGGGTGGAACTGTGCCTCCTGGTGTTGCCGATATTTTTAACCAATACTATTGCACACGTTCAAAAATCAACTATATGAACGAATTCTTTCCGTATTCAAACTATATTATTATTCAATTTTTTATGAGGAAAACTCTCTTTTTATAACTTTTGAAGGTTATTCCCAACAACGTTATATATCATTGAAGAAGAAGATAACACTTATAATCTAAATGAAAATATGAAAGAAAACAAGACACAGAAAACAGAAAAAAACAATGGTCGCAACTGGGACTCGAACCCAGACCTCTCGTCTAACCGGGACGTGCGCGTTTTCCAATTTCGCTATTGCCACCTTCTGTCAAACCGTCATATTTGTCAATCTCATATTTCAAATATTTAGAATCATTAATATTATCTTCAACTAGTTCTTTTTCCATATTATAGGCAACTACTCTTTTTATTGGAAACAATCATTCTAAGAATTGGTTTGTAACCTGAA
Source organism: Glyphotaelius pellucidus (assembly GCA_936435175.1). Classification (NCBI taxonomy): domain Eukaryota; kingdom Metazoa; phylum Arthropoda; class Insecta; order Trichoptera; family Limnephilidae; genus Glyphotaelius; species Glyphotaelius pellucidus. The sequence goes on along the minus strand of OW386537.1, from coordinate 49,557,471 downwards.
TAGCGTCTCGGATAAATGTATCCGAATTTATTCATATGGAACTATTGACTTTATGAAAGTCTAAATGAATATTCAATTTTCTGGTCTGGGTTCGAGTCCCAGTTGCGACCATTGTTTTTTTCTGTTTTTCTGTGTCTTGTTTTCTTTCATATTTTCATTTAGATTATAAGTGTTATCGTCTTCTTCAATGATATATTATTATTTTTTTTTATTTTAACTTTTATGAGTAAAACCTCAAATTGTAATATTTAATTAAATGAAGACACTGTGAGCGATCAGGAAATTGAAAATCGAAATCGAAAATCTGGAAAAAGAAAAATCAAAAAAAGATATTTGCACCTCTGGGACTCGAACCCAGAACCTCCCTACTTTCCGAGCGGTGCTCTGGACCACTGAGCTAAGGCGGCGATGCCGTCGATATCCAATTCAGGTGCAAATATCTTTTTCTGATTTTTCTGTTTCCAGATTTTCGATTGAGTTTCGCTCATAGTGTCTTCATTTAATCAAACTATATTGTTAACCAATACTACTGCACAACTTCGAAAAATCAACTAAATACCGTTTTCAAACTATTTGCATTAGGTAGTTGTTCCGACAGTCGGGCCGGACATCATAGCATATCTCCTTAAATTTTAATATCTTCGCAGCTACCTAAAAAATCTTTTAAAATTATCACACGACATATAGATGTAAATGCTAGCCATCACGTCAGAGCATATCACGACATGGCAAGTCAGACAAATATGAATCCACCTTTACTTTAACCAGTGATTGCTGACATTATTTGGAAAAATACGTAAATAAAATTTCGGAGACTTTTTTTGAAGTTTTTTTTTCGTCGAACCGAGAAAAAACTTTTATAAGTTCGATTTTACTGAAATAAGTGAACACCTAAGCCAAATACATAAAAATTTTCCTGAAATTGCATAAAGTCATCCAATTTCAGGAAAATGCGTGTGTGTGTGAGTGCCACCAAATTGTAAGAATGCATTGTCATCGAAATCGAGTCTACTTGCCAAGTTTTCCGAGATCTGAATATTCTGTACTTAGTCTCAAAACATACTTTCATTGGGGATTACATAGCCTCGCCGACCCCCGTTAGCAGATCCAGAGTTTTTCAACTTTACATACTCAACACAGGAGTCATTTTAAAAAGCCTTTAGCCTCAAAACATACTTTTATTGGGGATAACATAGCCTCGCTGATCCCTGCTAGCAGATCCAGAGTTTCTCAACTTTACATATTCAACCCAGGAGTCATTTTAAAAAGCCTTTAGCCTCATAACTTTCATTTGTAATTACATAGACTCGCTGACCCCTGTTAGCAGATCCAGAGTTTCTCAACTTTACACATTCAACCCCTGTTAGCAGATCCAGAGTTTTTCAACTTTACATATTCAACCCAGAAGTCATTTTAAAAAGCCTTTAGCCTCAAAACATACTTTCATTGGTGATTACATAGCCTCGCTGACCCCTGTTAGCAGATCCAGAGTTTCTCAACTTTACATATTCAACCCAGGAGTCATTTTAAAAACTATTTTACCAGAGAACACGGAGCTTTAGAGTTATAGAAACTGACTTTACAATGCTATATGCATGATAATAGATTATTTATAAAATGAACGTAGGTTTCAATCGATAGAATTTACAGAAAAGTTGAAAAAAAAACAACTTTCTTTCGCAGCTCATTCATTATTCGTAAATTATGGGCTGTTCATTGTTCCCATAGTTGCTTCATCGTTATTCACATTCAAATGATATATCTTCCTAAATTTTCTTACAGTACTTCACACTTAATATTATTCAGATTAATGGTAGCATTGAACGGTGTGAAAAACCTGTGCTAGTTTTGCAATTTTTATGTCTACGAAAAAGTCGTAAAGAAAATTATAATGTTTTTGGAGAAGAATTTAAATTTCATAAATCATTTTTTTTTAGATCTGACGAATAAAACATGTGTTTAAATGGAGATTTTGACATGTTTTTAAACGTTAGGCACGAACAAATAATTCGGTCGTAGAATTCCTAAAAATTTTGGTTGAAAATACATTCTTAGTTCTCCTAGAACAAATTATGCCTACCTACTGACAAGTTTATTCCCACTTAAGCCTCGATGGCATTGAGCAAGTTTACAAGCTACTAGCTGGGAAATTCACTATCTGTTAGTAAACTCGCTCAGTGTAATCGTATTAGTAGCTAACAAGAAGATTGTGGACAATCTACAAAAAAAGTTGAAAGGTGGTCAATTTTGCTCGCTACTGGCCAGCGTGTGCCTCAAGATGGCGGCCCATCAATAGCTGATTTCGTAACTATCATAATTAGTTTGCGCGGGAGTCGTTATTCTTGCTGCTGGCTAGCGTGTGGCGCTGGCTGCATGCTCAAGTTTTCTACAAAATGTCGACAGAATTGGTTCACGCGAGAGTCGTTATTTTAGCTGCTACTGTCGCTACTGAGCGAGAAGACAGTTTTGTGTGTCATCATGACAATTTCCTTTGCCGATTCACCGATTCACATTTTAAACTTACCGGCTAGTAGCTTTTAAACTCGCTCAATGTAATCGAGAATTTAGTAACTATCTGCTTACTAGCAGAAGAATCGAGCCTTATTTCTTTTGATTGTGCGGCATTATCCAAAAATGTTTTGAAAAAACTTGCCCGGTTTTTCCTCAAAAAGTTAATTCAGATTTATCGATGAGATACAAAAATGTTTCTAGCAAGAACAGAATTGTAAAAACCAAGTTGGGCGTATATAAAAAGTAAATAAAAGGAGCGTTAAAAAAATTGGGTCTTAAAAATATTCTCCCAATATTTGACCCCAATGGAAATATTTCTACGCATTGAAAAGAATCTGGAGGTGTGAGTCAAAAGGGAGGAAGGGGTGGTTAGCGGTTGGGAGGTAAGGAGGCAGGAAAAGCGACCCAGAGATATCAGAGATTCCCTTATTGATTTGTCCAACACCTCAGCCCACAATCGACATCGGGTTACAGATATTTCATTGGGGTGTTTTCATTGCCAGGGCGGGTTCCTCGTATTAACTGCCGTATATAATGTACGAAGAAGAAATGTACGAACATTAAAACGTTATTTTACGACATCATGAACACTGAATTTCAGTATAAAAACTAAGTAGTCGAAATAAAGAAATTCTTACTAAATGTTTCTAGACTTGTATTTAATCTGAGCTTTTACTTAAATTATTTTTAATGGTCCGCTCAGTTTATTAGAGCTTTAAACATGAAGTCAATACCTCAGGATAGATTTCAACGAAATTAAAAGATAAAAGAGAAGTTAGTTAGATAGATTGTGTTTTGTAGAGACTAATCACTTTCAGCCTTACTAATAACAAAACGCCTTAACAATAGTTTAATGACATATCTGTTGCTTGCGCGGTAAACTGCATTTTTACAGCTTTACTAATAACATGATCACATTATTATGTAAGTTGCATTGTTTTTGTTTGATCTGCGCATGCGCGGCTATGTTTTTTTTTTTAAATTAGCGGTTATTTTCTTTTGTGACATGTGAAATTTCATGCGCAATTATTTAATGTTTTTAAACATGATTACCGTTTAAATGATCGATTCACTATTATATTAGCATAATAGAATATAATTTTAATTATTTGCGATATTTTTGTCAGTTTCTGTCGTTTCATATTGTCTCTGTTGTTGCTTTAATTTTGTTAATATAAATATATAGGTTATTTCGAATAAATTATTTTTTATCAACTTAAGTTTAATAAAAATATCTAAAAGTAATATTATTTAATAACATAATAAGCTTGTGCGTGGGTAAATAAATACCAAATTCGAGTTATCAACGTTTGTATTCTTTGAAAATGAATTCAAAGTATCAGAATTTTTCAATTACTCTCTTGGAAAAATTGTAATATTTTTTTCCATTTTTTATAGTATGAATGAGATAAAAAGTGAAGTGACAGTTTTCTTCCAAATTCATTAAATAAAAGGACTGCGGTTTTTAAATTCTCGAAATTTTCCGACCATTAAATAGAATATAGTATTATTAAATTGTATTTTGACGTTTAAAAGTTCAAAAAATAAATTTCCTTGAAGCAGTCATTAAAAACAACAACAAAAATTTCTGTTTAATAGTTTATCTACATTTAAGCCCCTTGAAAACAACGGTTTCTCTTTTTTTGATTTTGAATTCATTGACTATTTTCACGGCTTAGAATCGGATTTTCTTATGACCCGGAATGCTGACACCAGCATATTGCCTGTTGCGGTATTGACCTGCTCCGTCCAGTAGAGCTCTTTATTTTCGGACCTCAGCCCTTCCGACCGCAACATGTCTTTCTTGGCTATCATCTCTTCTTGTAGGGTGTCCAATATAGTGGCAGACAAGTGTCTCTAGAATATAGTGGAGGACGTGTCCCAAGTATGTTGCTGAGATTCTGTCTCAACTACTTATATAGATGAAAGCATGTCTTTGATTTCTAGAACTAACGAAATAACTGTCTGTATCTATGTCAAGCTCTATACAAATAGTATATGTTTTAATAACTTACAACAACCCCTTCTAACAGTACTTAGTGAATCAGAGAATGTATGATATTTTGTAGTAAGAGGAAGACGTAAAATGAGAGGAGGAGGATACGAAAGTACTTGGATTTTCTTATATCTAGTCAACTTTGAAAGCAACGTTTCGATTTGGATATAAAGAAAAAAAGCTTCGCTTTATAAAGACTATGATAAACTTTTTTAATTTTTTTTTTTTTTTATGAAAAACAAATACCTTTGTATAACACCACTATTTTATTTTATTTCGTATTAATACTTATACTTATAATAATTTATTTTGTTATTTAGACTTCTTGTTTTCCTTTTAAAAGATTTTTTATTATGTTAATGTAATTTTTTACCCATTCTAAAATAATTTTTATATTTTATTTTATATAATTGTTTTTTATGATATATTTTAGGTAATTAATCACCTCTCCTTTCTAATATTTTGTCTATGTTCTAATTAGTCTATACTTGTTTGTCTTTTGTTATTTATTATTGACTTATTATCCTGACGAAGAAAACATAGTTTTCGAAACATGTTGATATTGTTAATAAAATAGTGGTGTTATACAAAGGTATTTGTTTTTCATAAAATTAATGATGACACCCCAAAGTAAAAATGCCTATTTTAAAGAAATTTTTAAATTTTGTTTGAGGACAATTTCAGTGGAACTAGTAGGTGAAAATCTTCGTAGATAGTAGATCGTTTATTTAAAATGGTGACCCGACAGTTGACCCACCGACAATTGGCCCCCCGAAATGATATTCATTATAAAATTATAATTTTTTGGGCATCATTTATCAATTTCAAACGCAAAATCGACTTCAAAAATACCCTTAATAATAAGTTTGTACGAACATCAAACAATTTATATAAAGTGTCAATTTTTTTGTGATTATGCTACATGCTATATACACAGTGTGTATCCATACTTCCATACTAATATTATAAATGCGAAACTGCTCGAGTTTGTTTATGACCTTTTCACGCATAACACAATATAAAGACTTTAATAATTCTTTCACCAATATAAAGCTAAATTATATGCGCAGACTACAGGTTGTATATGATGGTAAGTAAGCTCTGGCGTTATGAAATTATAAATACTAATATATTATATTTGTTATACGTTTTCTGTCGCTAACAAAAGCGAGTTTTTGCTAACGTCAGAAAAAAATCTTTTCCATGGAAACAATGTTGATATATTTTTGGGCTCTATGCTGGTAGGTACTCAGTCTACTGGTCAGCTACTACTGCAGAAAATTCAAATATTAGAATTCGTTTTTTTTTGGACAAGCTTGGAATAAATGTCAGATGAGTGTTCCTATATTAAAAATATAATTCGTAACGATTATAAAGACAATGATAAATAGAGTATTTTTTATTATATTTACGAACTTCCAAATATTTAAATAAAAATAAACATCCGAAATGTTTGAAAGCGCATAAATTCCGAAGGAATGAACAAAATTGGAAAAGTAACTCTTTTTTTCTTTGAGCTATAGCATTATGAAATTTAGGTGGTAGGCGAGATGTTTGAAAACTGAATGTAAGGAATGAATATATGGAATGGGGGATGAGGGTGGGGGTGGGGGAGGGGAGATAATTGAAGAGTGCAAGCGCTACAGTAATTTCCCGTAATACCATGCGAGCGAAGCCGCGGGGAAAAGCTAGTAGTATATAAACAAGCAGATTTTTCCTTGATGAAATAAAATAATCTACCTAAAAGATTAATTGAACAAATATAATAAGAAGACAATTGTATTAAATTTAAACGAAACATGTAACAGAACAAGTCATAGAAAAATAAAAAGGTAACGGTTGCAAATGGGACTCGAACCCAGCGTTACTGGGTCGCAGCGCCTTAAAAAACTCGGCCATTGGGATCTTTATTTTTATATCTCGTTTTGATCAATCTCATATTTCAAATTCAGAAATATCAATATTATCCTCAACTAATTTTTCCCATATTTTTGCAATAAATATAAAAGATATTATTTTCCCGAAATTTCGTCGCGAACATGAATATAAGGTTTATCGCTAAAGCTGTAAAGACTTGAAATATTTTTTCTTCCCGATACGCAACTCCGGGGGTTCGAGGTTTTCACGGATGATTGGTGTATTGTATTCATCGAAGTTAAACGAACCAAAAACTTTGTCTTTTCTATTCTTTTACCGACAAGCCTTCAAAGAAAGATACCCAATAAGGCCGATAGACAGAGTTTAGGGATAATTTCATCCCGTTCCTATTACTTAAATATATTATACTGGTGAAACCAAATTATTTTGTGCGATGTAAAAATATGTATATTTTAAAAGTTTACGTAAATATTATTAAGGTACTAGCTCATTGAAAAATCACGAAATCTGACTTTAACTCTTACTTTTAATTTGACTTTTACTGACTTTGACTTTTAATTTTTAACTGTAAATCTGACTTTTATTTTTACGCGTTGATTGAAAAGGATTGACCCTAAGAAAATTAAACAAATTTTAAATTTAGAATTAAATTAATTTTCTGGTAAAAAATATTAGTATATAATCCTGAGGCCAGCTGTTTCACAGAGCTTGAACAATTCATCAAATTTCAATGTTAATTTACAGTTTCTGTCAAGTACTGTAATTATTTCAGTTCTGGGAAACGACTGGCCCATAATGGAATAATAACAGAACTTGAATAGACTTTCTGTGAAACAATCGGTTTGTTCTTTGGTAGCAAGGAATTCTCAACACATTAGTTATAATTTTAATAATAACATTTAAGCTCAAAACAAACCCCAAACTTCACCAAAGTAATAATCGCAGACACCACAACCGAAATTATTATTTTTGATTATTGTTTCGTTACATTAAGAACGGGTTGTTTCACTGATTTTGAAGATTTCATCCAATTTCAACGTTAATATTGAAGTTCTGTTATTATTTCATCATGGGCTGGTTATTTCGCAGTACCTGGATAATAACAGTACTTGAAAAAACACTTTCACAAAACTTGAATATCAACTATGAAATTTGATAAATTGTTAAAATTTCTTGAGAAAACCCGATCTATGAGAATATTTGGAAATTAATAATAGAAAAAACACAAAAAATCACAAGTTTACTGATTTTAGTCAGAAATCGTTCAGTGCGAAGCCTAGCTTTAACTCTGTAGATATCCATTTAAAATAAATTAAACAATTTTTTATTTGAGCCACTATTTTTTTATATACGCCGACCGGTTTTCTGCCCTGAGGAAGCTATTCCAAAACCGATCGGCGTAGATAAAAAAATGTAGTGGTTCTAACAAAGTAATATTGTTTCACTAACAAATAAAATATTAACAGCTTGTCGCTGCTTGAAAAAACACCCCCGGACGCGCAAATATCGTAGGAAAGTTTTTCACGATATTTCGAGCTTAGTAAGCGACAAAACCGGAAAATGCAAGAAAATATATTATCAACATTAACTACCCACAAAGTAAATCTATTTTTTGTGGTTAAGTTACATAAATTCATGCAAAAGCTTTTTATCTAGTTTATGTAGACGCAATCTAGCTCTAAAGTTTTAATAACGTACAGTACTACCATCATAATGTACTTGAAATTTTTGAGGTTGGTTTCATCTTGGAATAACATTTCTTTATCAGAATGCAACGAAAAAGTTCAAATGATTTAATTATTTTAATTATTTATTTACTCTTATATGCCCATAGAGCTTTTATATTGTGTACATTAAATGGTTATAATTTTTTTTACACAAGGGTTTATAATAAACAGCGATTGCATATGTTTACAATAATTATTGGGTAAAATTTAAAAAATAATAATTTAAAACTTTCAGAAATGATATTACGATGTGAAAAATTTGTTTAAGTATGTTCTGAATATCAAATTTGTTATATTTAACCCTTTATTTACCCGGTGGCTTCATAGATATACAATTTATCTGGTGGAGTCCCCAAGACTCCCGGAAATAAAATCGTAAATTTAATATGAAATAAACACTTTTTTAAATGAAATGCTAGTTACATTTATCTATTATATATTTGGTTTTACAAAGGCATAGGCTTTTACTTAAAATTATAGAATCACAGTCTTTTATTAAAGAACTTCTAGAATATGGAACTTTTTGTAACACAATTACGAGACCTAACTTCTAGTCTCAACATTTCAAAAACCAAACAATTTTTCAAAGTAATTTTTAAAGAAATATAACAAAAACATAATCAATTCTTATAAAAACCAAAAAAGAAAAACATGGTTCTGTTTTTTGCTTTTTTTGTTCAATACCGTCAATAGGCTAAAACTATAACACTAATACCCTGATGGAGTCCCACGGACTCCACTTGCGTGATTACATACCAATCGCATTGTTGTGATTACTCGATCGAAGTGATTACTTGCCAGCGCGTGAAGGTACTGGAACGCACAATTTGTAATTCCAAAAACTAACGGTTTTATGAGCGCTGAAAGTTTTCAATGGAGTCCCAGGGACCTACCGAGTAAATTAAGGGTTAAAATGTTGATATGATTTTTCATTAGCTTGCTCTAATTGGGCGGGTTATTGGCGATTTTGCGATGTTGCTTGTTTGTGAATGGCGAAAATGTTTTTTTTTCGTTATTGATTTTTGGGGTGTTATGCCGTGTTGCGCTACTCTCTTCTATAGCCAATGTTTTGGACAGCGTTACGGTATCCATCATCAGGGCAGATATACACATACACACAATTACACATCTACCAAAGGAGGAGGTAGCGTAACATGGCATAAAACCCCAAAAACAAATAACGAAAATACTTTTGGCCGTGAAAATCTAAAAACGTATCCGGTGACAATGAAATGTATCATAATGTCCAGTGTGTCGAGTAGGTACTCTTATGTTTACTAGACTTAGGAGTATGCGACGGTCGAACTTAGAGTTTATAATTTTTAAAAGAAGAATTCATTTCAATTAGTGGATGGTTTAAAAAACACCCCAATATTTTACATTGTAGTGAGCTTGTACATTTTTAAAAGAAAATTATATAAATACAAATAATGAATAAATCAACTACGCAAGAAATAAAAGAGCTTGTCTTTTTAAAAGTAGCTTCTCTAAATGTTGAACTGATAAATGTTCAGCATTGCTAAATATATCGATATCCGAATTGATTCTATTCAACGGCAAGAACGCTCTCCCCACGGGCCATGACCATTGTTAGTTAGTCCTGCGGGCAGGGAGATAGGTAGGACTATTTTGTCGGTGATGGAGATAACCAGTAAACATAGGAATGAATGCTCTTCATGATAGCCAAGTTTTCAAAGCATCCACGAATAAAAGTTTGAAGAAATGTGTAGCCATGTGAACATCCCCTCTGACCTGGAGACGGTTCATTTCGAGCAAACACAAAAAAAGTCGGTAGGATAGAGCCACGGGTAGTAGCCATACTTCCTCGTGTAGAAAAATCTTAGAAATTTTTTCTGAAGTCTCTCGAATATGAAGGATTACTTTACTTGGCGTGGACTCCAAATTACCGACCAACTTTCAAAGTCTACTCCTTATTAAGAAATTGATTAAAATTGTGAGAACCCGGGTATCTCTTAAATTCCTTGTAGCGCTTAAAACAAAGCCCATCAAACTCAATGAAGTGTCACAAGCCATCTCAAAGAGTATGAAATATCAGCCTACAAATAAACAGGTATCCTAGATCTTGGAGACACGTTTTAAACTTTATATTTTATTTTATTTATTTTATTTATTCATACACGCCTTGAGGGCTTTTACAGAATCACATTATTAAAGTTACACATGTTATTCAGGAGTATAATTGTAAGCAAGTATATAACATTATAAACTGTAATTTAAGGATACAAACAGGTATAATATGAACATAGGTATGTAGTTTCGTTATCTTTAAAATTGTACAAAGGAGTTAAAAAGTTACATAGTGTAATAATGGTAAAACAGAAGAGTGCTTAAGATACTTTAAAAGTAGTTATTGAGGAACGTGTAGGTATTTACTATGTTGATTTTATTATTAACTTGATCATGAATAAATTGTTCGAAAGCAAGTTTTTCAAGAATTCAGCAAAATTAACGCAGCGATAAATAGTACCTACACATAGAAAAAAATAAATAAAAAATACAAGAGTTGTAATATCTTGAAAAGTTATACAGATGAGTTCAACAAGTGTATAGTGTGATAGTAAAAAATAGTACAAATTATGGTACAAAAAGTACAAGATAATATTAATACAAAAGAGAGAGAGGATAAAAAGGTAAGTACTTAGGTAATCTTTGCATACATAAGTATTAAATTTTGTTTTTATTGTGAACATGAAGAGACCATCGATTTTAATTTAATCATTAATATATTATTATTGCTAGGGCACCAAGATTTAAATAGAAATATAAGTAAAATGTGAGTTAGTAATACGAGAGGATTGTTGTTAAATGTGTTCTTATTTAGCTACCTTTATTATTCACATATTTCATGTTTTGCGATAATTAATAATTTGATAAAGGTGCAATTGATTGATTGATATTTATGGCTTTATTTTAAATATTCTAATATACTGAGTTTGAATTTAGACACAGATTGGTGACGATAAATGTCGATTGAGTTGTATTTATTTCCGAGTAAATGGAGTCTTTGGATAGGAGAGTTTATAAAATAATTATTAGCGGAATTGGTAACAGAATACAATGCATTCGACCGAGTTTCGCGAGTAGGTACTCGCAAATTAATAAAATTTGTCAAATCGAGGGCGTCCAGTCTGCCATTCGCTATTTTGAAGAGACAAACTAAATCACCCGCTATATCGGATTTTTTGCCATATTGATCTGAGTATGACATCTTGTTCTCATTTTCGCGAGGAACAAGATAAACTAAAATTGAGTTTCAAAACCTCCCTTATCCCGACCAAAAATCATGTGAGAAACAAAACCCGCTATATCATTCAAGAAGTTACTGCCAAAACCCGCTATACCGGATTTCAAAAAATCTCGAGCATGTTTGTTATTTATGTTTGGGTTGTTATGTCGTGTTGCGCTATCTCCTTCTGTAGCCAACATTTTGGACAGCGTTACAGTATCCATCATCAGGGCATATGAGCCTAAAACCTTATATTAAACCAATATATTAAATCATACCCAATCACAAGCTGTTTTTTTGCCAAGATGGCTGGTTTAGAAACTCACGCGCCAGGTCAGTTGAGTTTCAAAAGCCTCTAAATCGTGAGTAATATCTTATTATAATAGTTATTTGTCGAGATTACATAAATTTTGCCAGACTTTCATTGAAAAATTAACACTTTTCGAATTTATATTACTTCAATTCATTAAATAAAAAATTAAAATGGAATTATTTATTTACTCTAGATATGTGACAGTTTTTTTTGCGGTCCGAATCAATGAAAGTTGATATAGCGGATTTAGAAATTAAACGACTCGTTTGTCTTTTAAGGTATTTAATAAAAAAAGCTGTAGTTTATTGATTCTAAGGGTCAGCCTAAAATTGAAAAACCGTAAAATCTATTAAATAATTTCCGAGGTTGAATTTCGTGTGAAGTATTTTAATTGAACATATTTTAAATGAAAATATTTAAATAAGATGTATACTTACCATTTTAGAATCTACCCAAATGCGCAAATAGAACCATATATGCAACCTGCTAGGGCAGAATAATTCATTACATAAAGTTTTAATTAGATTTTCATAATGCAATGAGCTATACTTTTTTCCGTTCAGTATTATATAAAATAAAATACTATACACAAAATAAAACCTCAAGATCAATTCGTCTTTGAAAACTTTTAAATATCAGAACACGGTAAGGTGAATTTAGAACCCTATCCAACCAAACTGACGAACTACAATGCACCCCGTAACAACGATCAACTGTCTGGTACAAACCAAAAAGAGAGGGTAAGTGATGTTAGAGCCTTGTAAAATAAATGGAACTTGATTTTAGAATTTCTTCACACTTCATCTTCGGAAATACAACATACATGGTTCTGAAAATTAGTTTGGTTTATTTTAGTTACAGAAACGAGCAAAAGAAGTATGGCTGAACAACCTTAAAACATCACTAAAGCTAAATTTTACCGACTGGTATCCCCGAGAGTCGCTCTCCGGTCCAGTGCATGATATTGCAACTTTATTCCAGTTCTCGCGTCCGTTCATTTCGTCTGTTTTACATTCCATCTCGTGTCACCCTCTAGTTGTTACGATTTTAATTTTGTATCAAGTTAATTATAAAATATAACGTTAATTGTAAATATATTTAACTCGCATAATCAAGAGTTCTTATTGGCAAATTTCCCCTACACACGTATCTCAGTTTGCAGTGCTCGGAAAGGCTGTAAGCCCAAATCCAAATCATGATAAAAATACATAATTCACCACCTTTCCAAAGAAGGATATGCATTCAAAGGTCACTGTTGACAAAAATGTCAGTTAAAACCTTGTCCCACTGAAGTGAAAATGTGTCACCGTTCACGTAAGCCCCAGTGATTTTGTCTGAGCGTATGCGTCCTTACACCGTCTTAGTAGTGCTAATAATAAAACATAATATCTGTAATAACGAACGAATTTTCTATTTCCAAGGGCTTCTGGAGCGTGCCTGGTATTCAAATTTTTCGGCTTCTCTGAAGAAAATAATTCCTCATTTGTAGGGTATGAATAAAATTTCATTTCAGAGACCTGAATGGAATACCAAAGAATGAAAACTTCTATCTGAATCCAAATTAAAATGCTGGGAATGAAAGATAGAACACATTAAAATAAAAATATAACTAAATATGCGTAAAAAGATTTTGCTTTTCATAAGTATACATTTTTTATGTGAATTAGTGGGTGTACCACAAGAGCAGCAGAGTCCCAACTGCTCCCGTCTGAAGCTTGTGAGACTATGACATCCTTAGTTGGGGTATGTTATGGGGCTGAATGTTGTGAGGAGGGGATAGAGATGGGAAAGAGTAATGTGGGAATATACTTGGCTTATGGCTGGCCACCATATACGACTAAAGCCATTTCAAGCAACGTTTCACTTCTGAATGTTGGTCTTACAGCAGGGCAATATTGAGAGTATCTTCTACTTTAAAACGTGCCGCAAATATATTTCGTATTATTTTTATCTGTTTAAATTGTGCAATATCACAAAAAAATCAAACAAAATTTGCTTTTGCACGCCGGGATTTGAACCCGTGACCTTCGAATTACTAGTCGAGAGCCTCTCCCTCGACCACGGAGGCCGTGAAAAAAATATAAGCTTTTAGAAAATTTTAGAAATACATTCCTTAAATCAGATATTAGATTATTTGCCTTGTCGTTAAGAAAAGTAGTATGAAATTTTGTTTTTCTGATCTTTATAATGTTTATCCAATCGTTTAGGGTTTTGTACTGTACATAAAACCAAAATAATTATAAAAAATATTTTGTACCTAATTAAAAAAATAACGAAATTCTGTAAGCCTCTTACCAAACAACTACGCAATATAAAGTATTTTTTAATGAAAATTAAGGTTTCATTTTAAATCTAAATCGTATTTTTAATATGCTATGAAAGTTTAAAAGCTAATCAGTCGTTATACTTAAAAATATATTTTTTTTGTTCGCTAATTTATACAAACAAGTCCGAAAGTTACACAAAAGATAATCATACGTCTTTCAGATGCATGATTATGCGCACTCCGTAATTATTGTACTCACCGTGGTGAGAGAGCTACCCCGCACAAGCTCTGCTCTGCAACTGAGCTAACTGAGACAGAATGTACGATACGTTGCAAAATAAAAAAGGCAGCAATTCTTGCGTATTGCTTACGTCGCAAAGATATAGATTATCTTTCTAGGGTGGAATAACTACATTAGGTACCCAAAAACGGTTTTCCAATAGAAAATAAACATGATTGTTAAATATTTCTCAGGAAAATCTTAAATTCGAATATCCTCTTTGTTTAGCTTTGATGTCCCGGAGGATTCTGCCGCTAATGGAAGTCAAAACAAAGTAACTTAGCGGAACGGGCCGAGGGAATTCCAAAATCATTAATCAAAATAGACTATCAAGAAGCAACTAACAGCCTTACATCAGAAGCGGGATTTTCGATTCAATTGAATTTTATTACATGAAACAAATGCATTAAATAAAAATTTTATAACAAACTTCTAAAAGTACTAGAAAGCTTTCCGTTTAAAAGCAACTTCACCCATGTTAAATTTGTCAATATCCGAAATAAAGCTGATCTATGACCAATGACCATTGGCAAATTAGGCCAACCGCTCATGGAGAAACTGAAAACAAACGAGTTGTCGACGCAATCGCAATCAACCTCATGAACAAAATCGATATTTTTTTCTGGTTTGACATATTGCAGATTACTCGAAAACTTCACAGTTCATAGTGGCTCAAAAACTGTCAAGTTTTGTCATGTTGTCAGATCAGAAAAATATCGATTTTATTCAGGAGGTTACGTGCGATTGCGTCGAAGAGTGTTTTTTTTCAGTTTCTCCATAAGCAAAGGTCCAACAGGCTGAGAGATAAAACAGTCTATGATGCGGTGACAGAGATATCCATCGTGAATATAGAATTCGATGCTCTCCAAGGCTGCCGAGTTTTCAAACCATCCGTGAATCGGTCTGAAGAATCATGTTCCAATGTGCACACCTCTCCATGACTAATTACCATAGACAAGTTAGTCCTACAGGCTGAAAGATAAAACAGTCTGTGATGTCGGTGACGGAGGTAACCATCGGGAATACAGAAACCAATGCTCTCCATGACAGTTGAGTTTTCAAACCATTCACGAATCGGTCTGAAGAGATGTACCTATATGCACATCTCTCTCATGACCCGCAGATGGTTCATTCTGAGCAAACCCACAAAAAATGCTGCAGAATAGAGCCACGGGTGGTAGCCATTCTCCGTCAGAAATTTATTCTGGACTCTCTCCAATATGAGGGGATATTTTAGCTGGTGTGGGCTCCCAATTAATGAATCGCTCTCTAATTTACTTCTTACTAGGGAATTGAATAAAAATATAAAAACTCAGGATCCCTAAGTGCGTTGAACAAAGCCCAACATTCCCGCCGAAGTGCTAAAATAATCTATCTCAACAATACCAGATGACATGCCTTAGTGAACAACAAAATTGAACGTTTGGATATGTATTGAACTCAATCCGATTCATTTTACTCCAGGGAACATCAGATATTTTAGAGTGCGAAGAACCTTTTAGAAAATGGGCGACAAAAATATTATCCTCAATACTTTGGGGAATCGGGAAAAATTCCTACTAAATTTCACATAATTTTGAGATATTTCAAAAATGTTTTCTAATCACTTCTTTTGTTTAAAACTTTGTAACTTTACCTCACAAAGTAGATGTCTGTGTGATAGAATCTTCTTGTATCGCTGGTGAAATGCAAGTTATCCTGAAACCAAGTACTATTAAAACCTCTTTTGACCTGGATTGACCTTACAATTTACGAGGCAGTTGTGGATACTGCCACCCCGGGAACCATTGTTAATCAATCAACAACCCTGCCCTAGGTCATCCTGGGCAGTGGTTCGCTCCATTTGGTGACTTGGCAAGGGTGCTCGGGTTCATGGGGTGAGGTTTTTAGTGCGTCGGCCGGCCGGGTCGGGAGAGACCGGTTGGGGGAGATCTTTTGGCAGTTCTCTCCCGGAACATCGCCTTGCACCGCAGAAGAAGGGATGGATTCATTGGAGACGATGACCCCCAGATTCCTACTTACTCCTCTTATCTTTTTACCTCTCCTTCTCTCCAGAATTTTACCCTTCATACAGCATCCCCAAAGACGACATAGGTCCTGAGGGGAACAATTTTTTTCGGGGCCTCCTATATGAAGCTAAAGTAAAAAATAAAAAGGATAGGTACCTATGGTTACAGATTACGGTGCCTAAGGTTGATATGGTTACAGCTTTTTATTAAATATTATTTAATGTTAGTTTTTAATGTAAGAATAATGTTATTTGTAATTGTAGTTTTTAATTATGTAGATGTTTTCAAATTATAGAAAGACAATAAATCAACTTCAATCATCGTTTAGATTTCGAAAGTTGGCCTCCCAACGGGGTAAATTTGAGATTATCTTCCTCTCTCAAGGCCGACTAGAGAATACTACTGTCTAATTACTTAGTCAGTGCTGTTGCTAAGTAAACTTCACTGTTCAAAATAATCTAATCACACTGTTTATTTAATGTGCTTGCGAAAAAAAACAACACTCAAATCAGCAAAAACAAAACACAAATCAGCAAAAACAACACACAAATCAGCAGTACAAACAATAATCGCTGCCATTTGAAAACTGCCGTTGATCGATGGCACTGACTTAATCACGTGACACCCTAAAATCCATCGCGCGCCAAGACCCGTACCGTTGCTCGACCCAAATGCCGTTGCTCGATGGCACTGACTTAATCACGTGACACCCTAAAATCCGTCGCGCGCCAAGACCCGTACTGTAGTCGGCCTTGTTCCACTCTGGAATGACGTGAAAATAAGCACGTATATAATATTTTAATTCGTGCGAAATACAAAATACCTACAAAAAGGAAATACATCTTTGTTTACACCCGAGTTGAACCCATGACCTCTGGTCCAGGGAGGATAAACCATAGAACTTGACCATTTCTCGACCACAGGCTCTTCGTTCTGTGATATACAATGGTACATTTATAAGACTAGGAAGATTTCCCAAAATCAAGCCTTTAAACTTACCCTCGACTCTGTGCAGAAACGGGCGGTCCGTTTGATAGATTCTCCCATCTTAACGAACGGGTTGCAATCTTTAGAGCACAGGCGTCGGGTGGGAATGCTATCCATGTTCTACCGGTATTTCAATGGAAGATGCTCTGAGGAACTAGCGTCATTGATCCCTTCGGCACCGGTGCATAGTCGGGAGACACGCCAAACGCGCGCCCAACATATGTACACGGTTGACATTTGTCACATGAGAACGGGTCGTTTTTTCGACTCGTTCTTGAGTTCAACAGCTCGGCTATGGAACGATTTGCCGGCATCTGTGTTTCTTCCCTCCTACAACATGGGTCTCTTCAAGACCAATGTTCATTCCTTCCTCTCCTCAAAAAGACCCTCCACACAGCATCCCAGATGACATAGGCCCTGAGGGGAATTATTTTCCTCAAGGCCTCCTGTGTGGAGTTAATGTAAAAAAAAAAAAATCCAAAAACTGTTACAATAATTCATCTTTTATGGTTTTAATTTTAAGAAAGCCTGTCCCATTTATTTTTTATCGCATTTTTACAGTAGCGGAAAATCACTGAAAGTTTATTGAGTGAACTAATTTGACTCATTATTTTTACAAGGGTTTTTTGTTCGCGAAATATTTTGATAAAAAAACGATCGATACGTAAATTAATTAAAAAGTAAAATCTCGTTATAAAGTTTGGTGATTTTTCTGTCGATTTCCCTTTGTTGCGGTATTCTGTAAAAAGTTGGTTTGATTAGCTCCCTAACTGCGATTCTTGAGTCACACGAACAATTATTACAATAATATTATAATGGTAGGATTTTTGAAGTTGAAAGTAGGGGAGGGCGGGGCAAGACGGGGGTGGGGGCAAGATGGAGTTTTTTCTATATCGCTTTGTCCAAACCTGTTACGATTCTGATAATTCGTCCATTTGTGCCCCCACTGCATCTCGTGCCTTTAGTACAGCGACTGCAGTCATCCCGCGTTGATGTGGTAAGCGCTGAGCGAATTTTGTTTTTTCACGTTTCTGATGTAATATAACGAGTGAACCTCGAGCGTGATATATTGCAGATTATTTGATTGATTAGATTGGTTGTCGGGTATACGACATTGAATACTTATTGTCCTTAAAGTAAGAATTGTAAATTTGACTGAAGTTATAAAGTTACATATTTATTACAATGTTAAAAAAAAGCACGCCTGAGGGTATGACGGGGTAATGCCATAACGCCCTCTCCATCATGTCTTCCCCTTCCTTACGAATACGAAACGGAAAGCTGTAAATAGCGAAAAAACTGAGAGAAATAAAACGGTCGAAAAAAACTTTTGTTTTCTGAAAATACGAAAAAAAAATTGGCTTTTCAAAGAAGATGTTGAAGTTGTATGGTTATGAGTTGTCCGGTCACCAAAGTAAGTGGAGGTATTTGGAGTCAGCAGGAGGATGGATTGCAAATCAACATGACAAATGTGTCATGAGTGGGCTCACTGTTCCTGGGCAAAGACTGTGTCGAAGACGAAGACTAGGAGTCTTCTTTACCCCAAATGTGAACCTTAATCCCATCTTGCCTGGCGGTCTCCCCCGTCTTACCCCCCTGGTGGGGCAAGACGGTGAATTTGATCGATTTACTTAATTACACTTTTTATAGCCTTTTAAAATATCTTTTAGCCTTTTATTCTATGGAATGTTATAGCCTAATGACCAAAGTTTATTTGCATAAAATATAGATTTTTTTTAATATTTAAAGAACACTGTTTTATTTATCTTTAAACATTAGCTACCCCGTCATGCCCACCCCCTTCCTTTTTTTTTAAATATTTGCTTTTCAAGAACAAACGTCTGCTTAGCTGAAATGCTACGCAATTAGTTGCAAATCATTAGTTGCAAACCACTAGAGGTGATATAATTTCGCGTTTGCGAGATGATGAAAGTATATATAATGTTTACAAGTAAAACTAGTAATGCAACTAATGTCATGAAACGACTTGTGTACAACTAGTTGCGTAATGTAAATTCGGCCTTAAGAACGACATATTTTACCAAGAACATGAATGATATTTTCACATTTTCTGGGTAAATACTCCGTTTATAACAGGTTGATAACAGTACCTACACGCGACGTTTTTACTGCTGCCAAGACTTCGTGTTGGTGTGTAAGAGGAGAACGCGGGAGCGGTCTCTTTCGGCGCGGCCAGTTTCAGCTGAGCTCTCTTGGGGAAGACACGGTGTTCGAGCCTTGCAGATTTGGTGTGACGGAGTCCGTGAGAATTATTCGTTTCTTGTTAGTCGATCATGTTTAATATTTTATAACATTTTGTTTAGTGAATTACCATGTTTCTATTAGTGTCTCATGCTTCACATGCGGATGGCACTCACAACCAGGTTTGATATTGTAGCTTTTCAAATATGTCGGTACATGTAACGATGACGCAGCAGAATTTAACATCTTTTAGATTCATATTTTCTATCATTGTTACAAAATGGCGCCCCACGTTGGGCGCCATTTTGTAACAATGATAATTGTTATTTTTATATGAACCTACCAAAATCACTTCTCTGCTCAGGCTGGAACCCTAAAACAATGTTCAAATGGTGTCCCAGGATCGCCATCAAGCAAATATTCAAAAGTAAAGTAACTAAGGGTAGATTTAAAATTAACACTCACAATGTTAAGAACAATTAATATTTATTCAACAAAGTATGCGAGCAATTCATTTATAAGATTATAACTTAATTAGGTATTTCTAATAGAGACATCAGACTATGAATAAATATATTAGGATTAACTCAGGGGTGGCCTTCTAGAAAATATGAATCTAAAAGATGTTAAATTCTGCTGCGTCATCGTAACATGTACCGACATATTTGAAAAGCTACAATATCAAACCTGGTTGTGAGTGCCATCCTCATGTGAAGCATGAGACACTAATATAAACATGGTAATTCACTAAACAAAATGCTATAAAATATTAAACATGATCGACTAACAAGAAACGAATAATTCTCACGGACTCCGTCACACCAAATCTGCAAGGCTCGAACACCGTGTCTTCCCCAAGAGAGCTCAGCTGAAACTGGCCGCGCCGAAAGAGACCGCTCCCACGTTCTCTCTCTTACACACCAACACGAAGTGTTGGCAGCAGTAAAACGTCGCGTGTAGGTACTGTTATCAACCTGTTATACGTTTATCTGGAAAAATCTTTACAACCGTGTTGCAAATGCCTTAAAAATAACATTTCCTCTTGCTGGACTAAGTCTAAATGGGAAAAACTTGTGTGGTAGAAAATAAACAAGGTGGCAAAATCATAAGTGATTTAAATCAATTAACACACAAAGAATCAAGATCATGGAAGTTCTGGAACCCGGGTCTTAAAAATTAATTGTACGTGAACATGTTGGAATTAATAATCTCACATTTGACGTTTCTATTCGAATTCTCACCAAATTACCAAATTATTGAATTTCCTACAACGTTTTTTCATTGAATTTGGAATTTCTAAAGGCTTTATGTAAAAGAATGTGGCATATGGCTTTATTGTATTATACAGCGGTTTTTTATGCAAAGATAATCGTGAAATAATAAACAGGGGAATAACGCCTTTGTGTTGTTAACAATGCCAAAGCTAAAAGGAAGAGATTAAAAAATCATGAAAACCTTCTAAATAACTGAACAGATCGTGGAACGCTGAAAAACCTGTGATAAGCGAAGGTCAATCCGCGGAATAAAACCTTGCCGCCGCTTTTTATTCAGATATATTGGTACGAGTACTTTGCGCGTTTATAATTAAATCTATTCATGCTTCTATAACGTTATTTGTTTTTTAAATGACAGCTACACAAATTATCAGAACATATATATTTCAAATGTTCTAAATATTTACTGCGAGGTTGCAAATTAATAGGTTTTTATGTATTTTAAGGAGTTCCTCACTATATTATTCATTATGTAGGTAGCAATAGTTCAGGTGGTAACGATGGTTTCATTTTGCAAGTCTTAAATAATTATCACTTATACGCAAATAATTTTTTTTATTAATACCCGTACAACTCATAACCATACAACTTCAACATCTTCTTTAAAAGTGATGAAAAAAATGCTTAAATTAGTGATGTTGGGTTAGGTGATGGCCTATTTTCATATTTTATTTATAACTTTTTATATAACTTTTAATAACTTTTCTTAAATTTAATGGAGGGTGTTAAAATGCCTTTGTTGAGTTGTCGTGCAACTAAAAAATCACGGGATAAACTGATTTCTTGACGCATTCATTTCAATTTTTAAAACGAAAATCGAAACAAGTTATGGTTAAATATTATATTATTTATTACTTGGTATTACAGGTGCTATCGCTGGTCTGAATTCTTCATACAATCAGTTCTCATTTTGAAAATTACACTTAAATTGAAAGCAATTCGAGTTCATCTCAGAATTACACAGGCAAACAGATAACCAAACCAAAATAAGTAATTTTGATAATATATTCTATATTAAAAAAAATTGCTGCTGTTTAAATTATTTTAGACCTCTAAAGCACGCCTTATCGCCCAGGGTCCCATGCATTTTATTACCAACTCTAATTTATTTGCTACTAGCTTTTACCCGCGGCTTCGCTCGCATGGTAAGGGTGAAATTACTATAGCGCTTGCACTTATCTATTATACCCCCTTCCCCATCCCCCCATCCGCATTCCATACGTTCATTTCCGGTACATTCAGTTTTCAAACAGCTCGCGTGCCACCTAAATTTCATAATGACAGAGCTCACCAGTAGTAAAAAAAGGAATTATCCAATTTGGTGCAGTCGTCGTTCGGAAGTAATGCGCGTGCAAACATTTCGGAGATTCATTTTTATTTATATTTATATTTCATTTTCACGGCAACGATTTGTTTTCTGACGTAAGCAATAACTCGCTTTTGTTAGAAACAGAAAACATATGATAAAATTTCATAACGCCAGAGCTGACCATTATATACAGCTTATATTACTCACATATAATGTAGCTTTTTTATGCGTGAAAGCGTAACAAACAAACTCGAGCAGTTTCACATTTATAATATTAGTATAGATTGTAGGGCAATTCTCAAATGCGATAGTACTTCGAGGTAAAGTATTTTGAGAAGCTTCGTTAAGAAAGATGTAATTACTGGAGTTGGATATAGCGACTATAGAAATCCTTGAAAATGTATTTTACCATTAATGTTCTATTTAGTTCGATTGTTAGTTTGTTCATTGAAAAACAGGTAGAATTCAATAGGGCCGTAATCAAAGGCGTGACGAGGGTAGGGCACGTATTTGTCCGATTTAAGGAAACGTGTCTCCCGAATCTTGAAAGGAAAGAAAAATCGTGCTCCGGAAGAAAAGAAAACATCGAGAGCCATTTTAATATTCCCGCAGAACGATTCCTACGGGAATTTTTACATTCCCTGTTGAATTCTTTTATGAACAAACTAATTAAATATCCTAATTATATTATTCATATCGGTTCCACGATAAATACGTGAACAGAACAACATACTATTTAAACAGGATCTTAATCCACTTTAATTTTTAATTTTTAAACAAAAACAACATCTAAATGAGCACAACATCACAAAAACAAAACAAAACACCATAATCGTGTCCATCAAAAAACATTCAATATTTTACAGGGTGTAGTAGCATAACTTCATTTTTAAAATGCGCGCCATTCAGTCGGTTGATGTCGTAGTGGAGCTCTAGCGGTCTCGTTATAGGCGAAACTTTAAAGTTTTGTCCCGTCACAGTTTAGTTGCCATCATGCGTTGGAACAGTGAGGAGCGTAAGTTTGCCGTTGAGGCCTACTTTTCAAACGGGTGTTCCGTGATCGCAACCCAAGGTGCGGCAGCATAACTTCCTTTTTTAAAATGCGCACCATTCAGACGGTTGATGTCGTAGTGGAGCGCTAGTGGTCTCGTTCGAGAGGCGGAACTATAAAGTTTTGTCCCGTCACAGTTTAGTCGCCATCATGCGTTGGAACAGTGAGGAGCGTACGTTTGCCTTTGAGGCCTACTTTTCGAACGGATGTTCTGTGATCACAACCCAGGGTGCGGCAGCATAACTTCCTTTTTTCATAACTTAATTAAATCCATTGTATGAATCAGAACTTTTTATTTGTTTTTATAATGTAGGTACATACCTAAAGTTTTGTTTTAATTAGTTTTTGAAGATCAAATCAGGTAGGTGACGTCCCCCATTCTCCATACACTGAGTAAACCGATTTCTGGCAAAGTAGGCCTCAGCGGCAAATACACGCTCCCCACTGTTCCAACGCATGATAGCGACTAAACTATGTCGGAACAAATCTTCCGCCTCTAGAACGAGACCACGAGCGACGTCAACCGATTGAATGGCGCGCATTTAAAAAAAGGAAGTTATGCTGCCGCACCCTGTATAAATTTATAGGACAGTTAATATGAAATGTGTTTCAAACGAGTTTAAATAAGCTCTTGGCTCTGTGCAGAAACAGGTAGATTTTCCTGTCTTAATAAACGGATTGCAATCTTTAGGGCACAGGCGTCGTCGGGTAGGAATGTTACCTTGTTATTCTTATTCTATCGGTAATGCAATGGAAGATGCTCGGAGAAACTAGCGTCCTTTCGGTACCGGTGCTCGGTCGGTAAACATGCGATTTCCAAACATTTTTTCACGTTGGAAGATATCTACTTGTTTGATAGTCTGTTCTTGAGATATATTGATTCACAGACTCGGTGTAACTCAGAGCTAAACTTAAACACACCTTCTAAGACAGTCGTATTCATAAGTAAAAAAAAAACCTTTCACCTCCGTTTATACAGCCCACGACATTGAAAATAACAAATTGTGTAAAAATATAAGCAAGTTCTTATTTTTAAGCTTGTTTGTTCCTAGAATGCGATTTAATACATTTAGTCTGTAAAATAATATCATTTATAATATTCATTTTATTTTAGTCATTTAAGTTACGCGTAGTTTCTCCTTTTAAAATGTGCAAACAAGATATTATCTCACGGTTTCATGAATAAGGTCCAAACCTTGAATAATATGGCTGGTATCATATAAATGCATTCCCTTGCAAATTTGGGACAAATTCTTTTATTATTTGTAAAGTCGGTACTTTGAATAAGTACCCTCAAATAACACCTACTTATGTTTATGACACTCCCTAGGAGAAGTGTCACCCTCAAGGATAAATGCGCCGTCGGCTTTAGCCAAGTAAAAAAAGTAATAAAATTTTGCAATATTTGTTAATCCCTGTAATATTAAGATGTATTTTTATTGGTAGGCCTCTAGGGCCGACTTTTAGGTAATTGTTTTATTATTGTCTGTAAGTTAGATTTTAAAATTAGTGTGGGAACTGCTAAAATATCATTTTCTCACCAATTTTTTATGTACCATGTTTACTTTAAATAATAGCGATGTTGATATGGAGAGTTAGTATTGTTTTGACGGTGAAACGGGAAGGTACGTGTTGTACCTTCGGAGTTATTTAATCAAACTCGAGCATGGGGGGTACATATAGGTGCCTATCTCCAGTAGAGTGTTGTAATCAATCTCTGATCTGAGGGGTACATGGGTGCCTGTCTTCAGTAGAGTGTTGAGATATCGAGAGAAATAAAGCCTTCGATATTTGTCGGTGTGGTGGGGTCTTGGAGATCACTATTGTCACCAGTATTGTATTTTTATTTAATAAATTGTGTTGAAGAATAACAAGAAGTGTTTTCCTGCAAATTCCATCGAGTTGCGCTTTCGTACCACGATAGTAAGAAACAAAGCTTTTTGAAGGTCATTTCATGGTAATTCACCAGTTTTAGGGAGTCTTAAATCCTCAAGTCTTTCAAAATAAATATAAACTCAACTTTGGCAACAATCTTCTTATAAGTGTAATACCAACAGTGGTGAGGGTAGCAAAAGGAAAATCATGCAGTGTCCAGTGTTTTAAATATAATGTCCTCCACGTGCAAATTCGTATCTTCTCCAAACATAAATTTTCTAATAAAGTGTGTTTATCGGAATTGGCCTGCCAGGTAGTATATTTCTGTATCTATTTGTAAATAGTAAAGTTAGACAGAGCCTAAGAATTCATAATATATTGTACTACGCTCTTGAGATGATTTTTAAAAGTAATTCCTATCTATTGATAATTATATGAGTTTTGATAACTCATTGGAATGCAACTTCGTTGTATGTTTTATTTAAAATAAAATAAATAAAAAATATGCACTTCCTTATATTCTCCGATAGCTAAATGGTACTTTTGAAGAACAAAAACAAATAATCGACTTGCAGCAAGAGGTCAAACAAACGGACTGTCGGATCTATTAACAGTCTCCATTACAGATGTCGCCCGGCAGAGTTCAGAGTCAACAGTTGGCCGAGAGAAGAGCGGGCGATAGAGAGGCTCGTAGCAGCAAGGGTATCGAAAGCCAACAGCCAGTAGCCGGGATGAATGGTGTTAGTTCTGTGTCCGACCAATCGAACTAAATGTTCCCGGAATGTTCATTGTTCGGAGTTCAGTGCATGGAAGAGGCTCAAGCGCCTGTACTAGAAAATAATGCTCGTAAGTCTGGATCTTCTAATAATAAAAGATTTAAATGAAATATGACGTGTTGATTGATAATAATTTGTTAAACAGGTCATAAACATAATAAATATTCTGACAAAAACATTGGAATAATATTTTTGCGGCCGGCGGTTCGCTCAAAGCATACGCTTAATCTCGGTAAAAGGAAGTACACTTTAAAGCCTCGGGCATATTGTGTCATAAAGTCAAATATTTCCACTTTGCAATAAAATCCAAATAAATGTAATATTTCTAAACGAATCCGAAAACCAAAAATTGTTTTTGAAAGGTGATGAAATGCGCAAATTTCGTAATTCGAAAAACACAAAAATGGCTTTCTTAATTGTTATTGATATGACATATGACTCATTAGACTAGATTCAAAGAACATATACGATGTTATAATTATAAAAAGTCATAGCAATAACGCCATTATAAAACAATAAAGAAAACCTTAACACTTAGTTGGAGAAACAGATTCCGAAATTCCGAACCCTACATAATACACTCTCAATTAGCGTATCAGCAAATTGGTTTAACCGGCATTAAATCAACATAAACACCTTCGAAAATTGACATTTAAAATCTTAAAAACAAGTCGCCTAACAGTGGATGTAGCCACAGTTTTAAAATGGTCTTGTAAACCGAACAGCTGTAACAAAAATACTTGCAGAACTTGATAATAAAACTATCAAATTTTATTTTAATTAAATATATAAAAATAAAACAAAAATGACTCCTCTCAAAGTTTCACAATTATTTTTCAAATTGCGGTCAAAAAATTGGTTTCATAAATGTGTACATTTTAATTATTTTGTGGTTAATTTTTAGATTTGATTATTAAACAGGATGTTTTTCTTTCTAATGCCGTTTAGATCATATTTCGCACCATAATAGTAAGGGAGACACAACAATTCCCAAGAGCGAACAAATTAGCCAATGGGGTTAAAACTTTGTAGATTTTCTTCAGTAACAGTGTTTTGTCGTCTATCTCTATTATATTCTTGCCTTTGATAATATAATATTTGGTAAGATCTAGAACAATCCAAAGCATTAGGACTGACAATGAACCATTTCTCGGTCATCTCATCGCTAATGAGTTTGTAATTTGTTTCAAACTTCGTCAAATTCTTACATTTTAAGCTCTTATGAATAATTATTATTGCTCTGAAATATTTGTATTGAATCAAAACTTCTGCTTTTGGTTTCACTTAGTTGTTTCCAAAGTCGTGATTATAAAGGTCGAGATTAAGAGCAGTTAAGACCTAAGCGTCCCTAGCAACAGACTAGCGAATGGCGGTGTGTTCTAGCCTCTCCCAGCCCCCAGACACAGACTACAGCCTCACAGTCTGACTGACAGACAATTAGTTCGTTGTGTCTAGGCTTGATTGCTTTTTCTGTGAATGTAAGACAATACAGCTGATTTGCATAGTTTTAATTCGATCCTCATTTACTGGATTCCAAATGAGGCGTAACGATAATGGATTTCAACAACATCATGGTAAAAGTTCATTAAAAATGTTATCTAAGGCTTCACACAAACAAGTATTGGATAAAAATTTTGTAGGGTATTGTTCCCGTATTTGCCATCTAATGATTTTCAATATCTTTGGCTAATGGACTCTGTACAAACAAAAATTTAGAGTTCAATTTAATATTATTCCTACTCCATTGTAAAATATGTTTTCTTTTAAAATCTAGATGTCTTTAAAAAAAAATCCACGTTTTCATAAATATAATAACGATGTTAATAGACACCCACAAGATAATAGGTTGTTAATAATTTTCTAAGGTATTCTCCAAACAAATGTTAAATTAATCTGCCTGAGGTAATTATGCCTATTGGGAATAACCAAATAACTGGAGATTCAGTTGTCAAAAACGACAAAGCAACAAATATGGAAAAATCCATTCAATTTGAATCCTTGTTATCCACGGGATAGCCCCCCCCCCCTTCCCCTCCCACATTTTATCTGTTAAACCTAATTTAAGAAACAATTGTACTTGTCTGAAGATGGCCTTAACAGGCGGTAACCGGTTACGGTCACAATTAAATTTGGGGAAAAATGTTTTAATACATTATTAATATTGAATTCCACCATTAATTGTCAGTAGCAAAAATAGAAATTTCCTAGAACAGTATTGGCTCATAAAATACAAATGATTTGTTTTCTAAAACGTTTGAAGTTTGCATTTAAATATGTTAAAAGGGGTGAAAATCCATCACTCAAGATTTAATCACGAGTTGTTTTGCATATTGCACCCGACAAAACATTCCACAATTGAAAATAAATCTTCTCTTTACCTCAATCAACCTGACGAGGAAATTCCCATGGCCGCCGTTAAAAAGAAAGAACAAAAACAGGATATGCGTAAGGAGCTGAGAGAAAGGAGTGAGAAGGGAAAAGACCAATGATCTACCGTCACGTCTCCGAATCCTCGCACACAGCCGAGGAAATCCTTCTTCCTTGTTTCTCTTGTCAGATAAATAAAGATAAATCGTTTCACCGCTTTAACAACGAAAGCTTTCCTTCCCTTTTTTAGTGTTAACGATTCATAGAGCGACGGTATTTTAGTTTCGTCCTGGAACTTTGCACTTCTAATAAAGCCTTTTCTTCTGGCAAAGAATTGCCCGAGAAGGCGGCACAAAGTACTTCATTATTTGTTGTTGTCCTCCAGTGAGATTATTACTTTGTTTATCAAGAACAGAGAATGACCAGCAAAGTGAGACATCGTTTTTTCTTCGAGTTTTTTAAAACAAATTCATCCAAGAATTTACGTATCGTGTAAGGTCTCCATTATAAGTAAATAATTTTGGTTTCTTTTGAGCATCAAATGTTTCTTTAAGTTAACTTGACAACTGAAGGGCGATTTTGTATCTTTTGTGTTATATTTTGCGTTAAGTCAGCGTTACGAAACAATACTCCGTCGGATGTCGGAAGGCGTCCGTCGTGCGTTATCGGCTGTCAAATTTCTAAATGGCTTTCAATAGCTTGTCTATGCCTGTCGCGTGTTGAATGGATTAATTACCGACTAAACACAGATTGATTTTGATTAGTTATTAAAACTACTTACGTATAAGCCTAAAATCGTTCATAAATTACTACCCGATTGTCGTATTATATTGATTTTTGTACGCGATGACATCCGATTTGCAAGTTTTCCCGCGACTGATTACCGCGAGGATTACGCACATCATCTCTGGCAATTATGTAACTATCTATTACTATGTAACTGATATAACAGAGTAACTACTTTTAAGAGTTGACTTCTTAACACAAGCGCAGTATTTAGATCGTTTGTCCGATATGAAATACCGCATTTAAGAAATCAACATTTGTCGCATACAGCCAATTAATACGCGTTACTCTGCCGCAAAAGAAACATAATCATCATTCTGATCACAATAAGAGCAGTCAAGATTGTTATCTGAAGAATGTAAATTTCTCCTAAACAGCTTTCGATCACGCAACTTTTAACGATTCTGGAATTCTTTAATCACCAACACAAAACCACGAAAAGTTTAGTTCATAAATGTTTTATTTACCTTCTTTCAAATTAGGTTTTCATTATTGATATGCCATAGAAGCTTGTGACTTTTTTAGAAAAAGTTTGCCGATATTTTTGTAGGTAGAAAACATCTAGGACAAACAACCATATTTTTTGTTGTTACTTTCCGAATACCCGAATATGTTCATTATACATTTCTGAAAAATCGTTAAAAGATTTGAACATTTTTTATACATTGTATTCTATGCAAAAAAAAACAACGAGGCTTTCAATAGGAAATAAGATTGAAATCTTTGAACCTCGGAAGTAATCGAACCATGTAATTGTATTCTTCATCAATCATTATAATTTAAATGATAAAACACACATAATCTTTATTTATTTATACTTGCATGAATAAGTATTCTGCATTCAAATAATCGTCTGGGAAAAAAGCACAGAAGAAGCACAACGTTTTTTTTCAACAGAATATAATATTATGTATGTCAAATTTAAACAAGTTTACTTGCTTATTACTTGTTTTACACATATGATGATGAAAGGTTAGATATCATCAAGTGAATTGAAGAGATCACAAAAAAATTGAATTTGCTTTTGAATAAACCAAAATATCGTAATTATTAAAAACTAGCACAGATTTGTTAAAAATTGATTGATTTTATAATAATTTGCAGTATTTATGAAGCTGAAAGTATTAATAAAATAGGTATACAATCATCAAAAACAAAAATTGACAATTTTAATTGAAATTAATAAACAATTAAATTTTTTGTTTAAACCTAAAGAGACTATTTGAAATTAACCTTTCGAATAAACACCGTTAATAATCTTAAAAAAAAGATACATTTCAAATATAAAATTATTATTTCTTCAAAATTCGCAAATTCACTTTGTGGCTTCATTATTAATTTAATAGTGGTGTACACAAAGTTATTTGTTTTCATTAAATAAAATTATTAATTAACAAAAATAAAACAATTTTCTGATTTTTTTTTGTTATTGTTTTTGGGGTGTTATGCCGTGTTTCGCTACCTCCTTCTTTAGCCAACGTTTCGGACAGCGTTACAGTGTCCATCATCAGGGCAGATGAGTAAATGATATTGGTGAGAGTGTTTACTTATGTGTGTCGAAGCGATACCGTGCTGCCAGCTCCATTTCTCTACGAGCTGGTGTTAGAAAAAATTCAGCATGGTTTTTTGCGTTTAGCTTTGGTGTAGCCGTCAATTACTGGATACCAAGAACTATTGAGCTTAGCTCCGTCGTCTCTGTTAATATTGATGGGGTTTTTATGGATTTCAATTGCCTCCGTAATTTTCTGATCATTGGTAGGTACCTACTACATCACTTACCTGAAAAAATAATTTCCATTTTTGATTACACTTAAACCTAGAGCAAATTTGAGTTCATTAAACGTGAACAATTTCACGCAGGAATAACTAACATTTTGCGCACAGAAAACAGAAATTAGAATTTTTGATGGGCTTTCACCAAGTGATGAGCCAATATTAAGGGATTAACTCTGAAACAAAACCATTAAAACGTTATAAATTACGTTCTAATTAAAGAATAAAATGCGTGGTTATGTATGAATATTATTAGGAAGGGTAGTTAGTCGGAGAGTAGCAAGAGTTGGAGGTTTTGAATTTTAAATAATTTCCCTGAAACCCTACACCTTTTTTCAAGAAACCCAATTTTTTATTTTTAAATTAATTCCACCCAGGGGGTCCCTCGAGGCCCATGTCATCTGTAAGGATGTTGTGTGGGGGGACTTTTAAGAGAAAGGATGGAGAGGAAGTTCTGAGAAATAAAAGGGTGTGAGGAATGGAAAGGAATCTGAGGTTCAATGAATCCAAGAGTGACGGAAGTATGAATCCACCCATCCCATTGCGGTGCAAGCGACGGATCGATGGATTCCTTCTAAAGAGGCTAAATGATCTTTGAACAGTCTCTCCCGATTCTGCCCGCCACACAGTAAGCAAACGGACGCATCCGCCACCAAGACCTGAACAAAACTCACCTTTTGAACCTGTGAACCTCTGCTAAATCATCAAACGTAGCGAATCACTTAGGGATACTTCTGACAGAGGTGTTGGTCATCCTATAAATGGTTCCCGGTACCTATACCGGCCTCCCAATTTTTTAATAATATTATCTTATATTGTGGTCATTTATGTTATTTAATTAATGCGCTTAACAATGTTAAGGGCGCTTAAATTTAAGCGGAAAATCCGGGTAGACTACTCCCTCTAGCGTTTCTGGTTGCTTACGCGGCTAGTCTCAACTAGGCTAAAGAGAACTTCGCAGTTAAAGCTTTCTTGTCATCAAATTGGCTTACGGAGTATTAAGGAACATGAGGAATTGCCTTAAGATGAGCCTTAAAAGTTACGGTGACCGAGTCATTAGGAAGAGATTAAACATTGCTTTACGTTCATCATTTTTGGAAAATTAAATATTCATCAAACAAATCTATAAACTGAAGTGCTTTTGTTTCTTTATGCAAATAAGGCTTATGATAAACAATGTAAGCTTTATCTCAATTTGTGTCCATATAAATTGCTTTATTTCAAAAGTGCTGGACAATTCACCGTAGAATAAAGCATATAAAACCATGATAGATCTTTCCACATAAATTTAAATTGAAACAATTTATAATAGAATAAAGCATATAAAACCCTGATAGTTCCTTCCACATAAATTTGAATTGAAACAAATGAGAATTGAAACAATTTATCATAGAATAAAGCATATAAAACCCTGATATTTCCTTCCACATAAATT
The DNA here is from genome assembly GCA_936435175.1 of Glyphotaelius pellucidus. Taxonomy (NCBI): domain Eukaryota; kingdom Metazoa; phylum Arthropoda; class Insecta; order Trichoptera; family Limnephilidae; genus Glyphotaelius; species Glyphotaelius pellucidus. The sequence continues at coordinate 49,525,409 of OW386537.1, read as the reverse complement.
TGAATTGAAACAAATGTGAATTGAAACAATTTATGATAGAATAAAGCATGTAAAACCGTGATAGTTCCTTCCACATAAATTTGAATTGAAATAAATGTAAATTGAAACAATTTATGATAGAATAAAGCATGTAAAACCCTGATAGTTCCTTCCACATAAATTTGAATTGAAACAAATGCCATTGATTCACATTTTGATTCTAGAGCATTTAGCAGGCGGTCTGTCTCTCTTATACTTATCGGAAATTATATGTCACCATCCCATTTGAATTTTGTAATCGTGCTGAAACACAGTTTTTGTAAGGAATTATAGGCCATAATTAGGCCTATAATTGGATCGCTAAAAACGCTTACATGCACTTCTTGTGTTATTCTGGGTTTTTTTACAATTGTCCTGGAAAGAAAACTTATGATTCGATAATATACATTCATTGAAGAGCGTTTTCACAAAGAGAAATATCCACACAAAATACGATTTTTCGGCATAAATCTTTACATAGTATAAAATGAAGTCACTTCCGCTGTCAGTACGCTTAGATCTTTTAAACTATGCAACGGATCTTCATGCGGTTTTCATCAATAGATAGAGTGATTCAAGAGAAAGATTTAAATGTATAAAACATGCATATTATAGTAGAGAAAAGCCGATAAATTTAAAGATTGAGAAGCGGGCGGTGTGGATTTGATATGTATGCAAATTAACAAATGACGTGGTTTTAAAGGTTGGGTAATGGCGTTGTGTATCGTTAACAGCAACGTGTGGCCAGATCTGCTAATATTTTTATAAAAAAGATCATTTTGTTTCGAAACTTAAAATTGATCAAAGTCACTCCATTTTAAGGTTCTGGGCTTGTGAAAATATGACTTTAGTAATTGGATAATTTTTAGAATGCCATTATTGTAAAAAATCGCCCCAAAGGCACAAAACAATTTATTCTGAGTCCTTAGGTCCTATCTATTTTTTTATTATTTTCAAACGGACACAGAAAACATCGTTCACGCGGGCTGCGAAGGTAGAGGTGAAATATTATGACTGTCCGAAAAGGTGCTGCTGCATTTGTGATTCTTAAATCACGTGGCAGTCCAGTTTACCTGTAGGTCCTATGATAAGTAAAAAATAATATAAATATTTTTTAATCATACTGTAGTTAATTAAACGTGATTTATTTACTGTCCATTCGGCCTGTAATTATCCGATTATCATGCCATTTACCTTAATTCGTATCTTGCAATTTCCAATTTAATTCCAGCCAATACTGGCAGGCGATCCTTCCACGAGATAACGAGGTTTCTTCTCCTGGAGATTCGCATAATTCCCCCTTCCACCCTCGTCTAATGCGCTGCCCGTTTATCAGTAACGAGCCTAATCAGGATGCCTGTAAAAAAGTCTGAAGAAAGATACCTGCCTTTAACAGGATTTACGTTAAATGTGGGTAGGAATACACTTTGTTAATATGGGAGAGATTTTTAAACCCTGGATGGCTAAACAAAACGACACGTGACTCTGCTAAGTTCACTGAATCGATTTTAAAATCAACCCCTCAAGCCAACACAAAGTAATTTAATGTCATAAAAATCAACCCGTAATAAAAACAAAGTTATTTTTAATTTTCGGGCCACCTCTTGGGCCAGATAGTAGCCAATTTTAGAGAAATGCGTGTGTGTGCCATCAAAAGTTGATAAAAAGCATTTTCATCGACAACGAGACTATCTGCCGAGTTTCTGGTCGATCGGATGTCGGGAAGTCGATTAATTTCCACTTCCAAGATTTTAATTCATTCAATAAAACGAAATCGAAATTCAAATAAATGTATTCAAAAATATTCCCGCTTGATATTAAATTTCAAATAGATATACATCCCAAATTGAAAAACAGTTTTGAAGGCCGATGAAAGACTTTTTTGAGATTATGATCTGAAAATCGAACATTTATTCAAATAAAAATATAACTTGTGAACATTTGAAATATAACATTATAACATTTTGAATGTTAACATAGCTCGAGTTTTTTTTAAACCGCTTATTGATGTTTTTTTCTTATAAACAGTATTTAACACAACAATAATATAAAAAAAAACACACTTCACAAACTTATTATAAAGGAAATGGTCAAAATCCTATTTGATAGTTTTTATAATTTTTTTTACGATCACGTTTTATACAATTATTTCAAAGTGTACGGGAGGGTCTACGATAAACTTTTACATGCATAGCGAAAGCTTGATGCTATCTCTTTCTAAATCTTTTTATATTTATGTGTGACAGCAATAGAAAATGTCATGTTATACGAGAACATATCATTTAGTGTCATAGCACTACTTGACCCGAGTAGGAATAAATAATATTTTAAAAGGATCCATTATTTTTAAGCATTTTAACGAAGCCCACTCGGAGGCACTTGCATCATTTATATTCTATCTACCAGGGCACTAGCAAGAAATTCAGTGGATGAGAGCTTTAGATCTCATCGGCATGAGAACGAGCCAATTATTCTCGTGGAAAACGGCGTGCAAATGAAACAATCTCGCGACAATCATATTTTTTAGGTTGGGTTGTCCGAAAGCTAAACCTAGCTAAACCCTCTGAGCTACTATATAATTTTAATATTATACATTGAAAAATTTCAATTTTGAAAATTAATTTAATAATCACAACATTTATTAAAAATTAAAAGAAAATAGCGATGTAGTACATGTATTGTTTACGAGACAATGATGCCTGAAAACAGTCCCCATAGGCGGTCTCGTATTGCAAACAACAGAGCTTTTTGTTCAAAAGTTCTCGGAACAACAACGCTGAAAATTCCCAAGTCAAACATGTACAAGATTGAACGCTGGAGTTGTTTGTTATGAAAATTATTCTTAAAATAGGGGATTTGTTTTGTCGCAAAATAGAGGGTGAAAATTTATTTGCGTTTAGTTTATTTCCTAAAATGCCACGTATCAAATAAAAAAACAATATTGTTTTCAACGTGAATGATGAAGGTGGATTTTGTCAAACTTTAACTCTTCTAAACTTTACTGACTACTTTAGAATTTCATACAAGAAAGTTCACAGGTTGCAAACAAACTGCACATATGAATACAAATAAATCTCAATAATAACATACTGGTAAATTAAAATATTTTTTTTATATCAGTGTGAAATTTAATAAAAATAAATAGAAAATAATTGGAGAACGGACATTTTGAAGTAGTGACGTAACGAGCTAAGCTTTAAACTGACGGCCTCCGTTGTTGGGGGTTAAGGCTCTTGACTCGCAATCCGAAGGTCGCGGGACCAAAAGCCGTCGTGCGAAAATAAATTTTATTTGCTTCTTCAAACGAATAAATTTTATTTGATTAATTTGCGTTCTTTCACAATTAATTCATCATTCAGAATGGAAATGTTGCTTGAAAAGGCTTAAGCCGTATTTGCTGACCAGATCTGAATAGCCAGGTACTTCTTCACCTTCTTCTTTTACATCTTCTTTCCCTCCTCACTACCTACAGCCTCACAACATACCCCAATTGGGGATGCCACGAGATCACACTATGGCAACCACAATTGGGGTACGTTATGAGGCTGAAGGTAGTGGGAAGGGGGAGGAAATGGGGAAGAGGAAGATGGGGAAGTACCTGGCTTTTCAGATCTGGTCACTAAACACGGCTTAAACCATTTCAAGCTACGTTTCAATTCTGAATTTCAATTACACCAGGGCGATACTGAGCATCATCTTTGCAGCATCTTCCACTCTGGAAAGTGGTGCAAATATACAATATATAATTTTTAATTAATTAATTGGGAAATAACATAAATTAAAAAATTAAATTTTATTTTTGCGCTCCTGGATTCGATCCCGAAACCTTCGGATTACGAGTCAAGTGAATAACCCTCGACCACGGAGGTCGTCAAATTGATGATGTATGATGATGTATGATGTACGCACCAAACGTATCACATAACACACCAATCAATACTAAGCAAATCCTTTTTGCTAGTTTAAATTTATGAAGCAATATTTTTCAATGATAAATCATAAATGCGCAACGCTTCTTTCATCCTGTCAACGAAAACTCCATCCTTAACTTATCAGATGATAATATTTTACATTGGAGTAGTAATGGCTTTATTTTTGCTTACCTCGACAATGTATTCAGAACATTAGCTTGTATTTTATAGTAATTTTAAATGTATCTGTCATCGTCTAATACCACGACAAAAGCAAGTGGCCCATAATTGCCCATCTCATATTAATGGCGTTGAACGTAAAATGAAATAGAGGTTACTGTGTTTTAAACTAACTATCGCTAAATAATATACTATAGCCAAATTATCACAGTACTATCGCAGTCCTATCACACCCTGTGTGTTTATATTGTAACTTTGACAATAATATGAATAAAAACGTTTATTTGTCAATAGATTTTTACAAATTTATTCATGTGTTTACATAAAATTGATTCTATCGACAAATAGGTCACTGTTCAACTTTGCCTACATTCAGGATTTCTCTCGAAATTCAGCTGGTTTTCAGCAGTGTCTCTTATATAATACATGACATAATATAATAATATATAAAAAAATAATAGTAACAGCGCGTATTTGAGAGTAAACAGTCTACTACAACAGACTTTTAAGCATGGAGAATGGCACCATGACCAAACATAAATCATCAATCATATAAGAAACTCGACGATCCGAGACGATCTAAACATTGAACCACTGCTTATCTTCATAGAAAAATCGCAACTGAGGTGGCTTGGGCATGTACTAAGAATGTCTGATAACCGAATTCTGAGGAAAATACTAAGTGCGATTCCAGAGGGTAGACGTCCAATGGACCGCCCCAGACACAGGTGGGCCAGGCAACTCCAGAAACTGTGTGAGGAGAGGATAGGACTACCACGGACGGAGGCAGCACAAGACAGGGACGTATGAAGTAGCCTTGTCGATGCAATGGGTCCCCGACCCGAATAGGATAAGGGGATGAAGATGATGATGAATACATAATTTAAATAAAATTAAAAGATGTAAATTAAATTGAAGCAAATAATATTAAAAATCAAAATAAATAATATAAACATAAACACAATTAGGTATTCCTAACAAATTGTTAATTCTATCAATTGTGATGTTGTGCGGTTGACTGTGCAGTCAGCAACCATTCGCCGCAGAGCTTCTTGAAGCACTACAACAATGTCGATATTCGAATAGACAGTGGTATTTCATTCCAAAGTTTTGATGATAAATAGTTGAAACTACCCTCAAATACAGCAGTTTTAGTCACCAAGTATTAGTTGAAGTGAAAACTTCTTTAGCACCGTTGTGACTTGAACCTTGTTGAAATGAAAAAGCCATACCGAAAAGAGACAAACACATACATCTATAGGATTTAGCTTGCGAGAGAATGAGAAAGAATAATCGGTCTCCTTTTTGTGCGGTGCTTCAAAGCCTATCGGTATCCTCTTTGTTTCACTTCTATCGCGTGTTTTGCCTTTTTTTTACTATGTCACAAGGTAATTGTTTGTACGAATTGTATTCTCGTTCAGGATAATCAGACAATTTGCAAGGGTGGGTATTGGGAAGTACGTACATGCTACGAGCGATGTAAATTTTCAAATCTTTAAATAGAATCTGTGATCTCGATGGCTATCCGTTCCGAGTCCCGACACTAATGCCGGCGGGAGAGCATGTCGGGTTCACATTATTGATTTTCCTAAAATAAAATTACAGCATTAGAACCGAGCTTCCCAAGTGCCAACTTGTGTACGTCGCGTACAGAGATTTCCACTTATCGGGAACGAATTAAAAATATTTGTATTGAAAAAAAATGGTGCGTAGAATATTGTAACAATAAAAACACAAATTACTTTCACACGGTACAAAGATTGGATTGTATATCTGAATAGATAAAGATCACTCATTTAATAAATATTCCGGGATAGATATATTATATAGAAATGGGATAGGTCTACGCCTTAATAATCTTGAAGCCCTTGAAATAAAAAAAAGTCATTAAAAATAAATAAAACTAATTTACTTAATAACAGTTAGATGTGTCTAAGAGCCCCATTTTTTAAGTATTTCCACTACACCCGCCCACTTTCACCCCTCCCTCGTAGCCACCTCCCCTCCTCACCACCACCGTAGTTGATGTTCTTTCTCCCTCTTCTAATTTTCTTACCATCTGTATTATGTTTAATATATTTTTATTCATCCCTGATGAAGGTTCACGTCGAACCGAAACGGTTGGATAAGAAAATAATAAAGTGGAAGTAAAACAAAGCTATATTATTGTGTTTATTATATAGGAAATATATTACGACTGTGAAAATAAAATGAATTCTTGAATTATATATAGGCTTCCGCATCCTTGTCATAACACTTACTCGTTACAATAATCCATAAATTATTTCACAATCTATCCTTTACAAGCCTAGGTTAACCTAAGCACCTTTCTTAAGCATTGTCCCTAAACGAAATATATAACATAAATTGCGTCTGCGGCGACACGCAACTCCCCGAGTGACAAAACAAGCGACGTTCTAATTAAATAACGAATTTACGGCCCGGACATTTTCATCTGAGCTTTCTGCGAGGCGAGGAGGCTGTTGTCTTCACGACGTGTTATTTCATTACGCGCCGTGCGAGACTCACCCCCTACTCCCCCACCCCACTCTCCCTTATTCTTATCCCAACCAACCTCCACACATCCTTCAGGCTGAGAAGGCGTTTAAGGATTAAAATTGCTCACGTGTATTTGGAGTTAATGCCTTTTTACGGGGAGTACGAGTGAGGCGTGTCACCTGTAAGTGGAAATTATACGTTCGTAACAAAGTTTGTTAATTTACTTTACAATAAAGGCTTAATTTTGTGAATTAAACATACGTGGAATTTTCATAATTACATCATATTGTTTTCGTTTTCAAATGGAAATTATATATGTAAACTGTGACTGTACCACCCAAGAAACGGGACCGTACTAAGGGTAAGTGAATTTTCATACAAATCTTAATCCGATTTTTGTAAGGACATGTATTCACAAGTAGGTAAATAGATAAAAATTATATCTTCTTCTTCGTGTGCCCTGTCAGGTCACCCCGACGTTGGCGATCACTCTTTTAAATGTATGTATATCTTGTATATCTTGCGCTGCCCGGAATAGCTCCTCCACACTTCTAATACCGGTCCACTCCCGTACATTTTGCAGCAAAGACATTTGTCTCCTATCAGGCCCTCGGCGACCAGATATCTTGCCTTTATATAATATATAACTAATATTAATCACCGAAGATAAGAAAATTTGAAATATAAAATCCATTTCATATACTGCATTGTAAAAACCCTCTAGGCGTTTAAATAAATAAATAAAATAAAATAAATAACTGTTAATCAAATTTATTATGAACCCAATTTTACAAAACGATCACAAGAATATGCATTTTAAATACGCAACCAGTAAAGCTTAATATTATTTTGATTTTACAACAATATACGTATCTATTTATCTATTATATCAAAAAATAGTGTCTGTATGTGGGAAGTGGGTAGCAGTATTAATCACAGATTAACGAAATTTAGCACACTTGACCTTGAAACACAATACATGTTTCTAAAAACCACCTCATTCCCATTTTCCGCCTTTTAATGCAGAATTTTAATACTTCTTGATGAAATTTTGCACACTTAACGTTCAAAATAAAAGGAGAATAACTGTCTACATATGCTTTCTAAAACTTTGTGTAAAGCTTCGGCAATGCAACGCTGGAAACTTCCGCTAATATAATATAAAAGAACCTTCCTTGTAAGTCCTATTACGAAGAGTGTACCCGGAACAAAGGGGCTAAGTGCGGCCCGACAAGATTTTTGGTCATAGCAGTGACAGAGAAAAAGATGACCCATTTATCCATTAGCCCCACTATAATTAGCGAACTCGTTAAGCTTCAAAGAGATACTTCCTAGCTGACAGGAGCATTATTACAATGACAATTTGGTTCTACAAGAGATGAAAACTACAGCCTTCTTTATCCATGTTTTTAGGTTGTTAACCTTTAAGAACATAAACTTAACGCATTAATTTTACATTGTTGCGTTGTTATCAATACTAATATTATAAATGCGAAACTGCCTGTGTTTGTTTGTTACGCTTTCACGCATAAACCAATAAACCAATTTTAAAAATTCTTTCAACAATAGGCAGTTACATTATATGCGAGTAATGTAGGCTGTGTAAAATGGTAAACGTTTGCATTGTGAAATTATAAATATTAATATATTATATATATTATTCGTTTTCTGCCGCTAACAAAAGTGAGTTTTTGCCAACGTCAGAAAACAAATCGTTGCCTTGGAAACGATGCTGATATATTTGCGGAAAATTTTGTGTCGTAATAATTAATATCTATCTTTATAAATAAAAATGAATCTCCGAAATGTTTGTACGCGAATAACTTCCGAACGACAGCCCCAAATAGGATAATTATTTTTTTTTACTACGGTAAGCTCCGGCATTATGAAATTTAGGTGGCACGCGAGCTATTTGAAAACTGAATGTACCGGGAATGAATGTGTGGAATGCGTGAGGGGGATAGGTGATATTTCTCCCTAATACCATGCGAGCGAAGCCGCGTGTAAAAGCTAGAATAAAAATGTATATTATGAGCTTGATCTGGGTGCAAAACCTAACAATATGAAAAATGTCTGTTGAATATTGCGATTTGTAGCTTTTTCGACATTATTTGGCGGTTTATTAATGTTTAAAGCAGAAACATTATTTTTATACGGAAAGTAAATTAGTCCGAAGATGTTGCTTCAAGCGGACCGGAGCCGATCAATATCAATTGTCAAAAGTTATATCAATTTACGACATTGATGCGATTGAATTGTCAATTGTGTCAATTGATCTTTTACAGAGTCATTGGAGGGAACTCTACCACTTTCCCGGCGACGTTATAAGGAAACATATGGTTTCTTCCTTCACCGCACACGTCAAGAATCTAATTTTTATTGAACGAAGCTACATTTATTTATACGACTCCACCCTCCAGTGTCCATGCATACGGGGTTAGTAAGTAGTATGCAAGTATAATACAAAATAGAAATAAAAGAAGCAGCTTTTACAAATTCAGTTGAAACCATTGATATTATTTGTGACTTCCCATTGACATTTCCATTGATGGGTATGTATTTTGATTGAGCGCGCTTGGACAAGCGCCATTGACGTAACGGAATGATTAATTTGCTGTGCGATTGATTACTGATGCGATTCGTTCAATTGCTCTATATATTGAGCCCTATGGAATTCCGTTTCATCGAGGAACGAGATTTTTTAAAACTTATACTTGCATTATATTGCAATTGTTCAGAGTTATGGAAAGTAAAATCAAAAATTTAACATTGACGTACAATATGTATTTTTTCTAGTTACTTAGACATCAACAATTCTCCTAACTCCAAGATGTTAAAAAAAAAACAACGAGGTAAATCAATCACGGAGTTTTTTTTTTTAAGCAATACTAGAAATATTCAATAGCATAAATAATAATATAAAATATTATAAATGTCACCTCAAAAAACCCGCTGAAAATGTAAATGGAATATTCTAATATATAAATAAACAAATAATGATAATATAATTAGACCCCGTATACACAAGCTCAGTTTTATTATTAGGGAATCCATCTCATATATTAAATTATCTAAAATTAACACTTCTATTAAAAATAAATCTGAACGCATTGATCCAGAGTCAATACAATCACAGACAGACTAACATAATACTGCAACTGATAACATGTAAAAGATGGTACCTAACGTACGTTATGAAACTGTTCTTAAATTAGTAATTTAACTTGAAAATGACTATTGTAGTTAGTTGATAATGAGTTAAGGCTTGTCCCAGACTTGTTCAGAGCAGTGGCGCCGCGTGCCGGCGACCGCCCCTCGCTGTCCTACCCACCAGGGGCGCAGCGGGCCGAGGGGCTCTAATTATTGCTGACAAGGGGCGGCTGAGGTCCTCTACCGGCACTCACCGCTCACCGAGCTGATGCCTCTTATTCGGGCTCTCTTCAACTTGTTTCATAGTGAAATCCTAAGTGTTCACTACAAGTATTCCAAATAATAATACGCTGAACATTTTGCAGGCAAGATATAATCGAGTTAAAAAGTTGTACGGCACTGAACAGTTTCCAGTGATAAACTTCAATATGTATATAATGTATATGTACTTCAACGGGGACGTCGGCTAGTTAAGCTTTAAATATATATTTAAAAGCAAAATTTTGTGTTTTTTTTTAAATCTCGTAAACACTGATCAACTCCTTAATTTAAAGGCCAAGTGTGCAAAATTTCATCAATTTTGGAACAAAATTGTAGATTTGTAGATAAAAGGGTCGTTTTCAAATTTTGCGCAGGTAAACTTGTCCCCGAAAAAAAAATGTTTAAAAAATATTAATACACAGATCTTAACATTACAACAATTAATTTGTAAACTGTACTGCAAAAGCAAGATCTTATAATTGAAAAATATTACTTAAAATATCTATTTAATTATATTTTAGTCGTAACAAAGTGATCATTCTTCCTAACAGAGTTGATTTTCATACAGTTTTCTTGTGTCCCAAGTACCGGTACAATATACATAAGCATGATTTTTTTAAAAATTTATTTTCTGTTATGTACATGTATAAACATTCATAGCTTATTTTATAAAGACGTTATAATATTACATCAGATTGTCATAAAATTAGCATTAATATAATTTTTCAAAATTTTTTACCACGAATCGTCTAAAGTAATTGTACCACTCTGTTACTATATAAAAATCAGTGAAGAAATACAGATATCGCTACATGCAAAGCTCTGTCATAGGCCCTGCGAAAATTATTTTCTTATGAGGATCTAATATGAAAAAAAAAACCGAAAAGAGCACGAATATTTTATTAAAAAGATTCCTTTCTCTGGATTTCTCTGGAAAAATTTGTGGTAACACCATTGACCGTCAATTGTTACACCGAATAAAAATTGTCCTTTGAAGAAGCTTTTGCGAAGTCTATGATATTTAATTTAATTTTCGATTTTGATTGGTTTAGTAAAGTGCGTGATTATAGTAAATGACTTGAATAGTAACTAATTATCATAATTTGTTAATATTTTTAATGTTCTCTAGATTTTATGTCCGGGTTAAATCTTCCTCACAGGAAAAACTTAATCCTTCCACACACTTTTCCACAAATGCTAATCTAGTCAATTCACGCGATGTAATTGCATTGTATAAGTATACTAAATACAAAACTATACAAGAACAACACGTCAACCTACCAGAGACCATATGTGAAAATACTTCACCGACTCCAGATATTTTCATATCAGAGGGTTCGGCTCGATAGAACTCCTAACTGAACCGATAAATCCTACCGATCCCTCAATATAAATATTTAAAAAATCTTTCGTAATCCTACATGTATTTAATATGACTGATTTTTGCATTTTTATATAAAGATTCTTTGACAAATCTAATATGCCTAAATTTTTAATTAGAGAGCTAGGTATAATGCCAGTAGCCGAAATAACAAATGGTAATATTTTTATAGTCCGAGAATGCCAAATTCTTTTAATCTCATTTCCTAAATCTGTATATTTTCTAATTTTTTCAGAAACAGATTTTTGAATATTACAGGAATTTGGAATAGCGACATCAATGATATAAGTTATTTTTTTAATTTTGTCATGTAAAACTATATCGGGTCTATTATGACGAATCGTTCTATCTGTTAGTATAGTTTTATCATAATATATTTTATAAAATTCATTTTCTAAAAACGAATTTGGTTCGTATTCATAATATGGTACTACATTACGGCAATCAATCAATTTATGTTTAATTACCAAACTTTGATGAATTATTTTTAAAACCTGATTGTGTCTAAAAGTATATTCGGAAGGCGCTAATATAGAACATCCCGATATAATATGTTCTATAGTTTCCGGAAATATTTAAATTTTACATTATATACAATTAAATAGCAAAATAACATAATAACATAATAATATATTTCAAGATAACTGTAAATATTAAAAATGTGTACAAGTGTTATTATGTCTTGTAGGTCAACATAGTTCCTAGCTAGGCAGATTGCCTGTTCTAAGGAACCAATTGCTGATGAAAAAGTCAGACATGTATTTTGTAATAAAATGTTGTTTTTATTTATTTTTTCTAATAAAATATGTACTAAGTTTATATTTACTGTGCCATTTTTAGGTAACCATGTAAAACTTTAAGTGATATTATTTAATAGTTTTTCAGACTCCATTCTACCCAAGTCAATCAACCATTTAGTTATTAATGAACCGATGCAGGACATTTTGCATGTCTTAATATTTAATTCTGGGGGGATTTTATTATACAATTTCGGTCCCAGATATGTATATGTCTTTTGATACTTTGCCGTATTGCTCTCTGGGACCACGAGATCCTTTCTAGTGTGACTTCTTGTGATATATTTATGCTCAATTTTATGAAGATTTTCTAGATTTTTGTGTACATGGATAATAACCCTTTTTATGTAGTTTTGACGAACATCAAGTACATTAAATTGTTTGTAGAGCTGATCGCTAGAAAAATATAAATAATAATATAAAATGAATAATATAAAATGATGTAAACTTAAAAGCATTGAAGAAGAAGACAATGCTAATAAATCTAAACGAAAATATGATAAAAAACAAGACAGAAAAATAAAAAGGCAACAGCCGTAATTGGGACTCGAACACAGGAACTCTTGTCTTACGGGGACAAACGTCTTAACCAACTCAGCAATTTGGACCACTTATTTTTGTCGATATTTCAAATTCAAAATATACAATATTTTTTTCGACTTATTTTTCCCATATTTTTAATTGCTACCGTTTTTAAATTATCACAAAGTTCTGTGGAATTAGTTTGAAGTATGGTTTTAACCAACTCAGCAATTTGGATCACTTATTTTTCAGTAATTTTTGTCGATATTTCAAATTCAAAATTTACAATATATTTTTCGACTTATTTTTCCCATATTTTTAATTGCTGCCGTTTTTAAATTATCACAAAGTTCTGTGGAATTAGTTTGAAGTATGGTTTTAACCAACTCAGCAATTTGGATCACTTATTTTTCAGTAATTTTTGTCGATATTTCAAATTCAAAATTTACAATATATTTTTCGACTTATTTTTACCATATTTTTAATTGCTACCGTTTTTAAATTATCACAAAGTTCTGTGGAATTAGTTTGAAGTATGGTTTTAACCAACTCAGCAATTTGGATCACTTATTTTTCAGTAATTTTTGTCGATATTTCAAATTCAAAATATACAATATTTTTTTCGACTTATTTTTGCCATATTTTTAATTGCTACCGTTTTTAAATTATCACAAAGTTCTGTGGAATTAGTTTGTAGTATGGTTTTAACCAACTCAGCAATTTGGACCACTTATTTTTCAGTAATTTTTGTCGATATTTCAAATTCAAAATTTACAATATATTTTTCGACTTATTTTTCCCATATTTTTAATTGCTACCATTCTTAAATTATCACTAAGTTCTAAGGAATTAGTTTGTAGTATGGTTTTAACCAACTCAGCAATTTGGACCACTTAATTTTCAGTAATTTTTGTCGATATTTCAAATTCAAAATTAACAATATTTTCTTCGACTTATTTTTCCCATATTTTTACTTGTTACCTTTTTTAAATGATCAAAAAGTTGTAAGAAATTGGTTTGTAACATAAATAGTGTCTCGATTAAACACATCCGATATTATTAAACAACATTATATTATTTTTCTGTACGTTGTTCTCTTTATTGGTATTTTCCTCTTCTTCGATGATATCATTGATGGGTGTAACCTTCTAAACCAACATATTTTATACAAGAGTTACTACAACAATAAAGATTAAACTTAAAATCTTCGCTACATGCAAGCTATTTTTTATTGCACTCAAAGCGCAAAATACTTATATACATATGAGACTTTGTCGGTGAGTCGAGCGTGCAGACAACATCGCGAGGCGCTAAGTAGGCGGCAATAGGCAGGTACCACATTCCCTCCAGGCAACCTAACCGGGCGGCGGGCGTATGTCACACAAGTACTTCACCTGGTGGTGGGTGGCAGATAGTAGATGTACTAGCCCCAGGGAGAGATCGTATGCACGCTTTCAAAGGTCGTCCTATAAGCCGTCCATAAAAACTTCCTTCTCACACGTCCAGTATCAAAATGAAAAAGACAGAAGATACTAGAATGTTTTTAATCATATTCCTATAGACTCGAATATTCCCATATAGCGAAAGTATATTTTCAAAATCTAAGAAAAAATAAATTCTTTATTTCATGTAACGAAGGCTACGGTAATAAATTAGCACAATATGAGGTAGACCTTTAACATTAATTACATAATTAGTCGTTAATACTTTAACCGTAAAAATAATATTTTATTAAAATAAAGTTCCTGTTTGGGAAGACTAATTTTTATCTTTGTAACACTTTCAATGCCACATAATACAATTTTGAAGAATGCTATTTTTGGAACACTGCTTGTTTGCTTGAAAATGTACGTAATTATTTTTTTTTACATTAGACACATTTTCGACTGAACAAGTTAAGGCAGTATTCTAGTCAAGAAAAAATATTTTTTTTTCTCATATGTCCAAAGTTTAAATATTAAAAAATTTCTCCTTAAAAGGATTTTTCGAAATTCGCACTATTCTAAAAGTTATTACCATTTTAATGTCTTGGTTTAGACGGAATCTAACCAGAATCTAAAAAGAACAAAATTTTGAACGCTTTTTTCTCAAAACTTCTTTTTTCGAGACGGTTGACACGATAAAACAAGTTCTACTAAACCAATTTATTTGAAATTTGGTGTGAGCCTTCTCTATATATTACTTTATCGCATGAACCAGATCTAGACCAAAATTTTTATTTTTACTTTTCTAAAAAAATTCGGAAAAGTAAAAAAAAATGTATTTTTATTTCAGACAGCCGCCGTTTTGCGAAAAAAAATTATGAATTCTCCGAGGTTCTTGGAGAGGAGAGTTCTGGGAAGGAAAAGGGTATAAGGTGTGGTTAGGAATCTGGGGTTTAGTGTGTTCTAGTCATCCACCGTCAAGACCTAGACAAGCTTCAACCCATGAAACCGGGCACCCCTGCTAAATCATCAAACGTAGCGAACCACTTGGGGTGACCTATGGCAGAGGTGTTGGTTATCCAATAAAGGTAACCGGGGCGGCGGTACCCATTCCCGCCTCCAAAATTGAAATAATTATAAAAATATAATTATAAAAAAAATATTGTAAAGGTCCCGTTAATTATAGAAGAATGGCTACTGTTACCCGTCAATATAGGAGGCAGTTACCACGTACGTTCCTTAAATGATCCCTGATGACGTGGATGCGACCTCTGCCTGGTTTTACTGTAGGTACCAGGTAGGGGGTAGAAGGTAGTGGGTAGTAGGTAAAGTAGGAAGTGTGGAGTGACGCCGCTCTCGGCACATTTGCTGAGCGTTAACTTTCCCCACTTTTCAGCGCCCTTCAAATCCGCTGATTGGGCGAGGCGCGGCGCAAGGGTCACGTGTTACGTCCATAGACGCGGTTGCTAGATTTACGGAATACTTTATTTATGGTTACGTTAAAGTGCTTATAGTTTGATCGTTTTTTCGAATTATTTAACATAGTGATTTTGGCTGAATGTGAGTGAAATGGAAATATTCCTGAATGATTTTAGGGGTCATTTTCAAAATTGAAACTGACTGTGAAGAATAATTCAGAAAAAACGATAAGGGAGGTAATAACACTGTCTGCCAGTAGTATAATATAAGTAATATATCCCGTGATTTTTACGGGTCTGCGTTAGTCAAATAAACTTATTTCGGTTGCTTTGTTCCTGTGCAAAATTCTTCGAAATTTCGATAAACTTATATGTGCTTTGAAATTAGGTTTCGTTTTCAAAAATGGAACTGATCACGTGAAAAACAATTCATGCGTGTTATAAAGTGGTGCCTACCTACTATCAGGGCCGTATTATCCATAAAGCAGTCTAGGCAACTGCCTAAGGACCTTGCATCGGCTAGGGGCCCCGCGCCCCGAGTAATTAATTCTTCAGAGTAATAATAGTTCAGAGATCTCAAGAAAAATTTAGATATGGTGATCCAAATCTGAATGCATTATAAATGCACACTTACAGCTACATGCAGGGCCGTATTATTCATAAGGCAATTTAGGCAACTGCCTGGGGGCCCCGCATCGGCTAAAGGATAAATTGGCCTCGAGATCTGCATTGCCTAGGGCATAGATTCTCAACCTTTTTTTGTCCACCGCCCCCTTTGAGAATATTTTTTTTTCTAGCGCCCCCAATTGCTTTTAAATACCATCTGTCGCTGTGAATCTGAAACAGCTATTGTCACGATTATATTGAAACGTGCAATAGCTGTTTCAGATAGCAAGTTAGCGCAATAATTATTAACTTCACCTGTATATTTATTTTTTTATATTTATAGAACACATGTAACATATTAGTGACATTTACACAAAGAATATTAGATCACCATACTAGGCGGCTGCCTGTCTCATGGTGACCAATGGATAAAATATGTATGAATGATGTATGAAGTGTGGAGTCTAGTGTGGACATGGATTTAAGTATAAATGACGCTAAAAATTGGAAAAATTATAGTAAAAAAGTAGAAATTATAATAAAAAGTAGAAATTATAATAAAAGTAGAAATTATAATAAAAAGTAGAAATTAAAATAAAAAGTAGAAATTATAATAAAAAGTAGAAATTATGTATAAAAAAAAAATAGAAAGTAGAAAGGAGAATAAATTAACATTAGATTATAAAAATGTACTTGTAATGTAATAATGTAATAACTTGTGATGTAATGATTTTTTTACCTTTTTTGTTAGTCTGGGTGCATGCAAGCACACATGCATATATTGGTGCACACATCTATACATGTACACACATACTCCCATATAACAATATCCTCACACATATAAACAAAATATACACTTTCATCTGAGTACGAGAAACAGGCTACTAACATTATCACAATCACTCATCAAAAAGTCCCCAAGCGCCTTCCTGAAACTGTCGTATTTGGCTATTGACTTTATTTCTATTGTTAAATTATTGAAGATTTTAGGAGCAAGAAACTTAAATTGTGTCTGTGCCATTGAGGTTTTTGTTGGTGGAATAATATAATTGGATTTGTTGGAGTTTCTTGTATTGTAGGTTGATTCAAAAATATTTTTTTTCGTATGTTTGAATTTGTAATAGGTGGAAATGTTTTTGACGTATAAGGATTCTATATTGAGTACTTTGAAGTCCTTAAATAAGTCCTTCGTGGGGTGAATATAGTGTACTTTGTAAATAGTGCGCATTATCAATTTTTGAGCTTTAATTAATGGATCTAATATTGTTTTAGAGCATCCTCCCCAGACTACTATACCATAAGATATAATAGATTGACATAAGGAAAAGTATACCGTTTTTAGTGTATTTTTATTAAGAATGTTTCGTAATGCCCTGAAGATGTAAGCCAGTTTCCGTATATGGTTTGTAACATTTATTACGTGATCTTCCCACCGTAGCTTATTGTCAATTATTACACCCAGATATTTAATGTAATCTACTCGTTCCAGTGGCTTGCATAGACAACAAGAGACATCTCTACAAGAATGTATTATTAGTGTATAATTGATTGAAGGCTGACTCGGAATATTAAGACTAAACGTTAGATATTTCGTTTTTGTTATGTTTAATGTAAGTAGATTATCATCTAACCACTGTTTAATAATCTTCAATATTAGATGTATTGTGTATGAGACATTTCTGTATTTATGTATGAGACATTTCACGTCAAAACGGAAGTTTTAACTTTTTTAATTCCAATAAAAAAATTTAAAAAATCATTTTATCCGATTAAATGTAGATCTGAATGTAATAGAATCTTTCAGTTCAATTTTCATCCACTTTTCGAACTATCGAAATACGTAAATTTTCGCACCTTTGATAAAAATGATTACAATATACACAATAAAAAGAATTAACCAATTTTAAAGTTTACTTTGCTTTATTAGTACGTGATTAGCGTGTTTTTTATATCTTTTTAGACCATATTTTTTACCTTTCAACGCCCCCCTGGACCATTTCAACGCCTCCCAATTTTCTCTGGGTTTTCTACCGCCCCCCTGAAGGTCTCAAACGCCCAAAAGGGGGCGTTGTCGCCCACGTTGAGAACCACTGGCGTAGGGGCTTCGACAGTTTAATCCGGCCCTGCCTATTATATTAATATTTTAACAGAAATTCATGTAAATTGATTTTTTTTTATTAGAATTAATATATAAGATGATGATTTGTGCTGGTATATTTTTTGTGTGTTTTTTTTAATTATTTTAAAAATTAATTTCACACAAAAGCCTCGAGAGAAATATAAAAATATCCCATCTGATTGCCATCTTTGTTAGCGATTTTACTTTAATTTTCCTTCAACAATTTGATATCATCTCAAAGCTATGAGTACGGACTATGGTCTAAATAAGGCGAGAGCTTTAACGGCGTAACAAAGTGCAAACACTTTACTTGAATATGTACTCTGTTTATCAGTTTGGTGTTGTGCGCTATCGCAATAAAACTTATATTATCTACTTCATATTAGACAACTAAGTGTTGAGGTCTGTTTGTTATTTGGAATTGCTTTCTTATGCCTACCACATTTTATGTAAATGGTATAAAATGTGTTATAAACAAGTCTCAAATCAGACAAAACAATATTTTTTTACACTAAATTATGACACATCATAGGATTAGCGAATAAATTAATATACTTACCTAACATATCCTTTACATTGTAAAACTTGCGAATATTCACTACTAAATAATGCAAATTGTGATTTTGGTTTAAAAATTAGATCGCTTAGAAATATTTTAGATCCTTTAATAAAATACTGTGAATACAACACATGCTTGCCCTTTGAAATAATCGAATATTTATTTGATTCGTCTTTCTATAAGCCAAGAAAATAAAGTATCAACACTTTGTTTTACAGTTCAAAACCTACTTGGGTTGTTCTTTTATTAACCTACATAACTTTTACCACGCTGTCACATTTCCACCACTGTCAGATTTTGTTTTTACTATAAATGAATTCTCTCTGGATCTCAGAGGGGAAATTGTAGCAAGGGGGGAAGGAGGCCTGAAATGCCTATTGGGGGTGACAAATACGAGCTGCGTGTATACTTATTTCCAATGACAACCCCATATGACAGAATTAATGTACGACGTAAAAGTTGTAAAAGACAAGATTTTGAGATTTTAAAAAATCATTTATTACACATCATTAAAAATAATAATCGCTGTTACTTGATAGATTAAGGTTAGTTACTTGATAGAGTTTAAAAACAGTTTTATATTTTATGTCGTTATTTCATTTTTTTGTAACATTATAGAAAATATGCAAGTCGAGGTGGCAGAAAACGAGTGTGATTTGTATGAAAAACACGTCTATCACGAGAAGTTACAACTGTAACGTAATTTTTACTACAAAAATATAAACAAATATTTTTTTTAAAACGCACACAGTCGTTACGTCTTTAGTACAGTAGATTTTAAAATAATTATAAAATAATAACATTGGTGATTCTGTTGAATTTTTCTCCGCTAACTGGTGGAGACAACTTTATGTAGGTTAAAAAGAAGAACGACCCACTTACGAACCTTACCGGTTAAAGTTCTATTGTTTAATTGTAAAAATTAAATTCTTTAATTGAATAGAACATTCACAGAACGTGAAACGATTGAAACACTCTTTCTGGCGATGTTATTTTTTAATAAATCAAAACAGGCGGCTGGTGTTTAACGAGAATTTACACCTTATCGCCATCTACATAAAAAGTGTTATTGTTAGCGGTCTGATTCCGAATTTTACACGACGTGGTGCATCGCCTTTACGTAATTTCTCAATGTGTTACACTATATACCTTATTGTAATTGTTAATTTTGTCTCAGGAAAATACTCCTCAGCAATATTTCAACTTAGCAATGAATTTATTATTATTTTGATTTAAATTACGATTTATACCATTAAGCAAATGTTTCTGTTTATTACTGAGAAATTTTAAATTATTAAGATTCCTGCTGTATTTTTATTTTTAAAATAATTTTTAAATGATAAAGCTTTGATTATAATTCACATAAAACAAATAATGTTAGATTCATAATGAGAATTAGATACATGACATATTTACTTACTTAGTTTCCATTTATGGACAAGAACCTTTTGATAAATATTACTCTCATTCAATTTATTTATATAACATTTTTTGTTGTGCGAAAACATTCTAATTCCTTAAAAAACACACAGCATCCCCGAAGACTACATAGGCCCCAAGGGCAATTATTTTTTTTAAGGCCTCTTGTATGGAGCTTATGTTTAAAATGATAAACAACAATTTTTTTAATAAAACATAGGTATGTATGTTGAAAACAGGAAAAATGGAGATTGGTGATGAAATTAAAATGAAACATTAGCTCCACACTGGTGGCCTATGTTATTTTTGGGGATGCTGCGTGGAGGGTCTTTTTAATGAAATAAAGGAGAGGACGTACTGGGAAGGAAAAGGTAAGAGGGGTTAGGGAGGAGTCTAAGGTTCAGTGTGTTCAGTGTGTCCATCCGTCGCCAGATTCAGACAAACCTCACCCCATGAACCCGGGCACCCCTGCTAAGTCAACAAACGCGGCGAACCACTTGGGATGACCTACGGCAGAGGTGTTGGTTATCCAATAAATGATTCCTGGGGCGGCGGTATCCATTCTCGCCTTCCAAAAATCCTTAAATGGTTCATATAAGGATACTTAGCTTTCATTTAACGTTTTTAAATTCATAATTTTATTATTTAATTTCAATATTAAAAACGTTTATATTTAAACAAGTTCTGCTGCGTAATTATAATTACGCTTGACAACTGTTTCGCCTTTGGAAGGGATAGTCAAACTGTGGTGAGGCCCTTTACTTGCTATAGAAGATCTATTTACATTTCTAGTTCTACAAAATAAACTTGGTAACGATCAATAAAATAAATTATAAATATTTAGTTTATTTATTGTTATCAAGTTTAATTTGTAGAACTCCATTTTAATTTTTTTATTTCTTTTATATATTCAATAATATTATTATTCAATTTATAAAAACAGTTTATTTATAAACAAGTTCTGCTAGGTAATATTTAAATTTTTAAGGCGATATTTAAATTTTTAGAGATTTATGCTTTCTTATTAATATTGCTTATGTTTTACCCATGTCTAGTTTAATACTTTATATTATTTTGTTGAAATGTTATTGTTTTTAGATGCTAGCTAAACTCTTAAATTTAATAAAACTGAATACTGCATGCATGCGTATACGTTTGTGTATGTATGTGTGTATGTATGTTATGTTTGTGTGTATGTGTTTATATGATTAATATGTTTTTATGTGCTAATTGTGTATCAATATGTTCATGCACGCATATTTATGTACCCGTCTCAGAACAGACATCGTCTAGTGAGACGGGTTACAGACTTTTCTTGTATTATATTGTTACTGTAATAAACGCCCGGGTTGCCGGCAATTAATTATTATCACACGTGACAGCTGTTTCGCCTTCTGAAGGCATTATCAAACAGTTTGATAATGCCTTCAGAAGGCGAAACAGCTGTCACGTGTAATAATAATTACCTAGCAGAATTTGTTTATAAATAAACTGTTTTTATAAATTAAATAATAATATTATTATAAATTAATAATGTTTTTATAAATTAAATAATTTTATTATTATATATTTTATTATCATATATATAAAAGAAATAAATAATAAAAGAAATAAAAAAAAAAAAATAAATATTAAGCTTTGAGATTTACGTTTGTTGGATAATTCACGAAAACTTGTGTTACGCTTTTCAAATGAAAAATATTAGTTTGCATGAATATTATATAGATGTAGGTATTCCATAATATTTAGATACGAAACGTTAAATTAATAAAATTCTCTGGAATGAGCTGTAACTCTGTTGAGATTAATAAAAAAATATTTAATTCTTACAGTTTCTCAACCAATTCTCATTAATGTTGCAATGAGACGTAATAAAACCGCACCGCAAAAATACCAACTCAAAGCTTCAAATATAATTAGTTAGCATTCTTTCAGTTTGTTGGAGTGCATTACATTATTCTGTAGTTCTAGACTCTAGACAAAGGAACTCCTTGGGCAAACAAAGCAGCGTGAGTCGCGCTTTGGTCGCGCTAAGTCGAACGGTTGTTTTCTTGTGGCTCTCCTCTCAAACACTCGGTTCCTGTTAAGGAGAACATAACTTACCCTGTATATTGCATGGAGTGGTGCCGTAGAGATATGCATGGTGGTGCAAAAGTCCACACTCGATTTCCTAGGCAGTAACTTGTTTGTAAATAAAAAAAAGAACTGTTTCTGTTTGTTAGTTTCGCCGCCAGAGTTGATGCACGTTTGGGATCGTTTCAGAAAATTCTCCAAGACTTTTCTCACAACTTCTGGCTATAAAATTTCCTTTCCTTGTCGGATGTTCTTCCTTGGGACCACCAAGCCGTGGCTTATTCCTACAGGCCGGTCAATTGAAAAAATTGAAAGAAGTCTGGAATGGTCAAATCCGGCGGTCCTGTGGGCAAGTGCAAATTGCCAAAATGAGAAATTAGAGGCCGGGAAACGCTTGCTTCAAAATGAATAATGTCGTGTGCGCTATGTGTGCACGGTCCTGCTAAAACTGCATGTTATTAAAATTTTGAATTTAATATTTCGTCAATTTGTGGGATCACCAAGTCGTTGTGAATAGTGTTGTCGACGCCGTCCTCGAAAAAGTATGGACCAATCACCTTTCCTTCGTAAATCCGGGACACAGCAATGACTGAGAGGAAGTGAAAGTTCTTTTCAGTGGAAAATCATCCTCCGCGATAAAGATTTCGAATGGCTTGGCTGTTATTTACACGTAATTGGCGGTCTGCAGTCAGTATTTGAAGCAATGTTTGCGCCTTGTACGGGAACATCTTCGAGCATTTCACCAAAATCCGCTGTAAATAGTGTCAGTTGATGCCCCATTGCGTGGTGCGTCATTTGATTGATATTTGATCTTGGTCATCTGCAGCCAAAACAGCGATATTCTTGACAGAACGACTGCTCCGAGACCATCAATATCGACGAACTACTACCACGTATTGAGGCAGTCCCCTCGAGGAGAGCGCCTAAACGCCGCAGTGTTTCCAGTTGGTGCCACAGGGAATCAACTACTAAATTCACATTGAGTCAAAATCACCGACTGATTATTTCTCACAAAAATTGACGCAATTATTTTACGATCTCGGGGAATATAGCGGTCCATGGTTTGTCAACGTGTCCTTCTGCTTCGGATGCTCACTTCACAAAATGTCAAAGACGTGTGGCCAACAAGATGCCATTTGCGAAAATGAGAACATCTCCTGATAGGGTGATGATTTTTATGCCACCTAGTACCTACTTATTGGTGATTTTACGATCTGTTTAGAATTTAAAATATCGAAATTAATTTCGTAAGACAACCCAGCTAAACGTTTTAGGGGTATATTGCAGAATTTTGTTTCCAATGCTTAGTATATTTCATGTGATTGATCACCCCTATAATTACATTCAGCATAAATTTTAATGCTGTGCTTGGTCTGCCATCAAGAGTCGTTTAAAACGAACGAATCTATTTAAAAGTAAAATGACAATGAGTTTTTACCATTTATTTTAGTATCTATCGCATAAATTGATTAATTTTATTGTATTGGCTCTTCCAGTAGTATGGCAGTAAATATGGTAGTCTAAAGTGATGGGATTAGCAAATTTATTTTGTGATCATATTCTGATTTACGAAACTTTTACGATGAAAATATGTACTCTAAATACGTAATGTCAGCACTCAGTATTTTAAGTGGGTAGTATGATAATTTCATAGAATAATTCTGAACTCAAAAAATGCCTTGTTGGCGTGTTTTGTGATCCAAAAGTCCGACCATTCTTGGCTTAAATTTCATACGCAAAATTTCATATTCATGAAATTCGTACGGGATGACGATGAACGTAAGAGAGACAGAAAACGTGCTAAAGGGACTAGAACCAAGTAGCGACATTGGTTTCCATTTCAATCTGTAGGGAAAGCATTACCTAGTATTCTTATTTATATTATGGATATTATAAACAAAAATACGTGTAAAGTAAGAAAGGATCACTGGTTGATATTATGGAATATTTATAAAATTCATTCAAAAAGAAAATCATGTAGGTATTTTATGTCTTTTAATTTGTAATTATGTTGATGTTAAAAATATCAGACTTTGAAATATAGTCGTCTCCCAGTAAATGCAAATCACTGTTGATGAGCATTATTTTGATGGTATTAGCAAATTCCTCTTGATTTACGAACAGTATTTTGATGGCCACTTTGGCTGATGATGAATGTGTGACCTTTTCACTCCACGTTAATTATAAGGCTTTTCCCCCGTGTTGAACAAATCACTATATAGTGTTTTAATAGCAATTAAAAAAAACGTACATTGTATAACAATTATATTGATGGCTTTGATAAAAGCCGCAGGTAATGGCAAATACCCGTTTTGAAAAAAAAAAAAATTTCCTTTATTTTTGTTTCTAATTTATATTTAAATGATTTATTTAATGTTGTAATCCCTGGTAACATTGTATTATGGCTGAAAGAGGTAAATGAAAAAACCCTGATAAAGACTTAAAACGACATAGAAGACATATAAAATATGTTTAATTTTAGGTATGTTTTAAGGTTTTCACGGCCAAAAAGTATTTTTGTTATTGTTTTTGGGGTGTTATGCCGTGTTTCGCTACCTCCTTCTTTAGCCACGGCATAACACCCCAAAAACAATAACAAAAATACTTTTTTGGGGTTTTATGCCGTGGCTAAAGAAGGAGGTAGCGAAACACGGCATAACACCCCAAAAACAATAACAAAAATGTTTAACTTTAGTCCGCCTCAGCACAGGACCCCCTTGTGGGTAGGACTAATAAATACAATATTTTTACTTAATTTCACCTTTGTATTTTGTATAAATCATTATTTTATGTAGTCGCTAAAATAATAAAAATAAAATAAAATCTTACGCTGATGATACAGCAATAATTGTAAATGGAAAAATCCTGGCTTGAAACTTTTTGAAAGGCAACAAAATGTATTGCGTATATTTCATCGTATTAACAAACGGTATTTTGATGGCGGCTTCGGCAATGCCACCATTTTGAATATGTGACATTTCCATACCATGTTAAGTGAAAGGCATATGTTGAAAATATTACTAAATAGTGCTTTACTAGCATTTTCAAAAACCTCAAACAAAGTATTACAGATTTAATGGTTCACTGCACAAACACTTCAAATAATTAAACTAAAAAGGTTACCTACCTACATGAACACCGGCATGAATCAGCTTCGTAAATAAATAAATAAATAAGTAAATAATTAATTTAAATTTACAATATTTAATTCAGTTTTTAAACCTTTTGCTAAAATGCTTAATGTTATGTAATATCATACATGTATTTTTCATCCGTCAATCTTGACAGTTTATCCTACAAATCGAAACCCTTTCACAACATGACGTCTGCATCACCGTTAATGTGTAAATACCACATTTCCTGTATTAAATATTGCTCTCTGCTAATCAACACGTTTTCGTTTCACACATTACGCTGTGATGTCTGGGCTTTGTGACTGTTATGATGTGATTGATATTGTTGTGGTGAACATTACAAACGACTTCATCATTATCGTTTCATACCCTCACCGACTATGATGAAAAACGAATATTTCCATTTCATTTTATAAAACTTTAAAACTACGTAGTATATGGAAGACAATTAGGTGCCACTAGGCCACACGTCCAAACATTTTTTTTCAATGCGTAACACGCATTTAATAAATGTGAGATAAAAATATGAGTTTAATTAAAACAGTTTTAAATTATGTTAAAAACTGTTTATGGCTTGGTAGGACATAATCCAGCAGTCAAAATACAATGTAGGAAAATTATTATGATAACGTTACGTGAGCAAAGTATTATTCTGTAATTAGAAACTAAGAGACCTTTTATTTTTAGATTCAGAGTTTTTTTTTATTTACATTAGCTCCACACAGGAGTGCCTGAGGGAAATAAATCCTTCAGGACCCATGTCACCTTTGGAGATGCTGTGTGGAGGGTATTTTTAGGGAAATGAAGGAAATGCAGTTCTGGGAAGGAAAAGGGTGCTAGGTGTGGATAGGAATCTGGTGTTCAGTGTGTCCAGGAGTGACGGACGTATGAATTCATCCCTCCCACTGCGGTGCTAGGCGATGTATTGAGAGCGTCCGGCTCGAGTTCATATGGTCTCCCTCAACCATTAAGTGGGAAAACGCATCAGCTGCAAAGAACTAAAAACAGCTCACCCTATGAACCCGAGCATTCGCGGTAAGTCACCATATGCAGCGAACCACTTGGGGTGACCAATGTTGGGGATGTTGGCTATCTTATAAACGGATCCCGGGACGGCGGTACCAGATTGACTTAGTGGGCAAATATCAAGAATATCGCCGCGTGTTTGACTTAGTTTGTGCAAATGCGGTCATACATTACGTTTGTGTGCCGAAGATCGCAATACGGCGATCGAAAAAATATAGCGAGTAAAGTTTTAGATGAATCAATTATTTGCGGTCATTCTGGAAATATGTAATTTTGAAACGCGCTTTAAAAAAATAGGTACCGAAATCTTTATACATTTTGTTTTTTTTTTCTAATGAAAACTTTCATAAAAAAAAGTCGCATTGCCCTGCTTTTAGACCATCATTTGAAAAGAAACGCTTCCACCACACTACCTTAGGAAGATATATGTATGAAATTTAAAAGGGTCTCAACAGATGTCAGTAAAGTAGTACTATAGGAAAGTGTCGACTGTTGCATTCGTGTCTAATATCCGTACGGTTATGAAAATAGCTGATGATATCCAATCGACGGCTGGGCACCTTCAGTTCTTGCTTCAGAAATACATTGAGATCCATTAGAATGAACGTTTGTTCCAGTTAAATATTAAAACTCGATTGTCACTGAAACTCCCGATCATATGACAAGTATTGTTCTTCAGAGAAAAGCACAGAACATCACAAAATATCTTTTACTATGTTTAGTGACCATATCTAAACAAATCAGCACTTCAATAGTCAACCTTCATTTTGCACTTTTCTTGAGCTTTATCAAAAAAAGGCTGTCATAGTTCCATTGACTTGGAAAAGTCCGAACTATTGGGCGGTACCCATTGACCTAGTATAACCCTTGGTCGAAGGCGGTACCACATTAAAAAAA
This sequence comes from Glyphotaelius pellucidus, assembly GCA_936435175.1. NCBI lineage: Eukaryota > Metazoa > Arthropoda > Insecta > Trichoptera > Limnephilidae > Glyphotaelius > Glyphotaelius pellucidus. The sequence goes on along the minus strand of OW386537.1, from coordinate 49,498,015 downwards.
AAAAAAAACTAATAACTAAAAGTGCGAATAATTGAGGAGCATTTTCAAAAAGAGAAATATCTTCAAAAACTATCTTTTTCGTAAGACAGTTTTAAGTAAATAAACACTCGGGGTCAATATTTTATAATAATCGTTAAATAAAAATTCAATTAATTGTTTGGAAAGATGAATAATTACAAAAACCTACTGATTTGTAAAAAGTCGTCTTTATTTATCAAGAAGTCGAAGAGTGCGAATTTTGACAAAAGAGAAATACTAGTACGAAATACAACTTGATACACCGTCAATCTTTTCATATCCGGAGAGATACTAAATATTCACAAATTCGTAGCAGTTATACATATGGGAGACACATCCCGACCTGCTGATGGAAGTGGCGACATCTTGAATTCGAGACCGAATTACAATAGTAACTTTGTTTGAAATTCCACGTACACAAATGTTATTTGTGGCGCGGCGCGTATGGGTGGCATCAGATATGCACTCGAAGCCGGGTTCTGAAATTCAACTATGCAGACTATTAATACTATTCGATTTTGATCTATAATAAAAAACTGTTTTTAATCAAAACAAAAAAACCATGTTTGCTTTATCTTTCAAAGTACCTATTTCTACCTGAAAATAATTATACAAAATTTTTAATTAAAAATTTAACACTTACCGATGATACGTCCAAACAAAAAATGCATGATCCTACTAGTACATGTTATATAACTGGGGGCCTGCTCGCATGCATTGAAATAAGATAATAATATCTCTTTTACATTGTACACCTATCTAGGTATTTCATTCTTACACAGATGTAGATATTGCAGGAGACCCCACCTTCCCCAACGCCGCGGCGTTATAAGGAAACATTCAGACCTTTTCAGCCCACACGTCAAGACTCTATTTTTTTATTGAACGAAGCTACATTTATTTGAACGACTCTAGACCCTCCAATGTCCATGCATACGGGGTTAGTAAGCAGTATGCAAGCAATGCAAAATTTATCGTTTTCTTTTACACACAAAACAGATAAATATATTAATTTTTGAAAATCTGGATTGGCTTTTTCGTAGACATCTACACAAAGAATACGAATAAAAAACCGTTTTGGGTAGATATTTTCTTTGTGAAAATAGTCTTCAATTTCAGCTTCTTGCTTCATACTTCACAATAACATAACCGTAAAAGTTACCTACCGCATATTGGCCGTCCGACATAAAGGTAAACTCGCACGGAAACACATTTACACTTAACAGACTTCAAAGTGCCTCGGAAGCCGTACCGTGTGTGCTTGGCTTTATATTGGCTTTGTTACATTGTTTGTCTTGGGAATTTTCACGCTGGAATTCTCACGAGGAAAAATGTTAAAAGTGAATTATAACGCCTGGATTTAAGGAACTATTAAATTTCAATAAATTGGTTTTACCGTGACAATCGCTAAACAATTGTAGGTAAATGATTTGAAAATGTGTGCGTTGACTATTTTTCTGTTACATTTTAATTTAAAAAAAACAAGCGTTTTCCTGCAGGCATTTGAAAAATATTGATTAAAACTCTTGATTGAGTGTGAATGAATGAATGAATGAATAAAGATGGTCTAGTGCAATGCTTTTCAACCTGTGGTATACGTACCATTGGGGGTACGCGAAGCAAAAATGGGGGTCGTTCCATGCCAACTACGAATAAAGTCAACTCAACACCTCCTTGAAAAGTCATTAAAAGCTATGAAAAAAATCATTCAAAAATAGCCCATAACCCTAACCTGACGTAACCTATTTCACCAATTTTTAATTATATTTTTTCATCACTCTTAATGACTTTTCTGAGGTGGTTCTGAGTTGGTTTCATTCTGAGTTGTCCGGTCACCCAATAAACTATATGAGAAGAATAGAGTATTCGGAAACAAGTTACCTAATACTCTAAATTACTAAATAATAAATCAATGTTAAGGAGACTTCTATAGCTATAAGAAAAAAACATTTCATATTCTTGACTTAATACTTCTGAAACGGAAATATTAATCCAAAGTTGTTTGTCGGAATTTTTTTTATTCTCGGGCTTTAAATGGAGCAGTAAGAATTAATTCGCTGGAGGGTATTTAAAATACTTCGGTCAGCAGAAAGTAATCGTCCAGGACACTCCGTAAAGTATATTATTATTTTAAGAATGCGACGAGACTTGAAATGGAAGAAAAACACTTCTAGGAAATGATTATAAATTAATTGTAGTTGAATTAAAAGTAGGCACTCGCCTTGTTATTTTGGTAGATTTACGGAAATTTCAAATTTTTGGAAGGTGAAAATAAGAAAAACAATTCTGTTGGGCTGTTCACAGATATTTTTATTTGGGTGGAATGCTACATAACAAAGGGTTTTTGAATTACTTTAACAATCAAAAATACTAAAATAACACATTCTGCGAAAAAAATTGCTGAATCTTAATTTTCTATTTAAACATTTTCAATCCGTTCACCTCAGAAAACGGATTTTTTCGATATTTTTTAACAAACCATTAATAAAAAGTATTAATAAATTGGTTAAGTTAAATGGTTTTCTTGGTGATTCCCAGATCAGAATTTTGGAATATTGTAGGGAACTGTACTAGGATCAATTATTTATCTTTTTATCATTTATGTGAATGATATTTTTTAACTCACCATTAAGCAAAACTTATATTATACGCTGCCGATACAGCGATTTTAGCTGAGGGATTGTCCTGAAATGAAACTCAGCGAAAGGTGGAATTAGATATAAATTAAATTTAAAAAAAAATTAACGTGAGCTCCACACAGGAGGCACTGAGGAAAATAATTTCTCTCGGGACCTACGTCATCTTTAGGATGCTGTGGGAAGAGTTTTTTAAGGAAAGGAAGGAGAGGAGAGTTCTGGGAAGGAAAAGGGTTTAAGGGGTGGGTAGGAATCTGGGGTTCAGTGTGTCCTGGTCATCCGTCTCCAAGACCTAGACAAACCTCACCCCACGAAAATGGGTCGATCAAAATTTACTATCCCGAAATACAGAAAAAAACATTTTAATACACTCTAAATAAAAAATGCTATCCCTGAGAATTTTAACACATAATTAATTGTATCATCATATTTAATTATTATTATTTTTTTAAATTTTTAAATGAAAACGATTCCTGCGAGCTTATATTTCCTTATGCTTCCACGTGGATAGTTTTTATTGAGATTATAATGTAATAAATACTGTGAGAATCATAATTAGAATTTTACACACGTATTTCTTACGACAAAAACTATTTGATAAATAATTCTCTCATTCACTTTACTTGTACATTTATTTTTTTTTGTTAAATGAAAACATAACATAAATCACAAAATTATTTAATATAATTTTTTTATTTTTAAATCTATCAAATTTTTCTTAAAAACAAATTCAAACGTTCGGATGGGAATATATATCGAAGAAAGATTTTATTTTTTTATTTTTCTGTTTCATGAACCTATGAGTTTATTTTTTTTATGGCCTCAATTTATTATCATTTTAATTTTTCCACTTTGTAAGTATTCTCAGTAGCTTTTTACTACAAATACTATATTTCGTTCCTTTATTGCTTTTATAAATTTAAAACAATTACAAATGTAAACGGCACTTTTTCCTTCATTAATTTAGTATTAAGTTCTACAAATAACAGCATTTTTCTACCTGATGTGAACTAAACCAGGCAATTTGACTGTCCTAAAACGGGAAATCTCCTGGCTGATCAGTCAAAGGTTTCTGATAATGTATTTGTATTTTTGTTCAAAATAATAAATAAAAATATAAAAAATAAATTGTTTTCTAACATTAAATGGTCATTTTAAAGCGCCACAGTTTTATTAAAGAGGTTCGGGTCTTGAAAGTTGCGTCAACATACAAATTGCAGAGAGAAAATGCTGTTCAAATTTCATAGCAAAAGAGCTCATCGTTTGGGGGTTCAATTAATGTGGTCGTTTAGAATAAAAGCACCTTCTCAACTCTTCCACTTTTATCACTATTAATTCAAGTTTCAATAAAACGATTGGCTCACATATTGAATTTGATAGCTTCCCAAAGGAGTGCTCCGCCTGTGTAATGTTCAGGCAACTTGAATATGAATATGTTTATCTTGAAAACTAAGAACAAACTATGGCAATAAATTCCCCCATTAGCTCACACAATATAGACTCAGTATAGCTTCTCGGCAGACTAGCTAGATGTAGGAACTAAACATTTTGTTTACCGGGCCGACCACCGTACCACAAACCACACCACATGGTAAGCCATAAAACCAAATGGACCGGAAAATGGATCCATTAGGTACCTTTTACTTTTCATTTGCAACAATCCGCGGAGCCCCCCGCCACTATTGTCTGGGATTTATGGAAACGGCTGCCATGCTAGAAATAGCGATTTGGCTAAAACTAAACTAACTCCTACATATTATATCACTTACAGCCGCTCTCACCAAGCGAACTGAGCAACTGTTATGTTTGAATTTGGTTAAAATGCGCAATTTTAATGCCACCAACGTGGCTGAGTGAGCGTTTCATTCAACAGAAATAGTAGTTGTGTGTATATATATTTGTTCGTTAAAATATGTTTATTCAGCATTGTTACAATTTTTGCTGCAAAAACATGAATTTAAAACAAAAATGTAAAAAAAAATCAACAGAATTAGTTTATAGAAATGGCTTTAACTGTATTTGGTGATCATATTTGAATAGCTAGGTAGTACCCTACCTTCCTCTGTCTCATCTTCTTCCCTTCCCAATAACGCCTACAGCCTCACAATGTACCCCAATTGGGGATGCCATACCTACATTCCATGTATTAGATATTCGACAAATTTACACAAAAACTATCTTAACTCATCCGTTTAAAAATAAAACACAAAAATTTTATGAAAATACCCTAATTATTGTAAACACGCGGCACAAAACCAAAGAACTCATACAAACACCTAAAACAAAAGACAACATTTGGTCAAAGAAATTTCAAATACATTGCGTTTAAAATATACAATAACTTACCTGACAAAACAAGCCAATCGGATAATATTAACAAATACAAAATCCTGATCAAACAATGGATCATCGAAAAAGGTCGTGCAATAATTAGTCACCTCACCCAAATACAATCCTCTATCTCATTATTGTTACCACTACATACCAATCTGAAAATTTTCGTGAAATATTTTTGCTTTACTGAAAAATGTACTTTATTTAATATTTATTAAATACTTGTAAACTAGTCTGTCTCTACACAGTATTTCCTAGGCAAGGCCAAAAAAATATATGTAAACCTTTTTATATAGATGCACATAATAAATTAAAAAAATAAATTAACAAAAATTTTAAATAAAATACGTAAAAATTCGCAAAGAATAGACACTAGGGTTAATTTATTAAAAGTTTTAAGAAAATCTTAAAATCAGTGATAAGGAAATGCTTTTTCAAAAAATGGAGGAAAACGGGTGAATATGCGCTAAATCACGAAATAAGTGTTATGGTAAGTAAACTATATACAAATAAATCAAGTAAATACGAGCAGTCAAATCTATTTTATATGTTTGCAATTGCGTTAAAACAGCATACAAATCAGCAGTAACAACGAGTATCAACAACAATTGCCTCGATTTGCGAATTGTCGCCGTTAGATGGCAATGACTTACCACGTGACGCTTCAAAATCCGTCGCCCATCAATGCCTACACTATAGTAGGCCCTGGGGCTTTCCATGTTTTCCAACTGCTTAATTTGAAGATTTTGATAAAATAGTGTTGAAACAACGGCTAATCTCGGTAGTAACTACTACTCGTAAGATCTTTATAGGCTGCCATATTTCACTTCCGACGTCGATATAATTTACAACACTCTTGCGATCAGCGGTCTAGAAGTGCGCGTTTTTACGATTATTACCAACGAGGGCTGTTTCGCTTTATTGATACGCTGAAAAACTAATGATGCCCTCCCATCAGAGCTATCATCTATAAACGCTTCAACGATGAATTTACATTGAAACCACTTTCAAAGCTTTTAAGTTATTTACGGCGGCTTAAATTATTTCTACGGATACCCTAGAAAAACCGTCTGGTTTCTTCCGTAATTTCGTCTTCAGTCAGAAATTCCAAGCGTTTCAATAAATAATACATTTATAAAGGCAACAAAATAGAGATCAAATAAATGTGTGCTAAGACAGATTTTATTTTTGTATTTCAATTAGTATTAATATTGTTATAATATTACATGATACAATGGCTTAATAAATATTTCTACGCCAATGGATAGAACTAGCTCTTGAGTTTGGTGTAGGAGTAAAAAATAATATTATAGAGTGTACAATAATATATCTTAGTACAAGAGTATGAGAAAACAGTAAAAAATAAATATGAATTGAAATGAAGTTACGCTTTTTGTTTATGATGTTGCGAGTCATTTCACTGAAATATTTTATCCATTTGTAAATATAAATACTACGCATTTGTTGTGTAGAAAATTCAATCAAATGGTTGTTATATTTGTGTACTTTTTTTCTAGATGTCGTCAATTTTTGTAAAGAAAGATTTTGATCAATGTTGTTGAAGAAAATTTAACTTGTTTTTTTGAAAATTACTTCAATAATTATTCTTTATATCATCTTTTCGGGGCTTACATTTTTTTCGAATTCACCCCCCCCCCCTCCATCCAATAACTCCATACATAATTAATGACTGGACTAGGGCAAAATAGACTTTTTAAAATTTATGTAATTCTTAAACTAATAAATATACTCGTATAAATTTATTTCCTATTGCGCTTAACAAATTCATACATATGTAAGTCTTTTCCATTCCACATATTGGTCTGTAATTACACTGAGATACTGTATTTCAGATGTATGGTTTAATATCGTACTTGCGCTATTACAGACAGTTTTGTTACATTTTTATTGTGTGTAATTATTTCAATATCTAAGTAAATTCTGAACTTTTTTATTGGGAAGGTATTAAGAAAGTATTTTTTTTGCATTAATTGAGAGCTGATGTGTATCGAACAAGTATTTAAGGATTTGGGTGTCTGTATTGGCATTTTCCATTACAAAAATCCTACCCTAAAGCTTAACTATGATTATCGTATTATCCGCGTGAGAATGAACACTTTAACTGAGGTTTTATTTAAACAAATCGGTAACACCCGTGATAAAAAGTAATGGACCCAATGCAGTGCCTTGTGGTATTCCAAAATAATTTGTACCGGGTTAACTTAAAGTATGGTTTATTTTTACAATTTGTGCTCTTTTGAGAAGATTTATTTTTAGCCAATTTAATGTTCTGTCATTAAAACACACAATATTTCATTTTTGTACTAGTTTTGTTTGACATGAGATATGCTTCCGAAAGCTTTTTGGAGATCAATGAATATACCAATACACGTAAAAGATTTATAAAACATCTTATACAGTAATAAGATAATTTAGTGTTTCTGTTCTCCATGAATCCAAATTTGTTTTCATTAATAATAATAATAAAAATATTTATTCATCTCTAGACCTTTACAGTTTTATAAATTTTGCTCGTTTATCATTTATTCTGTTGACTAAAAGGTCACTGCTCAGCTAAATATTTAGGATTTCTCCTGGAATGTAGCTGGTTTTCAGCAGTGCCACTAATATAATATACAAAACAAACAATTAAATTAAAATAAAATACAATAAATACAATTTAATGAAATTACGTAAAAAACAAAAACAAAAATAATTTAACCAAATATCCAATTTAACGCACAAAATATTATACAATATAAATAATGAACTTAAATTAAATGAAAAAAAATATTTTAAATTAAATTAAATAAGGTAAATAAAAATTCAAAATAAAGCAAATAATCTTAATAATAAATTCAAATATAAAATATAGTCTATTTAAATATAAAATAAAATCAATTCAAATATAAAATATATAAAATTCAAATACCAAATGCAATCAAAATAAACAAAAAATCAAGTCAAAAACTTATAAACAAGTTGGTTAAGTAGGAATTCCTTGAATTAAAAATTTTATCAATTACCTAAGATGTTGTGACTGTGCGCCGTGCGGTCACCATTTCAACAAGCATTCGCCGCAGAGCTTCTTAAAGAACTGCAACGATGTCGATATTCGAATAAGGTGATTAATCTTAATCATGAGTTATTATTTTTTCTGCAGTGTTCTGCAGAGAAGAAGATGTAAAATCCAATTTAGAAGGGAAGCTTCGTTATTAAAGGAAATTGATTCCTCAATGCTTGTTGAATTGAAAGCTGTGAAATTAAAATCTGTTGAATAGGGCGGATAACATCAGAACGAAAGTTTAAATGAATGTGTAATGTCGGAATTTTTCTGATTCTGTGGTGGAACACATCTACTTGTATATTGGCTCTCTTCACCACTATTCCAACACCTCAAAGCAGAATTTGAATTCTTATTGACGAAATTTTGAACATTTGATGTTCAAAATAAGATGAAAATAACTGTTCACATCAGATTTCGATCTCTGTGTAAGGCCCGGCGGCTTTAGCTAGTATGTCATAAAATAATGTTCCCAAGAGACTCCCCAATTCCTTAAAAACCATATAAATCTACGAACTAAGGCATCAATAATTCATTATTTGATTCTCACAATAGTTGAGTATTTCGGCTACCCCAACAGACCCGGCTTAAGTCCTTGACAAGATGGGCCGAAGACCGGAGGCGATCCAGGAAGTGACCTCTGCCCTGTGCGCTGTCCATCGCTCAGAAGGGTGTATTTACGTGCCTTATATTTTATTATTTTGGAGATTGAGGTAAAGCCTCTGAAAGACGCCTTTCTATTTTACTTCCCAAAAGCTCAGAGTCACTCTATTTTTTAGTCGTTGAAAATATAACAAAAGAAAAGAATTTCTGAAATTTCTCAGAAAGAGTTATTTGCTCACGTGCCTTCTAAAAAAACATTTTTATCCGCCTTCTATTCTTACCAACATTAATATTTCAAATACCAAATACCCTTTTCGTTGTATACATTTTATTCAGATAAATTGTGTTTTTGTGTGTAGCATGCTTTTAATAAGATTTTCTCAATGTTTCATGATTTCATTTATTGATTGACATGACATTTTCTCTTATTCATGATTTATAAAAAATAGAATAGTAGTAACTGTTAGTATTTTAGTTAATTTAGAAATAAAGTAGTAGTAGTAGTTTAGAAGTAAAGTAGTTTAAAAAGAGAGTAGTAGTAACTGTTAGTATTTTAGTTAATTTATTACCAGCTTTTCCCCGCGGCTTCACTCGCATGGTATAAGAGGAAATTACTGTAGCGCTTGCATTTTCAATTATTCCCCCTCCCCCCTCGCGCATTCCATACATTCATTCCCGGTACACTCAGTTTTCAAACAGCAACCTGAATGTCATAATTCTAGAGCTCAAAGAAAAAAGAATTGTCCAATTTGGTGCAGTCGTTCGGAATTTATGCGCTTACAAATATTTCGGAGATTTATTTTCATTTAAATATGTGGTAATTTGTAAATTTAATAAAAAAACACTATTTATTATACAGTCTTTATGATCGTTACGAATTATATTTTTAATGAAGGAACTTTCATCTGACATTTATTCCAAAACATAAGCTTGTCCAAAAAAAACCTTCTGGAACAGCAGCCGACCAGCAGGTAGGGGGCTGAGTACCTACCAGCATAGAGCCCACAAATATATCAACATCGTTTCCATGGCAACGATTTGTTTTCTGACGTTAGCAATAACTCGCTTTTGTTAGCGACAGAAAACGTATAACAAATATAATATATTAATATTTATAATCTCATAACGCCAGAGCTTACCATTATATACAGCCTATGCCTATGCTGTATATAATGGTAAGGACTAAAGAGTCTTCGCATATAACTGAGCTTTCTAATGGTGAAAGAATTTTTAAAATCGTTTTATTGTTTTATGTGTGAAAGCGAAACAAACAAACTTGAGCAGTTTCGCATTTATAATATTAGTATGTATTGTAACGTCTTTATTTTTCGGCATTCAAAACCATTATTAAACAATGGTTATTGAGAAGACTTATTTATACAATTGTATTTGCCCGACCCTTCTACTGCTAGAAAATTTTTATTACATGAGGCACTTAACGTAATTTTTTTTATTTGTTCCCTCTTTTAGTGATTACCTTACGAGGGAAGGTTTGGCATAATTGTTTTATAATAACACGAATAACATTTAAATAAAATGCCATTCGTTATTATCAGTTTACGAAAATTAAATTAAAAAAGTGTTTGGGAAATCCCAGAATTACTAAGGAATAATATTTTTCAGGTATTCGTTTAGGTTTTATTTGGATCAATTGTTATTTTGATGGTCTGCAATTTATTGTTTCAGTAAATTTATTCACCTAAACAATTCCAATAAATTTATTTTGGCCTCGTAAAAACCTTATGAACCAAGTCGGAAATATTTAAATTTCCCAGGTGGAAATATGTTGATTTCTCTCTTGAAAATACATCTCCAAAATAATGATTTCTAAAATGATTCGTAAATTTTGGGGGTGGGTATGGGTACCGCCGCCTGGTACCGTTTATTGGATTACAAATACCCCTGCTATAGGTCATCCCAAGTGGTTCGCTACTATTTCAGACTTAACAGGGGTGCCCGAGTTCATGGGGTGTTGAGGTTTGTCTAGGTCTTGGTGGCGAATTCGTCTGCCCAGCAACTGCGTTCGAGTTTATCGGGGAAGACTGGTTTAGGGAGACCTTTTGAACTCTCCAGCTCGACTCTCGGAAAATAGGCTTGCACCGCAGTGGGAAGGATAGATTCATACGACCGTCACTCCTGGACACATTGACCCCCAGATTCCTACCTACCCCTCATTACTTTTTCCTTCCCAGAACATCTTCTCATTAATTTCCCCCAAAAGACCCTCCACACAGAACGATGACATAGACTCCAAGGATTTTTTTTTCCCTAAGGGCCTACTGTGTGGAGCTGCTGTAAAAAAAATATCGTGTGATATAACTGCAAATTTCTACGACCGTTTGAATCGTTAAACAATGCAAATTCACTTCGCCACTTATATAAATGAACTTAACTATTTAAAACTTTTATTTTATTGAGTCGTAAAAAGTAAGGTCTGAATTGTTTAACGACGTAATAAAACCACAGCTCAAAACCATAATGGATATACGTGAAGATTTAATGACGAATTCAAGTACGACAACCATTAAATAAGTTGAGGACATTTACAATAAATTATTCTCACTTCTGAATCAGATAACATGTGGGAAACCACATTTTTCACTTTCAAAATCGAATCGATTTCAAACAAACTATGTTTAAAAAAGATCATTTATTTTATTTAACTAAAATCAATAGTTAACATTATGGATAATGAAAACATGTGAAATTTTCCTAACTGACAAACCAATTATAGATTTCCTCATTTTACTAAAGTATTGAGTATCTAAAAATTAAACAGTATACTTTATTTAATTAACTTTTCATCTAAAAATTAAATAATAATAATAGTGTTTATTTCAGCCGAACAGAGCGGTGAGTGCAATACTCTGTCAGCCATATAAAAGCATACATTTATAAAATTCCATTAAATAATTACATTAAATGGGATATGCAAGATAGGATAAAAAAAAACATAATAAGATGTAATAACATAATAAAATAAAATCTAAAATAAAACATAATGGTGAACATATTTAGTATTTGTATACTACAGAGGCTTTAAGTAATTTCTTCATGTTTGGTGTAAGGGCGCGCTATGCCACTGTGCCACGGCCTGGATGAGAGTGTTCTCCGATCTTTGGTAGCGCTGTCTCACCCCGGCTATTCTGTGGCGCAAGCAGCGAACCCATGTACCCTTCCTTCTGCGAACATCTGCGAGGCACTGCATCTCCAAGGTAGGCCGAACAGCGCCACATATTTAGTACTCGTATATCTACTACGGGGGCTTCAGATGAATTCTCCACGTTTGGTGAAGAGGCGCGCCCTACCACTGGGCCACGGCATGGTAAACAAAAGTAAATTACTTCTTTGTGTCTTCTTCTTCTTAAATTATTACTAATTTACTTCTTTTCTCTTCTCTATTCTCTTTTTTTTTTTTTTTTTTACAGTTAATACCGCACAAGACTCCCAACTGCTCCCGTCTGGAGCCAGTGAGACTATGGCATCCCCATTCGGGGTATGTTGTGAGGCTAAAGGTAGTGGGGAGGGGAAGGAGATAGGGAAGAGGAAGGTGGGGGAAGTACCTGGCTATTCAGATCTGGTCACTAAACACGGCTAAAGCCATTTCAAGCAACGTTTCAATTCTGAATGGTGGTCTTACACCAGGGCGATACTGATAGTATCTTCCACTCTGGAACGTGCCGCAAATATACTATAGATTATTTTTTAAATGAATAAATTGTGAAATAACACAAATTAATAACACAAATTAATCAAATAAAATTTATTTGCGCACGCCGGGTTCGAACCCGCGACCTTCGGATTGTGAGTCGAGAGTCTTGCCTCGGGACCACGGAGGCCGTCATCACTCTAATCTTTATTATAATTTTTCCAATTTTTAGCATGATTTATACTAAATCCATATACACTAAACTTTATATTTCATACAAAGTAACTTAACCCCATTGGTCACCATGAAACAGGCAGCCACCTACTATGGTGAAATTGTGACATGTGTTTATAAATATAAAAAATAAATATAAAATCAATGAATACAATATTAGTGACACTCAATCAACAATCTGAAACATAAAAATCAGAAAAAGATAAGGTCATATCTAGCCATATCAGTCAACAGTCAGTGATGTGGATTACAATTTTATATAGCAACATCGCAACAGCTACAATAGTATAAAGTGGACTTAAAAACAGCACCACAATGTTTTTGTTTTCCGTAACCGATGGAAAACGAAAAACATTGCATTTGCAACAAAATGTTTTTTGTTTTTGTCCGATGTTTTGAAAACGTTTGGTCGCTGGAGACCCGACTTAAAGCACAATAGATGAATTAAGACTAAGTCTTCTAGAAAGCGTTCCTTTAAAGTACCATCTTAATCTTCCGATTGGCCGTACCTTTGAATCTACTGCACGGAATAGAGGTGCTGTTCTGCGGCCAAACCGCAGATTCTTCGAGATTCGTTAGCCACGCGGTTCGCCGAAGGCCGTTACTCTATTAGACGACTTTATAAGTTACAGAGTTTCCAGTATATATTCGAAATAATTTAATTTTCTCTTTTCATAGCGTTACAAACTTACCTAAATTAGGTCGTCAAGTAGAGTGAGGTTCAATTTTTCTATATCAATAGCGTCTAGTTTCTTCTCTTTTAGATATGTACGTACTTGAAATGGGGGGAGATTGTTATCTCCGGCGCATTAACCTGCCTTCTATATGCTGTGAAGGCATTTCTAGCCATTACGAGTCGAATCTTGATATCTTGGCAACGTCTGCATTTATAGCATCAAGTGCTCGCATGCAGTTTTAAACTGTCTTTAGTTGCAACACGATTTTTTTAATTGTTTAAGCCTAAAATAAATGTACCATCTAATGTATTTAGCCACTGGAGCGACAGCGCAATTTAAACCTTTCTCTCTAACACTAACAATCTCTGATTGCTCGACATTTTTTTTTGTGATCATTTTGAATATTTTCCACCCAAATTAAAAAAAATTATACCCCGGAATTTTAACATGAAGACATGCAAACTGATTATAGTTCATAGCAAATGAATTCACATAGCTTTTGTCGATTATCACATATTCGTAGGATTTATAAAAAAAAACATTATAAAATCGTAAATTTCTACTTAATTACTTACAAATAATGGAAACTTTGCCAAAATTGGCAGCAAGGTGTTTTAAATAGTGCCATATTGTGGCAAAAAGCGCTCAAGTGGTTAATAATCTGTTTTTACCGAAAATATTTTTCTTGCTTGTCAAAATAATAAGTCATGTTTAAGACACGTTTTCTACTTAATATGATTTTCATTGGATTTTTAACAAAAAGCCAGACAATTATTTTTGTTTTAAAAATATGCTTTTTTAAGTCCACACAATTTGTAAGTTGAAAAATTTTCCATTGCAAAGGGTTTAATGCTCCAGCATATTACATTGTGTATTTCTACAATACAGTATTCTGCAAGCTCTCGTGGATATATTTAGAATTACTTCGAAGCTGAAAAGGGTATTCAGTATTCAGTACTGAAAAAAACTCATTTCTGAGACTTTTTAATACCTTCTTTCCTTTTATAGTCCGAATTGGTATCCCATTTAAAAACCAAATTTAAAAGGTATGCGATTTTTAATGGCTTTAAAATATTTGGTTTTCAAGAATTATAATTTTATGACTATTTTGCAGTGGTAATTATGTTCAATACAAAAAGTAGACTTTATTTACTATCCTTGATCACAATTCTTTTTACACAGATAATTCAATTAGCGCAGACCACAATTTCAATTTTGTAAAAGACAGTAAAATAAATGTCTGTTAAAATATTCTTTATAACGGACTTAAGTCCAATTTATAATAAAATGACACGAAATTTAAAAAAATTATTGTAAATTATAAGATTAAAGGATAATACTTATTTTTTGGCGCCATTTTAATTCAAAATTAATAATAAACTTAGTTTTTACCACTTTTGTTGTTTTTAAATGACCCTGTTATAATATTAAATCTGTTTTCTTTGAAAAATTGTTACCTATTGCCCCTCTTCTCTCTACCCATTCTTACCTTTCCATTGACTAGGCCTATTATTTATAATTGTGTTGTCTACGTCTATGACCATTGTTTTTATCTATTATTTATAATTAGTTATAATAAACACAATGATATAACTTTGTTTTAATTTCACTTTATTATTTCCTTTTCCAACCGGTTTCGGTTCGACGTGAACCTTCATCAGGGATGAAAAAAAATACATTATACAATATATTTTTATTCATCTCTGATGAAGGTTCAGGTCGAACCAAAACCGATTGGATAAGGCAATAATTAAGTGGAATTAAAACAAAGTTATATCATTGTGTTTATTATAATTATGTATTCCCACAAAGTGTTTGCTATATGCGAAAATTTATAATTAGTTAGTAAACCCTGAAGAAGTGAGCTTAGCTCACGAAACATGATGGTTTTGTAAACAATAAAAGTGGTAAAATCTAGGTTTATTATTAATTTTAAAGGATAATAAATGAAAGCTAAGACAAAGTCAAAAATAAACATAAAAAATAGAGGTGACAATTCAAATCAAGTCTTAGCTAGAAATCATAGTTAAAAATACATAGTCACAAAATATCGCTAATTGTTTAGCGACCGTCCAAAATCATTTAGACTTAAACCAAAAAAGTCAAGTTTTGAGTTAACCAGTCTACACATTCTGGACCCTGGACAGAGGTGAATAATATCCATAATTAGTCAAGTGTTGATTGACGGAAAGCAGTTCATTATTTCTGAGTCTACCAAAAAGTATATTAAAAGGGATGAGTTCTAGTAATGTAAATGAATCAATAATACAATTGATAATTTTGAAGAAAAAATTAGATCATTTTTTTTCCGAGAGTCTTCTAAAGGAGAAACGTTTAGAGTATAAGAAAAACACATTTTTTTATTGTTATTTCACATTAAAGTACATAAATACAGTAGTCGACATAAACATCAAAATAAAAAAAAATAAATAAAAAAAAAACTAGTGCAGATCGAGTTTCTTATCTCTGCAGTCGCTTTCATAGATTTTTTTGGTTACAATAAATTCTAAGAGCCTGTAAACAAAATTGAGACACAAATTTTTCGCGAACGTACGAAATGATATAAATTTTCGTATCTAAGCGTGTTTTCAACACAGGCTTATTCAGAACTCCGTTGTTAACATATTTCTATTCGCCTTTGATGCTATTATAATATCATATTCCGACATAACGTTCGCATGTTTCAGGCATAATTCTTTTTGGAAGAATTATAATACAAGAGTCTGTAACAATTCCAAGGAATACATCTGACGAATTTATCAACTCGAATGTTAACAAATTGTTTGAGCCCAAAGCGAGCATCCTCAAAGATGTGTATATTTTGTATTATAGAGTTACCAAATTATTGATCAAAGAAATCAAAACCACAAATTAATCAATCAGAGATGATTCTGCGAATACTTCTAGGCCACTTTAAACGCAAGGGGAATATTGTAGAAGCTGTTGTCTCACAATAAATATTTGATAGGAACAAATAATTTATCGGAGCAGGAAGCCTTTGAAAGATATCTGAGATAATCAGGACCGTTTTAAGACCTTCCAGTGGCCCTCGACGATTAATTTCTACGCTACCCTGATCATTTGAACCACGGATGAAAAAAAGATTAAAGGACAAAACACTGACAATTAAAGAAAAAAGTGATATTTTGGATGGCTTAAATCGTAATGAATCTCTCAGCAGTTTAGCAAGCGAATCGGTGTAGGTCGATTACAATTTATGGCATTAAAAAGAACCACAAGATTAAAACCTTCGTGTCAACTACTGACTGTGGGCCAGGCAAAAGATTCAGATCTAAGCCCATCATAAGTGTACAATGCAGATGAATCAGGACTTTTTCGGCGTGTGATACTTAACAAAACGTTTGTTTCATCTAACGAAAATTCTCCACCTGGACGTAAGGTGAGTAAAGAACGTGTAACCGTATTACCACGTGCTAACGCTATGGGTATTTGATTTGTAATTTATTACAAGGTATATATATGTAATTTATTACGAGGATTACAAGGTACTCTTATTCAAAAAATTCCGGACAAAATAGAGTCTTAGGCAGTACTCTATAATCCGACAAATTCGACAATCCGACATCGCCATGCAAAACGTTTTTCTGATTACCGCGGGTCCACTGTATTAGCATAAAACGCACATACTGACGACATCTACCAGAATTGACAAATTAAGTACAGGAACTGCACAACGTGTATTAAGGAGAGCTTTTTTGAGTTCAGGGAAAATGTCGGTACGTAGCTTTGGACAAAAACCAAAACGAAATAAATACCAATAGGAGACAGGAAGAGGAAAAGCGAGTGATTTGACCAATCAAGAAAAATCGATGGATGTATGCAGTTCCTGATGTATAGAAATTAACTTTGATCAAGTAGGCTCATCAATACACAAATAAATTTTTTTTAAATGTCCAGAATGCATACGTTATTGCGTCACATTAAAAATATAATGTTGGTTGTCTGTGCATCCTGCGTATGGTTTAAAGAACTCAAATTTGCTTTGGATTTAAATTTCATTTAACACATTGTGATCGGGCAGTTTTCGGCCGCGTATCGTGCTGGTAACGGGTGATTTTTCGCGTAATTTCGCGCTAACGTAGACCTCTAGAAAAATTGCGATAACTTCAAAAATATTTGTTTGATTTCAATAATTCTTTTTGCAAATTATTTATTTTAATTCATTTTATTTTATTATATTTAGAAATGTATTCTTTATCGTTAAACTAGTGCAGAATTTCACATAAAGCAGGAAAGTTATGAAAAAATTTATATTTACACTACCTCGGTACCTACCGTACACCCCATCTATTGTTCTCAAAAGGTTTTTACCTGCATGGCTACAACCCTACAGAGGCTATATAGCGAAAACTCAAGTATATTGGAACCCGCATTTTAACGTGACCCGCGCTCCACTAACAATCTATCAAAAACGTATAAATACGTGTTCCGCTCTCTAGCATTAATTTGCTAAACACGTATTAATACGTGATCAGATTACAATGTGTTAAAATTGGAACTGATTGTGTGAAGAAATCAGACAAGCAATAATGTACCAACCTAATAATATAATATTTTCTACTTAAAATTACGTTAATTGTAATTTTCAAAATGGCAACTGATTTTCCAAGAATTCAGACCATTCAATGATTTTTCAAAGGTGTGCAGTAGTTTTAAGATAATTTCATTATAAAAATCAGGGGTTTCAAATCGAAAATTGTGAATGGGAAATAAAAAATTAAAACACGTTCGTACGTTGTTCATTTTGTGGTGATGTAGTTATTATATTGTAGGGTGTGCCATAAGTTCTTTGCATTTTTTATATCATTCCTGCGGGGGTGCCGGACGAGGGAGGGGCGTGCAGTCAGCTGCACGCGAAAGCTCAGTTCAAGGAATTATTTTCGCCACGAATCGCTTCACGCGATGACAACCCGCTTTCTGTGTAAAACGGTTTTAAAACAACAATTCTTATGAAATTGTTCCGTGCTTGTATCGTGCTCATTTCTGGTTACCTGCATAATTTTAATCAGTTTCCCAGTGTAACTGTAATTAAATTGTTGATCATAACGTTAGAAGATGCCGGTTTAAACCTAAAATAAACAAAATATATAAACACGGAACGATTAAGAGGACGTTGCCCAAATTAATGCAAAAAAAGATTCCGGCTTGTCGATGCAAACGCCTTCGATTGCTTTGACAACACCCAGATCACCCAATACACCTCGAGTAATAAGGTAAAAAGATTGGGTACTTACAAAAACAAATATTAGAAAAAAATTAAAAAAATGATATTGGACAAACGGTTTTATACAGTAAAACCTGCGAAGTGCGTAGCTGCTGATGCTGCAGTAATGCCAACATATCAATGTTTTTTAATATGAAGGATTTTCGTTCACTTTTAAATGATGATTTATAAATTCTACGCATAATGATTTATAATAAAACTTATACATTCAGAATCAGCTTTATTGATCTGAATGAACACATATTTTTTTAATGAAATGAAAACCAGTCACTTTGCGTATATCGCTTGTTTAATCAAAATTATCAATATAGTGAAACCAATGGTTTTTCAGGATAAAATTAAAAATAACAAAAATCAATGGTGATTAATGAGTTAAAGGAATAATAAAAACAATTAGGTATATATAATAAAAAAAATTATGAAAGCCTTCGATTGCTTTGACAACACCCAGATCGACTTTGCGTCAAAAACTGAATTGGATTTACTTTAAAACTGACGTGCAGCAAAATGTGGCAACCTGCCATATATCCCATTTAACCATTAGGAAACACCCTAACAAACTGATAAAGCGAAAAAACGAAATCCCAGGCCTTCCCACAGTCCAGGTGACATCCCTGATTTTTTTTTAAATAGGGTTTTATTGAAATTCGGATAAACGTGTACAGTTATACACCCACAGTACTTTGCAAATAAAATACTATGACTGGGAATATTATTTGAAAAACTCTGCACTTAAACATTCTACGTTTTTTTTATTGTACATGCAGAAGCTAGGTAAAGCTACATGTGTACATGTGAAGCTAGGTGTAAAACGTTATCAAAGATTCTCAGCTGTGTGTCGCCAGACATCTCCGAAAATTCGAAATTTAAGTTGAATATGCAGCTATTTGTAAAAGTGTACCCTCTATCTGGTACAATACTCAGATAACTCATAAACACCATCAAATTAATTATAGTGAAATGAATGAAACGAAATGTTAATGTTTCTGAGTCACTAGTAGGATAGTTCAAAATGTCATACTAGTGTACCGGACCGTTATGCCTCTCCGTGTTATTTTATTGCATATTTAATATGTAAACACAGACATGAGTAAATAATTTTTGATTAATGGTGAGCATTCGAATATTGCTATCCTGGGTTTTCTCAAAACTTAGTATTAGGATATGTCTGACTTATCAACTAGAAACTAGACGATCGATGTATCTGTGATGCCCTCCATGGTCGAGGCGTTAGGCTCTTGACCCGCAATCCGAAGGTTGCGGGATCGAATTCCGGCTTGCGCAAATAAATTTTATTTATATTGTTTAATAATAAATTCAGTTAAAACAATATTTGGTATATTTGCGACACGTTTCAGAGGGGAAGATACTCAGTGTCGCTCTGGTCAAAGACCACCATTCAGAATTGAAACGTTGCTTGAAATGGTGTTTGGTGATCAGATCTGAATAGCCAGGTTCTTCCCAACCTTCCTTTTTCCCATCTCATTTCCCTTTCTACTACCTTCAGCCTCCTAACATACCCCAATTGGGAATGCCATAATCTCACTGGATCCAGACGGGAGCAGCTGAGTTTCCTGCAAGGTATTCACATAACAAAAATAAATCTTGATTGATATCAAAAAGTACGATGGTATATTTGTTATTTTGTTTTCGTTAATTTTTGTAATTAATTAACATAGACCCTAAAATGTTAGTAGACGCTAAAAGGTTCATAGACCGAAGAAGCTCCCACAAAGTTCGTTGGCTGCAAAAAGTTCATAGGTTTTGGATATCCATCGGCTAAAGCGGCCCTGTAGAGACGTGTGCTCTCCTACAATAGGTAATGAACATCAAGAATCCATTAGCGGGGAATGTTATTTCAACCTCAAGACTCCTTTCTTACTCAAATTCAAACAGAGAGCAACGAGATTGGGGTATAGCAACTTTCTGAGTATTTTACTCGTTAATTTAATGCGCACCATTTTTAAACTGTTATAAACCAAAGCAAAGAAGTGACTTTGACAAACGGATTATAAAGGGGTTATTTACAGTTAGGAGGCTCAAAAAAGCGGGTTTTCAAGATTTTTTTCTGAGAATATCTTTATATTTATTTATATAAAAACTTCTACACATATTATGGCAATTTTTAACTGAATTATAAAAAAAAAATTGTTTGTAAAAATAATAATTTTGAAAGCTGCTATAGCTGATCTCCAGAAGCTCCCCTCAAAAAAGACATTTTACAGTGACCACCATATCTCAAGACTGGATCATTTAAAATGAAAAAACCAAACGGATTTCGTTAAAGTAATGTATAATCTTTTAATTAATCGAAGGACAGAGCAAAAAAAATTTTTTTGACAAAATGTCGGCTTCTAAAAAAAAATCGATTTTTGACCAAAACTTTGGCCTTAAATTGTTTAAATAAAAAAAGATATTTATCGGTGAGAACTGACATTCGATTAAAAACTAGAAAAAATACTTTAAAAGCTTGTGTTAAAATATGAGACTGGTCGGTTTAGCCGTTTCAGGAACATCTTGGTAACCGACTTTAAGAACACAGTTTTGAGAAAAACGCGTTTAAAGTTTGCCTCCTTCTTTCAAATGCGTAGACACGTCTTTACAAATATGCGTGTAAATTCAAATATAATCGCCGAATTGACTTGAATGAATTTTCTGTGTGTGTACTTAAATATATTAACACTAAAATGAAATAAAAAAATCGATTTCTTGAAAATTCTAACTGTATATAACCCCTTAAGTTAGTAGGACAAATCAGCAGGGAAACAGTTGGGTTCGAAAATCGACGCTTACTGTGACTATTCACGTCAAAGGTACCGTGACCGCAAAACAGGCAATAAACACACGTTTTTTATCCCTATAATGCTGCAGCTCTTTCTTACACATTAAATAATGGTGAGAAGCACAAAATACGTACGACAGTTTCCTCCAAAATACTACCTTTTTGCGACGGGTATTGCTTTTATTTTCTTTATACGCGTGAGGGAGATGTATGAAAGTGATTGTAGGTTTCCTTTGTGGGGGGGTGCAGACAAACGTTCACCGTTTATCTTATTTTCGACTGTTGTCATTTAGTGTGTAAGAAAAAGAGGCAGCATTATATATTTAAGAACAAAACCATCAGCGCTTTTACATTTGACGTTTTTGAGTTTTTGGAAATCACTCACACTTCAATATTATCCTTGTAACTATATTTCAAAATTATAGTCACGGCAAGTACTACTGGAGAAGACTTAAGTAGTACTTAAGGAGATGTCACGGTGCGGTGAGTGAGAGATGCAAGAAAATTTTTTCTTGCATCTCCTGTGGTGGTGGTGGTGGTGGTGGTGGTGGTGGTGGTGTTGGCGGTGGTGGATATCCAATTAAATGATTCCCGTAGCGGCGGTACCCATTCCCGCCTTCCGAATTACAATACCTTCTCTGATTCACTAACTCCTGTTAGAAAATTTGAAATGCTGTAAAGGACAACATGTTATTTATTTATTTATTTATTTATTTATGAAAAGTATACAATACAGAATATAGTAAATTATATAAAGCATTGTACTCCCAGGAGTTAATAAACTCATTGCGGGAATGATACGCATTACATGAAACATATAGCTGTATGTATTAAATGGACATATGATGGGGACATACACAACATTATTATTTCAGATAGTCATTAATAAGATGAAGTTTGAGCATGTTAGTTTGGGTCTTTTTACATTGACTTGCACGTTTGATCTCGTTGGGTAGTTGATTATATTTTGTGTGAGCTATGTATTCTAGGGATCTTAGTCCATATTTTGTTGATTTGATTTTTGATATAAGAAGTTTGTTGTGATTTCTTGTGTTGTGTTGGTGTACGTCGCAATTGTAATAGAGTGTAGTGTTGGAATGTGCCGAGTGTTGAATTACTTGTAATATAGTTTTAGTTATTTCAAAAGTGGGAATGGTATTAAAAGGAAGTATTTGGGTGTTTCTGTAGATATCTTTGACATGTGTGTCCCAAGGTAGACTGAAAATATTTCGCAGGGCTCTATTTTGAACGACTTGGACTTCTGAAATCATTTTTTTTGTAGCAAATCCCCAAATTCCGGCGAGATATATTAGATGTGAGTGAATCATAGCATGGTAAATCGATTTTAATAGAGAGGGAGGAAGTAACCCGCGAAGTCTATATAAAACACCAGTTATAGGAGTAATTTTGGATAGAACATGTTTAAATTGGTGATCCCATGTGAGTTGTGAATCAATGAAAAGGCCAAGATATTTTGTAACATCAGCCCTTTCAAGGCAGTTATTATCAAGACTTATATTAAGACTTACATTTTTTTTATTTGCAAACAGTATGTAATGTGTTTTTTTTATGTTTAGGCTAAGTTTGTTTAGTCGCAGCCAGTTTGCCAGGCAAGCTATATCCCTTTCCATTTCCTTTTCAAGTTCGTTTAAATCATTATTGTGATAAAGAATCACTGTATCATCTGCATAGAGTTGTATTGTACCCTTAAGTCCCCATTTAGCAATATCATTTATATATATTAAAAATAGTAATGGTCCAAGTACGGAGCCCTGAGGCACGCCACATTTTATCGTTCCCATGCTGCTTGTCCCTTTTCCAACAAAGGTCTGACAGTGTCGGTTAGAGAGGTAGCTACACAGTAACTTCAGGGGAGTGCCTACTATGCCTAGGTGTTCTAGCTTCTTTAGTAGTATCCCATGGTCAACCGTATCGAAAGCCTTTTTTAAATCTATAAATAAGCCTGCAGTGTGCTTACCCTGGTCTATATGCTTTTGGAGGGCGTATACAAAATCGAAGGCAGCACATTTTGTGTTAGATTGGTTTCTGAATCCATACTGTTGGGATGCGAATAAATTGTTTGATAAGAGATATTTAGTGAGCCTAAGCTTAATAACCTTTTCAAAAACTTTAGAGAAGACAGAGAGGATGGATATAGGACGATAATTAGAAGGATTTTTTTTGCAATCATCTTTGTAAATCGGAATTATTTTTGCTATCTTTAGTTGATCTGGGAAGATTCCACTATCCAGGGATTGATTAATAAGAAAAACAAGGTGGTCAGCTAATATATCTTTGCAAAAGTTCAGGTACACTGGTGTAATTCCATCTAAACCTGGAGATGCATTAGACTTTAGTTGAGAGATGATACTGAGAACTTCTGTTTTATTTGTTTTGGCCATATATAAGGACTGGATTGCTTTTTGGTCCGTGTATATAGTGATAGAATCATCTGGATATGATGCAATTGTAGCTGCTAAGTTTTCCCCAACTGATATAAAGAAGTTGTTAAAAGTTGAAGCTATCTGTGTTGGGCATGTTATTTCTTCATTCTTAATGAGAAGACATTCAATTTCATCTTTCTGGGATGTCGAGCTATTTGTTAGAATTGCATTTATTATTTTCCATGTCTGTCGCGGATTACGCAGGTTTTCCTTAAATATAGTCGTGTAGTATTTGGTTTTAGCATATCTTCTATAGTTGGTAACTTGATTTCTTGTTTTATTTCTTAGTGCTGTGAATATATCACTTTGTTGATTTTTTTTCCAGAGGTTAAACGCATTGTTGCGCTGTTTGATAAGTGCATTTAATTTTGCATCAAACCATGGAATATTACCCCTCCGTTGGTCTCCTATGCGTAACTCAGATTTATGTTGGGATGATTTTATTGCTGATTTGATGTATTCATTAAAATTATTATAGTTTTCATTGGCATTGCTGGTGGTTTCGTGTGGAAAGTTGTGGGATTCTAAATATGTTTTTAACATGTTTTTATCGGTTTTGGTGTTGTTTGAAAAAGAATGTATTCTATTATTAGTGTGATGTTTCAAGCTGTTTTGGTAATCTAATATCAAAATGTTATGATCACTTAGGTGGGCATCTATATTTGCAGTAGTTGAGGAAATATTTTGTCTGTTTGAGATGATATGGTCTATTAGAGAAGTAGAGGTATCTGTTACTCGTGTAGGATAGGATGTGTTACATATGAAACAGTTGTATGAGTCTAGCGTGTTGATGTACTTAAGAGATGTATTATTTTTTTGAAGAATGTCAATGTTGGAGTCACCAAAGATAAGGGTATCATTTCTACAGTTATTTAAAATAGATTCAAGATACATTAAGAATTCGTTAATGTTTGAGGTAGGCTTTCTGTAGATAACATAAATATTTAACGGTTTAAAATTTCTATTACGGATATTAATTCCTAAGAAAGAATTTTCACTACAATGTTTTTCAATAGTTGTAGCATTTAGTGAATGGTGCGTGTAGAGAATCACCCCTCCTCCTCTTTCATTGGTGCGAGACGCAAATGCACTTTGGTAGCCGTTGATGTTGAAGAAGCACTCCTCACCATCTTCCAACCAGGTTTCGGATATTGCAAGTACGTGTACAGTGGGTTTGATGCTCTTTAAAGTTTCTTCAATCTCGTCAATTTTATTTCTGATACTTCTCGCGTTAAGATACATTATTCGAAGGCTATTTTTTATTGGCTTATAGTCTTCAATTTTCTCATATTTGTATTCATTTATACTGGCCTGGGTCCCGGATGCTGTAGTTACAGTTGAGTTAGCCATAGTCAACTCTCTCCATTGTGCGTGACATCATTATGGTACGGTAGGGGCAGTCCCTATCGTTTGATCTGTGTTTTGGTGCCTCAATTTTGCCTTTGGCCATTTTAAAGCAGTTCCAGCAACGGAATTCTTCTTTTTGTTCCTTTTTTGTGCAGTCAGATGATTTGTGTTCACCAGCACAGTGTAGACAACGATCTTTTGATTCAGTACATCTCGCGGCGGAGTGACCGTATCCCATGCATTTATAGCACTGCATGATTGGGCAGCTGTCTTCGACTCGGACTCGCTGGAAACCTATATTTATTCTTTCTTGTTTTAACATAGCTGAATGTACTTCTTTTTTGACGATCAGAATAACATTTCGTAGCCTATCGTTTTTCCTGTTGTTTGTGAATCTTAGAATTTTAATAGCTTCCTTATCATTTCCAGTGGCTTCGTAGATAGTATCATTTTGTTGCAAGATCATGTCTAATATTTCGGAATCTTGTGTTTCTTTTTCGATCCCCTTCAAGATAACATTAGGTCTAAGACGTTTGCCCTCATGAGCAACCAAGTTACCATTGGTCAGCCCTGGAATTGCTGTTAGGATCTTCTGTGCATCTGACTTTTTAGGGCAGGTAATTATGACCTTGTTATTTTTGGCCTTAGACATTCCACTGACACCCACTCTGAGGTCGGCTGGCTTGATAATATCCTTTATTGTTGAAGTGATGGATTCTGACGTCGCTTCTTGGTCTGATGATGACACTATTACGGCATGTCTGGTGCGATCTCCTCGATTCCCTACTGCCGAGGCGTAACTGAGTACGGGTTCGTTTTGAGCGTTGGCGCAGAAAGCTGACATTTCCCTACAGTGTCTTTCTTCCATCTTCAGTTGACATTCTGCATTCTGCACCTTGGTTTCAAGTAATTCGACTTCCAGAGCATGAAGTTTTTTTCCCAGTGTGGCTCCTTTCTCAATTATCTCCAGTAAAGATGAGATTATTGTGTCGCGGACTTCTTTGGTTATGTTATTTTTGAGAGGCTCGGCTGCTTTCAGTGCCTGAGTGGCAATTTGAACAATATTCATGGCTGTCTCGGACTGTTTCGTTTTCTGGAGAGAAGTATATTGGGGGATTTCAACAGAAGTCAGAATCGGTTTGGTTTTGAGAGGAGGAATTTTGTCTTCGTTGGTAGATGGAAGCGCTGGACTGGACTCGTGTGTTATTGGTGAGGATCTTGTAGTAGAGGAGAATGTTGTTGTGGTGGTGGTAGAAAGAGCAGAGTTGGTGTTAGTGGGGATTGACGCTTGTTTATTAGTCTTAATTTCCTTCTTTTGTCGTTTATCCACAACTTTTCTGCTTTCGGCTCGGGTTTGTCTTGGGAACTTAACTAGTTCTGGACTGCTACGGCTCCGGATTATCGGTGACCTCGGCATGGTTCCCGATTTTTTAAAAGGATCTTTAGCCCCTGGGGGGGTACACGGGGGATCTGCCATTTAAAGTTTATTTTAATGTTTACATGTCACTAAGACTTGTATTGTATTTATTGTAATGACCTTTTTTTTTTTTTTCAACAAACTTGAAATGTTTAAACCTAATAGGTTAAAAGTACTTAAACCAATTTATTGTCAGGGACTTAAAGTCCCCGACTCGGAAGAACAAAATTCAAAATTCAAATTCCATGCAAATGATTTTAAACGAAATGTCAAAGAAAAAATAATATGTCCATTTGAAATTAATTTTCACAAAAACTAATATAAAACACACATTATAACTCACAAATTATATTAAAATGGTTAGGGAAGAAGTCCCGTAACCCAAATATCACAATTTAACACTTTGAAAAGCGATTTAAACTGGTTTTTTTAGATTAAAATGCAGAGAATGCTAAGTACATGCAACCTTATCGGAAGCTAGAACTTGAACTATGTTAAGTGTTAGAAGAACGAAAAGAAAGCTATTTTTTTATTTTTTTTATTTTTTTTTTATTTAAAAGAATTAAAACACTTTGTATTTAAACCACGAATTTATTATTTTGTCAAAATAATAAATTCGTGGTTTAAATACAAAGTGTTTTAATTCTTTTAAATATAATGTCTAACAACAAAGTAATTGCTTCTTACGAAAAAAAAAAAAGAAAGCTTTTTATTTTTTCAAAAAGTCATATCTTCTGTTTCTGTAGACCCATAATTATAAACTTTTGTTATTAAAAAACTTTGAAATCATTCAGAATACTAACATTTACCTACCTATTTAATTTATTTTTAGTTTTTTAGAAAAAAATCCTCTTAGGCCTTGGACCTATTTTGTCGGAAGACTAAAATATTTCCGGTTTGCTAAAAATTCAAGTAAAAGGAATATTTCTCTCCCTCTCTCTCACTTAGGCATCCGATAACTTAAAACAATTTTTGAAGGTGATGAAATACGCTTTAAAATTTTGTAATTTGAACATGTAATTTTTGAAATACACAGTTTTTAATGCAACCACAAAAAAGTTTTTTAAACAGTTACATATTTTCCTTAAATACTTCAAGTTTTAAGGCTCTTAAAAAATTATGTTATTTTAAAATTGAGGATAATATCCAGACATTCCCTGCACCGAAACACAAATTAAATGAAATTCCTTCGATAAAAAAAAAAAATCGCAAAGTTTGCTCCGAAAATTATTATAAACACGTTTTTTACGCTTATTTTAAAAGTTATGTATGAAAAAAATCACAGTGTTTCTTATTTGCTAGATGTTCCACACGAGATTTTGGCTCTATTTTAAACGAGTCACGTTTTATTAAACATTTTCACAATTTTCGCTTCAATTTTATCGTTTGAAATATTAGCGCGCACTTTCTAACATTAGTATGTACACATCTCTCCATCTTCTTTTTGAGCGGGTATGCGGCGCCTCAAGTTTTTCCAACTAAAATTACGATATGACAAATATATAATATGAACGTTTTTATAACCTGACTTTTTCGTTGTATCATAAAAAAAAAAACATATATATTACTAGAAAATTTACGAAGTTTCATAAATTTCTCTTAAATTGCAGTCGGAAGCATTATTTCATAGAGGTGCACATATTAATTTTTCACTGATTAACTTCTGGATTAGAATATAAAGAGTAATTTTAGTCCTTTTTTTAACACCGCTTAGATCATATTTCTCACCATGACAGTAAGGGAGATACAACGATTTATATAAGACCTACGTGAACTGTTCCCAAAAACGAACAAATTGCCTGGGGGGTTTTAACAAGTTGTTTAAAGCTAGCAGGTGAAATCAAGATATTGGAAAAATCTAAACGAAAAGTAAAAATGAATTTTGAGTTTAACATTGAATTTACTTTGAAATTAATTTTTTTTTAGTAATCTTCAAGTAGAAGGCATAAAGTTTATTTTATTAAAACGATATAATATTAGAACGTGTTTTTATTATTGAATAATGGTCAGCAAATATTTACTCGAGGGGCTAATAACGTGATATTTATAAAGGTAGATGATATTAGGTACATTTCAGCGAATTTCAAATGAAAATAATCGTCCGACAAACAGTACCCGCAGATAGTTATTCAAATAGAAATGAAAATGTTTTCCAATAACGTTCAAAAAATAATGTCTCTATTTCGATCAACCTGGATCATATGGACTGATAATACAAATATTTAGCCAATTTCAATAGCGCTATTTTTGTTAATAGCTTCATAAATCTACTTTTTTTTATGTGAGTACCTCAGAAGAGTCCCAACTGCTCCCGTCTGGACCAAGTGAGACTATGGCATCCGCAATTGGGGTTTGTTGTGAGGCTTAAAGAAGGAAGGAGGGGAAAGAAATGGGATGGAGGGAGGTGGGGAAGTACCTGGCTACGGAGATCTTGTCACCAAACACGGCTAAAGCTATTTAAAGCAACATTTCAATTCTGAATGATGTTCTTAAACCAGAGCGATACTAAGACTAACTTCCACTCTGAAACTTGCCGCAAAAACACTATACATTATTTTTAATGAATTAATTGCGAAATAACACAAAATAATCAAATAAAATTTATTTGCGCACGCCCCGAGATTCAATTCCGCGACCTTCCATTGCGAGTCAAGAGCCTTTTCCTTCGACCACGAAGGCCATCATAACATAAATAAGATTTAACTTTTAAAAAATTAAATATTTTAATGTTTTATTTTAAATTGTCTTTAAAAAATTTAGTTTTTTAAATTTTTTTTTATTAGTATCAATAGCAAAATTTGTACATACTCTATTTATAAATTGTATTATATTAAAGTATTATAAAGTTTTTTTTTTTTACAGTCCTCCTCACTAGGGTTCCCTGTTCTGCAAGTGGTTTTGTTTTTTAATTACTGTAAAGGCTAACTATCACTACTAACGCTAACTATACTATTCTTTTGTCTTACCCGTATAAAGTAAAAACAATGCTTCAGAAAACAAACGGCTGTCGATTTGTTGAAGGTTTCGATTTGTGTTATAAACTTTGAAATACAGAAGTATTTGCCTACGTATCTGTAGGAAGATTTGTGAAATAGATACCTAACTTTGAATTCAATAGTTTGTTAGCCGTTTCCTCCGCCTGACACTTTAAACAAACAACCGAACATATATTTTTCATCAGATGATTTAAGTTTATTTTTGAATAACTATTGAAGGTTACACCCATCAATGTAATTATATCATTGAAAAAGAAGACAATACTAATAAATCAACATGAACCAGTACAGGACACGGAAAAAAAATAAAAAAGGTAACGGTTGCAACCGGGAATCGAACTTTGGACCTCTGTCTTACCGCAAAAGTTAAAATAATCAAGATTTGTTAATTCTGAATTTCCTATTCGTTGTTAACAAGTTTATTTTGTAGAACTCCATTTTAAAATTTATGTCTTTTATATATTCAATAATATTATTGTTTAATCCATAAAAACAGTTTATTATTAAAAAGTTCTGCTATGTAATGATTATTACGTACGAGCTGCTTCGCCCTCTGAAGAAAACTGTAGTTATACGACTTACAGGCGATGTATTTGTATCATTTCTAGACAGGTTCCTATGTTTTTTTATTACCTGCGCCCTTATTAATCTCCAAGTCAAAAATGACTGAAAATATTAGTTCCTTTTAAGTTTCCCCAATTACTGCATTATTTAAATTAGACTGAAGTTTGTTATTCTGGTCATTAATTATGCCATAAAATAAACTCATGATGACTAATTAAAAGGGTGCAGGTAATAAAAATCATACGTTCCCGTCTAGAAATAATATTAATACATCGTCTGTAAGTGCTATAACCTCAGTTTGATAATGCCTTCAGGGGGCGAAACAGCTGTCAGGCGTAATAATAATTACGTAGCAGATCTTGTTTATAATAAACCGTTTTTATATATTAAGTAATAATATTGTTGAATATATAAAAAAATATATGTAAAAACTAATTTTTTTACATGAGATCGACAAAAATGACGTAAAATAATAAGGTCCCAATGGCCGTGTTGGTTGAGGCATTGTATCGGTAAGGCCCTCCGTTCATGGAGATAATTACAAACTACGTGATTGTGACACAACCACAAGTACCCTGCAAATGTACTACTTTTTAAAGCTGTTTTCCGTACACGGCGCTACGCGAATTATACTGAACTTTATCATTTTTCAGGTGCAGCTGTGGAGTTAATACGATGTCAAACGATGTCAAATGACTTTTTCTCCAACAATAATCTATGCCTTCTCCACTAAATCCATTTTTGCGTATTCTGGTAATGTAAAGTTATATAAACACGCACTTTTTTCCACTTCCAGAACAAATCTAACATTACTTTCATGTTCAGACGCCATTTCTGTCAAACGTCAAACGAAAGTAGTAGACACGAATGCTGCAACGCGTAGCGCGCTACCAGCACCGTCGGTAGCATGCTACCGACTTCAACCGGACATCCGTCGCGTACCGCCGTGTACGAACAACAGCAAAATTGTATGGCGGGTACCCACGAGCGGTGCGCGTGCTACGCGCATCAGGCTAGAATAGCTTGTAAGTAGCTCCATGTACGGAGGCGCTAAGACTGCGATTCTGGGTTCGATTCCCAGTTGCGATCGTAACCTTGCTTATTTAGTTTTTGTATTATATTTTTCTTTGATAATGATGTTTATATTTGAAGTCGCACAGAATCGAATTGTAACACGTTGTCGAAAGTAGCAACTGAGAATTAATTCAAGTTTTCATATCAATTTAAAAAAAAAATCTTTTTCAAAAACCAAATAAACTTTGTCTTTTCCTCGTCATTGTGGACGTGCTTTCAGTTGCGGAAAAATATATTTAAAGTATCCTGTTGCTTATATGTCCCGTTATTCTCAAACGTAATCTCCCTCGACACGTCGCCTCTGAATAATGCCTTGTATCAGATATCACGGCCCCTCTCGAACTGTCGTTACACTAGGATCATAATGCCATTGAAATATAAATATAGCCTTTATCAATCATACACTTGAGGGACCTTTCTTAAGGGCTTGGATAACACCATCATTCTTGGAATTCGAGCACCCAGCAATGAGAAGGGACACACTATTGAACAGGACCGGAATAAGTGGGGGGAAACCGGACACTTGCCTAGGGCGTGATTTTACGGGGGTTAAAAAGGAAAATAAAAATAGAATTTTTTTGGTTTTAATTATTTTAATAACTATCAATTTTGTGAACAATGCAGGTGTCGGTTCGAGAAATGTGTTTCTAATTTTCTCCTTTTTAATAAATCAATACCAAAATTTCCTTAAAACCAAGTTCTCCGTAAAAC
Source organism: Glyphotaelius pellucidus (assembly GCA_936435175.1). Lineage (NCBI taxonomy): Eukaryota > Metazoa > Arthropoda > Insecta > Trichoptera > Limnephilidae > Glyphotaelius > Glyphotaelius pellucidus. The sequence continues at coordinate 49,466,220 of OW386537.1, read as the reverse complement.
AGTTAGTTATACACCAAAATATTACGGAGAAAATTACAAAATTTAAAAAAAGTGTATATGGTGGCAGTTTTACTATATTGTGACGTTCGTCAAAAAATAGTTACTGAACCCTCTGTGGGTGACATTGAAGATGACGATGCTCAATGCAGAATCGTTAAGCAGTTGAGTTGCTTTGTTTAATGGAGCATTCTGATACGCAGTAGTTCTCGCTTTCGGAGTATTAAATAGTGAGTGGGATCACCCACGAGTACATACGTTAGGAACATATAAGTTAATCTCTTTAAACACAGGCGGACTTAGTACAGTACCGGAGATTAGCTTTAAAAATGTTTACCTAAAATATTTTTTCATTTTAATTTATAATCAGGTACTTAAATACGGTGATCGGACAACTCAGAATCATGCAACTTCAACACCTCCTTTGAAAAATCATTACAAGTTATAAAGAAAAATTGGTCAAAAAGGTTACGTTAGGTTAAGACTTAGGTTAAGACTATTGACTTTTCAAAAGGGTGTTGAAGTTTCATGATTCTGAGCTGTCGTGCAATAATTTGTTCAAAATTATCATTTGTAATCTAAATGATAATTCTTGTTACAAACTTTCTTCAGGCAGCTAGGTACCATAATAATGAAAAATGCGAATAAGAAAGTTAAAATAAATATGACGATTTTACACTTAAAACATAACACGTCAAAACGGCCACCATCTTGAAAAGTTCAATCAGATTTAATTAAAATTGAAATTGACTAAATGAAAAGCTGTCAATAATCTTCCTACCGACTAGTGTATATAAGTCTGAAAATAAATTGATTTGCGCATAACTCACGAATTTCAATTAGCCCCAGTCACAACTTGTATGATTGTCTAATAATGCGGACAACGAGAATACATAATACTAAGTAATAATGCCTACATACACTAAATAATATAATAACGACTGGGTTGCCAGCAAGAAAATTAAAATAATTGAAAAGGAAACGTTGATTCGACTTAACAATCGACTATTTTATAGCAGTGGCGGTTTATTTATTTGTTGTTTGAAATATTAACAGAGCGTTAACGATTATTATAGTTTAAACAATTCCTTTGGGATGTACACAGGTATTAACACTACAATTTTAAATGTTCATAGCATGCATAATCAATGTTTAGTTGTTGCTACAAAATGAAACATAAAACATAGTAGTGTCAAATATAAAACATAACCAATTTCAATTTGGGAGGCGGAAATGGGTACCGCCGCCCCGGGAACCTTTATTGGATAACCAACACCCTTGCCATAGGTCATCCCAAGTGGTTCGCTACGTTTGGTGATTTAGCAGGGGTGTCCGGGTTCATGGGGTGAGGTTTGTCTAGGTCTTGGAGGCGGATGACCAGGGCACACTGAACCCCAGATTCCTACCCACCCCTTAAACCCTTTTCCTTCCCAGAACTCTCCTCCCCTTCCTTTCCTTATAAAACCCTCCACACAGCATCCCCAAAGATGACAAATGCCATGAGGGAAATTATTTTCCTCAGGGCCTCCTGTGTGGAGCTCACGTAAAAAAAACCTAAACCATAAAGAGAAAGAAAAGAAATATAATAAACAACAATGAAGTCTTAATAAAGTACCTAGATAAAATATCATCTGCCATGTTGCAGTGTAAAAATTATTGTGCTTCACGTCAAATACGCATTTACAGGCAAATAAAACATCGTTGATTTATTTTTGGGGTATTATGCCGTATTGCGCTACATTATTTTTGAGCCAATGTTTCGGACAGCATTACAGTGTCCATCATCAGGGTAGATATGTAGGTTATCGAAGATTGTGGTACTTTACAATTTTTTTTATTTTAAAAGGGTTTCTGCGTTTCGTTTTGGTCTACCGTCAATTATGGGTAATAAGAACTATTGAACTTAACCCCGTTGTCCCAATCGTTAATAGCGCAACACGGCATAATACCCCAAAAATAAATCACTTTAAAACTTTGGTTGTGAAAATCTCAAATCGTGTCAACTTTAAGTTTACCCGTTAAGGCGCCGTAAACCCGCTCAAAAATAAGAAGATGGAGAGATATGTAATTACGAATGTTGGAGAGAGCGCGCTAATATTTAAAAAGATAAAAGTTAAGCGAAAACTTTTAAAATGTTTAATAAAACATGACTCGTTTAAAATAGAGCAAAAGCTCGTGGGGAACTCTTATTTAATAAATCAAATCAAAATTTCCTTCAAAATCATAAGATTTATAAGAAGGTACTTTAATACGGTGACCGGACAACTCAGATGACTTTTCAAAGGGGTGTTGAATTTGCATGATTCTGAGGTTTCACGGAATCCTTAAATACACACTTACTTAAGTATAATCCATATATTTGATGTATGTTTTTAGGTTTTCACGGCCAAAAGTATTTTTGTTATTTATTTTTGGGGTGTTATGCCATGTTTCGCTACCTCCTTCTTTAGCCAACGTTTCGGACAGCGTTACACTGTCCATCATCTGCTCTGATGATGGACACTGTAACGCTGTCCGAAACGTTGGCTAAAGAAGGAGGTAGCGAAACACGGCATAACACCCCAAAAATAAATAACAAAAAAAACATATATTTGATGTATATATATTTTGCCTTCTAAAATAGCATTTAAGAAAAACTGATTTTTTTTCATATATATACCTTCTGTTATAAGTGAAATGAATGTCTTTATAATAATTTTCGGAGCATACTTTGCGATTTTTTTCTTTCGAGGGAATTTCATATGATTTGCTTTTCGGCGTGGGAAACCTCTAGATATTATTTTAAAAAATAACAAATATTTTTTTAAAAGCTTAAAAACTTCAAATGTTTAAGGAAGATATGTGAGAAATTGGTAGAAATTCGGGTAGCGACGGCTTAACTAAAACTTTCAGAATTAAATTGTCACTTTATTATGGGGCGAATGTTGCCCCCAGGCACCAAAATACCCCGTCTCAACTTTGTCATTGAAATAGCTCTCGAATAGGGCAACTAATAGCCCCTTGTTTTATTATCACAATAAGTCTCGTTGACAAAACTTGGAGGAAGTAAGAACAGACTAATTGCAGGTTAATTTATTCAACACAAGTCACTCGATTATTTGTTGTCCAGTTTGTACAAGTTGGAATTGCTTTCGGTTTCCATGACCATTATTAGACTGCTCAGTTTCAAAGTACCAGATCTGGAGTGTTGAGGATTTTCAAGAGATGTTCAAATATAATATTTGAAATATTTAAAAAACAGTTAATTTTGCAATTATACTATTTTCAATTTGGGAGGCGTGTACAGGTAACGTCGCTTTGGAACCATTTACTGGACAACCAACACCTTTACCTTAGGTCACCCCGAGTTGTTCGCGATGTTTGGTGACTTAGCAAGGGTGCCCGGGTTTTTTTTTTTAATTTTTACATTAACTCCACGGAGTATGCCCTGAGGAAAATAATTTCTCTCAGGGCCTATGTCATCTGAGATGCTGTATTTAGGGTCTTTTTGAGGATAGGAAGGAATGAAAATTGGTCTTGAAGAGAACCATGTTCTTGGAAGAGAACCTTAAGGAGGAAACACAGAGGCTGGCAAATCGTTCCACAGCCGAGCTGTTGAACACAAGAACGAGTAGAAGAAGCAACCGTTCTCATGTGACAAATGTCAATCGCTTACATATGTTGGGCACGCGTTTGGCGTATTTCTTGACTATGCACCGGTGCCGAGGGGATCAATGACGCTAGTTGCTCAGAGCATCTTCCATTGAAATACCGGTAGAACAAGGATAGCATTCTCACCCAACGCCTGTGCTCTAAATAATGCAATCCGTTTGTTATGTTAGGAGAATCTATCAAACGGACCGCTCGTGTCTGCACGGAGTCGAGGGTTTTTTTAAAGTATTCTGGGGCTCCAGACCAGAGAAAGCTGCCAAATTCAACCGTGGGGCGCACTTGTGATTCGTACAGGGTTAGTAGTTGTGTACTATTAAAGTATCTGCGAGCCCTATACAGTACGCCCAGTTTTTGAGAAGCTAACTTAACTCTGGCTTCGATGGAGCCCCCATATCTGAGCTTGTCACTTAAGAGTTACACCAAGCATGTCAATGGAGGGCCTGTTCGGAAGATTGCTTCCGTTGAAGGAGACTAGATTTTCATTTCGATCCCTTTTAGACGTAATCAGACATGATTGGGTCTTTCAAACATTAAATTCAATGAGATTAATTTTACCTCAAGAGAAAACACTCTCGAGGTAATCGTCCATTCTTTGCTTCAAAGCCCTCCGAGCCGTTGGAATTTGTGAGCCCTTTGGGGGCTTGTCAAACAAAAAGCTTGTCAAACAAAAGGGTTCATGGGCTTAAGGTTTGTTTAGGTCTTGGCGGCGGATGCGTCTTTCCACTTACAGGCTACTCACTAGACTAGTTGAGGGAGATCGTTTGACCTCGACCTTCTACCCATCGCCTTGCACTGCAGTTGGAGAGATGTATTCACACGTCTGTCACTCCTAGACCCCAGATTCCAACCCACCCCCCTCGTTCCTTTTTCCTTACCAAACATGACGCAGGTCGTGAGGCAAATTGTTTTCCGCAGGTCCTCCTGTGTGGAACTAATGTTCAAAATAAAATTTGATAAAGACGCTAAAATAAAAATTAACGGAAACCTAAAATAAATTGTATTTGTTAAACGAAATTGCTTTCAAATACTAAATGCCTTTGTAAACAGGAACGTTAAAATATAAAAGTACATTTTTTGATAGAATTATGTTTTTAAATGTGTATATTAGGGCCATGTCATTCTCAGTCAGTTATAATAGCATAATATCAAACACTTAGCCTGTTGCCTGCAACTAATTGGTAAAAGTACTAAGCGATTTGATGTTTGAATGTGATTGAAGCAAAGAATATGTGCCTACAATTTTTTTTATATAAAATATTTAAGAAGAAAAACTACGTTTGAATGTGGATGAAGCAAGGAGTATTTGCCTACCAGCCTGAGTTAACCGCTCAGTAAGTACACCCGCTAGTGGACCACTTCGGCCGCCCGGATCAAGGCGTCGGGCCTCTTCTCGCAAAAATACCAAGGAACAAACCGCTCAATTTTTCACTGAGCCCTTTGGGTTGTATAGTATAATATAGACGGGTAGTTTGAAACCATTTCCGGTTCTAAAGTAGATTCTTACCACTGAGCCACTTTGGTCGCCGACACTAAAAAAGACCCAGGAAGTTAACTGCTCAATTCAAAACGTGCTACTGAGCCACTTCAGTCGCCGACACTAAAAAAGACCCAGGAAGTTAACTGCTCAATTCAAAACGTGCTACTGAGCCACTTCAGTCACCCGATTCAAGGCGTTGGGTATTTTATTTTATTTGGAAAACCCACACACATCTCGTACAATAGCAATTTGGGAGGCGGGAATAGGTACCGCCGCCCCGGGAACCTTTATTGGATAACCAACACCTCTGCCATAGGTCACTCTAAGTGGTTCGCTACGTTCGGTGATTTAGCAGGGGTGCCCGGGTTCATGGGGTGAGGTTTGTCTAGGCGGATGATCAGGTCACACTGAACCCCAAATTCCTACCCACCCCTTTAACCCTTTCCTTCCCAGAACTCTCCTCACCTTCCTTTCCTAAAAAAAGAAACCCTCCACACAGCATCCCCAAAGGTGACATGACATGCCTCCTGTGTGGATCTCATGTAAAAAAAAAATACAAATTTTGACTCGGCATGCTTAAATTAATATTCGATATAACAGATACATATAAATACGTAAAAAATTATTATCCATTTTAATTCTGCTAATAAATGTGCATTTTTTGTTTAAATTGTTGACAGATTTTCAATGTTGAATCTGATCGAGATTGAATTTTTTTTAATATTATATAATTAATGTAGTGTCTCAAATAATCCATCAAACCTAGACAAAGCAATATCGTGTCAATGTTTTACTATTGTTATATTCTCAATAGCTCCGACCCGATTTTCAGTTCTTCGCATATGCTGGTAGCTCGAGTCACTGACATATTGATTTGTTCTCTTTTCTGCGCTGGATTGTGATGCGATACAGCGTGCATATACCGATTCGTGTTTGTTAGTTTTCTACACACGGCATACCCAGGACACCATCTAATCCTTAATTCAGTGTTATTATAGATCAGTTAGAGTTTTTGTTAAAAATCACGCGAGAGAAGAGCATTTTTTTTTTAAATAAATAAAAAAATCCTTGATTTTTCATAGATAATTTAAGTATATACTCGTATATTGACGCGTTTTTTATGCGGTTTTGAGTACATCGAAGAACCATGAATGATGCGTGTTTTATGCGGTTTTGAGTACATCGAAGAACCATGAATGATGCGTGTTTTATGCGGTTTTGAGTACATCGAAGAACCATGAATGATGCGTGTTTTATGTGTGTGAGAGACCACTGCACAAGTAGATAATATGCAAAAGGAAAGAAAAAAAATGACTTGCGCTTTTATCCTGCCTGGGTTTATTGTGCACTTATATGACTATTAGCTTTTCCCCGCGGCTTCGCTCGCATGGTATTACGGGAAATCACTATAGCGGTTGAACTTATCAATTATCCCCCCTCCTCCCCACCCCAACCCCTCCCGCATTCCATAAATTCATTCCCTTACATTCAGTTTTCAAACATCTAGCCTGCCACCTAACTTTCACAAAGAAAAAAAGAATTATCCAATTTTGTTTATTCGTTCGGAATTTATGCGCTTACAAACATTTCGGATGTTTATTTTTAATTAAATATTTGGAAGTTTGTTAATATAATACAAAATTACACTATTTATTATTCAGTCTTTATAATCGTTACGAATTATATTTTATGTATGAACTCTTATCTGACATTTATTCCAGCTTGTCCAATAAAAACAAAACATATTCTAATATTTGAATTTTCTGAGGCAGTATCTGACCAGGGGGCTGAGTACTTACCAGCTTAGAGCCCACAAATATATCAACATCGTTTCCATGGGAATGATTTTTTTCTGACATTTGCAATTAACTCGCTTTTGTTAGCGACAGAAAACGTATAACAAATATAATATATTAATATTTATAATTTCATAACGCCAAGGCTTACCATCATATACAACATATAGTCTGCGCATATAATTTAGCTTTCTATTGGTGAATGAATTTTTAAAGGCTTTTTATTGGTTAATGCCTGAAAAGGTCATAAACAAACTAGAGCAGTTTCGCATTTATAATATTAGTATGGATATTAGTCGCGGTATGCGGGATTCGGTTTGCGATATGCGGTAAGCGGTATATGAGCGGTATGCAGAGATGTTTAGGCGGCGAGGGTCGATTAATGACTGATGTGTAGGGATGGGTAGGAAAAAACATGTGACAATACTAACTACAAGCACAGGCTCTATGATGTATGTATATGTATGTAGGTACGTGTAGTTGTGTATTGTGTAAATGCCCAACCATACATATTTTTTAAAATTCTGAATTAAATTGAAAAAATAACTGTTTTTCATCTTGGAATAATTCAGGAGTAAAGCCCCATTTTGTAATATTTAATCTTGAAGACGATATTAGTGATTCTGAAACGATTGTTTGGAAAATAATATCTAGAAATTGAACCCAGGACCATACCCTTGCTGGGGCTTTGCTTTAATCACTGAGGTAATTCGACCTTATCTCCTTCGGTCATATTTAACTTCGACTAAGAAGTGTCAACATTATCTTCATTTTCTAAACGCACATTTTTATTAGCTGCTATATTTACGCAAGATTCGTCCTGAACTAAGTACAATCTAGAAAGTGTCTTTGATAGTTATTATTTATCAATTTTTATTTTAATGTGCGACATCTAATAATTTAAACGCAAGTCTAGGAAGAATATGTTTTGAATTTATTGACTGAAGAGTCGAATTAGCTCAGTGGATAGAGCAGAGCCCGGGAAAAGCTAATTTCAAGATACGACAGAATCATTTTCTGAATTTCTTTTTCAAATTTTCGTTTGAGTCACATTGTCTTTGCTTATCTATGTATAAATCTTCAGACCAAACTTTGATTTTTTTATGTGAATACTGCACAAGAGTGCCAAATGCTCCCGTCTGCAGCCGATGAGACTTTGACATCCCCAATTTAGGTATGTTGTGAGGCTGGTGGTATTGGGGAGGGGAAGGAGATGGGGAAGAAGTTGGCAGAAGAAAACGATTATCATCAACTTGCCGTGACTTGAAGAAAGGTGGAACGTCTCCATTGAATGGATTTTTACGATGTTTTGGTGAATTTAACAGATTAGAAAGAGGTCTATTGAAATCAGATGTCCATAGAAAATAATTTTTCATGTATTTTTTATTTATCGTTTTCCCTAAAATAAACCCTTTTCAAATTCTTATTTTTTAAGATACCTACAAAAGAAGTCAAAGATAATGATTTATGAAAATCTAAAACAATTTTTTTCTTCATATTTTAAACACTCATTTTCCCTGTTTAATGCCTATGAAAACATAAATAAAATTATTTCAACGGGGCATTATGCAAACTTTTTCAATTTTTATTTTTTATTTTTTGATCATTGAAAAAGATAATAATATCAACAGCTCTATCAAAACAAAACAGAAAATAAAAGTTACTTTTACTTTTTTAAATTCATTAATTTTATCGACATCATTTTACAATTTATTTATTACAAACATTACCCGTAGTTAATATTTCCCATATTTTTGGCAGTAACCTTCTTTGGTATTATTGCAAAGTTCTAACCAAAGATAATAGCAATTATTCCTGAATATAATATTAACAATCAAGATGGTGTCTCGGATATATCTATCCGATATTGTTTTTATGGGATATCTTATGACGTTTTCTGTAAGTCTGAAAAATGAATTTTCAATTTATTAGGGATAAACGAGAAAAGATTTTTTCACAGGATTTAAACAATTCATTCAAATTTAAATTTCAAAATTCAATATTCGGTTAATATTTAATCATTGGCCGGTTTTTTTCACAGTTCTAGGCTATAAACTTTGAAGTTTTATAAACCATTTATTGGATAACCAACACCCCTGCTTAAGGTCATTACAAGGGGTTCGCTAAGTTTGGTGACTTAGCAAGAGTTCCCGGGTTCATGGGGTGAGGTTTGTCTAGGTCTCGGCGGCGAATGCGTTTGCTCACCTATTACTTGGCTGGATCGGGTAAGAATGGTTAAGGGAGACTCGTTGAGTTCACTAGCCAGAATCTCTCGACCCATCGTCTTGCACTACAGTGGAAGGAATCAATTCATAACATTTTTTTTCCAGAAATTTTCCTCTAAAAAGATCCTCCCCAAAGATGACGTAGTTCCCGAAGGAAATTGTTTTCCTCAGGACCTCCCATGTGGAGCTATTGTAAATAAAATAAAATGTTAAAATTCTGTGAAACAAGCGTTCCTTATTGAAGCTCAAAAAGGGTCTTTATAATTAAAAAAAAATATATTATTATGGTGTAATCAAAAATACACCATTCAGTTGTGCGTCTATCTGTAACACTGCTTTAATGAAATATAGAATTTGGACTTGCTTTCAATGTTAGTGACATTTTCAAAATTTGAATTGGGTGAAAAATAACAGATAATGATTTTAATTGCATTTTTTAAAATTCGAATAACAGTGAATCGTGCTTTTCACGAATCTGTGCAAAATAAATATAAACTTGTTTATTAAATATCATGTGATAAAATTTTTAATTAAAAGTATGTATTTTTCTCTAACACGAGTATTTTTCTCTAGTTCACTGCAAACTCCACTTTATATGAACTTTGTTTGCTAACGACTAAAAGACGGGAGGCGAGATATTCGAACCCGATCGTTGAGTCACGGATTCAATTATCTCCTCTCCAGGCAAGTGCCTTTCTGTTAATGATCATAACTCCATACCAATCTCCCAGTTTTGAGATGGAAAAAACGCTTTAAAAGATAAAATGATCGACATTTCCAAATGAGTGATTGACTGTGCATAATTAAGTCGTGCTACGAACTCATTGGATCCAAAAACAATATGCTGTAAGAAACAATATACAAGTAGGTTTCATTAGTTAGTTAGATGCGCACAAAATAATATTACCCGAACTAAATAATGTTGTTGGTCACCGAGTTTTGAGCCAACTACTGGGAACATCGTTATCCCCTAAAAGCTCGCAGGGGCTTATCAATGACAAAGAGGTATTTAAATATTTATTCAAAAGCTAAAACATAAGCCAATCATTTCACTAGGGCATTCCTAGTATTAATTTGACAGAAATGCACAAAATAATTCATGAAATATGTGTCAAGTGGATTTTAACGCTGGACTGGACGCAAAGCGTTAAATGGATTTGACAGAACTATAATATAGTTATTAAGCATTCATTATTAAATCTACAACCGGCACACACCTGTACAGGGTTTACAATTTAGGCAGTGGGAATGGGTGCAGGCAAGTTTCTTGGATAACCAAAACCTCTATCGTAGGTCACTCCAATATGTTTGATGTTCGATATGTTTGGTGACTTAGCAGAGTTGCCCGGATTCTTGGGGTGAGATTTGTCCAAGTATTGACGGTGGATGCATCTCTCCACCAGCTGCATAGCAGGCCGGATGGCGTATTACCAAAACGTATACCGGTTCAGTCACCGTAGCGACAATTTACATTTTCAATATAAAAATTTCATTATTTAGAAATAAAATTATTAATTTCTAATTTACACAATGAACAGAGAGCCTGTCTCGACACGGGTATATCCTAGTCAGACAGGCATCGAAAAACACAATGTAAACATACATTAGGTAAAAAATAAAATAAAATCACTTTTCTGTTTGAAGAAAAAATGCAGTTGGAAATGTTTTTATTTGAAAGTGTTATTGTGACCAGTGGAATTGCTGTCACACCATCTTGTGTTTTAAATGTCTTGTAATTCATTGTGATTTCTAATTTAGTTGTGTAAAGTTGACAACTGACTCGTGCATATTTTAAAATAAATAAAAAATGTACTGAGCTTAATTTAAGTGCGTTGAAATTACTAGGAGGCCTCCAACGATTTTGTCAGATTGCTATTTTTTTGTAATACATTGTCTGCGCAAGGTAAATTTAAATAATTTTAAGAGGGTTCCGGGGTTATGCACACGCCACAGGCTCGCATATAATGCATATTCACCAATGTTCAAGCCAGTCGGGAGAGCTGTTTTGTTGTTAAATCGATATGTTCAACATCAATGAAGCACAATTTAGACGGCAAGCTTTGTTGCTGTTAGAATAAATCTGCTTATCTCATCTTATCTATTAACTCTCTTTTAAAAACGCTTTGAAATGTTTTTTTAAATTAATATATTGAATTGAATCTCATTCCTTTCCTCAAAAAACCCTCCACACAGTATCCCAAAGGTGACATAGGCCTTGAGAGGAATTATTTTCTGCTTCTGTACGGAGCTCGTGTAAAAAATGTTTATTCTTTGCAGACACATTTTTTATGCGTTTAGAATTTTCAACCTAAATGTATCGAAATAAAAATACTCTCCAGTGATGAGGACTCCTGAGGGAAACCTCATCGAATTAAACCGTTATAATATTTCTTGTAAAGCTTCTCGTTTGAAACACAATAAGAGCTTGAATGTTACAAGCGTCCAATAATGGTAATTTTAGGGTATAAACTTTCATCAATTATTTAGTCCCATATCATTAGCATTATTCCCATGACCGTTCACCGCAGAATTACAGAATTAGCACGAATGGAATATAAACTCCGTATCCATGAACCAATATTTATATTTTGATCATATTAACTGAAACCACGTTGACATTAATTTTTTGTTGTTTTTTTTACTATCGAAAAGGTAAACGAAAATTTGTTAATGGTGATGTCTAATGCATTTATGTGGACTGTAAAATACGAGACTGTAAATGAACAAACAAAGAGAACTCGATTGCGTTTTTATCAGTAGGAAACAAGAGAGAGAGGATAAAGCCTTACTTTCAAATATTTTATGATTTTGTTTCTTAATCCACTAATCACTTAAGGCACAATCACTTAAGGCACAATCACTTAAGCAATATAAAAAAAAAATCCTATAAAAAACGTGTATGAGAGCGAGGTTGCAAAGCGATTTTGCAAAATTTCAATAACTACCTAGTGTGATCACGACAGCGACAATTTCAATAACTACCTAGTGTGATCACGACAGCGACAATTTCAATAACTACCTAGTGTGATCACGACAGCGACAATTTCAATAACTACCTAGTGTGATCACGACAGCGACAATTTCAATAACTACCTAGTGTGATCACGACAGCGACAATTTCAATAACTACCTAGTGTGATCACGACAGCGACAATTTCAATAACTACCTAGTGTGATCACGACAGCGACAATTTCAATAACTACCTAGTGTGATCACGACAGCGACAATTTCAATAACTACCTAGTGTGATCACGACAGCGACAATTTCAATAACTACCTAGTGTGATCACGACAGCGACAATTTCAATAACTACCTAGTGTGATCACGACAGCGACAATTTCAATAACTACCTAGTGTGATCACGACAGCGATAATTTCAATAACTACCTAGTGTGATCACGACAGCGATAATTTCAATAACTACCTAGTGTGATCACGACAGCGACAATTTCAATAACTACCTAGTGTGATCACGACAGCGACAATTTCAATAAATACCTAGTGTGATCACGACAGCGACAATTTCAATAACTACCTAGTGTGATCACGACAGCGACATCATTTCAATTTTATTAAAACATAGATATTTTTTTCACGTGTATGTGACATATTATAAATGGAAAAGATGCATGGTGTTTTTAGTCATCTTCTTCTATTTTGCTTCTCAGGTAAGGCTTTGAGGAAGGTGAGAAATAATAATAATTTGATAATTTGTAGAGCGCCGTTTTTGTGAAAAATCACCTCAAGGGCGCTGTACAACTTATTAAGAATTCCTAGTTTCTATCTAATTTAACTATTAACAAATAGATACAGAAACATACTTACCTGGCAGGTCGCTTCCAAAACACACTCTAATTAGAATGTTAATGCTTGCGGCAGATACGGCTTTACACGCGGAGTGCATTATATTTAAAACACTGGACATTGCATGATTTTACATTATATGCTGCCCCCATCACTGTTAGTATTACATTTATTAAAAGATTAGTTGCAAAAGTAGAGTTGATACTTATTTTGAGAGACTGGAAAATTTAGGACTCTTTAGGAATGGAGAATGTTCACGAAATGACATTTACTCAAGCCGCCGCTACTCGAATTTCTACCGATTTCTTGCATATCTCCCTTGAATATTTGAAGTTTTTAAGCTCTTAAAAAAATGTATGTTATTTTTGAAGATGATATCTATGTGTACATTACCCACACCAAAATGCAAATTATATGAAATTCCCTCGATAGAAAAAAAGCGGAAAGTATGCTTCGAAAATTTTTATTTTCACGTCTGTCTCTATTATTTAAAAAGTTATATGTATGAAAAAATTCACAGTGTTTCTTTGAATTTTGTTTAAGATAATCCCCACGAGATTTTGCTCTATTATAAACGAGTCGTGTTATATTAAACATTTTCACAATTTTCGCTTCAATTTTATCGTTTTTAATATTAGCGCGCTCTCTCCAACATTCGTAATTACATATCTCTCCATCGTCTTCTTTTCGAGCGACGATTTGGCGCCTTAACGCTTACAAATGAGTTTTTTACTTAGCGCTTACAAATGAAAACTGGAGATGATAATCCATTAAAGAGGGCCTTGAAATACATGGAGAAGTCCCAAAGCTGTTTCAAAACTAAACAGTTAAAATGGTTTTAAAAAGTTTATTTTAGTTACACGTTGTCTAAGTGTAGGTATAAGGTAGTAGAGTATTTCTGGAAACATTTTCGTCAAATCTTACACCTTTCAACAGGTTGTTATGTTAAGTTTTATCAGATTATAATTATTAATACTTTTTCTAAAGCTTTTCCGGGAATTCAGTTTGCGTTTTTTATTAAAACTAGTTTAAGCGTTTACAAAGTACCTAACAAAGGTTGATTAAAGGCAAAATTTGTCTTCATTTTGAATCAAAAATTACTTTGTATTCTGTAGGCCTCTAAAGAAAGCAATCACGTTGATTGTTCAAACCATAATTAGACCAGCAAATTTCAAATAGCATTACTTACACATCTAAACCGAATATTAAAGTAGATTATATCGTAAACTATTAATTTACAAATTAGAAAAGTTCTTTGTTTAAAACCACTTTATCTGATGGATACACATCGACAGGTTTCGGTTGATCTCACCTTCATTCATCAAAACAATTAAATGTATAGACTAAATTTCATTACAGCGGAAAATTACGGGGTAAACAAAAGAGAAAGTGTATAATTCCGGTGATTGCTCGGCAATCTTTTTCGGTAAAGAAAGAACACGTTAGGTGTTTAACAAGTCCAGGTTTTTCAGAATTTTCCGAACATTTAATTGATAATCATTAGAGATTTTAATAGAAGTTCATAAAGGAATACATAAAAAATAGGATAAAAATATGCCTTACTTTTTTTACATTAACTCCAGACACGTTCCCTGAGGAAAATATTATCTCTCATCGTCTTTGGAGAAGTTGTGTGGATGGTTTTCTTAAGGAAAGAATTGGTCGTCTTGTGAATCTTGAAAGACAAGGATGTAGTTTGGATGTTGTAATTGAAATGCATAAATAAAATTAAGCTACTAAACGATAAGTTAGTGTTTTTTGGACCTGAGAAATGAAAAGAAGAAAAGTATGTATGTGAAGGAGCCTTTAATTTGATTGCTCCAATGATCAGTTATTTCGATCTAATGGTGCCTTTACTGATAGGCTGTGAAGGATTCTACATGGTGTTCTTTAGAAAATTGATCGTTTTTTACAATAATGATACTATTTTTTTTTGTGGTTAAACATTGTATTTAAAAGAATTAAAACACTTTGTATTTAAACCACGGATTTATTATTTTTTATATATCTACCGGTTTCGCTTCGACCAGGCTTCATCAGGATATAATAATAATAATAATACTAAAGGGCTACTAGTGGGTAATTGATATTCATCGTACTTCTGTCAAATTAATTTGTCTCTGTCTAATTATGTTCTTTTGTAATATTCTTTCTCCCTCTGTCACTCAACTTATATATAACCGATAACTCTGCCTTAGTATTTAGTTATTATTATATCTTGATGAAGCTTGGTCGAAGCGAAACCGGTAGATATATATAAAATAATAAATTCGTGGTTTAAATACAAAGTGTTTTAATTCTTTTAAATAATGATATTTTTTAACAGTCCTTCCCACATTATTGTAGCAACGCTAATCGTTTTCTGGCTAACTTACAGTAAAATAATAATTTAAACATAGTTTTCGAAACATGTTGATATTGTTAATTAAATAGTGGTTTACACAAAGTTATTTGTTTTCATTACATTAAATAATGATGCCACAAAGTGAATTTGCGAATTTTGAAGAGATAACTACGAGTATTAGCTTCGAATAGGTAAGAGCTGTGAAGAATCGTCAAAACTGATGATATCTGAGAGAAGCCTGAGCACCATTATAAAATCCTATATTCCTTTTTCCAGGACGTATAGCTAAAGTGGAAGAAATCCAACCACCAGAGAGGTTACAACTTTAAAAGCCTCCAGGAAGTAGGAGTGTCGGGAGGTATAATCTTAGGAAGCAGGGTGGGGTGGGGGCAAGCACCGCAGATTCAATTTTTATTTATTTATTTAAATATATAAACCACATATTTGCGCTTTGTATTCTGAAGGGTTAAGAAACTAAATGTGGGATAATATGCAGTACGATACATTTTGGCACATATAATTGTTTAAAATTGGTAATTAAATTTAAAGAAAAACATTTACATAAAATGGGTAAAACAAAATTTACAATATTTACACGAAATAATTAATATTTACATTATATAATTATATTAATTACAGAGACACAATTAATTAGTATTCAGTTTAACCATCAAACTTTGAGATTTAGGTACAAAGAACTAGAGTGAAACGGAAAGAGATCCGAAGAAGAGGAAATGTCTCCTAGAGGACTAGAGATAGACAAGACTCCTATGGTCAAAGACCGGTCATGTGCGAAATTAGAGAAGTTTGTTCCGGGCGTCTTGGTGCTGATGATGCTTAAGGAGAAGCCTAATATGAAATTAATAGATTCATCTTTACTATAAATCGATTAAAGTTATGAATGCCTGCAAAAATGTTTAATTTATTTTAGGGAAATCAACAGTTTACAATTTGATTATTTCATACATGTGTAATTTACCTATCTGAGAAACCAATTATAGATTTCCTCATTATACTATTATATTATGTATCTATAAAATAAACAGTAATCTTATAATGACTAAAATATATTACATTATTATAACAGAAGGTAGAACATTTTATAAGTCATTTCATAATATATCACTACATTAACGCAGTTTTGTACTTTTTTGTAAACTGTCTGTTAAGATGAAATGAGAATTTTTCTATCATTTATTTTGAGTAGAATTAAAGTAAAATTATTAATTAGGGGCCTTCTATTAATTACGTCACACGACTTTCGTGATTTTTAACCCCCCCACCTCCCCCCCCCCGTTTCTGTCACATTTGTGAGACCCCCTCCCTTCTAGTGTGACGTCACATATTTGGCAATTTTGCATCTAATCTAAAAATGATCAAAGCAGTAGAGTTGGTAATATTTTTAAGTTTTTCGTCGACATAGATAACGATCATATTAACCATTTACCACAACGGGGGGAGGGGAGGTGTAATGGGATAGGAAGGGGTGGAATGGCATAGCGAAAATATTTTTGTGACAAATGCACTGCATGTGACGTCACAAAGCTGATGACGCCCCCCATACCCCTTGTCACACAATGTCGACGTTTCTCAACCCCCCTCCCCCCTTGATGTGTGACGTAATTTATGGTAAAAGGAACAACTTAAAACAATTTTCGGCTAACATTATTTGTTACAGATTCCTACACATTCACAAAAAAATTAAAAACTAATTTTGTGCTAAAATCGACTGTTTCTAGATTCCGTTTGCCAAGCGATTTGTATCTGATATAAGGCAAACTAATAATATAACACATTTAGTTTGTTTTCCTCTACAGCGCCATTGAGGTTTTTCTGGCCACAGTCGCCGCGCCGTTTGACTCATTACCGGCCGTGCCAAGAGTTGTAGCATCGATGATAATAATAATATTATTTGCGTTTATGTTCGTACAATCGATTTCTTCAAAAAAATTTATTCTTTGGTTATATTCATATTAAAAGTCAAAGGGGTGCATTTTTGAGGCAGACGGTAGGCTTGGCATCAGAACATCCCCTGTCCTGGCCGAGGTAATGGCCCATTTGGAGCTGATTACATCCGTTTCTTGTCTCGTCCCGGCCGCCCAGTCTCCCGCTGCCCAGCCCCCACCCCCGCCCCCGCCCTACCCCTCCCCGCCCTGTGGCCGCACTAATGAAACGCGACCCTTCCCAAGTTCGGATTAAATTTGACAGAAATCGGCCCATTGATCTCACCCAAAAAATCGATCCTTAAATTACATCGTTTGGGCAAAACCATAGATGGGACGGCAGATAAGAGAATTCAATTACAAATTTGTGACAATTTTCACGCTTGAATGCTCTTTATTACTGGAGGATAGTTACTTAAAACATTATCCAATAACTTATTAAGTCATTACATTATTCCGAGATCTTATCTTATAATGTGAACTTGCCTAGTTGTTAGTAATTTATTACTTTTACAGACGATTTACTTGCGTTTTTGTCAATGACGATGTCTAACAAAATTTCCCTTGATGTAGGGAAAAAATCATTTGAAAGAAAATTGTTTATTTTTTTCAAGGAAGCAAATACTTTGAGATATGACATTATACATAAAATGAAAACACTTTGTAATACATCACTTTTTATTTGAATTAAAAATCCATAGCCAACCAAGTTTCATTTCGCTCAAGATTCGTGAGGGCCCATTATATTATCAAAGTTAATATAATATATACGCTCAAGTTTGAGCTAAGCGAAATTGAAAAGTGGTGTATTACAAAGTGTAGTTTTTCATTTTAAAATTGTTATAATTGTGTGAGGCAACACATATTTTCAGACAGGGGAACGGGAAAGGAATCGAATCTTTCCTCACTAATTTCCCTTCTTACCTGACGTCGAAATATATAAAATGTACATGATTACAAATATTTTTAAGACTTTTATCTTACCTAAAGTGCCAGAATCTTCTGTACATCTACATTAATACATACATGTGTAAAGCATACTGTTCCGGTTTGGTTTTTTTAAACATATCGATAGCTTTATTCCGAGATTGATGAAATTTTACACACTTTACCTTCAAAACAAGAGGAAGGTAACCCTAACCCCTTTTCCCACCCCTTAAGGCGCCGTATCCTCGCTCAAAAAGAAGAAGATGGAGAGATATGTAATTACAAATGTTGGAGAGAGCGCGCTTATATTTAAAATGATAAATTTGAAACGAAAATTAGTAAAATGTTTAATAAAACACGACTCGTTTAGAATACAGCAAAAACTCGTGGGGGTTATCTAAAACAAGATTCTTAGAAACACTGAATTTTTTTATACATATATTTTGTTAAACAATAGAGACAGACGTGAAAATAAAAATTCTCGGAGCATACTTTGATTTTTTTTCTATGGAGGGAATTTTATATAATTTGCGTTGCGGCATGGGAAATGTATAGATATTTTCTTCAAAAATAACATATATATTTTTTAAGAGCTTAAAAACTTCAAACGTTCAAAGGAGATATGCAAGAAATCGGTAGAAATTCGGGTAGCGACGGCTTAGCAAAATTTTGATACTTCTGATTGAAATTTTAAATTTTAAAATAGTGGAAAATTACGGTCTGAATCCGATTTCAAAATATTCTGTGTGAAGCCCGGGAAACGCAGGAGACTTCGGCTAACATGTTATAAAATAATGTTAACAAGAGACACCCCAATACAGAATGCAACCAATTACGGTTTTATTCCGACAATGAGGAAATTTTGCACACTTGACCTTCAAAGAAGAAGGTTACCGTATACACAAGAGAAAAAATACCGCTTTTCCTCTTACTCAATCTTTAAGCCGGAATTTCGATACGTCTTGATGAAATTTTGCACACTTGACTTTTAAATAATTTAAATGAAAATTACTGTTCACATCTGATTAAAAAAAAACCCTCTTTAAAGCCTAGAAAAATCGACGATTTTTACAATGTTTTACACTTCCGAACAGACCTTCCATCGATATGCTTGGTGTAACTATAAGTGACCAGCTCAGGTATGGGGGCTCCATCGAAGCCAGAGTAAAGTTAGCTTCTCAAAAACTGGGCGTACTGTACAGGGCCCGCAGATACTTTAATAGTACACAACTGCTTACCCTGTACAAATCGCACGTGCGCCCCACGGTTGAATTTGGCAGCCACCTCTGGTCTGGAGCTCCAAAATACTTGAAAAATACCCTCGACTCTGTGCAGAAACGGGGCGGTCCGTTTGATAGATTCTCCCATCTTAACGAACGTGTTGCAATCTTTAGAGCACAGGCGTCGGGTGGGAATGCTATCCATGTTCTACCGGTATTTCAATGGAAGATGCTCTGAGGAACTAGCGTCATTGATCCCTTCGGCACCGGTGCATAGTCGGGAGACACGCCAAACGCGCGCCCAACATATGTACACGGTTGACATTTGTCACATGAGAACGGGTCGTTTTTTCGACTCGTTCTTGAGTTCAACAGCTCGGCTATGGAACGATTTGCCGGCATCTGTGTTTCCTCCCTCCTACAACATGGGTCTCTTCAAGACCAATGTTCATTCCTTCCTCTCCTCAAAAAGACCCTCCACACGGCATCCCAGATGACATAGGCCCTGAGGGGAATTATTTTCCTCAAGGCCTCCTGTGTGGAGTTAATGTAAAAAAAAAAAAAAAAATAGCATATTATGTCATTAACAAAGTCTTTTGATCTTCGCAAAACCTTTTGAGAGCATTTTAATGGCCACGTTGTACGATATATCAAAGGGTAGCTACTACAAAATATATAGATTTGTCCAGAAAAGTACGAGAGCATCAACTTAATGCTATAGTACAAGTCATTATTCTGGGCACTCTTTAGAAAGCCAATTTAACCAAGGAAAGAATGGACATGAAATAAAGTAATCTTTCTGCTGTTTACGAGCTGCTTTTAAGTAGGGTTCGTCACGTACTAAAATATAATTGCCGAATTATTTTTGTTCTGGACTTGAATGCATTGGAACACTTTGACGGAATAAGGAGGAATTTTAATAGCACTATCGTTAAAATGTTGATTAAAAAAACGTTCTTCGAATCATGACATATAATAAAAATTAAGTATAATGTTAATAATTGCCTCTCAGTTCACATACTAACTTACTAAGGACATCACGATAATATCTAAGTAAATTAATCGGTGATAGAGCAAACACAAATCACTGTAATGATGAAATCACAATAAACATGGTATTTTAAATTTATAGATATTCGAGCAGCGTTGAATTCGAAATTTAACAAATATTGAATCTTTCGGAATCTAGATTAAAGTTTGATATGATTTTAAATTTATAAGGCAAAAAGTATTTTCGATGTTTCTTTTTGGGGTGTTATGCCAAATTACGTTACCCCCTTCTTTAGCCAACGTTTCGGACAGCATTACAGTATCCATCATCAGGGCAGATGTGTGATATTATGCTATCCTAAAGAAGGAGATATCAACACGGCAAAACACCCCAAAAATAAATAACAAAAATTGTGTAAAATTCAAAATCAAATATCGCTTTTCCGTGCATAAGTGAATGCATGATTTGAAACGAAAATGATTTTAAAAAGTTAACTAACGGTATTCATTCATTCGGAAGGTAATTCTGGTCGTGTATCTCAATATTTGTCAACAAAAAAAGAATGATTATACATTTTTGTCGTCATTTTTTATGTAACGCAATTGCAGTTTATGATACGCAAAAATCAGCGCAAATATCACACGTCTGCCCTGATGATGGACATTGTAACGCTGTCCGAAACGTTGGCTAAAGAAAGAGGTAGCGCAACACGGCGTAACACTCCAAAAAAAACATCGAAAATACTTTTCGCTTTTTAAATTTTAAATTGTGTGTGCACGCAGATATCACACAATCGTATCTATTTAAAGAATAACATAAGAGTGAGCAAAATAACATTTTATTTCATAATGTTACTCCCCATTAACCATGATTTTAACATAACAGATGTTATGGATCAATTTTCTTTAAATCGTATAGCAATTGGTTAAATATCAATATTAATTGTATCATATATTCAAGATTTAGACTATAATTGTTTTGAAACACAGGTATTTACATTCCTTTATTTAGTATGATCGTGTTATTTCTAAATTAGTTCATTTAAAATAATATATAGTATATTTGCGGCACGTTCCAGAGTGGAAGATACTCTCAGTATCGCCCCGGTGTAAGACCACCATTCAGAATTGAAATTTTCCTTGAAATGGCTTTAGACGTGTTTGGTGACCAGATCTGAATAGCCAAGTACTTCCCATATTCCTCTTCCCCATCTCCTTCCCCTCCCCACTACTTGCAGCCTCACAGTATATCCCAATTGGGGATGCCATAGTATCTCTGGCTCCAGACGAGAGCAGTTGGGACTCTTTGGGACTCTACTCGTGCGGTATTCATATTAAAAAAATGAAACGTGTATTGCGTGCATGAACCACCATTGTTATATATGAACTGTCGGATATATTATGCTTTAATACATTTTTTTGCCACAAAAGCGCACGGTAATACATTGATCGATTTATACATGATATTAATGTTAAATGTTTAATTCATGTGCCTATACCACCGAATACATGTTTTAGGCAATAACCCCTTGACGGCTTCTGCTATTCCTTCTTTTACATTATCTCACTCTCCCCACCCATTCACAATGATTTCCTCCTTTGAGAATTTTCTTTACTCTCTGATCTTCCCATATATCCATTGTTCTAATGCCTCAACTTTGGACAAGTTCGAGAAATGAGTAAATTGATTCGGCGTGATTGATGAGCATTTATTTGTGTAATTTGTAATATCCAATATCTCCCCTGTTTGGAAATGTTCAAAATAAGTTTCTTATAAAGATTTTCCTGCCAATACAAAAGTTCTTACAGGAAATGAGTTCATCGATAAATTAATGCACCCTTAAATACAGAAAACTCCGGGGGCGGTACACGAAATGCCAGCAATTGTATTGGGACTTGATATTTGGTTACCCATTAAAATCAAACTTTTGAAAATTTTTGAAATTAATTAAGAGACCGAATTCATTAGCGTTCATTTGAATTTATTCCTCAGAATTATCTATAAAGCAATCCCGCGTAAGCGTGTGAGTTGGTATTTCCACACAGTAAACGTTTTTGGGTTCACTTTAAGGCGCTTAAAAATAATGTAGGAATCAATAAAAAATAAAGTAACATTTTAGGTCTGTGTGGTGTAGTTAAAATACTGCAATACTGTTTTTTTTCGCAAAATGGCTGTCTGAAATAAAAAAATAACTTTTTTATCTGTTTTTATGACTTTTCGGAATTTTTTATTGAAATTTTGTTATAATTCTGGTAGGGGCGATAGAGTAACGTGTAGAAAAGGTCCATATCAAATTTCAAGTAAATTGGTTTCGTAGAACTTGAGATATCGTATCAACCGTCTCGAAAAAGTAATTTTGAGAAAAATGCGTTTAAAATTTTGTTGTATTTAGATTTTGGTTAGATTTTGTCTAAACCGCGACACTAAAATGGTTATAACTTTTAAAATAATGCGAGTTTCGAAAAATCCTTTTAAAGATATTTTCGAATATCTAAACTATGGAAATATGAAAAAAAAAATTATATACTAGAATACCCCCTTAAAGGAATTATGAATAGTTACGTTAATAATAAAATATTAACTAAGCATTCTCCTGTTTTACAAGTCCTTTACTCCAAAAGAGCCAAACTATCTAGCGTTCATATTTTCATAATGTTGATAAAAATATATATTTATAATACAGAATTAATGTAAATATCGGTGCTTTACATTTTATAATGTTCCTTACCATAGCCGTCAAGTTAAATTACGATCAATAGTTAACATGTCATTACATTTTATTTACATAAAATAAAAATCCATGTAAATATCACATATTTCTTGATGTATGTTTGTTTCGCTTGTTTCATTAAAATGCATTATCTCAGCACTGGATTTAGATACGGGATCGAATTCAAGTTAATATAATTTTTTAACAGTAGTTAACAAAGTGGTAAGTTAATGCTAAAAACTCAAAATTAAATAAAATGGAATACCATCTTCATTTTGCTTTAACCTAGTTCAGTTCACTCGAATTCACAGCTTCAAAACTTTACCACAAACCATTCATAACTCCGAGTAACGCCGGGCACACGCAAACAGTGTGTTATATTAATGCTAAGGAATCAGATATCCTGACAGTGTTATAATTTTATGAAAACATTGGAATTTAAAATAAACATTTACTCTACAAATACTTGGTTTTAAAATCTTGTCCCACTAAAGAAAATATACACTAGCGCTTATGCATCCCGACAGTGGCTTTGCAAAAGTGTAAATAAGGATCTCATAAACAGGAACGTAAGTATTCTACATCCGGAGTAAAATTACATGCACCGGTAGTCTTGTCATATCCGTAGACCACGTGAGCTTATTACGTAACAACATAAAGAGAGTATTTTATTTTCTAAAAATAACGAGTTTTGTTACAGATATTCTGCAGGCAGTAATCTGCAAAACGTGTGTCAAATGCAATGTCGTCGGAAACACTGCTATATCTGGTCTTGATTATCTTGCAACTGCTCGCAAATAGAACTAAACTAGACTCATGAATATTTAGTATTTACACTATTAAGTTTATGGTGCAAACAAGAACAATTCTATTGACTTAATTATTTAGTGCTTGAAGCTTAAATTAACATGGTTTATCTTATCGGATTTCAGCCCCTTTCATTAAATCATGGAAACATAATATTTCGTTTGCGAAATAAATGCTTTAAAGTTATCAAAAAAAAGTATAATTGTTCGTGATTTAATCTAATACTGTATTTATATTCATTTCTTAAAAGTAATGCCACCACAACACGGGCATGTGCCTAGCATGGTGGTCGAAAAATTAAAAAATTTATGTAACAAACAATTTCAATGAATAAAGAAAACTTAAAAAAAAAAAAAATGAGTTTTGAAAGTAACGGATATAAATATTATACACCCGCCTACAAACAATTATTCATCTTTATATTTTAAAGCATTACAAGCAAAATCCTAAAATATTTTAACTAGCGCGAGTTTTTCTTTTTAAATTAATCTATAAATGCGAAGATAATAAATTGTATTACGTTTAACCTTTATTATACGACTGTCAGACGTAATTTTAAGGATGCCTAAGAATCAAATGCCTTTATTCATTTTCGGCGTTGCGGACGTTATTTCTCGAAATAGAGTTTGGCTCAGACTTTCTCCTCCAATGATCCGGCTCTGAAGTTCCTTCAGTGCGACCTTTGCATCCGTTTGAGATGGATGCTTCTCTGTCGAATCCCGCAGCCTGCTAGGTGCGTTCAATTATGCGCTTTCTCAATCAGGAAGGAGACCGCCCTCCGTGTGTTCGCAATTTTGATCCCAGATGCCGATAAGTCTACCATACAAACGATGTTGAGGGAAAAATTGGTATATCCATAAATGTGCTCGTTGGGTGCCCGAGGTGCTGACGGAACTCACGAGAAAAATCGTATGGAGGTACGATTTGTACTGAGTATAATAGGTATGGTGGTACTATTTGTACTGGGTATTTAGTTTTTTTTTTAACTCGAACCCCACGCAGAAAGACCTGAGGAAAATAATTTCCCTCATAACCTATGTCATCTTTGGGGATGCTTTATGATTTTTTGTGGAAAAGAAGGAGAGAACCTGGGTCATGAAAAGACCCATGTCACAGGAGGGAGGAAACATAGAGGCCAGCAAATAACTTAACAGCGTCGCTTTTGAACTCAAAATGAATCGTAGAAACCACCCTTCTCATATGGTAAATGTCAACTGTCTACTGTCTGTCTCTGTTGGTCATAAAATAATATTTCACTGAAACTCACTAAAAACAGCAAAACATAAGATACACATCGTCTATGTCTCTCGCAAATAATGGTCTTCCAATACTAATGGATTAATATTCCGCAGCATGAATTATGTCGGTTCTGAATAATGCGACCAACCAGTGATATTGCCATTTGATAAATTTATCCAATTTCAGTTGAAAACAATTTAGTGATGTGAAATTTCCAATGCTGCTTTTGGAATATTTTGTGGCAATCAGATTGATTTTAGATATGAAATGTTTTATTCATGGATACTAAGTAATTCGTTTACCTAATTGAATAGAATTTCAGAGTTCAGTAAATTCACGAAGGCTTTTTTGCTCCCACGACTACAGCGAAATTTTAATTATTTTCTGTAAGAAAATTAGTATTATTTTCCATTAAATGATCTTTGTGATTACAGAGCTATTTTTACAAATACTTTACTTGCTTAACCACTCAGACTAATTTGTTCGCTTTGGGGTACATCTCGTATAGGTATCTAAGAAATCTTTATGTCCTAATTACTATCATGGTGAGAAATATGGTTTAAATGGTCTTAAAAAAAGAAAACACCACAATTTATATTTAAATCTAAAATTTTACCACAAAATAATTGTACACCTTTATGAAACCAAAGTTTTCGACCGCAATTTGAAAAAAAATTACGAAACTTATGAAATAACAAATGAGGTGACAGCAATGTTTATAATTCATTTGCCAATTAAAAAATGTTTTTTTTTACTTTTTCTTCATTATCAACAGTTTTAGAACACTTCCTTACCGGACCGGGGGAACGCACCTACACTAACGAGAGTTTTACGCTGTATCTATGTTGGTTTTTAAACCACGTACTCAATAATTTGAGTAATCTTAGAAAAACTATTTGGTTATCGATTTGCATTAAAAAAATTAATATCGCATTACTACTTTTCTTAAAATTAAATAGTTTATAACAAATTCCGGCGAATAATCTGTGCCACCCGCCCCCCTGCCCCTCTG
This sequence comes from Glyphotaelius pellucidus, assembly GCA_936435175.1. NCBI lineage: Eukaryota > Metazoa > Arthropoda > Insecta > Trichoptera > Limnephilidae > Glyphotaelius > Glyphotaelius pellucidus. The sequence continues at coordinate 49,440,075 of OW386537.1, read as the reverse complement.
TTCGGGCGTACCCCGTCCCTATCTGCTGAATGTATCGGGATAATTCTAAGCGATAGCAAGTAATTTCTACGTTGTTAGTGGAAAGGACTAGATCGCGTTCGTTTACACTGCGCATCTCGTTTGCTCTTTTTACAATGCTATAATGTTCGCTTGCCGGTCAAAGATCATTCGGTCTGAGTCGTTTCCGGTGAACGCCAACCGCCAGTCGAGATTCGGAAACAAGGTGTTATGTTGGCTACCGGCCCGCCTTCTCTGTTTTCTATGGAAAAATACACGTTGTGGTCTAAATTCATTAGAATATTAATTATGACTTTATTTATGAAACGATTTTGAAAATGACTACTGAAATACGATGATTATACTTCCCTCTAATTATTATCATAACAAATTACAAAAAAAATATGTCATTAACACCCTTTAATATGCAAAACAAATTGGGGTGCCCGAGTGACCCCCCTTCGGGTCATGTGTTTTTTTCGTTCCGGGACGAAAAGGTTAAAAAAACGGAAGGTGAGCCATTTTTAAAGTTTGCAATCAAAATTCTGTTTTCTATGGAAAAATACACGTTATGGTCTAAATTCATTAGAATATTAATTATGACTTTATTTATGAAACGATTTTGAAAATGACTACTGAAATACGATGATTATACTTCCCTCTAATTATTATCATAACAAATTACAAAAAAAATATGTCATTAACACCCTTTAATATGCAAAACAAATTGGGGTCCCCGAGTGACCCCCCTTCGGGTCATTCGGGTCAAGGTCAGTGTGATTTTTTTCGTTCCGGGACGAAAAGGTTAAAAAAACGGAAGGTGAGCCATTTTTAAAGTTTGCAATCAAAATTCAATTTTTTATTTCGAATTATAAAATTCTAAAGCGTATTTCACCACCTTTCAATTTTTTTATTTATTTTTCGGATAGTTCAGAAATATTCCATTAATTTGGATTTTATTGCAAAGCGGAAATATTATTACCTTCTGACAAAATAAGCCCTGAGGGGTTAAAATATTAATATCAGATTGATTTTGGACATGAAATATTTTATTCGTGAATACTAAGTAATAATTCAAATACCTAATTGAATGTAATTTCAAACATCAGTGAATTCACAAACGAGGTTTTCGCTCCCACGACTACCGCGAAATATATTTTCTGTAAATATGTTAGTATCGTTCGTCATAAAATGATATTTAAAATGATAAAATACATTTTTTTACTCATATTTTATAAATCATTCAATAGTCAGGACGTCATTTATTATTTTTGAATAAAATATGTTGTATTTTTACAAATGTCAAAAATATATTCTTTACTCTATTGTTGTATATTAGTATCTTTGTTCTAGTAGCTCTGTTTTCTTTTTAGAAGTTAACATCATTTACATTTGTAGATCAGAGTCAAAAGGTCAACTTAAGTTATAGTTAATTTTTGTAAAAATAAAAGGAAACCACATTTTTTATTAGTTTCCGCTCAATTTTCCTGGTTGCTTTCAAAATTTTAATTCAGGAAAACTAAACAACCAATGATTATTTATAATCCATACTTATTCTTATATAATATTATAAATGCGAAACTGCTCGAGTTTGTTTATGACTTTTTCACGCAAAACACAATATAAAGACTTTAATAATTCTTTCACCAATATAAAGCTAAATTATATGCGCAGACTACAGGTTGTATATGATGGTAAGCTCTGGCGTTATGAAATTGTAAATATTAATATATTATATTTGTTAAACGTTTTCTGTCGCTAACAAAAGCGAGTTTTTGCTAACGTCAGAAAAAAATCTTTTCCATGGAAACAATGTTGATATATTTTTGGGCTCTATGCTGGTAGGTACTCAGTCTATTGGTCAGCTACTACTGCAGAAAATTCAAATATTAGAATTCGTTTTTTTTTTTGGACAAGCTTGGAATAAATGTCATATTTGAGTTCCTATATTAAAAATATAATTCGTAACGATTATAAAGACTGAATGATAAATAGAGTATTTTTTTATTATTTTAACGAACTTCCAAATATTTAAATAAAAATAAACATCCGAAATGTTTGTAAGCGCATAAATTCCGAACGAATGAACTAAATTGGATAAGTAATTCTTTTTTTCTTTGAGCTATAGCATTATTAAATTTAGGTGGTAGGCGAGATGTTTGAAAACTGAATGTAAGGGAATGAATATATGGAATGCGGGAGGGGATGGGGGTGGGGGGGGGGGGGGAGATAATTGATAAGTACAAGCGCTACAGTAATTTCCCGTAATACCATGCGAGCGAAGCCGCGGGGAAAAGCTAGTGTGTAATATTTGCATTAGTTAGAAAAAAAAAATTAAACCCAACACAAGAGACACAACTGCTTCCAAATGTGAACCAGTGGAACTATTAAATCTCCAATCGAGGTACCAATGTTGTGAGGCTGAAGGTAGTAGAGAATTGGTAGAAAGTAGGAAGACGTGAATGTATCTGACTATTCAAATGTGCTTAAGAGCCACCAGCGGCCGAGAATTTAAATTATGTCGAAATCTTGCGATCGTACCCTTGCAACAATACAGGGCGGCAGGCAGAGCCACCAGCGGCCGAGAATTTAAATTATGTCGAAATCTTGCGATCGTACCCTTGCAACAATACAGGGCGGTTCCGATGAGAAAGAGTAATTATTCTCAATACCAGCATTTTAACATAATAACTCAATATCGATTTTATTTCATTCCAAATTTGCTTTGATAAATACCCACATTTAAAAATGCTCGTCTTGATAAAACAATTAAAATTATGTCCTTTTGTAATTATTTTTTGATCATAAGCATTTATAATTTTTTACAATGTCTAAGCAAAATAAGAATGTAATTTTTTTTTTAAATACATTAGTTTGTAAGACTGTAAATAAACAGACAAACTGAAGTATTTTCGTCACAAAATAAGGGCGCGGATCTTTTTCTATGATTTTATTTGAACTCAAATTAAAATTCTGAAAAGTAGCTTTCCCAAATAATTTATTGATTTATTTTACTGCATGATTATGTGATTTGAAATGTATGTTGTATAAAACGAAATTTGTTTGAAAATTTAACAAATCTGCCAACGAACTAGGGTAAAATCTTATTTTACTAAAAATTGACATATTTTCCCAAAATTTTAAAATAGCTTTACTTGATAAAATAACAGTCTTTCGAAATCAATTTATATTTTTTTTTGGAAAAGAGTCAGTACGTATTAAATTTAATTTCAAAATGGCGTATTTTCGGTTTTGTCTGGTTATTTCCTCTTAATATATAATTTGAAGTCATTTCAAGTAACATTTCGATTCAGAACGAGTTATTTCACCAGGGCCATAAAAAAACTCTCTTACACTCTTAAAACAATACTCGACGTTTTTTTATAAATGACGCAAAAAATAACCCAATCACTCTGTCAAATAATCTTCGAAAAAACTCTTACAACCACGCACTTTAATGAAATTATGTTCACTGTTTATTCAAAAGGTTAGCAGTCAATATCGGAAAATGCATTTCTGATACTGACGACAAAAACGCCACGACTAGCTAGCAATAACTAGCCTTTTCTTCCAAAAAACTGGGCGTCTTGTACAGGACTAGCAGATTCTTCAACAGTGACCAGCTGCTATTCTTGAACAAATCTCAAATACGCCCAACAATTGAATTTGGGAGCCGCCTCTGGGTTGGAGCACAAAATTGATTGATTCTGTGCAAAGAATGGTGGGCCCCATAATTGACTATGAGTTGTTACAGGCCGATTGCCATCTCTAATGTAGGCATGCTGACTCTGTTCTACAGGTATTTTAATAAGCCTGGAATATGTACGTGATATGACGTAAATATTCTCATTACATACGACGCAAATGTAAACGGTAGAAGTCGGGTATGCCCGAGGAAGATATTACACGATCAAGTTGTAATATATAAAAGGGTTCTTAGTTAAATGTAATGTTTGTAACAAAATTAATGTCTTGTGTATGTTATTAGCTCGAAATGCAAAGGTAGCATGAGAATTTAAGTCAACAAATCTTGGAATTGAAATAAAGAGCATATATTAAATAATATGAATTTATTCGATTAATTAAAATAGGTAAGACTTTGACTCTATATGATTTTAAATATTCGGGGCGTGAAAGTTGCTCCAAGAATTTAAACTTTTACCAACTTTAGCCATACAATATGTAACATGTTATGTAAGTTGTCAATCTATTGTAGATGAATAAAATTATATTTTACGGGCTCCAGACTATTAAGGAATTTAAATAAAATTATTATATAACCGACTAGAGATTTAGTTAATTAATTTATCCAAAGGTAAAACTAAATAAAATAAAAAGGTTCACGTTACGTCTTAGTCCGCCATGGTTCGTTCTCCACGAGAGTTGCTCGTTCCTGTTTTCCCTCCTGAATCTCACTGGGCAGCAAACCAATATCTGAGTTTGGAAGGATGATGAGAGGCTAGTAAGATTTTCAAGTAAACGCGTGGCGTCTTCTTCTGTATCCGGGTATGAACTCTTGATGCAAATTGTAATTCTTGAGTAAATAGCAACCTGCTACAAAGTGAATAAGATACTTGACTCGGGCCATGCCAAGAGTCAGAATAATAGAAGAGTGTATATGAGACGATGTATGAATGTAAATGAGGCAAGGAGTTTGCGCCAAGACCGAGTGGTTGTAGCCGTCCTTCTTTTCGAAACGGCGTGATGGCTAAATAGCTATGTTTTATTCCCTTATCTTCTACTTTGCCATCTTACATTGTCGCATTTGTTTTAATGTTGCTGAGCACATTTAGATGTTCTTTGTTTAAAAAAAAATTAACACGTAAAAGCCCATCTGGACATAAAAAAATCAAATAAACCAATGGAAAAAATAATGCCTGCTTCATGTTTTTAAGAAAAAAATACGAGTTTTTTAAATTAACCGCCAGATACGCCCATGCAAATGAGTAACAGGTTTTAAAATAAAGAAAAAATGAAGACGGAAAGATCTGAGGAAATGAATTTAAACTAATGATGAAGATTTTTGCAGATCCCATTTATTCCCAGCCAGCGTTTGACAGATCATTTGGAAGTCGGAAGTACCGCGCCGGCACTGTTCGAGCCGGGGGCGTATTTTCACGCGAAAATTCACTTTTTCGGTCTAGGCAAAATGAAATTTTTATATTGTCACTTTGATGAAATCCTGATAAAAGTTTCACTCAGCGTGCGGCGACCTTTTTCATCGGGTTATTTTTCATCATATCTGTTGTGATTTTACAGAGTTCAAAGCACCTTTAGTATGTCACTCCACTGATCGCCACTTTTGTGAATATTCCCCAATGTTTTTTTCACCGGTGATGTGTATTTTAAAATAAATCTTGATACCTAAATGGATTGTTGATGTTATACTTATAAAAACTTACTAGTAGACGAAACAGATTTAATATTTCTTATAAATCACGTGTTTGTGGAATTTATCTATGTATAATAAATGTATATAATATTTGTAACTCCTGATGTTTTGACAGTTTTAGGCTTAGAAATATTGTAGATGCTTTAATAAAAAACAGCTATTTGAATACATATTGACATTTGCTGCAATTGAACATTTTAGTGGTAAGTTTTTTTTTTAATCAGCCTAAAAAATTAAGTATCAGGTATAATCTTCCACTAACTGGGCATACTGTACAGGGCAGGCAAATACTTTAATAGTACACAACTGCTAGCCCTGTACAAATCGCAAGGGTGCCCCACGGTTGAATTTGGCAGCCCCCTCTGGAGCCCCAAAATACCTGAAAAAAACCCTTGACTCTGTGCAGAAACGGGCGGTCCGTTTTATAGATTCTCCTAATTTAACAAACGGATTGCAATCTTTAGAGCACAGGCGCCAGGTGGGAATGCTGTCCTTGTTCTACCGGTATTACAATGGAAGATGCTCCGAGGAACTAGCGTCATTGATCCCCTCGGCACCGGTGCATAGTCGGGAAACACGCCAAACGCGCGCTCAACATTTGTACATGGTTGACATTAGTCACATGAGAACGGGTCGTTTCTACGACTCGTTCTTGAGTTCAACAGCTCGGCTGTGGAACGATTTGCCGGCCTCTGTGTTTCCTCCCTCCTACAATATGGGTCTCTTCAAGACCCATGTTCACTCCTTCCTCTCCTCAAAAACACCCTCCACACAGCATCCTCAAAGATGACATAGGCCCTGAAGGAAATTATTTTTTCCTCAGGGCCTCCTGTGTGGAGTTAATGTAAAAAAAAAAACGAACATCTTTTCCGATTTTCTTGACTTTACGTAGAAACAAGCGGTTCGATTGATAGATTCTTCTATCTTAACAAGCGGATTGCAATCTTAAGAGCACAGGTGTCAGGTAGATGTGCTGTCCTTGTTCTACCGGAATTACAATGTAAGATACTCCTAGCTTCGAAGAACTAGCATCATTGATCTCTTCGGCACCATAGTGAAATACGCCAAACGCGCGCCTAACATATGTACACAGATGAAATTTGTCACTGCTTCTTCGATTCGTTTTTGAGCTCGGCTGTGGAACGATTTGGCCGCCTCTGTATTTCCTCTCTCTTACATGTTCACTCTTTCATCTCCTCAAAAACACCTTCTGCACATCTCTAAAGATGACACATGCCCCGAGGGAAATTATTTGCCTCAGGGCCTACTAAGGTAGGTCATATATGTAAAAGGTCACCCCAAGTGGTTCGCTACGTTTGGTGATTTAGCAGGGGTGCCCGGGTTCATGGTGAGGTTTGTCTAGGTCTTGGAGGTGGATGACCAGGACTCACTGAACCCCAGATTCCTACCCACTCCTTAAACCCTTTTCCTTCCCAGAACTCTCCTCTCATCCTTTTCCTTAATAAAACACTCCACACAGCATCCCCAAAGATGACATAGGCCCTGAGGAAATTTGATTTCCTCAGGGCCTCCTATGTGGAACTCATGTAAAAAAAAAAACTTTTATTGTATAATGTTGAAAACTAAGTTCTTTGGATTATGATTGCAATTTTTTTTTTAATATTTGTTTCAGAACTTCACTAAATACAATAAAATATGAAGTTGATGATGTTTTTTTGAATAAATCAAAACAGGCGGCAGCGGGATTTGAATTTATCGCTATCTCTCTGTGTGAGCAGTGAGTGATTTCACCCGTTTTCGAATATTACATGCCGAGGTACTTAGGCCACAAATGTTATTTTTCTACCAGCACTTCATCATATAGGTGTTTTTTGTACTTTTTAGTGTTTTCTCCTTCAATATAGGAACCAAATTTTCCCATCTCAAAGGAATATAAATAGGAAATAAAAAGTAATAATCTAATAAAGATTTCTACTTGTTTTGTCACTGAATATATTACGCGGTTGAAAGAAATAATCACCAACAAAAACTCTTATACAGGTTTGTAAATAAAATCTTAAAACACAGAAATAAATAAATAAATCTAGAAGTGTAAATTTATCAAGCAGAGATGCATCACTGGCAAAGTTTATTTAAAAATAATTATTCATTCCTAAAGACTCGCTTGTTCAAAGTGTTAAAATTGTTAGGATCCTTTTAATAAATAACTTCTTTGCGAGAAATTCCACTTATATTTTAATCACAGAGTAACATGTTTTAAATGTATAAAAATAACGGTGATAATACTGAATACACCGGGCCAACACTGGCAGTTGTTTACTAATTGAACTTTGCGTAGAAAAGAAGCCATAATACTCAAATACTAGCCTTTTTATAGAATAAAAAAATGCACACATTTATAGATAATAAATATAAACAACTACAGTATCTGACGTTTGTAAGTGTGACGTCGTTAAAACAGTTTGCTACCTGATCTACCGACCTCAGTCACTAGCCAAGGTTCGCACCATTTGTTGAGGTATAAAAACCATAGGTGTTTGCTCAAGCAACCCATAGATGCCGGTAATATGTCAATTTTTAACGTAGTCCGCCACCCGGGGTTCATGAATTTCCTTTATGGATTCATGAACCCTTCAAGAATTAAAGGTAAATGCAGGTAACTCCATTAATAGAGAACAGAATTAAAACTGTTCTAAGAAGGTCCCGCTAACAAAAAACTGTCCTAAGAAGCAAAGCTAGCAGTCCACAACGAAGTGCTGGTACCTAGCATGATGCATGGCAGTGAGTCATAGAACTGGCAGCGGAAGAATGACAGTAGACTGAATACTGTAGAAATGAGATTCCTGAGACGTATATGTGGTAAAACCATGTATGATCCTGTGAGAAATGTAGAGTACCGAAAAGAATGAAAGGCTGATATGTAAGCGTGACGAGTAAGATTAAGGAAGGGACGCTCATATGTATTGTATGGAGAATATATGACGCAGATGTGAATGATAGAAGAAGTTGAGGACGGCCGTGGAAAACGTGGCACGATCAAGTGAATGAAATACTTGAGTCGGGCCATATCAAAAGTCAGAAATATGTAAGATTAAGTTGAGACGACGCGACGTATACATGTAAATGAAGCAAGGAGTGTGTGCCAAGACCGAGTTGTTTGGCGGTCCGTCATCTCTGCCTACCCCTGCGGAGAAATGGCATTATGGTTAGTTAGTTAGATAGACGTGCTTGTTCAAAGTTCAAATCAACGTTTGCCTAGCATTCCAGCGGCGTTAACCCACTACTTAATACATTTTTTATATGTAAAAAATGTTAAGGCCCTCACCGAGAGATTTCACGAGTTGCCCCGTCGCAGGTCGTAAAATGTTTGTAATCTTGTCAAAAATGACATCTATATTAACGGAGTTTTGCGGTGCTTCCCTTATCAAACGTAAACAGGGTAATCCCAGTGTCGCGGTGATATTTGACGGGTAGCACTAACGTAAAGGCCGGTTTGCCGCAGGCTCGACGCGAATCTGTGAACGCTTAACGTGTTGCGGTCATCGCGCGCTCTGCAATGAAAAAGGCTTGAAATAATGCAGGCTGTGGCACGTTTGGACGAGATGCAAAATTATAGGAAACCAATGACCAATCACCATAACACTGGCAATGAGCATGTGTCCAGATTGTCCAGTCTGGTGGTTTAAAAATTCAGTAGCACCTCTAATAAAAAAAATAAACATCTGCTGTTCTAAAGCGGGAATTCCTCCTAGACGGTCAAAATACTTTACAAATATATAATATGATACCCTGTACTAAATAAATAAATAAAAACATGTTTAAAGAGAGAACTGTCTGTGGTTTGTGTCTTTGTTTTTTCATATAAATTGTTCAATTTATTCTGAGAATATAAATCTACTATTTTATACATATTTGTATATTTTTTTACATGAACTCCACCCAGGAGGCCCTAAGGAGGAAAATAATTTCCCTCAGGCCCTATGTCATCTTTGGAGATGCTTTATGGAGGGTTTTTTTAAGTAAAGGAAGGGAAGGAGAGTTCTGGGAAGGAATGGGGTTTAAGGGGTGCGTAGAAAACTGGGGTTCAGTGTGTCCTGGCCATCCGCCTCCAAAACCTAGACAAACATCACCCCATGAACCCGGGCACCCCTGCTAAATCACCAAACGTAGCAAACCACTTGGGGTGACCTGATGGCAAATGTGTTGGTTATCTAATAAAGGTTCCCGGGACGGCGGTACCCATTCTCGCCTGCCAACTTGAAATTATGTAAGTAAATTTGAAAGTTATTCAATGGTTTTCTGAGAGAAAACCTAATTTGTAGCTGAAAAATTTATTGGGTATTGGTTCAACTTTAAAACAAGACCAAAAACTGGAATTATTCAAACAAAATTTTCACGAGGATGACAATATTTCCTCTGACCTGTGACAAAAGTCACTTTTAATTAGGTAACGATAAAACTTTTAATGACTGTTTATTAACAGGTCGAGGTAGGGTTGGAAATATTCCACTGGCTGGGATTACAAATTTCCTTACAACTCCGAATGCGAGGCACTCAAGTTGAAAACCTTTACTCTTTAAATAGCCATCATTTAGTATTACCAGGCTCTGTGAGGGAAATAAAAGCTATACAACAAAGGAAGAAATATTTCCTTGCAAATCGATCACCAACCAACACACAGCTGGCTTCACTTTCAGAAGAACAATAGACGAAACCTTTCTTCAAGAACCAGGCCACACGTCTCCAGATAACAACATATCCACATTGTAAAAAGTAACCGTATGGAACGCGCGTCGCATAATATACACCGCAAAATGTTCAACTCTTATTGACTAAGTTTCCGGGTACCGGGACGATCAGTGAAAGGGTGAGAATGATAGATCCCGTAAATACAAATCACTCTCCAGCCGGGGAAAGTTACGAGGTCAGATGTAAAGTTTATGATCTTTTTTAGTTTTCTTTGAAAATATTCACACACTGAGATCCAAAAACATTTATGCTTTGATATGAATAATATAAAAGGCTAACATTTTGCAAGTCTCTCACATTCTTTGTAGGTATGCAAGTATAGTGTTATTTATTACTTTGAAAAAACTAAATAAGTTATGCTAAAAGATGTTTCTAATGGGTTTTATAAATAATTTATTTTTTCCAAGCACTCAGCTTTTAAAATAAAATATTTATTTTGCTAGAAAAATTTAAGATTAATTGAAGCAATTTACCTACGCTGGAATGAAAAATTTCTATGTTTCAAACTTTTAATTAACTTTGCTGAAATTAACAGAAAACACAATCCTTTGAAATCACACCACGAAGAGAATTAAAAAAGTACGAATAAATCCTCAAAAACACGGAAATGTTTTTTTGCACTAAACTTAGATAAGTTTTTAGATTTTCAGGGTCAAAAGTATTTTTGTTATGTGTTTTATAAGCACACATTTCACCACTAACAAGTACACAATTACACATCTGATGCTGGACGCTGTAACACTGTCCGAAACGTTGGCTAAAGAAGGAGGTAGCGCAACACGGCAAAACACCCCAAAAACACATAATGAAAAAAAAGTGCAATAAATTTGTTTTATGTTTACGTATAATTATTATTAAGATTAAATAAGATTTTTCCCAAGGAAATTTATTAATTTATAATGAATTTCTCAGAATTTTCACTGACTTGGTATTTCTATATAAAATTCTACATAATTTAGTTGATTGTCCGGTATTGCTTGAATTGATAAGCTTCCGTATTCCACAACGTAATACAAGAAGTCAGGATTTATTTCAGTGCAGAAATTCTGGGACTAACTACCAAATGTATTTCTCTTTACCCAGAATACTAATGGAAGGAAACAATTACACCAAGTCCGTGGAAATCTTCAGTTTATCTTTAAACAAATATAAAATATTGATACTGAAGCAGTTCAGTTATGTACAATAAATATTGTATTTATTACCATTAATATGTAAAAGCCCTGAAAAAGGGCGTTGATCAATAAATAAATAAATAAGTAAATAATCACCCTTTTCAGGGGCTTTTTCATATGTATTGTAAAAATGATACAGTATTTATTGTACATGACTGAACTGCTTCAGTAACAACATTTTGTATTTGTTTGGTGACAAATTAAAGATATCCACCGAATTGGTATAATTATTTCCTTCCATTAGTATTCTGGGTAAAGAGGAATACATATGGTAGTGTTTACACTTAAATAAATCTCGCCTTCTAGTATTACATAGTGGAATCTGAAAGCTAATCAATGCAAGTAATTCTGAACGACCACTACTTCAATTAATTTTTTGTATAAAAATACTGAGTCGATGAAAATCCTCCTGTCTAACAATTTAAGCATATTCATGTCATTTAAAAGAGTGTTGTAATTACATAATTTCTGAAATACCCATTTTAAAATTTATAAAATGTAAAAATTTATTTTGTACTGTTTCAATATCTTGTGTATGAATATTATAATTTGGGTTCCAGACGGTGAATTGTATTCAAGTTGACTTCTAACAAAGGCAAAATATAACAGTTTAATACATTGGATATTGTTGAAGTTTCTAGTAGGGTCTAGTTATAAATCACAACATTTGTAAGCCCTCATTAGAGATTTGCATTATGTAGTTAACAAATGAAAGATTTGATTGAAAAGTGATGTCTAAGCCTTTAATTTGTGTTGACGTCTCAAGAGATGAAATGAATGTGTAGGCTAGGTATATTTCAATAGTTGATTGTTTCTCAAATGTAACCAAAAATATTTTACCTCCAAATATATGGTTTTGTAAATTCAAGTTTGTCGATACTTTTTTAATGTTTTGTAATTACAGCGCTTAAGTTAATAATTGATAAATAAGTTAAGTTACAGACAAAAACAATTTTTTAAATATATTCACCAAAACCAAAGAAATCGTTTTGAAGCCGTGTATGATTTTTAAAATTCTATAGGTAAATGTTGACAATAATAGTTCACTATGACGAAAATATACACGAAATACATAAAAAAATATATTTTATAATTTTTTAGTTAATCTCAAATGATGTAATCAAATCGATAAATGTTCTAAATCCAACGCAATTAATTCAGAATGGAGGGACTTTAAAGCAGGTGTGTACGAATTTAGGCTAACCCATCCATCTCTCTAATAGATCCGGGGATTACCTGACAAATGACATTCGCGCAAAACGAATGTTGAATTGCTCCAAATGGCTGCCGGAATTGAATATCTGTTGTAAAATAATAATTGTTCAACATTCGGCCAATTCCAGGGATTTTCTCCGTAGAACCTATTCTGAAATGACAAGCAGTTGAATTGATATCTACAAGCTTACCGGGAACATATAAAGAAAAACTTGCCACTACAATTTTAAGGTTCAATCTCTAGATTCATCATTAAATTAGATTTAACACTAGAAAGACCGGAGCAGTCATTTTGACGGCAGCTCGAAGTAATTTGAAGATATAATGCTTAATTATTGTTGTATTGGTATGATATTTTTTTACATTTCATGATTTATGGTTTTACAACTATGGTGAAAAAAACAGGTACGTGTCTTTTATACTTTTTGAGATATATTGAATTATACCTACAAAGACCGCCGCCGTCAATGTGACTGTTTGGGCCGTAAGGCTGGGTTTGTTTACAACCTTCTTTACCCAAGTTTACAACATACCCATTCCTCCTCGTTTATGATAGTACTTATATGTGTGTATCTTTCTTTTGGTATCGCTTATCATTCGAACTCGATCTGCATGTTAATTGGTCACTGTCACATAATTTATAAAAAGACCAAAAAAATATATTTCTCGCCCAAATTTATTTTATGACTTGTTGGAGAAGGACAGAGTATACAAATAACAGAGCTGATCCAGTTGCATTAGCTCCTGAAGAACTATCGGAATCATTTATTGGATAGCAAACACGTCCGCCATATGTCACCCCAAGAGGTTCGCTATGTTTCGTGACTTAGCAGAGGCACCCGGGTTCGTAAGGTTAGGTTTGACCGGATCTTAGCGGCAGATGCGTCTGCCAAACAACTGCGTGGCAGACCAGATCAGCAGAGATGATTTTTTGACTTCGCTAGCAGGACTATCGGAACATAGCCTTGCACCACAGTGGATTCATATGTCCGCCACTCTTGAGCACTCCCAGTTTCCTACCCACCCCTCATATCTCATTTCCGTCCCAGAACTTATTCTTCTTCCTTTTCCTTTAGGTACCCTCCACACAGCATTTCCAAAGATGACAAATGCCCTGAGTGGAATAAGTTTTTGTGGAGTTGCCCTGAGGGCTTTTTTGTGGAGTTTATATAAATGAAAAAGGAACGCAACCGGAAAATGAAACTTCTGAAAGACGACAGTGCCAAATTAATAAAAGAATGTAAGAAAAACCAAATAAATGCACTTGTGATAATTGTAAGAAACCCGTTTGCGGAGAGTGCATTCGATTTTATAAAAAAAAAGTAACGTAAATCGAAATTGTACAAACATAACACATGTACCAAAATTAGAGCATTTTGCACTCACATGTTTTTTTCCAGGAAGTCCTGAAGAAAAATTAACCCTCAGGGCCTATGTCATCTTTGTGGATGCTGTGTACATTTATGTGTGCATTGGTGTTTTCAGAGAAAGGAAGGAGAGGAAGTTCTAGGAAGGAAAAAAGTGTGAGAGGTGAATTGGAAAAATTGGTACATGTATACAGGAGTGACGGACGAATGAATCCATCCCTCCTACTGCGGTGCAAGGCGACGGGTCGAGAGAGATCCTGCTGGAGAGGTCCAGATTAGGTTTCCCTCAACAAGTGTCTCCCGACCCGGTCCGCTACGCAGTGGGTGGGCAAACGTATTCGCCACCTAGGCCATACAAACCTACCCTAATGAACCCGGACACCCCTGCTAAGTCATCAAACGTAGCGAACCACTTGGAGTGTCCTGTGGCAGAGGTGTTGGTTATCCAATAAATGATTCCCAGGGCAGTGGTACCCATATCCGCCTGTCAATTTGAAAAAAAGTGATCAGCCGTCAAATTGACGGTCGTGGTCTTTATAGGTATGGAACAGTACCCGGTCTTTCTAGTGTTAAACAAAAAGGCAACACAACGATTGAATCGATTGAATTTGATATTCGTAATAAAAAGCAGAAATTTCTATTTTAGCAAAAACTTTACGATTGTAAGGTACTTATTTTTTTTTCTTTATATCTGGAATATCAATTTGATACAATTTTATGTTTTAATATCAGAATAAGCAATGGGCTCTAACTTTTAGCACTTGTCAATCGAATTGCCAAAAATATAGGCCAAATGTTTAAGGATTCAAAAAATATCTACTCCAATCGGTGACGTAGATTCTAAACTTGCATGAGATCGGTTTGTAACAACTAGAATACATTATGTTCGAGTAACACACAATTGCCTTTTAGCTCGCAAAAATTTGTGTTAGAATGCTGTCAGGATATTTTCTACGTTTCAGAATAGTTTGACGCATTTTTATTTCATAAAATATTTTTGGTTTATATATTTATTACTAGTATATTAAGTATATCAGGATGGCAAACAAAACAAAAGAGTTATGATACAAATCAAGATAAACATTTTATATTATTTACGATACAAAGTCTTATTTTAACGCATTATTTTAGTACGTTTTTGGGAAAATACAAATTATCAGTACATGAAAAAATTGTTAAAAATATGGTACAGTCGTTTTAATACTTATAGCAATCTATATAAATAAAAATTTAGGTTCTGTATGTTTGCGTACGCAAATCTCGGAAAGTAATAGATAGATTGACTCAATTTTTTTACAGAACATTGCATTTTGGCAGAAGAGTGTTTTTATATATAATGGAAGGCTCTGGCGTTATGACAATTGTACAAATCAATCTGTATATCTAAAATCGCCTTAGTGCTGAAAAAAATAAAAGTTGTTGAAGTAAACCCTGAATACATCACAAAACTAAAGTTGATTTGACACAGTAATATCCATTAAACACAAAAAACGTTAAATTTTGCCGGATACATTTTTAAAAGCATCGATGAATTCTAAACTTAAGGAAAAAATACGTTTTAAAAAATCGTTACTTCAATATTTTTTATCACACTAAAACACAAGTTGAATAGTTATGATAATCACCTGATTTCCTAGATTTTATCATAAAGATTTAGAAAAACACAGTAATTATAGTTGAATTATCACGATGACGTGCACACGTCGACCCGCGGAGAGATCCAAACTCTACAGATATAAATTTACTCGTTCGCGTTTCGAGGTAGTGAGTATTTGCGATGGTGCCATACGTCGCAAGCAGCTAAAATATTTGTTTTTTTTTTTATTCTGAAAAGATAAGTCATTTAGGTACCCGCTTAAAACAAAATGAAATCCAGAAAGAAACCTTGGATTTTATAATAAAGTTACGCTAGATACCTCAAATTATTAACTGTGAAACGTGAGCAAAATAGTTCAAAGGCGCAGTGAAAAGACGTGACTAGTAAATTTTTGAGAACGGATAATTATGAGATAAATTTTAGTGGAGATTTTGTAATCTGTGCGCAATCACCAGGTACCAGATACCAGGAATTCAGAAAAGTTGAAGGGTAAGAGAAAAAAGCGGGGAGGTGAATAGAATACCTACGCACTTTATTTATTTTGTCTCGAATCCTAATTTGTTATCCGGGCAAACCATTAATCCGGAAAGTCGTTAAACTTAAGTTGTTTGTCCATTGTGAAAGGAAGCGCAGGTTCTTCAAAATTGATGTGCCTACTTGGGGAAATTTATTGGAAAATTAAATCAATACTTTCTTTGGAAAGGTACTTTTGACTCTTTTCAGCAAAATAAGATTTGAGCCATCCGGTTTAAGTAATTATTGACAAGAATATTATAAAACCATGCTGTATCCTGAGCGGCCGATTTTATAAACTCCACAACTATTTTTGTTTTTATTTTTGGGGTGTTATGCCGTGTTTCGCTACCTCCTACTTTTGGCCGTGAAAACCTAAAAGCATACTCTACAACTATTATTTCAAGAGGAAATATAATTTTTGCAATCAATTATCCGACTTTGGATATTTGACCGTAAAGTTAAATAAAAGGAATATCATGGTGGCTTATTCTATCAAAAATAAATATTTTTTTTTACATTAGAGGCTCCGAGGAGAACAATTTCCTTCTGGACCTAAGGCATCTTTGGAGATGCTGTGTGGTGGGTCATTTAGAGAAAGGGGGGAGAGGAAGTCCTGGGAAGAACAAGTAGAAGGCGTTCAAGGAATTTTTTTATATGAATACCGCACAGGAGTCCCAAGTGCTCCCGTCTGGAGCCAGTGAGACTATGGCATCCCCAAATTGGGGTATGTTGTGAGGCTGAAGCTAGTGGAGAGGCGAAGGAGGTGAGGAAGAGGAAGGTGAGAAGTACCTGGCTATTCAAATCTGGTCACCAAACACGGCATTTCAAGCAATGTTTCAATTCCGAATGTCTTACACCAGGGCGATACTGAGAGTATCTTCCACTCTGGAACGTGCCGCAAACATACGATGTATTATATTAAATGAATAAATTGTGAAATAACACAAATAAGTAAAATAAAATTTATTTGGCACGCCGGGATTCGATCTCGCGATCTTCGGAATGCGAGTCAAGAACCTTACCGCTGAACTACGCCGGCCGACAAGGATGGGTCGAGAGAGCAAACCTCACCCCATGAACCCAGCAATACCCGGGCAACCCTCACCCCATGAACCCAGGCACCTCTGCTAAGTCACCAAACCTGTATAATGTATAAGGTAACCTATAGGCAAGGGTGTTGGTTATCCAATAAATAGTTTCCTGGGCGGCGGTACCCGTACCTGCCTCCCAAATTGAATTTAAAATATCATAATGTAATGAACGTAAGTATTTTGTCATGTTATGTAACAATTGAAGGAATTTACTACAATTTCTCTTTAAAATAGATGGTTAAAAACTGAATCCAGACATATCGAATTACCAGAGTGTTTTTTCCGACGCCGAGCTTAGAACCCATCCGGGTGGTTCGTAAAACAAGCCTCCGAACCCGACGGAGTTAAAGGCTTTCCGTAAAAGCTCCGAGAAAATGAAATAGAAAACGCGACCTATTAGATGTTGAATGAAAAACCATAAGAAACCTTGTACGAAGGCCTAATGCCGATTTAAACATAAATAAATACGTGAAAGACATTTTTTCAAATAGGTGCTTTGCTACCTACTTTTCTAAATTCCGAGAAATATCTTCAAAGAATTCTTCTAAAAAAATAAGAAATTCTTTAAAAGAACTACTGAGTTTATATCCTCCCACGTAATTTCACAATCCTGAAGAGGAGTAAGATTGATGCCAGGACTACTACAGGAGTTTATGTCTTAAATAACGCTTAAGCGAATTTACTCAATTTGCCGTAAACCGCGCCAAGGCACTTTTTATAATCGAATTGGTAACATTTTACACACTCGCAAATTTACACGAAATCAATCGCCAGGAAGAAAAGAGAACTTTTTTTTTAAATTTCCTTAACTGAACATTAAGAACCGGTTTTTGTAATAAATTCGACCGATCAATGATTCTTTTGGCACAGTAGTAAATACTGTACCTCCGGATCAGCCGTTTTGGGTTCAATTTTGAAAGAAATAAAAAATTTGATTGAAAAATCTTAATATATATATTTCTTCTGTCCGTGTGTATGTCACTGAACTCCTCCTAAACGGCTGGACCGATTTTGATGAATTTTTTGTGTGGGTTCAAGGGGATTTGAGAATGGTTTAGATTCACAATTTGGTCCCCTGGAAAATGTTCTCTTGATTATTTTTTTTTATTTCTAAGGAGTTGTTGATTTTGGAATGTTTTACATTGGATCCGGCAGACTGCGCTACCACCACAGTATCGAATATTCAATATTATTCTATTTTAATTTTAGTTTGTCCCGACAGTTGTGTACATTGGAGGTTATCCACCACATACCCGCCCTGGTATAAGTAACATATGGTTACTCCTTCAAGGCTCTCGCAAGATACTAATTTTTTTTGTTAAACGAAGCTACATTTATTTATTTTTGAACGAATCTAGACCTCCAGTGTCCCTGCATACGTTGTTAGTAAGCAGTATGCAAGTGCTTAACAGGAAACAAAATGCAAAAATATGTTAGTAAAGCAAATATGAATTAAACAGGGCAAAATGAGAAAAAAAAACTCATTCATGAGACTCCGTGAGCGGCATTGCATCGTGTAAAAAAAACCTGCAAGCACCTGTATAAAATGGAGAACATAAAAAATACAATAAATCTCAAATCAATAGGCAAGTACCAACAAAAAAATGTGAATGGCATTCGGTCTGACCATAAACCACACTTAGCTTCCATGTCCCTTAGCCAACCACTCAGTGAAGCCTCAAAGAATGTTAACTGAATATTTGGGGTAAAATACCCGAAGACTAAAAGAAAATTCAGCACTGAGTAGTCAGAGGCAGGACAAAGGACAGTCAAGGTCGCCTGATCAAGCCTCAAGCCTACACATGTCATTGGGGGAGGCGCAAAGATTTGAGAGGGACCTGCAAAACAGATAATGTAAGTAAATATGAAGCAGGAACGAGGTCCATCACACCCCCATACGGGGATAGGGAAATAAAATAATAAAAAATAAAAGTTGGAGTTCAGTTCATCCAGTAAAACAATGAAAAAGTTAAAGACAAATATAACAAAACAAGGAACATGACCTAAATAACAGGTATTAAAGTAATTATTAATAGAACAAATCAGTGTACAGGATAACGTCTGTCGTGTCCGCTATAAATAAATACAATAAATTGTGGAACATTCCAGAACACTCTCGAATGTTGTCCTGAGCGAAGCCGGGTAACCCAGCTAGTATATATATATTTATTTAAACGCCCGTAGGGCTTTTACATAAAATTACTCAAGTTTGTTCTACCTTTAGATTTAAAAAATATATATTCAGTTTGGCTGGGAATTTCGGCCTCAAATCCAAATTTAGGTTTATGAAAAAGGCCGCACAAACGATCCCCTTGATACCATTAAGTATATGAACTAAAATGATATCGGCTTTGAAAAATGATTTTGCATAAACAAAAGCCACTCTAATACAATTGTCACCATGACTGAAATGGAATATGTTTTGTAAATACGCTGTCCGGTTGTACCAGTGATCCGTGCCCTGTTTCGTCGATACACCATAGAAACATATAAAAAAAAACTAATAGAGGATTGCAGAGTGGATAGACCACAACAAAACTCTGTCTCGACCCACACTTCTTGCTTCATTCACATCCATATATTATCATCTCATACATACCCTTGCGTTGTTCTGACTAACATTGTAAAGATGTTCCAAATTTTATTCAATGCGCTTTTTTATGGCTAGACCTGTTTTAAGTACAGAGTGTGATTATTTACGATCTGGTTATATGACCAGACGATGAAGAATGTTTATTGACGAGATTGAATACCTGGTACCTTCGTTATAATGTAGGGATATCTGTTTGGTCCTACATAGAGTGACTAACAACCTCACGACCGAGCAATTACTGTGAGATGCTGCCTTAGAATCGACCTTTTTACCGGATGTGGCATATTTACGGGCGCAAGAATAATAATTGTAATGACTATCTTTGAAATCAAAAGATAACGAGATAATTAGATAAAATGGAAGACGACGCAGTTAACGCATTTTAGTTTTCTTCCATCTCAGTGATGCAATGATTACAAATTATGATTCTGAAGCAGTTGTGATTTAAGATTTCAACAGTCATATTTATTATCGTGATTAATTTTGGGTTTCTATGCCATGTTGCGCTACCTCCTTCTTTTTTAACCAACATTTTGGAGAGCATTACGGTGTAAAACATTCATATCACACACATTACACATCTGCCCTGATGTTGGACACTCTAATGCTGTCCGAAACATTGGCTAAAGAAAGAGTTAGCGCAACACGGCATGATAACTCAATAAAAAATAAAGATAATATTCTGAAGCAAATTAATTTTGATGACCTCCATGGTGGAGTGGTTACGATCCTCGGCTACGAACTCTGATGTCACGGATTCAAATCCCATTTATGCGCATTTAAATTGTGTGTTATTACACAATTCAATTTTTAATAATTATGTGTGTAATTTGAGGCACGCTCCAGAGCGGTAGACACTTCAGTTTCGACTTTGCTAGAAATTTACTTAACCGGTCAGTGGCTTAGTTGGCAATGCGTTTGGGTCCTACCCAGGCGTCGTGTTTTCAATTTCTCAGCTGACTAAGTTCCCCATTACGAACTAAGCAGCATTTTCCGCTTATTGTGCGGGTAATAGGAGATTTTCAATTGGGATTGAGATTCAGATATGTTTTTAGGTTTTCACGGCCAAAAAGTATTTTTGTTATTGTTTTTGGGGTGTTATGCCGTGTTTCGCTACCTCCTTCTTTAGCCAACGTTTCGGACAGCGTTACAGTGTCCATCATCGTCTGGCAATTATAAAATAATGTTATAATAAATTTTAAGGGAAAATAATTTTTGTCTATTTCAAAATTAGAATTACAACATCTCGTGATATTTTTAAGTGTCACCGCTGGTTTTTTTTAAATTTGAAAATCGCACAAGAATCCCAGCAGCTCCCAAGCGTCTTGAGCCAGTGAGATTATTTTTTTTATTTTTTTTTTATTTATACAACACATGTTACATATTTGTGACACTTAAATAAAGAATGTTAAATCACCATACTAGGCGGCTGCCTGTCTCATGGTGACCAATGGATAAAAGTTACGTTGTATGAAATATGGAGTCTAGTTTGAACATATGGATTTAGTATAAATGACGCTAAAAATTGGAAAAATTATAGTAAAAAGTAGAAATTATAATAAAAAGTAGAAATTATAATAAAAGTAGAAATTATAATAAAAAGTAGAAATTAAAATAAAAAGTACAAATTATAATAAAAAGTAGAAATTATGTTTATAAAAAAATAGAAAGTAGAAAGGAGAATAGAAGTAAATTAACATTAGATTATAAAAATGTACTTGTAATGTAATAATGTAATAACTTGTAATGTAATAACTTTTTTACCTTTTTTTTAGCCTGGGTGCATGCAAGCACACATGCATATATTGGTGCACACATCTATACATGTATATACACACATACGTACATACTCCCATATAACAACATCCTCACACTTATAAACAAAATATCCACTTTCATCTGAGTACGAGAAACAGACTTTATCACAATCACTCATCAAAAAGTCCCCAAGCGCCTTCCTGAAACTGTTGTATTTGGCTATTGACTTTATTTCTATTGTTAAATTATTGAAGATTTTAGGAGCAAGAAAGTTAAATTGTGTCTGTGCCATTGAGGTTTTTGTTGGTGGAATAATATAATTGGATTTGTTGGAGTTTCTTGTATTGTAGGTTGATTCAAAAATATTTTTTTTCGTATGTTTGAATTTGTAATAGGTGGATATATTATAACATCCCCAATCGAGGTATGTTGTAAAGCTTAAGGTAGTGGAAAGGGGAAGAGGAAGGTGAGGAAGAACCTAGCTATTCAAATCTGATCACCAAACACGGCTAAAGCCAATTAAAGCAACGTTTCAATTCTGAATGCTTAATAATATAATTAGAAGCCGGCCAATAATTTAATCACAGTTTAAAAAAATTAAATTTATTAACGTAATGATAAATTATATATTAAACCAATACGAGCTATAAATCCATATGTCACTTTTGTATTAACGAATATTTAAAAAATAGAAAATAAAGTACCTTATTCATAGTCCTCCTCTTCACTAGGGATTTTCGTGCCGAAGCGGACTGTAGGTTGTTGTATGGGTATTTTATCAAGATTTTCTCATTTTCTTGTAGATAAAATTAAAAAAATCTTAATTTTTGTTGACTGTGAGCTGTGTTGGTATGACTTTATAATTTGGGTAATGATTTACTTTTTGATTTATTTACGGTAATGATTTACTTTTGCTTTATTTTCTTGCTTTGCCTTTGTCGTTTCGTTTGCTTTATGGTTTCTCATTCATTCGTATCCATTCTCCGATCTCTTTGGAAAATGCTCAGCATGCATTTTTGCATCTTCTTTCCTACATTGAATTACTTGCATTTTGTATGAGGAATTTTATTTATTTCACATTACAGATTTGTTACTTAATTTTATTAGTTTCAATGCATTTGTGTCGTTAACTAAATTAATTCAAATTAACTCCCTAGTTTTTTTGTGATTCTGTCGTCAATTACTTGTGGAGGGTCTATTTAGTATTAGAGGTGGGTATGAATCTGGAGATCCGTGTGTCCAGGAGTGACGGACGTATGAATCCATCCCTCCCACTGCGGTGCAAGGCAACTTTCCGAGAGAGTACGGCTGAAGAAGCCAAAGGAAACTCCCTCAACCATTCTCTCCCGATCCGGCCTGCCATGCAGCTGGTAGGCAGACGCATTTACCGCCAAGACCAGGACAAACCTCACTCCATGAACCCAGGCATCCCTGCGCAGTCACCAAACGTAGCCAACCACTTGGGGTGACCTATGGCAGAGGTGTTGGATATCAAATAAATGGTTTCCGGGGCGGCGGTAGCCACACCCGACTCCCTTGTTAAAAAAATTGTATGTTTAATGCCCAAAAAATGCACGAAAGCTTTATTTTATTATATTTATTTGTCATTCTCAAATATAACTTCTGTAAGTTAGTATGCATGGATCATTCATAATAAAGTTTTCTTTTTGGTTTGTGACCACAAAACGATGAAATTTTTTTTTTGAAACAAAGCCAAAACACCGAATGCATTTTTTAAATTCGTTGTTCGCAAAACAGACATAATTTTATGTCGCCAACAGGAACGGATTTAATTAACTTCACCGAAATCCCGTCAGTGAATGCAAATTCTTTTCAATTTACCTTAAAATTGAATGGAAATGTTCGCTACAAAAATAATAACAATTTGTTAAAAAAATGTATCGTGAATATTTAAATTAAATTTGTCAAAATATACCACAAATAAACTGTTTGGTGGATCTATAATGTGTTTTCATAGAAATTAAAGAAAGTCCGTTAAAAATTACTAAAAAAACGTAAATTTTATGAAACAAGGCAATATTGGCAAGGAAGAATTTTTTTCAATCAACTACCGAAAGAAATTAGAAGCATAAATGTCAACATCCAACAAATTAAAATTATTGTAGATAAAACAGTGTTAATGTGGAAAAATGTCAATAAACATTATTTTCTGTTGTAAATATAAAGTTATATATCTTTTATCGCTTGCATGATTTCTCCAAACGTTCGTTTGGTTCCGATTTGATTCCGATTTGATTCCGATTCGATTCCGAAACAAAGTTCCGATTTTGAAAATTACGACACAATAAAGATTATACAGAGTACAGAGTCACAACGAAACTTTGTTTTTAATTTTTATTCTGTTATCCGTTGTAGGTAAATGATGATCCGTTGTTTACTTGGGCCTGAAAGCCCAGCCTTAGTCAGCTTTCTTCCCCAGGACATCCCCTTGCCGCTCTCACAGAAACAAATGCAATTAAGGATCAGTAACTAAGTTAGGTTACATAAATTCGCAGATTCGCGGGACTTGACATGATTGTCTTCAGGCGCAGACACGACCGCAACTTTTCCTTTGCGAAAACATATTTATGTTTAAAGTTAACTGCTTTAAAGTGGGAGCGACGCTTTGTAAAACTGGGCCTATAATTTATACCGTTATATTCAACACGCTGTAAAATATACTTTCTTAATTCAATTTCTTTTCCCCTAAATATTTCGTTTAGTGAAAAATCCACAAAAATGTTAAAAGTATCTAAAAATTAAAAGGTTTTGGTCTTCAGACAACGTTGAAGGTGGTTGAAGCGGTTGTTTCACAAAAAGCAATTTGTTAAAGACAAAACATCGTGATGAAAATATTTGTTTATATATTGTTCTAATAAATCTTTAAATTAAAAATAAAAATAATTTGCTTTAACCACGTTTATTGTTTGATGACCTGCATGGTCCAGAGATAAGGCTCCCGACCAGCGATCAGCGGATTCGAACCCCTGCGTGCGCAAGCAAATTTAATTTGTGTTTTTACAATTTAATCGCTTTAAATAATAAATAATATATTTGCGGCACAATCCAGAGAGGAAGATACTCTCAGTATCGCCCTTGTGTAAAACGACTACTCAAAATTGAAACAAACCTTTAATGATATCCTATATTTCTACATTATACATTTTGAATTATTTTATTTCTCACTTTTAACTTTTTATTTTTACTTAATAATTTATAGTTTGTACTTTATATTTTATACTCTACACTTTATACTTATATTTTATATTATATTTTTCACTTTATATTTATATTTTTCCTTTTACTTACTACTTTACGTTACCTAACTTACATTTATACCTATTGTTATTCTTAATGTTGTTGTACTATTTACATGTTTTTTTTTTTTTTAAAGAAAGACAAACATCCTCGGGTAACGAAAAACCCAACAATGTTTTAAAATTTCTTACTACCACCACAGAAAGCCGAAAATGTTGCTTTTGTTGTGATGGAGGACTTAGCCAGCCGAGGAATCCAATACGGGACGCCCGGGTGGAAACAAAACGCGATGCCCACTCAACCACCGACCGGTCGAAAATTATGTTAATGGCACATGTTGTGCCGTATATGTGTAAATAAATAAAAAAATAAATTGCTTGATATGGCTTTAGCCATAATTAGTGACAAAATCTGAAAATACAGTACTTCCCAACGTTCCTCTTCCCCTCCCCACTACGTTCAGCCTCACAACATTTCTCAATTAGGGATGCGGTAGCCTCTCAAGCTATATATTTTTGGGAGCAGTTGGGACTCTTGTGCAGTGTTCACAGAACAAAAAGATACCACCTCATCAGGGTTTACTTAAAATGTTGAAAGTTTCTTCGTTTAGTCTAAAATGAAAACAACACCTGCTATTTTTTAACTTTGTAAAATATATCATGTGAGTCACCTTTTTCATTTTTCAATATAAAATTAATAATTCTTTTTTATTTACAAGATTCTTGTTGCTGACAGTTCATTCAATTTACGTAATTGCATAAACCGTGGAATACAAGCAACACATTAAACTGGATTACATCCGCTAACGAATTCTACCGCTTTTCTTTTCCTCTCTTTACTTTCTCACTACTAGAACACAAATCTATCTCAAAAGAATTCTTGTTTATCAACATAATTTATTTTCTCGCCGAAATATAATATCATTTTGGCAATAATTCAATGCCAAAACGGAAAATGCAAATAAACCAAGGAAAACACATTTTTAAGCATTCTTTAGGAGTGACAATATTTTTAGGGAGGGCGAATTTGTGTTGACTTTTTAATGTAAAGGTATTTTTCAGAGAAATTCACTATCATTGTTCATTACATCATAATTCCACCCCCAAGTGGTTCGCTAATTTTGATTTTTTATATTTTATTTTTTATTTGAAAACCGCACAAGAGTCCCAACTTCTCTCGTCTGGAGCCAGTGAGACTATGGCATCCCCAATTAGGGTATGTTGTGATGCTGAAGTTAGTGGGGAGGGGAAAGAGATGGGGAAGAGGAAGGAGGAGTACCTGGCTATTCAGAGCTGGTCACCAAGCCATTTCAAGCAACGTTTCAATTCTGAATGGTGGTCTTACACCAGGGGATACTTCGAGTATCTTCCACGCTGGAACGAGCCGCAAATATACTATATATTAGTTTAAAATAATAAATTGTGAAATAACACAAATTAATCAAATAAATTTTATTTGCCAAGCTGGGATTCGCTCCCGCGATCTTCGGATTGCGAGTCAAGGGCCTTAACGCTCGACCACGCTGGCAGGGTGCTCTGCACTACAATCTCATCCCATGATCTCCGGGTTTCTGAGGTGAGGTTTGTCAAGGTCTTGACAAATCGAATTCAACAGCTTGGAGTTCTATGTTTTTTCCCCCCTTAAAGTTCACTCCTTCCTTTCCTCAAAATGAACCTACATGTAGCGTCCCCAAAAATGTTTTGTGGAGAAATGTTAAAAAAATTGGATGCTGTGAAAATTATTTTTTAAATTCCGGAATAAATTACTTATTAGTCATTATAAGCGACTCTTAATCGAAAATTTGAAACAAAAAAATTAGAAATATATGGTCACATCTAGGACTTGAACTCAGGATCTATGCCTTGCCGGGGCGCATTTCTATCAACTGAGATAATGTGTACCTATCCGATTCGGTCTTAATTAATTGTATCATACTTCAACTAAGAAACCAATATTATCTTCATTTTTTTAACATAATTTTTTTTGGCCGCTATCTTTATGTAAGATTGAAAGATTCAAGCCCGTAACGCTGCATAGATAGTGTCTTGGATAATTTTCTATCCAATGAAGACAACATTAGAGAAACTTAATCGAAAATCTGTAGAAAGAAAAATCAGAAAAAGATATTGGCACCTCTGGGACTTGAACCTAAGATTCGGTCATTTTTAACTGTAACATACTTCGACTTAGAACTACCAACATTTTCTCCATTTTTCTTAACACATATTTTTATTGGCATATTTTTATTGAGTCCAGGTCCAGGGTTCAAGTCCCAGAGGTGTCAATATCTTTTTCTGATTTTTCTGTCTACAGATTTTCGATTGAGTTTCGCTAATATTGTCTTCATTTATTTAAATATTGCAATTTGGAGTTTTTATTCATAAAGTTAAAAATAAAAATCATTTCTTTATCCATTTTTACTCAAATCTTTTTCTCATTTTTCTGTTTTCAGATCTTCAGTTGAGTTTCGCTATTCTTGTCTTCATTAAGTAAAAAAAAAATAATAATATGGGTTGCAAGAGTTTATAATATTTCTTTTCAACCTAAATTTAATAACTTAAATATATTATTACAATAAGTTATTACGTTATGAAATGAAGTAATTTATTCTAGATAAAATAATATTTGATATTGAAAAAAGAGTTTTGGGCTAAATGAGCATTCTTAATTCTGTTCAAATGAGTGCGCTTCTCACATGGTGGTAGTTTAAAATTAAATAAATTTTGGTCAATTTATATTTGCTTGCGGAATATAAACCATAACCTCTCGATTCAAAACCAATGTGAACACCGCGCTACAGAGGCCGCCTCTTGCCTCAGATCTCGCACAATAAAGGCAACATTGCTTAACGTAACAATAAAGCACCACGTGGAAGTTTGACTCCTCCGTAACGGCCGCCTTCGTGTAATTTATCAAAAGAAAATATCTTCCGTTTGCCACAATGCCTTCACATGTGCACAATGTTTCCAATTAAACGTCGGCAACTTGAGAGGGGCT
Organism: Glyphotaelius pellucidus; assembly: GCA_936435175.1. Classification (NCBI taxonomy): domain Eukaryota; kingdom Metazoa; phylum Arthropoda; class Insecta; order Trichoptera; family Limnephilidae; genus Glyphotaelius; species Glyphotaelius pellucidus. The sequence continues at coordinate 49,412,409 of OW386537.1, read as the reverse complement.
TTGACATTTATTTTGTGGCAGGAAATTCTCCCACTTTGTTCAAATAAAGATAAACTCCTGACTAGAAAGCTTTATAAACCTTCATTATGGATACACGTTTCGTAAAATAGGGTGGTCTAAAAATGAGCAGGGCTTTTCATTCGATAGAGACATGGTATTGGTGCCTGCGAACCTTTTAGAGGCTCCAAGCGGTGAGACCCACAAACCATTATTAGGATCGTTGAACCTCTTGTGCTGCGTATTCATTTGTGAACATAAGCGCGATCTGAGGCACGAATTAGGGGAAATGAACGAGTCAACTTTTTCCTTTCCCATAATTCGTAGTTTAGCTCGCAGGTTCGGCTCGCGGTGTGTATACGCAGCTTTAGGTTCTACAGAAAATTTAGGAACAAAAACATTTTAGAAGAAACCAACGATTGAGATTATATCTAAAAGATATAATATAGTAAAGATGAGTGTCTGTATAAGATATAATATTATAAAGATGAGTGTCTGTGACGTACACGCGGGCGGCGCGCCTTTGATTTGTGTATAAATCTACAGTTTTTTTCCGAGATTGATGAAATTTTGCAAACTTGACCTTCAAAATAAGACTTGAATGAGATTTCTAAAAACTACCCCCACGCCCTTCTTTCACCTCTTGAAGTCGAATTTTGATACTTCTTGATGAAAATTGGCACACTTGACGTTTAAGCTAAAAGGAAAAGTATAACTGTCTTCATCTGATTTTGTAAAACTTTATATAAAACCCGGGCAATACCAGGAACTAGCTAAAATATAATATATACGTAAAACGCTTCCATGCCAATTGGGAATAAAGTCAACATCTCCTTGAAAAGTCGTTGAAAGCTACGAAAAAAATAATTTTAAATTAGCCGATAAACCTAACCTAACGTAACCTATTTAACCAATTTTTTTATTAAAAAAATTTTATCACTCTAAATGACTTATCTGAGTTGGTCCTGAGTTGGTTTCATTCCGAGATGTCCGGTCGCCACATAAAACATAGGCAGATAAAAAGGACACTTTTAATAAAATCTTCGTATTTTTGACTGCCTCTCTGATACTCTTACGGACATAGAAGAATTGAAGTGTGTTTTTAAGATCATCATTTAAATGTTAACTTGGCGACCTTTTTTCGCAAAATTGTGTCTTCGAATGACATTTGTGACGTGCTAACGTGTTAAATTAACATACAAATGGTTAAATTTCGGGTAGAGGCCCCTAAAAATAAGTGCCTTGGGCCTATGATGCTATAAAAATGTCCTTATAATAGACCCAGAGGAAAGAAAATTAAACTCACAAAAGCATCAAACTCACGCACTGCGACCTAGAAATAAATTGCTTTTAAAGTTAATCTGGAAAAAAGATCACCCATTGACTAGTTTAAAAAAAACGAACCTGCGGGTTGTTAAAAGATCAACGAGTAGAAGTTATTTAGAAATGACAGAAAGAATTTGCTTCTTTTAGATAAGATAGAAATAAAGGAAGTGATTTATTTGTACATCTTATTTTATTTTTATTTTATTTTATTTTATTTTTATTTTTTTTATTTTAAATGTACATTTACAGTTCAAAACCAATTACAAACATACATTTTATTATAAAGTTATAATGGCGTTTTGAAATTTTTTAATATTTAGTTGAAAAATATCGATTTCAGGGGACAGGGAATTAAGTAATAGAATCATTTTTCCGAGCGGCATTACTAATGGTAAGTTAGTTCTGCATCTCGGAACAACAAAAGTTCTGTGTCTGCGCGCTCTTGTGAAGTTGTCGGGGACATAAAACTCAAATTTTTGTATTATATCGGGAATACAAATATTACCGTTTAAAAGTTTATATGCTGTTGTCAGCAAAGCAGTTTTCCTTCTATCGGCGAGGCTATTAATACCCAGCATGCCGGACAAAAAGGCTGATGGATATAGCCAGGGATAATATCTGAAGTCTCTAAGATATAAATATCTCAGAAACTTCTTTTGTACTCTCTCTATCATTTGAGAGTAAGTGAAATCCATTGGTCCCCATACTACTGAACCACTTTCCAAAATGCTACGTACTAAACTATAGTAGAGCACGCGAATCGCGGCCGAGCTGCAAAAATGTCTGGAGTTGCTTAGCACAAATCCTAGCATTCTTAAAGCTTTGCTGCAAATCGTTTCAATCTTAACTCTAAACGATCAACTCTTATTTAATCTCGTATGATTCAAATACATCTTTAAAAAAAAAGTAGAAAAAACTTTTCAGGCTTTCTGTTGTGAACCATACTGAGAAAAACTTTCCGTAAATTAATTATTTGTACAGTACCCACAATGAATGGAAATATCATCTGATCTTTGCTTTACGCTTTGAGACGACATTTAAAAAGGATCAAAGAATTCCGGATTGTGGAATCATTTAGTTTATGTATAATATAAGGGCGTTTCATCATCAATGCTCAATGAAAATGTGACAAATCTCCTAAAGAAACACGTGGGAAAAGTTGATGCGAACGCGACGCGGCGCGAAAATTTCAAACGGTCACCGCCACTTGGAAGTGTTCTACGTGGCAAGCGGAGCGATGCGGGCGGGACTATGGACAATTATTGACTATGATAAATATTAATGGCTTTACTTATAATCGTGTTTTAAATTTTACACAGCTGTTAATCAACCATTAGCGTATTGCAAATGGTTGTTAACCAGTTGCGTAAATTTTAAAACGCGTTTATTAGTCATTGAAGAAGAAGATAACACTTTTAAATCTAAATGAAAATATGAAAGAAAACAAGACACAGAAAAACAGAAAAAGACAATGGTCGCAACTGGGACAGTTGTCCCAGTTGCGACCATTGTCTTTTTCTGTTTTTCTGTGTCTTGTTTTCTTTCATATTTTCATTTAGATTTAAAAGTGTTATCTTCTTCTTCAATGATATATTACGTTGATGGGAATAACCTTCAAAAGTTATAAAAAGAGAGTTTTCTCGTAAAAAATTGCGTTTATTAGTATTTAAATCTTTTAAAAGTTTAATTATTTTCAATTTAGTTAAATATAATATTTTTGTTAATATTGTACCTCAAAGTCATCATCAAACTTTTTTCAACAGAAATACTCATATGTCGCTGAAAATTGCGGAGCTCAGCGGGCGGTGGGTGGTGGCCACGAAGAGCGTTCGCTGAATATCGCTACAAACCGCATCTCAACTCTCAACCACGCTCGCGTCAGTATTAACAAACGAACGTTGAACGAATAATGAAAACATTTTGGGAAATTGTAGAACTATGGTTAGTCACAAGATTTAGTGAATCATGTCTTTACCAAACCCTATCTTCTATTTCCTCACTTAGTTCCTTATGACTCAATGGAAACCACAACCACCTACATCTACATAGCATTGTTCGTATTTTGGAAAGGTGATGATTTATGCACTTTTTTCCTGATTTGTAGCTTACAGCCTTTCCGAGCACTTTAAACTGTAGGGAATAGGGGAATTATGCGTGTGTAGTGTAGGGGAATTTTGCCAATAAGAACTCTTGATTATGCGGGTTAAATATATTTACAAGTAACGTTATATTTTTTAACCTCTCCGCGAGTGAGTTTTGGCGAACAAAACTGTACGTGAGGAGTGAGTGTTTTTTTGGTTAATTTTTTCAATATTTTTTTATAAATTATCATAGTTTAACTAAAAATAATATTATGTTTTGAATTAAAACGTCGTCAACATCAATCCACGAAAATAAACCAACATCAAAAAAAACATGTCCACACAAAAAAGCTGCTTCCTTCCTCTGACGACCGCTAAATGACGCAAAAATTATTTTTAAACTAAAATTGTGAAGTTGGTATTGTAGGTATGTCTTCCAAAACGTCAAAAAACTACGCGCAGATGTTAAAAAAAGCCACTTCAAATCAAAAAGTTTCATTAAATATGATGGTATTTTAATAATAGCTACTGACGAACCGTTCTGTCCATTCTCTTCTGGGCATTTTTTCGTTTCGACGAACCGTTTCGTCCATACTCGTGGAGAGGTTGATAAACTTGATACAAAATTAAAATCGTAACAACTAGAGAGTGACACGAGAGGGAATGTTAAACAACTGAAATGAGCGGACGCGGGAACCGGAATGAATTTGCATTATCACGTACTGGGCCGGAGAGCGACTCTCAGGTATACCAGTCGGTAAAATTTAACTTAAGTAATGTTTTAAGGTTGTTCCGCCATAATATGGATAAATATATCAAAAGAAATAAACAAATAGTTGTATGAAATTTTCAATATATCCTAAAAAAAAATCTAGCATCCTGCATAATACCTACAGTCCCTTACTGAGAAAGAATTATTCCAATTCATTTACTATTCAAATGGTTAGGAAAGAGGAAAACAACGCTCAGTTTATTGGAAAAGTTAAGCAAACAAACAGGATTCGATATGTCTACTTATACCAAAATGACGAGTCCATACATTTTTCGAAAAGAAAATTTATGTATTTATTCATTCCGCAAACAATATATCTTGCCTGGGGCTTTTCCCAACAAACTCTTCCTTGAATATTATAAATTCTCATAAAAGTGATAGCGCTTTTGAAAAAAGTCTAGGGGAAGTAAAAATGTTCAATTTATCAAAATGAATAATTTTGCGAACTTTTTTTAAAGCTTTGAAAGCTTAATTAAGAAAAATATACATTTTTTAGTGAGTGAAACCAGAATGAATTAATTATATTAAAAAAAAAACCCGAAGTGATTGACCCCATCAACTGGTTAAAATGAAGTTATTTTTTAATAATATTATTTCAATAATAACAATTTGTATGTCAGTATCCCTGAGAATGGAACTGCGAATATTTAAAAAAATATTTTATAGGAAATTCGAAGTAAATCAAATTTAATGTTATTATTATGTTCAAACTGTTTGAAAATGACATTGAACGCCGAAACAGCTGTCGCAATAATAAGAAAATCTAAAATACTTATTTATATTTCTATTTTTGCAATGGACAATTCACGTTGGAATTTCATTAAAATATATACTCATAAAACAAATATAAAACATATTTTATACTTTAATTTATTTGACCGTAACAAGTTTCGAATCATTAAAGCCATCTTCAGACTGGTACGAATTCTTCATACCTATGGTTTATATCCTTTTAGACTTAAAATCCTTGTAGACCACCCCTCTCTCCCTCCCTCACATGTTGTGTACATAAATCGTAGGTAAAGAAGAATTTGTACCAGTCTGAAGCGAGCTGAAACCGGTTACGGTAAAATATATTAAAGTGGAAGTAAGTTTTATGATAATATATTAAAATAATTAGTAAGTTATACGAAATAAACACACAAAAAATTAACAAAGTTAAGACATTATGTTATTTTAGTTAGGTACCTATCTTAATTATAGCTTGTCTGAATTTTCCATATAACGAGTTCTAATTTAGAAAATGACTCTAATGGCCCGTACAGACTAGGCTAGTAGTTTAGTCGAGAAGCGAGTATTTTAGTAACGACCTGTCCGAACACCATAAATTTAGTAGTTAGTGGTAGCATTTTGGTCAGTCAAATAGCGAGTATACTTGTTACTCGACTAACTACTTTACCAAATTTTTCTTACGTATAACTTTTAAAATAAGTGAAAAAAACGTGTTTATAATAATTTTCGGCGCATACTTCGCGATTTCTTTCTTTAGAAAGAATTTCATATAATTCGGCCGCTTCGGCGGGCCGAAACGCCAATTATATGAACGCCGCGGCGGCGTGGTGGATGTATAGATATTATCTTCAAGAATAACGGATATTTTTTTTAAAGGCTTCAAAACTTTAAAGTATTTAAGGAAAATGAGCAATACATCGGTAAAAATGCGGGAAACCGGAACTTAAATTCAAAGCATATCCGAGTTCTAGAGTTCATTGAGCAGGAGTTACAGACATACAACCAAAATTAGTGTAAAAAAACAAGAAATCAAAATACTTTTCTAGCAAATATTCTAGGGTATTGAATAAAATATGTTGCTAATAAGAATATTTACATATCTCAACTTTTATGTCAGCTCAACTTCGGAGCGAAAAACATTTTAACATGTGGCAAAGTTTAATATTTAAGTTACTATTAACGTCAGACGTCACTTTGTGAATGACGATTTAAATCAATTATATAAAACACCCATTTGGGGATCAGAAGTTTTATCAGGTAAAGTTGCTCTCACTGGGGTCTTTACGTTGAGTAATGTTTTGATCGTTCTCAACAAAAGCGGAAAATTCTGAGTAAGGAGGAACCGTTATTTACTGGGGAGATTTTAAACCGTTGAAGGATTATCCAACCTTCATAACTCACAGGGAAATCAACATTGATGGATGCCGTGGTCCCGACACAACGCGGTACAATAATTCTTATTGTATAATATATTTTGTTATATTCCTTTCGGCATATTTTTTAACAATTCTCCTTTTGAGATTTCACTTTTCATCGGTTGCAGCCAATTTTTCACTGACAGAAAATAAATAACGATTTCATCTCGAAATGTTTTGTTCACTGGTATAAAAAAATGTGGGATTTTTGTAAAAGAGAGCAACACTATTTCTTGAATTGTCGTTGTTTTGCAGAACGTCATCGTTTCGTATCCATGCATCCATACAGAATTACATTTGCTCTACACGGGAGGTCCTGAGGAAAATAATTTCCCTCAGGGCCAATGTCATCTTTGGAGATGCTGTGCGGAGGGTTTTTTTTTACGAAAGGAAAGAGATGAAGATCAGGCAAGGAAAAAAAAAGAGGTATAAGGGGAGGTATAAGGGTAGGGAAGAATCTGTGGTCAATGTGTTCAGAAGTTACGAATATATGAATCCATCCCTCCCTCTGCGGTGCAAAGCGATGGGTCGAGAGAGTCCTGCTGGAGTGGAAAAAAGTGTCCCACAACCAGTCTCTACAAATCCGCCCGCCAAACAGTAGGTAGGCTGGATTTGAAGAGACTGATCATCCGCCGCCAAGACCTTGACAATCTTCACACCATGAACCTAGGCAGCAGTATTTTCGATCAATGTAGACTTCAAAAGTGAGTATTTTAAGACAATATATTGTCCCGGTGTGAGTTTGTGGCTTTGTGGGTTTTTTATAAGAAATCTACAGTTTATTCAAAGATATTGAAAGTTTTTCAACATCTTTGGTTTTATTCCTAGATTGATAAAATTTTGTACACTTCAAAACAGGAGAAGGGTTACTCTTCAATGAGATTTGGATAAACTACCCCCATCCAGTTTTGCCACTCTTTAAAACAGAATTTCGATACTTCGTAATGAAATTCTGTATACCTGACGTTAAAAATAAGAGAAAAATTACTCTCTCCATTTAATTCCTAGGAATTCTGTGTAAAACAACGCTGGGGGCGTCTGCTAATACTTAGTGTGAGAACGATCTAACAACTGAAAATACTCCCAACGTAGGAAGAGAAGATGCATTCTCGGAAAAACCTTCCAAAAAGGTTCTGAAAAGGGATAATCGAATGAAGCGGGTAAAATTAAACTTTCAAAGAAAATACTAATTGCATTGGACATATCGTTATGAGGGCGGACTAACAATGAAAAAATGCCTCTATAAAGCAGGTTGGGAAATAAATTATATAGACAGATTTAACGGAAACATGGGTCAGATAAAATGGGATGCAGCTTGGGGATAGGTTTTATTCCGTTCGTAAATGATGAATAATTCGAAAAACAATGCAATTAAAACACTTGTAAAAATTATTAACTGGAATCGCCATCATCAATTCCTTGGTGATTACTTTTCACTAAAATGGCGCTGCATTAATTACGAACCGATTCATTTTAACCACTTTGAACAAACTTTGACAGAAAGGGGCGTCAGATGCCGCAACAACGGAAAATCATGTTCAAGAATATGGGTGGAATAAACAAGTAGGTACGTAAAAGGGGTGAAACTAATTTTATTTTCTACTACGAAATTAAATACTGCAAGATTATGACGACATCCTTAACCATGCCATTAATTGCAATAAAACTTGACCATGTCATCTATTAAAGAGAAGTAAATGATTTTAGTTAATAATAAATCTTAACATAGTATAAAATGAAGTCGCTCCCGCTGTCTATACGCTTAGATCTTTTAAACTATGCAACGGATTTTCATGTTGTTTTCTTTAATAGATAGAGTGATTGAAGAGGAATGGTTTATACGTAAATAACAAGCATATTATTGTAAAGAAAAGCCGACAAATTCAAAGATTCAATTCAGACAGCGGGCAAGCGGGCGGGGTGGATTTGATATGAATGCAAATTAACAGATGGCATTGATTATAAAGGTTGGGTAATGGCGTTGTGTTTCGTTAGGCACAACAACGTGTGGTCGGGTCTGCTAGTAAACTAATAAATCAAAATGTGAATTGGACACTGAATCAACGAGATAATCAAAACGTACTTAATAGGCGCTTTTAATATTCCCACATTTACGGAACGGCGACGGTACAAAAATGCGATAAATGCAATTTCCTCATCACAATAATACTGTAGCTCTTTCTTCTGCATTAGATAATGGTGAGACAAAAGATGAGACACACAATGTTTAGGTATGTCTGTTTCCACCAAAGTACTATTTTTTTTCGATTGGAGGAAATAGACATACCTTCGTTGTGTATCTCATATTTTGCCTCGCCATTATTTAAGGTGTATGAAAGAGCTGCAGCATGATTGTGTTAAGTAACGTATGTTTATTGCTTTTTTTTTACCGTCACCGTTCCGTAAACGTGGGAATATTAAAAGCTCATTCTGAATATCTTTTCTCCAATTTTGTAAAATTTTGAGAAACGGGTAATATTCCGTTCTCCTAAATAAACGTTAAAATATCGCAAAAAAAATATTAACTTTTTATAATCTGCAATTCGATAATACGTACTGAAATAATATTATGTGGGTTGTGGGTAATTGAAATACAAGGCTGATTTAATTGTATCTACCCACAGATGGAATACCCATATATTAGTCTGTTAACAACAAAAAGGATTGTGAAGAAAATTGCGTGTTAATACAATCTTTCCACCACATGTTAATTAATTGTTTTTTTTTCTCGGAAAAACATCCTGAATACCTCCGCATTTATCTAAAACAGGGATAAAACCCTTATTGATTATTACCCTTGCATTTTTGTGTTTGATAAATAATACAACGATATCGTGTTCATTTTCCCCTGGATACATTTCCCGCCAGCAGATGTGAGGATCGATAAAGGAAGGGATCAGAAAGTAATTTCCGCGTCCTGACAGGCGGAGTTCACCCCCGCTTTTTTAACAACATGATCAGTTTCCAAATATATCGAACACACTTCCCCCATTCTGTTTACCAAGAAGATCAATTAACACACGAATTAATTAAACAAACAGGCGGTACGCTCATTGTGCTCTGTTACTAAGCGGTCTGTAACTGAAGTTTTCGTGGTTTTCGAAACCATTAAGATTAATCGGACAATTGGGCTTAATCCAAAAAATTATTTTGTTCCCGAAATGTATTCTACCGGCTGCACCAATCTTATATGAGATACAATACCTAGTAAATATGAGTTTTATTTATATAGTTTAATGATAACAATGATTTCAACTAGTATGGCGAACTAACGTCTGGTTTAGAGTGATCTGGGTAGAAAACCGGCTGAGTTAAAACGCGCCATTCATCTATTGCCATCTTATTTTAACACTATTGGGGGTATTCTAGTCTAGAGGCATGAATTGTAGGTGTTTTTTTCAGGTGCAATAAAAAAACAATTATATTTTTACCAACCATTACTTTACAAAATATTTATTAAACATTAAAAAGACATTTAAAAAATCCCTTATACCCATTTTTTCACTTTTCGGAATTTTTGAAAAAGAGTAAAAATTGCAATTTTGTAATAATTCTGGTAGAAGCGATAGAGTAATGTGTAGAGAAAACTCACACCAAATTTCAAGCAAATTGGTAGAGTAGAACCTGAGATATCGTGTCAACCGTCTCGAATAAAGTGGTTTCGAGAAACACTCGTTTAAAGTTTTGCTCTATTTAGATTCTAGTTAGATTCCGTCTAAACCGCGACATTGAAATGGTTATATCTTTTAGAATAATGCGAATTTCGAAAAATCTTTTTAAGGAGATAATTTTTGAATATTTAAGGGGGGAGTAAGGTTTTAAAACTCATATTTTGAAATTTTTTTCTCTAAATGCACAGCATGTCAAGAGTATTGTGTCAAAATTTCAAGTAAATCGAAACAAAAATAACGAAGATACAGCATTTCAAGCGACCGGCTCTCTTGCTCTGTTCAAGTATATTTCGAGTATAAAAAAACTTTAAATCGATTTTCTCGCAAATAAATTTTTCAAGTTCGTGAATATTATAATTCAAAGTTTATTTGACGGACCTTTTTGAAATTTTGTACACTATTTTAACATATAAATCAACAGGTAGTGACAAAGAGTTTTTTTACCATTTTATAATAACAAATTCACCGAAAATTTTAGCAAAAATCGCAATTTTGACTTAACATGCTGCAAAAAAAATTTAAAAAAAAACGCTTCTTCACTACCTGAGAAAACATATCACCTTTTAAATTCATTTAAATTTTTTTGTTTCAAATGATCCGTTAACGTGTTATAATGTTCACCGCATAACACCTTGTTTTCGAGGCGCCTTCAGAGATTCGCCCTCACTGACTTATTTATTAATATTTTTATTAAATTTTTTTTTTAAATTCTTTAGATGTCATACTATAACGTCTATATAAAAGAAATTACCAGTCAGTGGTTGAGTGGGCATCGCGTTTGGGTCCCACCCGGGCGTCGCGTGTTCGATTCCTCGGCTGGCTGAGTCCTCCACAATCTATCACAACACAAGCAACATTTTCGGCTTTCTGTGGTGGTAGTAGGAGATTTACAAACATTGTTGGGTTATTCGTAACCCGGGAATGTTTGTCTTTCTTTTAAAGAAAAAAAAAATAAACCAACATTATTGTTATCTCTAAAAAAGAATCATGAAAATAAAACCTTACCCTCCCCCCCCCCCCCCTCCTTAAACATTGGAAATATAAAGAAAAAAAGTGTTTTTTGTTTCTAGACAAGAAAACTGCTTTAAACCAGTTTAGCTACATTCTAATCCTACAACAAAGACGCCCTAAAACTAAGAACTCAAAAATTGCTTTATTTTGCGCAGGCCCTGCAGAGTAACGAAGTATGCAAAATTTGATACCGGTAAAAGGGGGGTGAGTTTCCAGGGGATGGGGTTACTTTATTTATCTCAGGGTTTCAGAATGCAACTGAGCAAAATTTGGAATGGATGGCATTCAATGTAATACCCATTTGTATATGTGGAGGAAGAAAGGTAGAGGAGGGTGAATAATACGTTTTACGCGGGTCCTAATAATGTAAAATGTGGTTTGGATCGGTCAAAGGGTTAAACTGGTTAATTACATTGTAATTATTATTTTTTAATTCATTAAATTTAATCACTTACGAGTCTTCTTTTTTTACATCGTTTAAATAAAAAATTATCAAAAATACTAAATTCAGTTATGAGTCTGCCTGTGATTGTAATTCTAGTTAAATGGACTCGAATTTGTTTCGAAGTGTCATTTTCGAAATCAGAATTGATACTTTAAGGATGGGTTGTTTCAAAAAATTTGACGAATTCGTCAAATATTTGACGTTAATTTTCACGTTCTGTGTAAGTTCTATTCAAGTTCTGTGATGATTTTAGTTTTGTGAAGCAGCTGGCCTATGATGATAAAAAAACAGAACTCGAAAAGAACGTACACAGAACCTGAAAATTAACTTCAAATATTTGATGAACTCATCAAATTTTTTGAAACAACCCGTCCTTAATAAAATATTTTCATTGCAAAATTATTATAATTCTATGCTTGAAATTTGTATATCTCTTGTTTACATTTCTGCATAAAAGGTATTTCGTGGTTTTCAATGGTTTTAAGTGGTTTTAACTAACATTCTTTTGTGAATCCTACAAATAAATACATCTTGAATTTTCACGGTTCTGTGCAGTCCCGCATTCCATACATTCATTCCCAATTCAAACATTCAATTTTTTTTTAACACAAATTTCATAATGCCAAAGATCACCAATATGTATAAATGTAGAATCCTTCGCTGGCGTGGTCACAACAACTCACCAAATGTTTCTGGCAAATGAACGGTTTAGTAATGCATTTTCATGATGCCAGAACTCGTTATTACAAATAGAAACCATCGCGGGCACGCATACATCGAATCCCCAAAGTTTCATGGCAATCGGAAGAACGGTTGGCAACGCATAATTTCATGATGCCAGAACTCACTTTATATTAATAGAAACCATCGCGGGCACGCACACATCTAATCCCCAAAGTTTCATCGCAATCTGTTAACAATGCATAATTTCATGATGCCAGAACTCACTATTGTATATAGAAACCATCAAATTCCCAAAGTTTTTTTGCAAACGGATGAATGGTTTAGCAACGCATATTATATATACACATAGATGGAAGCAAACATATTTTAATTTTTAAATATATAGACGTATTGTATTATATTTGTTAAATGAAGACACTATGAGCGAAACTCAATCGAAAATCTAGATTCTTCATCTTCATATGTAAAATCTAGTGTCTTCATTTAATTAAATATTACAATTTGAGTTTTTACTCATAAAAGTAAAAAAAAAATAATAATAGTATTATATTTGTATATGTTGGGTTAACTGGAAGGCATAGAATGTACCTATAAGATATACCTTTTTTACTTGTATTTTTTTTACAATAAATGTATTTTTTTAATTTGAATTTGAAATAATAACTGGAATTGAATAAAGGCTATTCATACCGCCCAATATAATAACTCCCACGTTTCTGTTATTATAATCGCTAAAGGTCTAAGTGCCTAGAAACTTCAAGGGAATTTACATAACTTTCATAAAAAACAATTTAGACTTAGTCTTTATTGATTTTGTTTTTAAAATCATACGATGAAATTGACGGTCTCCGTGGTCTAGGGTAAGACTCGACTGACAAACCGGAGGTGACTGTTACAAATCCAAATTTTATTTGATGGATTTGTGTTATTTCACAATGTACTCATTTAAAAATAATATACACTATATTTGCGGCACGTTCCGGAGTGGATTTCACTATTAGTATCGCTCTGGTGTAAGGCCACCATTCAGAAATGAAAATGTCATTGGTCGTGCTTGGTCTACAGATCTAAATAGTAACGTACTTCCCCACCTTCGTTCTCACATCTCCTTCCCCTCCTCACCACCTTCAGCCTCACAACACGCCCCAACTGTTGATGCCATAGCCTCACTGGCTTCAGATGGTTGGGAGCAGTTGGGACTCTAGGTATCCTGGGACGGTGTGAGCACAAAGATCGAAAGAAAGTAACACAATACAGAAAAGCCGGGCAAATTGACTGTTCGAAAGATTTTGGTCCTTACGAAAAAAACGTAAGGTAAACGTAACGTTGTTTCATATGACAAGATGAGTTCGTTTAGATCTAATTGATCCTCGTTGAATACGACATAATCACATTGCCGCATCGTCACAAGAGCTAAATAAAAAAAAGTTTAATTTATTGTCTTGGAAATGGCGCTTCCGACGCGGTTATTGGCTATAAATATAAATCGCTAACAATGGGTCCGAATTTAAAGCAAGTGTGGGGGGAAGGGGAAGGGGAGTTCTTTGGGAAGTTTCTCCGTCTTACATTCAACCGCTGCGGTTTCCCTTACTAAATTAATTTACCTCTGGTCCCCGCGGAGCACTCCGAGGAATTGATCGCAGGGGAAGTGGGGCAAGGCTCGGGCCCGGGACGTGCGCATATTACACCCCTCACCCTTAATATTACACTGCAGAATAAGAGAGACAAAAATACGAAATAAATTAAATAAATAAAAAATGTGCAACAAAATAATAGAAAAGTTGCAAAATTGTTTTTGACAAAGCAGCTTCATGTTCGGAGCTGTATATCAAGAAAAGAAAGTTTTTTGTTTGATTTAAATTTTTTTGGAAAGCATTTTGTGAAAAAACATATTTAAAAATCTTGCCACCGATTCGGGGTCACCAAATTGTTTTTCTTTAAGGTTTGAACTTTACAAATATTGCGCTACACGGTGCTTCTGTCATTTTGAAGTTCTGTTTTCTCTTGTCTTTATAGATCTATTGACTATGCGCAAGTTTTTTGTCTTAAACGAACCGTCAGATTAATAAAAAAATTGGGTTATTTTCGCTTCGCAATTAAAGCTCAATAAATTTAATATTTCTGAACGTAGCTAAATACTAAAAACTGTTTTTGAAAGGTGATAAAATACGCTTTCAAATTGTATTAATACATAATAAACACGATGGTATAACTTTGTTTAATTCCACTTTTTATTTTCTTATCCAACTAGTTTCGGTTCAACCTGAACCTTCTTCAGGGAAGAATAAAAATATACTTAACATAATACAGATATTACATTTTAATTAGAAGAGGGAGAAAGAACATCAACTTAAGTGGGGGCGAGGAGGGGAGGTGGCTACGAGGGAGGGGTGGAAGGGGGCGGGGCTAGTGGAAATATTTTAAAAAATGGGGCTGTTGGACAAATCTAATTGTTTATTAAGTAAATTAGTTTTATTTATTTTTAATGACTTTTTTATTTCAAGGGCTTCAAGATTATTAAGGCGTAGACCTCTCCCATTTCTGTGTAAAATATCTATCCCGGAAGATTTATTAAAAGAGTGATCTGTATCTATTAGGTGGGTGGCGAATTCTGAAAACCCTACACTGTTTAAACATCTCAAGTGTTCGACCACCCTTGTGTGAACATTTCTAGCCGTTTTACCGATGTAAAATGCTGGACAAGATACCGATGTAAAATACTTGTTTTACCGATGTAAAATACTTGTCCAGCATTTTACACCGGTAAAACGGCTAGAAATGTTCACACAAGGGTGGTCGAACACTTGAGATGTTTAAACAGTGTAGGGTTTTCAGAATTCGCCACCCACCTAATAGATACAGATCACTCTTTTAATAAATCTTCCGGGATAGATATTTGACACAGAAATGGGAGAGGTCTACGCCTTAATAATCTTGAAGCCCTTGAAATAAAAAAGTCATTAAAAATAAATAAAACTAATTTACTTAATAAACAATTAGATTTGTCCAACAGCCCCATTTTTTAAATATTTCCACTAGCCCCGCCCCCTTCCACCCCTCCCTCGTAGCCACTTCCCCTCCTCGCCATCACTTAATTTGATGTTCTTTCTCCCTCTTCTAATTAACATGTAATATCTGAATATCTGTATTATGTTTAGTATATTTTATTCTTCCCTGAAGAAGGTTCAGGTTGAACCGAAACTAGTTGGATAAGAAAATAAAAAGTGGAATTAAACAAAGTTATACCATCGTGTTTATTATAATTATGTATTCCAACAATGTGTTTGCTACATGTGAAAATTTAATGTATTAATACAAATGAAAACAGTACTAAAATCACGGTTAACGCAAAAAACACTTAATATTTCTCATTTTATCACCTCATTTTCTTACCATTTCATACAAAAGTATTTAATACAAAATTAACTAAGTCTAACGGTGCGTATGCGTTTTGGCGGATGAAAACTGTTTCTACAAAATTAGTATTTCTTAACTTTTTCTATGAACAACTATGAATAGAGTTGTGAAGAGTAGTTTATAATAGATATTCTCCTTTTTGTTTTAAGGTTGTCACTAGAACAAAAACGGAGCTATAACCGTTTCTGTGCGAACACACGCGTTAGCTTGAAAACATGCTTTAGTTGACTGCTTGTTATATTGTCTTGAAAACAAGCTTAGGGGTCGGAGTGGTTAATAAAGGAAATATCAAAATTCCCGAGTAATGCATAAGTTGACAATATTGAATTCTTTTCACTTTCATCAATTTAGCAAAAGCGGAAAATGTTACTTGTGCAATGATGGAGGACTAAGCTAGCAAAGTATTGAGTTCAAGTTCAGGGTAAGAATTTGATGCTTTTAACCGCACGATTAAGTAGCGTAACTTATAAGATTTATTAAAAAAATCAATAGTTATGTAAGTATTCAGAAAAGTTACTTGGCATTAGATAAATAATGGTTAAAACATACCTACACACAAATATTACATCTGTGCACACTAAAAGCATTGAAAGTTTTTCGAACTAGTTTGGAACACCCGCCCGCAGTCCTCTCTTACCCCTCAAATAACCAAAGATACTGAGTGCGTAGCGACGTTTAAATTGAGACTTGATATTTTATTCTACAATGTTGTTTTTATGTATGTACGTTTTATTCTTCAGCTTCTTAACGACGTTAATATTAAAAATATTTTTTTATCGGTTCAGTGCACCACTACACAAACAATGATCTCTTTAAAATGATTAACCTATATTAGATATTAAATTTCTTCGTCGATAATTCTATTCGTGGGACCAACCGATCGGCAATTAAGTTTAATATTCTATAATGGAGCCATTTAAAAAAAAATCGGTGGAAAGTCTAAATATTTTTATCTCCAGTCAGACAGAAAAAATCTTCTTAAGAATCATAAATTAATATCAATTATTTTTTTTAAATTCTCTATTTTTGTATTTATTTGGTCCTTTTGATGTATGGCAAAAAACAAACCTCATTTTTCGTATTCGCTAAGATATTCAAATTTCTGTTCAGAGGGTAAACAAAAACATTTGCCTTCTTGCAAAAAAGACATTAAGAACGTAGCCTGCTTTTCGCTCTATTACAGTTTTCACTTATTTTTGCATGTAATAAATTAAAACAAAAATCAGTGATGCGGATTTTTCTCGCTTTTTTGTTACTTCCCAGGGTAACTTTTAATGCAGTTAATTTTGTTAAAAAATTGTCATACATACACCAACAATGAAACAACGGCGCATACATTTAATATTACTGCAAATGTAATACAATCCGCCAATTAAACTGGATTTTTAAAAACTAAACATGTTTCCTTAAACCGGAACATTAATTTATTTTGATAGTTGAAAATAAGTAAATATTAAATTTACTATTTCCACAAATTTAAGCATAAATTACCAAAATGAAAAGTTATGAAAGTTTCTCAGATTAGTGTAAGTACAGACCTGTGATATGTGAAAAAAGTGTTGATATTAATGGTTTCCTTGTTGTATGATTTCAAACAACTACTGTCCCTGAGAAATAAATGTTTATAATAATAAGCAAATGGAAATACCCAGTCATATTTCTGAGCTCCTGATATTTGGTTCTTGTTGGCAGGTTCACGTTTTCACGTTTAATTTTTTTTTAAAGTTTAATTGTGACATTAGCGCCGCTGCGGAGATTAACAAAAAATACCATGTGCAGGGAGGCCCTGAGGAAAATAATTTCTCTCAGCGCCTAATTCATCTTTGGGTATGCTATGAGAAGGATTTTTTTTAAGAAAAGGAAGGAGAGTTCTGGGCAGGAAAAGAGTTTAAGGGGTGGGGAGGAATCCGGGGTTCAGTGTGTCCCGGTCATCCATCTCCAAGACTCAAACAAACCCGACCCATGAACCCCACGTTAAAGTTGTTCTGCCTTTATTTATTTATGTAAAAGCTCTTTTGGCGTAAAACAAATAAAATAAATAAGTAAATAAATTATAGGTAGTTACTTTATCGCTTATCCAAATTCTTCAAACAAACACTTCCTACTGTGATTAAAAAAAAACATACATTCAAGCTCTAGAGTTTCAAGCACACAACCCAAATTAGTATTTTCGATAATAAAATACATAACCGATGTAATTTTTTGAATACCAGGAAACGTCAAGCACTGACTGTTAATTTTAACTTTAAACTAAACAGGTACAATATTAAAGGAATTAATTTACTTAACTTCTACCAAATTAATATCCAGCTAGAATTTCTGAGCGCTCCAAATATCAACAACACACATTTGTTTTTACTTTATTTTAAATTTCTGGTAACATGTTCCCGGTACGAATTGCAGACAATAATGAAAACCTCCCCTGGCCTCAAGCCTCCCTGCAAATAATATATTCGCCAAAGTAATTTGGATTCAATCCGCAGATTCCATTACGAAATGTGAGTTTCATTAAAATTTCATATCATTTATCTTCAGCGTCTTTTTATGATTGCTTCCAGTCCTACCAGGTTCTCTGGAATCCCTTGACCTGTTTCTTCCACTTCTCTCTTCATCTCGTGCGTAATTTGAATGTTTTATTCAGCGTCTGTGACATCTTACTCGACAGACGCATTTTTATAAAGATACAATTTTGTAACATGAATATTATGGAGATAAACGGTTTTAACCAGTACTTCTATGAGCAATAGACCTCGCAAAAAGAATTTTTCGAATTTTCTTTCGTTTAACAAATCAAAACCAAAATTTCCTCTGAATTCATAAGATTTGTACGTTAACACAATTAATTTGTTAACCAAATTTTTTATGTAATTTTTAAAAAATTTCAAAGAAGGAATTTTACAACTTGTCCAAAAGAAATAATACTATTTTAGTGACAATTTTTATTTCAATCTTTCTTCACGAAGATAAAAATGCGAATAAGAAAGAAAAACACGACGATTTCACAACTGAAAAAAGATCTCTAAATTAAAGTTTCAGTTTAACAATTTGGGAGGCGGGAATGGGTACCGCCGCCCCGGGAACCTTTATTGGATAACCAACACCTCTTCCCTCCTCTGGTCACCCCAAATGGTTCGTTATGTTTGGAGACTTAGCAGAGGTGCCCGGGTTTATGGAGTGAGGTTTGTCTAGGTCTTGGAGGCGGATGACCAGGACACACTGAACCCCAGATTCCTACTCATCCCTAAAACCCCTTACCAGATCAAAAAAAATATCGATTTTGTTCAGGAGGTTGATTGCGATTGCGTCGACAACTGTTTTTATTCAGTTTCTCCATGAGCGAAGGCCCTAAGGATTTTTTGAATAATAAAGTAGATGCTGCAGATTTTCAAAAACAAAAACACAAACCAATTAACAAATAGACCAAATGCAAATTGGTTGGGTTAAAACAGGATTTCAAATCACATTAATTTAACTACTTAATGATTTTCTTGAAATACCAGTCCTAAGAAGATTGACGCGTGCAACACAGTATTACTTCTACATAAATAAGCACACGTCACCTACCCTGGTGATGCACACTCTGATGTTTTCCGAAACGTCGGCCAAAGAAAGAGCAATCTCAACTCGGCAAAATACCCCAAAAATAAATCAAGGCAAGTTGTATCATTGGATAAATAAAATTAATATCATCCGAAATCTCAAAGTAATGAATTTAAATCCATAATTTTTAAATAACGCATAATAATGGAGGTCCCAGCACGGGTAAGCTGAGACATTATTCAATTGTATTGTAAAATATAAAGTCATGTATTAAAATTAAAATAAAATATACATATATTTTTTTTCAAAAAATAGGTTTTTTCATACTAATGATAAAGAAAATTAATTAAAATATATAAATATTAATGCTTTTTAATGTTAATAAAAATAATGATGATCTAAATAATAACGTCTAATAAATTTGATATTTACTATTAATTTCCTCGATAAACAAGGAATCAACGATGATAATAATAAAATGCATGTTGTTTTTCTCTTTCTCTGTTAATTGGGAACATATTTTTTAAGAAAAAATTTTTTTTCTGTTCATTAATTTGTTTTGTTCTTTTTTTTGCCGCTTAAAGAGAAGAATTGCTTTTGTAAAATACGGATAAATAAATTGTACGTTAAAAAAATATGTGCAATCAAATAATTTTTAAAAATTTTATTTCTTATTTCAACTTTTCACATAAATAATGCGTTGCACTCATATAAACTAGGTAAGGCCTTCAAGTGTAAATTTTTTAATGATTTAGAAAGCATTTATTCAAAATTCAATTAATGTTTAAATCATGTATTTTCTTTTTTTTTAAGAAAGACAAACATTTACAATTTACGAATAATCTGACATTGTTTGAAAATCTCCTACTACCGCTAAGAAATCGAACACTCGACATCTGGGTGGGACCCAAACGCGACGCCAACTCGGCCACTGACCGGTAAAAATATTTTATAAAGTAACTTACGAAAAGTTTTTGTAACCCGGAAAATCGCTCGTCGAGTGTCATTTCACTTAAAAACCGTAATTGGAGTAAATTGAAAATGATATTATATATTTAAATGGAACACTTACTTTTAAATCCATTCGCTTAAGTCATATATTTATGTACCTGTAAAAAATGCTCTAATAAAGCTAATTCAAGATAAAATGAAATTTGAACTTACTTGTTAAATGTTATTATCTTCACAGCCTTTTAAACTTATCGTAGAGCTTTGAAAAAAGTTCATAAATGCTTCAATCACAACAATGCAGCTACACGTCGATTAAATCACGCAAATCACAAAACAAACCAGAAGCGGCGACTCGGCAACTTGATTGGTGACACTTCCGCACACTGCTAGTTCCGCAACTTCCTGGCGACACTGTTTCCCGCGTTCCGATTACGTTAATCCAGCGGTGCGAGTAGTCGGCTTCGCTAGCGCTAGGCACAGAACACCCATCCGGCGGGGACACGACATCGCGCGACCGCTTCTCTCGTCGCACTGCCCACTGCCGCGCCGCTCGCTAGAAGCTGTGAACTCCCCGGTCCCTGGACCACGACGGCAGCGTCTCTGCGTCTCTCAGCGTCTCTCGGCGCGGCTCACGGGACAGGACGGGTAGGTGGCTAACGGCGCCCGATTCAACTGAAAATCTAATGCATACTAAACTAGGGAAGGTAAACATTGTATTTTTTACATGTCGGAAAAAATATATTATTTAAAGGATGGGAAAATCTTTTTGTAGGGCTACAATTTATTAAATTATTTTACAGGCCTCGGAATTATGGTTTGAATTTTTATTATTTATTTATTTTCGGGAAATCGACAGCTTACATTTTTTCAGTTTGTACATGAGTAATGTAGGTAATCAAAATATAATCATTTTTAGATTGACTCATTGTGACTTACCTCTAAGAAAACAGCATTTTAAGAAATAAAAAAAATATTTATATTTATAACAAAAGTATATGAAGACAAAAATTACATAAAACGAAAAATTATCAATACATTGGTAACCATAAGAAAACAGTTTTTTTTTTTATTTATTTATTTTAAACACTTTACAAATATAAGACAAAAGTCCCGATAAACTGCTTTTTAGCAGTTTGTCTGACGGGTTCTTTATATTTAAAAATCTTATTCTAGTGAGTTAATTAAAAGTTACATTTTTACAATTTTATAAAATAAAAATTAAAAATTTTACAAAAATATTAACCTAAATAACAATTTTAAAATCTTTAGAATAATATGTCATTGTAAGCTAATACAAATTAATTCTTTCGTAATTTCGTAAATTAATTTTTTCAATAATTTTAATTATTTGGTTGTACAGTACATACATATCAAATCATAACATAATTATAAATGTAAGCAATAGAAACATAACATTATTCACGAAACATCAGAGAAATACTCTTTTGTAAACTTTTTATATTTGGTAAGTTCGCAATTGAAAATGTCCACCTTGGATAATATGTCATTGTAATTTTGTATAGTCTGTTCAGGCAAGAATTTTGTTTGCAATTTCATTATAATTACTAGCGAATTGAAAGCGTTAAAAACCACGTGATTTGAATTAATTATTCAAATGTATTTTCGTTAGTTGTTTTTGGGGTGTTATGCGCTACCTTCTTCTTTAGCCAACGTTTCGGACAGCATTGCGGTATCCATCATCAAGGCAGATGTGTGGTAGATGATGATGTCCGAAACGTTGGCTAAAAAAGGAGGTAGTGCAACACGGCGTAACAACCCAAAAACAACTAGCGAAAATACTTTTGGCAGTGAAAATCTAAATCATATCTAATCAAATGTATCTTAAAAAATAAAAGTGAAAACAAAAAATATGTTTAAAATTTTCAAAAATTTTGTTTTGAAGGGTTTTCAATTTTAATGGACATTTACAATATACATTACAAGTAATAAATGTCTATTGAAATTAAAACTCTTCAAAACAAAATGTCTTGAAATTGTTACATATTTGGCCCAAGAAATATTAAATAAATTTAAAAATTAATAATAGTAAAAAAATTTACCTGGCCGCCAATCGAACCCAAATAATTTGCTTGGAAGGCAATCAAGTATACAGTATCGATGCTCGATACCCCAGCAACGTAAGAACAGTGACATAGATTCTTTTTTAATATGTACTAAAAATTTTAAATTATGTATTTTTGAATTTGAAAAATTTTACGTACCCACATCCCAAATTATTTAATTTTTAATTGTACTGAAAACCATCATTTTATTATTTCACTACCCATACGCCACAATAGCATATCACAATTTTTCCATAGAAATTATCTTGTAATAAGTATTCTTGCGTAATGAATGAGATTAAGAAAGGGACGATCAGATGTTTGGGCATGTAGAGCGAATGAATGAGGAAAGGAGTGTAAGGAGAATATATGACGCAAATGTGAATGGTAGACGAAGTCGGGGACGCCCGAGGAACACATGGCACGACCAAGTGAATCAGATACTTGAGTCGGGCGATGTCAAGAGTCAGAATAACAGAAGAGCATGTATGAGACGATGTATGAATGTGAACGAATCAAGGAGTGTGTGCCAAGATCGAGTTGTTTGGTGGTCCGTCCTCTCTGCCTACCCCTGCGGGAAACGGCGTGATGGTTAGTTGGTTAGTTGTTATCTTGTTTGTTTTCTTAACGCAAACTGTAGGTTTATTTAGAATGCTGGGAAACAAATTTGAATTACTAAGAAAATTATCACTTTAACCCAATATATTTTCGTCACAACAACATTTCGGTTGAATTTAGGACACCTAATATGAAAATGTGTTCTATATAGTGATATTAAATGTAGGAATTAAAAATCCCAAGAAAAACTTTTTAAGTCCATTATTTCACCACAATCGAAATAGTAAGGCAAATTCGTACATAAGATCTCATATTATTATAACACCCAATAACTTTCATGCGAAAAGCAAACTGTTTACAGAAGGAAAACATTATTATGTTTGCTTGGAAATACTATAATTTTATTATATTATTCCGTTATAAGATCTGGAACAATGTTTACATTTCAAATTAATTCATTTGTCAAATAATATTGGCATACCAATTCATTGTAACTGTTTAATTTCGAATGAACTCACAAAAAAGGTTAATGATAACAAACCAGTATTAATTATTAGGGCGTAAAAAACTAAAACAATATTTTTACTTAATATATTATTAAATGCGCTAATAATAAAACCAGCATGAAACATTTAAATTATAGAGCAATTTAGATACGAGTTGTTCATTACTCATTACCTTTATATTGCTAGATGTGCGCCGGCGCACACGCCAAAATTTTCAAAATTTTATTTATTTTTTAATGCGATTTTAAACCTTATACACAAATAAAACGTATGAAAGACAAGGTCAGAATCGCTTGAGGAATTTTCATTCTTGACGTATGAGGTATTTTTAATACACCTAGCCACTCGGAATAATTTTTATAAAATTTATGTATGACATCAACCCTTCATTTTTCACGCAATTTGAAAAAGATCGGAAAACCCATAAATTTATCAAAATCGCAAGTAAGTGTTGTTTTAAATGCTTAGTTTATTGTTCAAGGAACGTGTTTCGGTAAATATAATATACAATAGCATAAAATAAACCTATAAAATATTACTTAAAAGTCAAAACTTTGCGAAATTTACGTCGTTTCCTTCTTGGCATTTGGGAAATTAGTTATTATAAAGTTTGTTAAATCTTAACTAAATTTTCTCTCACTGGTTAATAATTATTTTTCAAATAACCGTGTAGCATTTACTGTCATTATTGGAGATTATAAAACAATTAATAATGTTAATTAGTGGTGAGCAGTGAATTGCCATCTTCTCTAAAGCAGTGGTTCCCAACAACGGTGGTACCTCCCTGGGGTGCGTTGGTGTGATCCAGGGGGGCGGTTACGGCCTTGAGAGCAAATGGTGGGCGGTGAAAGACTGTCACAGGGTTCAAAGGAATTAAAAATAAAAACATATTTCCTAATAAAAAGTCGTAGGTTCCTTTGCAAGAATCTTACAGCTGAATCGTTCAATTAGTTTTTAGATATTATTTGTGGATTAACAGTATTTTTTTAACATCAAACCAACACAGGAGGTCCATGACGACAATAATTTCCCTCAGGGCCTTCGTCATATTTAGGGATGCTGGGTGGAGGGCCCTTTTAAGAAAATGATGGAGAGGTAGTTCTGGGAAGGAAAAAGGGATTTTTTTACATTAACTCCACACAGGAGGCCCTGAGGAAAATAATTTCCCTCAGGGCCTATGTCTTCTGGGATGCTGTGTGGAAGGTCTTTTTGAGGAGAGGAAGGAATGAACATTGGTCTTGAAGAGACTTCGGGCGCCTGGACTCTCCGGGCCTCCTGTGTGGAGTTAATGTAAAAAAAAAGTAGGTACCTAGCGTTTTTCGGGCTCGTGTCTCTAATTTTTGATCTAAAAATATTTAACTCATTCATATCTAAATGTAGTGTTACTAAACTCACCATTAGTATTTTTTCCTTTTTATCTACTGTTAAACTCAAATTTATGTTAAATTTAATTAAAGCAATTCACTTTGTAAAACACCGTTTAATCAAATGTCATTAATTAGGTACCTTACCAACAGTGCTTCCACGTTTTTTTTTTTTCTAAGAACAAACATGTTTTTTAAAATGTGGTTTACTATGCTCTGTACATTCAGTGTCATTGTACTTAAAGAATATCTGACAGTTATTTTGGTGTTGCCAGCCTACAAATTTTGTAGTTTCAATTTTAATATTTTCTACACTTATTTGACAGACAATACTTAAAAGTGGGCGCTGGGCCAATAAATTAAGATTGGGAATCTCTGTGCCATATCGATAATCTACCGAAATTATAAAAACGTCAATATTCACTTAGCTAATATCGACAATCATCCCTTTAAGATTTCGTCATACTTTGTTGTATTATTAAATGGCTTTACAACTCACAGTCTGTAAAATAAAACAGTTACCTACCATTATTAAATCAGGCGTCATTGTCTAGATGAAATAAGAAAAAAAAATAAAGTCAAACAAAAATTTTCCATCTTTTCATATTAATGGAAATCCATTTTCCTATCATAAATCCAACACAAGTTTCCTTCTGGCGGTCGATCAGTGAATTTGAATCGTGTAGATGGCGTGTGGTTTCCGAACATTACCTACTAGGTTGGCGGGAAAACGCACGGAAATTGCCGAGCGATTTGTCCGCGCACAGGGGTGGATTATTCAAATTTAGAACAGCGTGAATCGGAAATTCAATAAAATCAATTTAAAGTATGGAAGGATTGTTGGACTTCAAAAAAATTCATGGAAGTTTAAAGTTTGTAAAAATGGCGTCACTGGAAAATTGCACCCCACTAGCAAATGGGAATTGAGCGTGGAATTTGTGACTCGTGTGTATTATTATTTCAATCAATTTAATTCGTTCACCCAAACTGTATGTTTTTTTTAGTGAAAAAATCTTTAAAATCGGTGCCGAATATGGGGAGGTAAACTCGCCCAAATTAGCCAACTTAAATAACTCAGTTAAAGTAGACATGGCGGCTTCATCTTAGGCTCGTTCTGAAGAGGAAAAATTAAAATTTTACGCCAACATTGCTCCGACATTCTTGGCGTCTGGTTGTCGCGAAGTGAACACACGCCCAAAGTGAATTCACGATTTTCACCTTTTCGGATTCGACACGTATCCGTAAATGAAATCATATATCATGACTTATCTTTTTTGAATAAAATTGTATGTTTTAAAACAATCTCAAAAACTGTGGCTGTGAATTTGAAAAAGTTTGAAAATTTCACGATTTTCTTAAAATGTTGCAATACATGTAAATGGCACGAAAACGTGAAAAACAAAATTTCGCAGAAAATTACGTAAAAAACCGCGGCCAAACCCAAAACCGACGTGCACTCTTTTTTTCATTAGCTCCACATAGGAGGCCCCTTAGGAAAATAATTCCCCCCAGGGCCAAAATCATCTTGAGGGATGCTGTATTGAGGATCCTCTAAGGAAAATAAAGGAGATTAAGTTCTGGGGAGGAAGTGTCTCCAATAGTGACCGACGTACGAATTCATCCTTCCCACTGCGGTGCAAGGCGACGTTCTGAGAGAGTCCTGCTGGAGAAGTCTAAGCGTCTCTCTCAACCAGTCTCTCCCTAACCGGCCTGCCACGCAGCTAGACAAATATAACTCCATGAACCCGGGTACTCCTGCTAAGACTCCAAACGTAGCGAACTACTTGGGACGACCTGTCAAAGAGGTGTTGGTTATCCAATAAAGGGTTTCCGGGGTAGCGGTACCCATGCTTGCCTTCAAAATTGATTTTGGGCTGAACCCAAAACTCTTACGTTCATATCTTTCGACTTATCATACATATTTATTATTCGAACTTCAATCTCGCAAAAGGACAAATTGTTATATTTGCATTGCAATAAGGCATTCAAATAATTTCACAGCCATGTGTATCCTACTATACATTCATCACTATCCAGTTTTAATAAATAATGTAAATTGCAAATGAATTACCACATAATTTTTTTATTTTTTTTTATTTATCTTCAATATACTTATACATTTACCTTTTTTTTATATGAAATACCGCACAAGAGTCCCAACTGCTCCCGTCTGGAGCCAGTGAGACTATGGCATCCCCAATTGGGGTATGTTGTGAGGCTGAAGGTAGTGGGGAGGGGAATGAGATAGGGAAGAGGAAGGTGGGGAAGTACCTGGCTATTCAGATCTGGTCACTAAACACGGCTAAAGCCATTTCAAGCAACGTTTCAATTCTGAATGGTGGTCTTACACCAGGGCGATACTGATAGTATCTTCCACTCTGGAACGTGCCGCAAATATACTATATATTATTTTAAATGAATAAATTGTGAAATAACACAAATTAATCAAATAAAATTTATTTGCGCACGCCGGGTTCGAACCCGCGACCTTCGGATCGTGAGTCGAGAGTCTTGCCTCGGGACCACGGAGGCCGTCTAGACTACTTTCTGTACCTAGGCTGTCCGTAAAATGAAGTATCCAAGGTTCTGTGGTCGCGAGGAACGATGGCGTGTAGCCTGGTTTTCACTTGCCAAATCCTCACCATGGTGCACCCTCTGTGACGCTTAGTCTCGGCGTGGCAGCCGTTCGCGATGGAGCTTCCAATCGCCGCACCCGCCAGGAATGAATTATGCTCTGTTATTCATTTTTAAACTTGGCTTCAGCAAATCTGAATGACGCCACTGACGGGATTGTTCTTCATTTTTGTTATCGTGTAGTGTACCCAGGTCTCGTCCCCAGTCACAATTGAGTCCAAGAATTCTTCGCCATTGATGCCGTAGCACTCAAGGAATTCGCGGGCTGCTACTCGTTGTGGTTTGTGATCTTCGGCGACCATTTTGGGACCCACCTTGAGCCGAACTTGTGGTCTCCCAAATTTTCTGTCAAAATCTTGTCAATAGTGGTCTTACTGAAATCAGGGATCATGTCGCAGAGCTCCCGAACCGTCACCCGTCGATCTGCAATCATTGCTTTTTCCTTTTTGGCGATTGTTTCGTCTGAATCCGATAGCTGTCCGGCAAGTTTTTAAATTCTCTGCACCATTCGCACACGTCTTTCGTACTCATACACTGTTTTCCGTACACTTTAAGCATCTGATAATGAATGTCTACCATGGTTTTATAAAAAACGAGTGTGGTGTGGCGAGTTGAAGCTCCATTGCAAACGGCTGCCATGCCGAGAGTGTTGCAGAGAATGCAACGTGGTGCGAATTTTGTGTAGGGGAACCAGGCTACAAGCCAGTGTTGCCGGATCTCGCATAAAATTGTTTCTCGCGACCTCACACCTTGGAGACCTTATTTTACGGACAGCGTACAATTAACGCTTAAGGGAAATATCTGCGGCAGTGTCGTTTACCGTCCAATTTCTATTTTTTAAGGAAATAATCTAATCCCGTTATTTTATATTATTTCACCTCGCGTGCGATTATAACGAATTAAAATGAAGAAAATGGTTTGTTCTTTCTTTCAGATTTGAATGTCTAAGATAATTATTTAAGTGATAAAATATAGTAATACATTAAACTTAAGTTTCGCAACTAACTTGATCTGTCTTCCCAATGATTCCTGCGTTACCCTTACTTTACCAATATTTCAGAATCTTCCAAATAAGCCCTCCATTGATATGCTTGATGCAACTCTAAGTGATCAGCTTAGATATGGGGGCTCCATTGAAGTCCGAGTAAAATTAGCCTCTCAAAAACTGGGCGTACTGTACAACTGTACATGGCCCGCAGATTCTTAAATAGTACACAACTGCTAATCCTGTACAAAGCACAAGTGCGCCCGGCGGTTGAATTTGGCAGCCACCTCTGGTCTGGAGCTCCAAAATACCTGAAAAACATCCTAGACTCTGTGCAGAAATGGGCGGTCCGTTTGATAGATTATCCCATCTTAACAGACGGATTGCAATCTTTAGAGCACAGGCGTCGGGTGGCAATGCTATCCTTGTTCTACCGGTATTTCAATGGAAGATGCTCCGAGGAACTAGCGTTATTGATCCCTTCGGCACCGGTGCATAGTCGGGAAACACGCCAAACGCGTGCCCAACATATGTACACGGTTAACATTTATCACATGAGAATGAGTCGATTTGCCGGCCTCTGTGTTTCCTCCTTCCTACAACATGGGTCTTTTCAAGACCAATGTTTACTTCTTCCTCTCCTAAAAAACACTCTTCACACAGCATCTTCAAAGATGAAATAGGCCTTTAGGGAAATTATTTTCCTCAGGGCCACCTATGTGGAGTTAATGTAAAAAAAATATATATCCTTTCAGCGCGAGTCGCTAACTCTACGAAATTTACTTAAAATATTAAATCTAAGGATGGGTTGTTTCAAAAAATTTGATGGATTCATCAAATATTTGAAGTTGATTTTCACGTTCTGTGTAAGTTCTATTCGAGTACTGTTATTACATTGTTATAGGACAGTTGCTTCACAAAACTGAAATAATCACAGAACTTGAATAGAACTTACACAAAACGAGAAAATTAACTTCAAATATTTGATGAATCCATCAAATTTTTTTAAACAACCCGTCCTATACTTTTATGATATTTCTTGAATTGGATTTTGTACATGCTTTTGTTTAGATAAAGTAAAGATTCGTGCAAAACTAAAAAATATAATCATTTTATTTAAAATTTGTGCATAAAACAAAGTAAACCAAAGAATTATTTCTATACTCATAACTCACAACGTGCCCATAAGAATAACAATATCTCACATTCTTACAGATTTTTGTGTGAAAAAAATGTCTTTATTTTATTATTGTGATGCAATAATGAATAACTGTGGCAAAATCTTATGAATTTAAAATAAATTGTACACAGGGAATGATTCGTTTACGCTTGTGTAATGGATTCGAGTTACCCTAAACGTTTCCTTTAATTTTTGGAAACCAAAGGATTGTTAATTCTAAAGGCAAAAGTTAAGCCTTTTTGATTACCAGAAATTTGTCGGAGAGGATTGAATGGAAGATTCATTATTCATTAGCGACGTTAACATCTCAAATGTTTCTGCCCATTTCCGGGGCTGCCTTATTTTAATTGATCGCAATTCCGGAAGCCGGTTGGACGAACGCGCTACGGTTTGGGCGTAATCGAGATACCCATTTCAAAATAATCGATTAATCATGAATCGAAAATTTGTACAACAAATCAGATTTAAGCCTTATTGACCTAATCTAAATGTTTTCTACCACAAACGAATTCAAATGGGAGGTTTTTTTTCAATTAATGCGTTTTACAATATGTTTTTTTCATTCCAACTCCCATATATCGGTACCCACATGAAAAATCTTTGCTACTATTATTATTTTCATGCATTATCGTTTTCACACAATTTTTTTTTCCATCTCTACACAGGGGGCCCTAAGGAAATAAAATTCCATCAGGGACGTTCCAAATTCCATAAGGATGCTGTGTGGAGTTTTATGGAAAAAAAGGAGATGAAGTTGCGGCAAGGAAAAATTTATGAGGGCCGGTTAGGAATCTGGGGGTCAATGTGTTCAGTAAGTTATATAAATATCTAATTACTAAAATTTCTAAATTATCTAATTGTATACCCGTTGTGTTAGCGTGTAAATTTTTTAAACCTTTATTAATATCAAAAGAATGACCTGTTTCTAAAATGTGGTTAGCAAATTCTGAATAATAATTATTATTTAAACATCTTAGATGTTCCTTAACTCTAATGTTAAAATTTCTAGAAGTCTTTCCAATACAAAAAAAAAGTTACAATCATTACAAATTAATTTATAAACCTCAGATTTGTTCAAAAAAACACCTTTGTCCTTGTTATTTAATATATAATTTTTTAATTTTTTATTTCGTAAAAAGCTGGTTGGATATTATCTGGCATGTTTTTAATAATTAAATTTGAAGTGTTATTATTTAAAAATACAATTTTTCTCCAATTATTTTCCTTGTCAACTACGTGTGGATAAACAAAAGATCTAAAAAACTTTTTCTTATATTTTTTGTTTAACATATTATCTTTTAATTGTGAAGTATAACCATTATTGATTGCAATTTGTTTTATAGTATTTAATTCTTTTTTAAAATTACTCAAAGATAAGGGAACATCAATTAATTTACTTAGCAAAGTATGAAAATCTGTTAATTTTTTTTGAAAATGGATGATTAGATGTTTCATGTATAACGATATCTGTATTTATATCTTTACAGAAAATGTTAAATTCAAATTTATTATTGACAATAGAAATACTTAAATCCAAAAAATTTAAACAGCAATTTTTTCCAATATCTTGGGTAAATTAAATTTTTTTGTGGAGTTTATTAATGATATTTAAGAAAATATTTAATTGTCTATTAGTGCCAGTCTATATACAAAAAAAACGTCATAATTAATAGATAATTTAGAAATTTTAGAAACTAGGAAAAGTGTAAATAGTAAATTAAATATTATAAATAACCAAAGGTTTTTTAAAAAAAGCCATCTTTTAAATTTATTTTCGTATTAAAAATTATATTTATAATAATTCATTTTGTTATTTAGACTTCCTGTTTTGTTGTTAAAAGATTTTTCACTATGTAAATTTTTTACCCATCCTAAAAAAATTTATATTTTATTTTATATAATTGTTTTTTATGATATTTTAAGTAATAATCACCTCTCCTTTCTAATATTTTGTCTGTTCTTATTTGTCTATACTTGTTTGTCTTTTATTATTTTTTTAATAACTTGACGAAGAAAACATAGTTTTTGAAACATGTCGATATTGTTAATTAAATAGTGGTGTACACAAAATTATTTGTTTTCATTAAATTAATAAAGACGCCACAAAGTGAATTTGCGATGTTTGAAGAAGTAATAATATTAGTGTCCATCATCAGGGCAGATGTGTAATTGTGTGCCCTGATGCCACATCTGCCCTGATGATGGACGTAACGCTGTCCGAAACGTTGGCTAAAGAAGGAGGTAGCGCAACACGGCATAACACCCCATAAACAAATAACGAAAATTATTTTTGGAAGTCGTTTTTTTAATTATTCATCTTTATTAATTATATTACAAAAGGTTATGTACTTTGCCTGTCTTACCAGGAACTACTGCGTTAAGAGCAGGCGCAGTTTATAATATAGTCAGTTTATAACAAAAATAAATAAAAACAACACCAATATTACGTTTAAAATAAAAGAAATTCAGCATCGTGCCATTGAAAATGCGTACTCATAAATGAAGGCAAAAGTTTATAACATAATCAGCTTATAACAAATACACATAAAAAAAACCAATGTCAAGTTTAAAATAAAAGAAAATCAGCATTGTGCAATCGGAAAAGCGTTATTATAAATGGAAGCAAAAGTTCATAATGTAATTGGCAAATACAAATACACATAAAAAAACACCAATGTTAGTTACGTTTAAAATAAAATGCAATCAGCATCCTTCCACTGAAAATGCATACTATTCAATTGGTTTTGATAAAACATTGTCTTGGCTGATGATCCAAGATTGATGTCTGATTTATGTAAGTTTGTGTTCTGTCTAATGGCCAGTGGAAGTGCATTGTATACCTTTGTTGCAAAGTATCTAAAATCTTGTTAACTGATCAAAATTTTGTGACACAAGCCGTTGTTAACATTATTTACATGAATGCATTAAGTTAATACGATCAACAGTAACACGTTGTTTGAATGTTGAGGTATTACGTCATGTTGCATTTCCTTTTCCATTGTGAGCCAGAATTTTGGACAGTCTCGCAGTTTCCATAATTAATATAGACCATGGGTTAGCTCTCCGCACTTCTTTGTTATGTAACCGCTTTAGAGGGGTATTTCCAGAAGTGACCTCTATAGGCAACAATTAAAAGGATTAGTATTTAATTAATTTGTGGCACGGAAAGAGCACTGCACAAATAATTAACATATTTTGAATTTCTCTACAGTGCACAATATTTTAGTTTGTAACCATATCCCATTGTATGTACATCTTCACATGTAGATGATCCAGAAGTTTCAATTGTTCCCATTATATAATGTTATATAAGCTATTGCATAATGTTATTCTATTTCTGTCATAATTAGTGTAACTCGCTCATCAAGCACAAGAACTAGCTTCTTCTTTGGTGAGACTGCAATTTTAAAGAATTTCTGAACCAATATGTAATTTATATTAACCCATTGTAAACTTATATATCTATATTAAATAAAAAAATTTAAAATTTTTTTTTTTTTTTTGATAAACTACGTATCTGCCACAACACAGTAAGCCAGTTCAAAATGTTGGAACAAAACCGAGAAGAAAGCGCGATGCCACTCCATGTCACAAATCAAATAATATCATAATGTGAATATTTCTTGTTGAGATTGAACTTTTCACATTAATGGAGCATTGTTAGCAATAATTTCTTATTAGTACTTTAACTCCACTTTTAGTTTTTACAATGAACAGTATGTTTATATTGTTTGACTAACTGAAGCACCCACCATTGCCCGGGCTTTAACGGGTGGAAAAAGTGAATGGGGTGGTTTTACTAAATCTCATGTCAAATCTCACCTACTTATATTTTGAAATCATGTGTGCGAAATTTCATTGAAATAGTTTTTGTTAGCGTATACCCGGCTTGCGTTGCAACTCCACTCAAAGATAGAAAGTGTTTGTGTCATAATTCTCGTTATCGTAGTGCTTCCGGATACATAAATTTTGTTTAGTTTGTGCGTCTGGTGCGTACACGAACAAATCAGTAGGTTTCCAACGCGTGAGCAGGTTACATACAGCTTTCCGTGTGAGAAGCATGGATTTGCATTATATTTACCCCCTGCAATCCCCTACTATCCCAATCTCTCCCTTTGCTCCTCTCTCGCCCCTCAACCCTCCGTCACCCATCCCCTGCGTCTCCGTTTTCCTCCCACGTCCCCTTCCCCTCCTGAGTTCCCCTCCACCTTCCCCGCATTCCCTCCTCCAACTTACCCTCATCCCGCGATCCCTCCCCACCCCTCCCGCATACACCTACCCCCTCTGGCGTTCCCTTTTACCTTTCTCACCTTCCCTTACGTCCCCCTTTTAAATTCCCGATTCCCTCCCTGCCACTAAAGAATATGAAATACACCCATCTTTCAAACAATTGGCGTGCTACTTATTGTACTTTTTTATACAAATTTCATAACGCTAGAGCTCAGCATTACACAAAAAACCTGTGCGAGCAAACGCATAACAACTCCTCAAAGTAACATCGCAATCGGATGAATGGTATAAGAAATAATAAAGCACAAACATAGATACATTCATATTTAACCCGTATAGATACTGCGGTGGTTAATAAAGTACCGTTATATTACAACTGTAAGCAAAATTAATTTAATTTCAGTAAGCAAAATGTCTGTTTTCCTAAATTAAAAACAAAATGTCTAATTTCACGATTTACAAAATATTTATTTATTTATTTAAAATTTACGGCACAAAGTGCCATTTACAAGCTTGTGTATATTTAATTACAGTCGTAGTACATTATACAGGCATTAAAAATAAACAATAATATCAAAAAACTCATTATGTAGTGACCTCGTTAACGTATAACTGGCTGAAATGTTCGATCAGTACAACCTTATATTTCAGTATGGAAATATTAAAAATATCAGCCACATTGGCATAAAAATTTCCAATGGTGTGTAATCTATTTAACTGAATTGGACCCTGATACCGACATGTAGTTGTCACAATAAAACAAACTAGGGAACCTTTATCTAATTGTAGGTATATGAAAGTGAATCAACTTTAATATATTAGGGCTATATACTTTAAAATGTAATGATTATACTTAATATTGATTATAAATTAATAACAAAATGAGATATTTTTCAAGTATGCAGAATGTAAACTTATTTTTATTTATTAGGTGCAGAAATCATCACAATTATATTGGAATATATTTTTCACCGTCTTGTGGATTAAATTTTCCCCATTTTAAGACAATCAAGGTGAACAATACGTCCACTTATACCCTCAATATAAATAATCAATTGATCCTGATTTTGACCGATAACCCGGACAAGTGAAGGCATTTTAAGGGATCAAGGACGGTTGAATCCTTCATTTATAACTAATCTAAAATTGATCAGTTAAATTTGACCGCCATGTTAAATAGGATTAAGTTGACACTAAAGCTCGGATCCTCGAGAGACAGGTCCATACCGTAATTAATTTCAAATCAAAACTTGTTTGACAAATTCCGTAGTACTGGGAATACTGTCGGTCAGGTAGTGTAGTTGAATATTAAGTTACGTGGAAAGTCGAGAAAGTTACGGAGATAAGTTAGTACTAGTAAATGAACACATTCTACAGGATGTGCTTCCATATTTCATTTTGCTCTCGCCAAATAGTAGCTCTAAACTAGTATGTAGCTGTTAACTGTTAAATGAAAATAAATCACTTTGTGTTCACCACTTATTTAATCAAAATTATCAATACGTTTGGAAACAAATGGTTTCTTTGGCAGGATAAAATAAAAAAATTGAAATGAAAACGAAAAGAATACACTTAAAAAATGAATTATTTATAAATAAATAATTTTTTATGTCTTACAATTAATGAAAAAATTATTTATTTATTTAAAGAACATAAACAGTCTTAGTGATAAAATATTCATGAGGATGATAAAAAAACAGACCAATTTTAATGATCACACATAGGTATTTAAAAACAAAACTAACTAAAATTAATAATTAATCATTAATAATAAATAGTCAATTAATGTTTAATTTTAATAAATAATAACTATCTTAATTTACATATTATTAAATTAACAATATTAATTATTATTTTTACTTAATTTACTTCATTAATCAATAAACTATAGTTAACTTATTTATTAACTACATTAAATAATAATAATAATTGATGAACCATAATAATTAATTCACTTTGTTGATTAACTATATTTATTAAATTGCATTGATTAACTATATCAATTAATGAACTATAAAAAAATTGCGAAATAAAAAAGGAAAGAATTTTTTTTTTTACTTATTTACGTATATTTTAATAACATTAATCTTTCAAATAACATGACAAACAATAAAATAATTTATCACTATAAATATTAATTTGAAGCATTGCCAAATTGTTGTGAAGCAACTGAAAACCTTCATCTTTACAGAAAATGTGTACAACAGTAAGTACGATAACACCGTTTTTTTTTATATTAGTAGGAGACTACCATATAATGTGATGTTTGTTAATGTTAATTTTAACAAAATCCTTTTAATTAAGACCATTTGAACGAGTAATGCAATTAAATTCAACTACCCCTAGCAATTAGTGAAGTCCTAAAATATACACCTAAAATAATCAGCATTCAGGAACCTTTCCCTTTATATCATAAACTATTTAGTATAAATGTAATCCATCTTACATACGTTTTGAAAATAAATAAAATAAATATTTATAATGAATAATTTATTAGATACTATACATACTACGAAGTTCATAAAATCATAAGATATGCCATTCACCAAATATGTAAGCAAAATGTAGTCTCAAGATGAACGTGATTGTCTGAAACTAGTCCGATTATTACAAGATTATTATTCTTATTACGGTTGAAATTTACTAAGCATTAAACAACTAAAAATAAGAAAAATCTATAATCCTATCAAGAAGAAATGCAGTTTAGTTTATTTTAGAATTTTATTCACCATTCCCAATCGCAGTTCCAAGAAATTGACGTTTTCCAATTCCAAGTTGTCAAAATTTTCCACTCCTGAAGGTCTGTCTTTCCAAACAGCGGAGTTTCCACAGTTTCTCTTCCTTGTAACAAAGTGAATTATTATGCATGCAAACGCATAACGCCATACCATTATTTATTTACCTAACGCTTTACGTATGAGACCTACATATTATAAATTTAGAGTAATCTAAGGGTAGGCTTATAATTTATTAAAACCTTTCCCTAACCGCAGTGAGAAAAAAATGTATTTTTCTTAAATTTTCATATATTAAATAAAATAAAGGAAAAACATCTTATTTTTCAGTGGGGTACGGATGAATTAGGAAAGTTTGAGGTGATTTTTTACGAAAATGGCGGTTCACGAATCATCAAAATATATAGATATATATTTTTTTAACGTTAGTTCCACACAAGAGGTCCGAAAATATATCTGATGCTGAGTGGAAGGTCTTTTTAGAAAGGAAGAAGAGGAAGTTCTGGGAAGGAAAAAGGTAAAAGGGGTGGTAGGAATCTGGAGGTCAGTGTGTCTAGGAGTGACGGACATATGAATCCATCCCTCCCATTGCGGTGCACGGCGATGTTCCAATAATTTTGTGGAAAGGTCAAAATGTCTCCCTCAACCAGTCTTTCCTGATCTGGCCTGTCACGCAGCTGGTGGGCAAAAACATCCGCCGCCAAGACCCGGACAAACCTCACCCCAATGAAAGCGTGCAC
This sequence comes from Glyphotaelius pellucidus, assembly GCA_936435175.1. Lineage (NCBI taxonomy): Eukaryota > Metazoa > Arthropoda > Insecta > Trichoptera > Limnephilidae > Glyphotaelius > Glyphotaelius pellucidus. The sequence goes on along the minus strand of OW386537.1, from coordinate 49,375,372 downwards.
CGATGCTAAGTCGCCAAACGTAGCAAACCACTTGGGGTTATCTATGGCAGAGGTGTTGGTTGCCCAATAATGGTTGCCCAAAATTAAAGAGATGAATTAGGAAAACGAAATAAATAAAGCTTCAGGTCATATTTTCACAAAAATGGCGCTATGCATATCAGCAAAAAGGTACTTTTATTATTATTAGACATCAACTGAAATCAGTGTAACAAGGCTGCTTTCATAGCGGTCAACATAGTGTGCACTTTGAAGCAGTCTAGTATATACAGTATTCCCATGAGCTCAATAAAATAATGACCATAGTACGTGTTCGTATTATGTCTACTTCAGCCATTTCAGAGAGATAAAGGAACAGCTCCAGAATAAAAAATGCCTGACTGATAACCAGCACCCAGAAGCTCAAGCGATGAAATTTTAATATTTCATCTCAAGTATTATACAAAAGATTGATAGGGCTATCAACCAGGGTTACTCAAAAAAATTTTTTAGATAGTTATCATCATCTGAGTCAATTAATTTCTAAATCCGCTATATCAACTTTCAATGATTCGGAGAAAACCGCAAAAACTGTCACATCTCTCTGCGTAAATAAACAATTGCATTTTGATCTTTTATTTAATGAATTGGAGTAATATAAATTCGAAAAGTGTTAATTTTTCATTGTATGCCTAGAAATATTTAAGTAATTTCGATAAATAAAATGGTTGAAGCAGATTTCGATACTCACTTTGTGATTTGCTCACGATATAGAGGCTTTTGAAACTCAACTGAACTGGCCCGCGAGTTTCTAAACCCGTTATCTTGGCAAAACTGCTCGTGATTGGTGGCATTCCGATATAGCGGGTTTTGATAGTAACTTTTTGAATGATTCAGCGGGTTTTGTTTCTCAGTGGCAGTTTTAACATGGTTTTTGACCGTGGTGTGGGAAGTTTTGAACGTTAAATTAAGGTTCATCTTGTTCCTCGCCAAAATATGAATAAGATGTCATACTCAGATCAATTTGGCAAAAAATCGGATACAGCGGGTATTGAAATTATAGGACTCAATCTCTCTAGCGCTCCTTTTCAAGCAATCTACACTTCTTTAAAGTTACACTTATTACTATTTTTATGATTACTAACTTCTTCCAACCGTCTTTTTTTCTTTTATGTGGTAACTGCTCCCGTTTGGAGCCAGTGAGACTAAAGCATCCCCAATTGGGGAATGCTGCGAGGCGAAGGTAAATGGGAAGAGAAAAGTGATGGGGAAGAGGGAGGTAGTGAATGTACCTGAATATTCAGATCTAGTCACAAACTGCAGCCATTGAGACTTTTGCGTCGCTAATCGAGGTTAGTTGTGGGGCTTCAGGGGGTCCCAGCACGGGCAAGCTCCAAGTGAGACCCACATTATATATATATTAATCAAATGCAAAAATAATACTTTTATTTCTGCTACATATCTATGCCTGTTTTATCTATATTGTATGTCAAATTTTAACTACTATTCTATTCTTAAAGCATTATTTAGACCGGTTATCATGTATAAAGGTTTATTTATTTTTTTCTTTGTAATTAATTACTTAAAATAACATAATTTATGTTTTTTTACAATGGCACTACTCCAAAATTCAAACACGAGAAATTCTTTCTCTATTGAGTTGGGTAGCTTGTTAACAAGAAATTAATATATTGTAATTAGTTTTAAGAACCATATTGTTTACCCTTAAATCTGTTATATGTATGTATTCTAAATAAAAAAAATAAATAAAAATAAAAAAAAAAATTTTTTTAATATATGTAAAGAAAAATATGATTTTCTTTAATTTAAAACAATACCATTCATTTCATTCAAAAACTTTACACGAATTTTAACCACTCGGACCAATAAGCTTGCTTTCACGACAATTTAACGTTGCCAGACATGCAAATGACGTAGAAGGCGTACCTGACTTATTAAAAAATTGTTTCATTTTGTGGGCCTCACCAGTTTTTAGCAGTACTTTACCAGTTCTGAAGCGCTCATTTTTCAGATTTTAAGTAAAGTTTCAGATTTCCAGTGACTTATAGATTCTGAATGGTGGTCTTTCACCAGGGTGATACCGAAAGTACCTATCACTATAGTTTCTATTTCACATAACATACTCTAATCTCAAAGTAATCTCCCACCTTTCTCAAGCCCCACTTTTTCCCTCCTTAGTTCTCTCTTACACTATGTTTTGACGCTAAAATCCACATGTCAAAACCAACTGCTTTCCCTTTGTTCAGTATTCTTCAAAGGCGTAACATGTTCAAATTGTAAAGGAACATAATACGTGAAAATACAACCACTAATGTCGCATATTTCATATATATAATATATTTCAGTACGAGTAAGTTCAAATAACAACAAAGTGTTTCAGTTTCGAGCAGCCCTGAAACCTCGAAGCCCTGAAGCCTACCTAGTAGGTAGCAAGCCACGCACCCTGCAGGTTGTACCTGTACGTATGGACCTACAATACTTCAGTATTCGCCTCCTAATACCTTACCGCCCGTTCACCGGAACTGCCTGCGCCCGCAGGGGTCATATATCGCTGATGCGATTAGCCCCCGTAGATTTGTGGGTGATCGCCACTTCCCCCAAAATTATTGCGGTAATGGATGGAGGTAGCGGAATAGGCCGAGGACCAGCACTCTCTACCTATCCACCCATAGATTGACTCTATCCTTCTCTACCTTTTGCTCCTCCGTGCTAATTCAGGTGAAAAGGGGCTTGAAATCTTTATTCATTTCTATGTTATTTATTTATTTATATATATATAAAAATACAAAACATTACGAAATGGTGCTTTGTATGTCCAACTGGGAAGGTTTCCCGTTTCAGGACAGTAAAATTGCACATTTAGTTCTTAATACGCTTAACAAAGAAATAGTTACGTTCAAGATATCATAAGAATGAGATTCTATCAAGACCACTTTTGAGAATATTAATAATTGCATTCGGAATGAAGGAATGGTTTCTTTATGTCCTTGAAAGTATCGCAAGGATGTGATTGTTTCAAATTCATTTTGGAGAGCATTAATAATTGTATTTGGAACAAAGGAATGGTTTCTTTCGAGAGATCGCAAGGATGAAATACTTTCAAGGTCATTTTGGAGAATATTAATAATTGCATAATTAAAATTAAAGTATGTAAATAGTAATAGTTTTAAACATTTTATAAGTACTAGAAATTACACAGTTATAAACCAAAATATACGACATATGACATATTAATTTACAATGTATTTATAACTATTTAATTGATATAGAGAACATCCCATTTATTTGTTTTTTTAGTCATTAACTTTGGATTTTACTTGTGGTAAATAACAATGAGCTCTGATGGCATATTTAAAAGGTGGTAGTAATTATTCTGGACACCAAACTTGAGGTTGCAAAAGTACTTATTATTTTCTCAATGTCTGCATTATCCGAAATGTATCTGCCATTTACGGTCTAACAACTATCTAGTGCCGTCTATGAGTAACCTCTCAAACTACTCTAGGTCATTACATCTCTCCACACAGCATCTTCAAAGATGACATAGGCCCTGAGGGAAATTATTTTCCTCAGGGCCTCCTGTACTTTTTTTTTTTTTTTTACATTAACTCCACACAGGAGGCCCTGAGGAAAAAATAATTTCCCTCAGGGCCTATGTCATCTTTGAGGATGCTGTGTGGAGGGTGTTTTTGAGGAGAGGAAGGAGTGAACATGGGTCTTGAAGAGACCCATATTGTAGGAGGGAGGAAACACAGAGGCCGGCAAATCGTTCCACAGCCGAGCTGTTGAACTCAAGAACGAGTCGTAGAAACGACCCGTTCTCATGTGACTAATGTCAACCGTGTACAAATGTTGAGCGCGCGTTTGGCGTGTTTCCCGACTATGCACCGGTGCCGAGGGGATCAATGACGCTAGTTCCTCGGAGCATCTTCCATTGTAATACCGGTAGAACAAGGACAGCATTCCCACCTGGCGCCTGTGCTCTAAAGATTGCAATCCGTTAGTTAAATTAGGAGAATCTATCAAACGGACCGCCCGTTTCTGCACAGAGTCAAGGGTTTTTTTCAGGTATTTTGGGGCTCCAGACCAGAGGTGGCTGCCAAATTCAACCGTGGGGTGCACTTGCGATTTGTACAGGGCTAGCAGTTGTGTACTATTAAAGTATCTGCGTGCCCTGTACAATATGCCCAGTTTCTGAGAGGCTAATTTAACTCTGGCCTCGATGGAGCCCCCGTACCTGAGCTGGTCACTTAGAGTTACACCAAGCATATCAATGGAAGGCCTGTTCGGGAGAATGCTTCCGTTGAAGGAGACTAGATTATCATTTCGATCCCTTTTAGACGTGATCAGACATGATTGGGTCTTTGAAACATTAAATTCGACGAGGTTATTCTTACCCCAAGAGGAAACACTCTCGAGGTAACCGTCCATTCTTTGTTTCAAAGCCCTCCGAGCCATTGGGGTTTGTGAGCCCTTTGGAGGTTTGTCAAACAAAAAGCTATCATGGACTGTACTGTCATCCGCGTAGCAATGAATCGGTGCACACGTCAAGAGGTCATTGATGTGCAACAAAAACAAAGTCGGAGACAGAACCGATCCCTGTGGGACGCCAGCATTTATCGAATGCGAGGAAGAGGTGAAACCATCAGCAACCGCCTGAATCGACCTCTCCCTCAAAAAGTCGGCAATCCACATACACAAGGATGCGGGAAGTCCGTAAGAAGGCAGTTTGTTGACAAGCCCTCGGTGCCAAACCCGGTCAAAGGCCTTGGAAATATCCAGTGAAACCGTTTGGGTTTCACCAAAACGGTTCCAGGCACCGGTTCCAGGCACCGCCCCCAAACATGCGTCACATACGCGAGAAGATCACCGCACGAGCGGTTCCGCCGGAATCCGTATTGACGGTCGTTAATAATTTTGTTCTTCTCGAGGTATGTGAGCAGTTTGTCGTTGATCACACGTTCCATCACTTTTGACAGAACAGATGTGATCGCTATGGGGCGGTAGTTGGCCGGGTTGGAGCAGTCACCCTTCTTTGGAATAGGGTAAATGATCGCTTTTTTCCAACCGGAGGGCACAGTCCCAAACTTCAGGGACATTTTGAAAAGCTTCGTCAAAATTGGAGCTATTTCTGCAGCGCACCTCTGCAATACCAGGGCAGGTATTCCGTCAGGCCCACTAGCTTTATTAACATCGAGCCCTCGTAAGACTTGGAGTACATCCCGATGCCGGATCCTCAGTTTTTTCATATGAAAACCGCAGTGAGGAACCGACGGCGGGATAGCACCTTGATCATCGAGGGTCGAGTTTTCCGCGAACATTTTGCCTAATAAGTTAGCCTTTTCGGCGGCGGTATTAGCTAGAGAGCCGTCAGTTCTGGCAGACTGGGTTTGCAGAAATTGCGACCTATTGAGCCCGCAAGCGACCAGAACGCTCTGCTGCCATGCGGGCATGCAGCCAGCTTTCTGCTGATCTGCAGGTCGTGCTCAAATTTCGACCTATTTATGATTCTCTTGCTTTCCTTTGACATTTTGTTATAAACTATTCTGTTTTCGGACGTTCGAGATGTGTTGTAGGCTCGATAAGCCGCGTTTTTTCGTCGCACTGCTTCAGAGCATTGTCGACTGAACCACGGCTTTGAGCCCACACCAGTTTCTTTAACAGTGGATTGGATGAAGCCATCCATCGCGGACGCGATGACTGTATGAAGTTAATGTAAAAAAAAAATGGATGTTATCCACCACCCGCCCTGGTATAAGTAACAGATGGTTCCTCCTTCAAGGCTCTCGCAAGGAGTCTAATTTTTTTGAAAAAAACGAAGCTACATTAAATTTAGAACGAATCTAGACCTCCAGTGTCCCTGCATACGTTGTTAGTAAGCAGTATGCAAGTGCTTAGCGGGATATACAAGATACAATATGTGATATTATGATAAAATATAGACAAGATAATGGGACAGGTTGGTGACAGTCTACTAGGTGGCAAGCGCTGGGTGATCGCATCCAGCGTATCCTACAAGCACCTGTATAGGAGGAAGACAGAGTACACAAAAAATAAGGGCATGGCAAACGGGTGGGAGTCCTCTTCAATCGATTGGCAGTTCCAGCAAGAATGCACATGACGTTCCACACTCAGCTTCCGCGCCCCTTAGCCGGTTCCTTGGTGATGCCGCAAAGGAAAGTAAATGGGAGATTGGGGGAAAATGCCCGACGACCCTAGGAAATTCAGCGTCCAGTAGCCGGAGGCAAGGCGAAGGAGAGCCGAAGTCGCTCGACCAAACCTCAAGCCTGCACATGTCGGTGGGGATGGCGCAAATGATTTTAGAGGGCACCGTGCCGTCGTCGAACGACTCCTGTCGATGCAGCGACAAGGTCTAGCGCACCCTCAGATGGGGAAAAAGAAACAGGACTCTCTAGGACAGTCTTTCTCAAAGTGGGCACTGGAGGCTTTCAGGGGGGCAATAGAAGGCTCAAAGAAAATTAGAGGAAAATCTAGAGGGGCGACTGCAGACATATAACTATCTATAAAAATCCAACGGAATCTAGGCACGACACCACTTGAGATGCGATTTATTACTCTAATGCTTAGAGTCTTGTATAGGGGGGTAAATTAGATTCACTTACGCATAAATTAATGTGGATGCAGCTTTATATTTCAAGTTCGAAGTCCATGGTTAAATTGGCTAAATAAAATTGTCTGTGATTTCCGATATTTTTTCATACTAAAATTGTCGGTCGATTGCGGCGATCCCATCCCTCTCCGAATTTCTTAAGATGCGATTTTAGGCAAGAATCCTTGAAGAAAACGTATAAACGAAAAAATTAGAGATGCTTGCGCATGCACTATTCTTGTTCCACCTTTTTATTTCATAAATCTTGCATCAGACTTATGTTTTTAAGTAAATTTGAGCCAACAAATGATTGATTAACAAATTCGTCGAAATGCATCAGATTCATCCTTCACATTAGATAAGTTTTAAATTCAAATCCTTCTTTTAATGTTTATAAAAATATGAGTTTTGTTTACTCTCATTGAAACACTCTTTGATCCCAGATAGGATGTGGGTCACACCCTATCTATCCTATCCATATAATAATGCATGTTTAAAAATTATATTTGCGATAACTGTTTTTAAAATGCGCAACAGATGGTAATGTCAAAAGGTAGTTAAAAAATATTGGGGTACTAGATTTTTCAAATCTCAAAGTGGGTTGTGGTCGAAATAAGTTTGAGAACCTGCGTTCTAGCACAACGGTAGTCAACCTTTTTGAGCCTGCTGACCCTTACTACAAATTTGTTGTACCCCGTACCCTCCATCTATCTCGTGCGCACGTGTAAGAAAGACATGTTTCAATTTGGGAGGCGGGAATGGGTACCGCCGCCCCGGGAACCTTTATTGGATAACCAACACCTCTGCCATAGGTCACCCCAAGTGGTTCGCTATGTTTGGTGATTTAGCAGGGTGCCCGGGTTCATGGGGTGAGGTTTGTCTGGGTCTTGGAGGCGGATGACCAGGACTCACTGAACCCTAGATTCCTACCCACCCCTCAAATTTTTTTTTTCCTTACCAGAACTTTCCTCTCCTCCTTTTCCTAAAAAAAAACATTCCACACAGCAACCCCAAAGATGAAATAGACCCTGAGGGAAATTATTTTCCTCAGGGCCTCCTGTGTGGAGCTCATGTAAAAAAAAAATAATTGAACAAATTTTATTCCGCATTTTTATTTCAACAAAAAAAAATCATTTTCTCAAAACATAACTCCAAACTCACAAAGAGTATATAGAGGGTGAATTTTTTTATCCTTAAAAAGCCTCGAAAACGTTGAGTTTTAAAACTTACGTTATTGCATACTCCCAATTTTTGATTCGCGTGTCCCAAGGGGTACGCGTACCACAGGTTGAAAACCACCGCTCTAGGATATCACACGGTTGGTATTTTATGAAACAGGTGATAAGGTGTATTATATTAGTACCTATTTATGTCCATACAAAGTCTTTGTGATTTTTTCTGGGAAGAGAACAGCAAGTCCTTACTCTGCGGAGAATTTTTTAGATCAAGGTTTATATGCTCACGCATTGTATACTGTTAATAAAAAAAGTTTTACGAAAAATTAAGTAAAAGGTTTCAATTTATGGGCGGCGGAAATGGGTTTGGTATGGGAACCATTTATTGGATAACCAACACCCCTGCCATAGTTCGTCCCAAGTGTTTCGCTACGTTTGGTATCTTAGCAGAGCTGCCAGGGTACGCGGGGTGAGATACTTCTTGGTCTTGGCGGTGGATGCTTTTGTCCCCCTACTTCGTGGGCGGATCGGTAAAGACTGATTGACAGAGACCTTTTGACCTCATGCGCCGGATTCACCTTGTACTGAAGTGGAGCGATGGATTCATACCGTCATACAAATTCCTACTCAACCCTCGTACCTTTTTCCCTCCCAGAGTTTCCTCTCCTGCCTTTTCATAATAAAACCCACCACGCAGTATCCCCAAAGATGAAAAAAAGCCTGAAGAAATTTATTTTCAGGGCCTTCCGTGTGGAGCTAATTTAAAAAAAAAGTCGTTTTAAAATAATTTTAATGCTAAAAAATTTTAAAAAATTGTTTTGAAATGTGACAAAGATTCGTGAAAATGTCGTAAATGTCGAAGGTGTAATAATTTCTCTTAGTGGTTATAATATGTTGTTATCACGCGAATTATTTGATGAATTATTTGCACTGTGAAAATATCTTGTCGCTTTTATGTTTAACGACAAACCGTGGAACAGTTTTCACGAGCTCTTGGAAATTTGCAACAATGTATTTCACGTTACGGTACGTGTTCTTGGCATTGTAGAAAATGAAATAAACGGAAAATGATAGTTGTGTGAAGGAAAATAATGTTATCACCTCTGAGAATAGAAATAAATGGTGCAACTACTATGTAAGCAGCTACTCTGGTTCAGGTTGGTACAATTGTAACATCCCTACAATTTTAACATCCCGTGATTTTTCACTGGTTTTTACGGTCGTGTTAAATATTTACTCGCGTGGGTATTCGAGAAATGTGGTCTTGCTAATTTTATATTTTATTTTCCACTGAATGTACTTATGCTCAAACCGCCCACATTGTCGCTATATACCCGCCCAATCTGCTGCTTGATTAAATAAAACAGTTGGTAGGTAAGAATTAAAAAAGGATTCAGGTGTACGTAACTGCCGTGTTTTGGGAAACCTCAACGAATTCCTAAAATTCTGTGAAACAAACGTTTATAAAGAAAGAGATTTTATTGGCATATATCAGTGCTTCCCAAAGTGGAAAGCCCCTCGGGGCGCTGGGGCATCATAGGGTGCACGAAGAAGCATGGAAACACTGCAAAATAATGCCTGCATGACCACCACAAACCTCTTTAGAACGTTTCTTATTAAGTTATATCAACCGTGGCACAACCGTGTTCGTGATCGATCTTCATTTCTTATGTTACGATAAAGGCCGTGGTGGGCGTAAATAACAAATAACTATGCATTTAAAATTAGTTAAATTAGGGAACAGTTTTAATATATGCAGGGCCGTGGGCGTAATGTATAAAACAGTTATGCAGTTATGTTTAAGCTGTTGTTAGCTGTTAGCTTTTGTTTAAAATGGCGCCACTGGTGTTAAAACCAGAGCTAACAGCAGAGAACACAATTTTCTTGCTTAGGGCCGTGGGAAAACAAACATACTTTATTGTTAAAAAACGATTTCAATGATTAGACAGTATTCGTATTGAATATTGAACAAAACTATATTTATATAAAATGTTTACAACATACTTTTGTTCATTAAATTAAATATTAACAATTAAATTAATATTGGCACATGTATTTAAAATTATAAAGAACGGTTAAAAATAGAGTAACATTAAAACATGAAGAGGCTTACCCGCTGGATCGACCATTTTTATAACCTATCTAGCTATATGGTGAAGGGCTCCATCCGACTAGATTGAAGCCTGGTACCTCCCATCTGCCTGGATTGTGGTCTGGTCGTGTTCTTCTTGAAGAGATCACTCCAGCCAACGGACAATTTTAAGTCCTGGCGAGTCTGGTCTCCTCGGAAAGTGATGACTGCATTTTACAAAGCAAGATTGATCATACGGGAGGTCCCAAAATACATGGACGATCTGGCACGCGAATGATTTTAAAGCTGATGAGTTTCTTTTAACAAAGACGATCGGGGTACGCGTGTGCATTTAAATGATGCGCGTGCATTAAAAAAATTATTGCAATTGAAACCGTGTTCCAAATCGTTTATAGCTCCCGTCCGTAAAGCTACTTTTTAATAAAAGGATCGCTGTGCGCGTGTGCATTTAATTACACTGCAAGTACACTGGCAAATTGCAAGATTACTATTCGATTAGATTATAAGATCAATATATTAATCACAGGGCACGATTCTACATTATAGTAAATCAAAATAATCACGTTTTGACCGTCGAAAAACGATCTGCCTCCGAAGACCGTTTCCCAAGAAGTGATTGGCTTTTATTTTCGTAGACCAAGCATTATTTTCATAGTATTCGAAAATGATGAGATCGCTTGTTTTGACAATTTAAAAAAAACCGCTAGATTAAAAATAGAAAATAATTTTAAAATGAGGTCTAGTGTTTTTGTGATAAAATGAAATTGAATAAATTATATCATAACAATTAGATGTCACAATGATATGCGGATTCGTCCATTTACCAAGCTTTACACATGAATAATAACAAAAAATCTTTTTGAATACAAAAGTAAGCATAAATAATAACATCAAGACAGTTTTCTGGTCTAGAAAAAAAAACATTTTTTTCTTCATATTTCCAAAGTTTAAATAATCAAAAACATCTCCTTCAAAAGATTTTTCGATATTCGCATTATTTTAAAATTAACAACAATTTTAATGTCGCGGTTTAGACGGAATCTAACCAGAATCTAAATAGAACAAAATTTAAAGGCATTACTTTTACTAAAACTACTTTTCTCGAGACGGTTGACACGCTATCTCAAGTTCTACGTAACCAATTTGCTTGAAATTTGGTGTGAGCTTTTTCTACACATTACATCACCCCTACTAGAATTATAACAAAATTTATTTTTTTACCATTTTTTAAAAATTCCGTTAAGTCAAAAAAACTGGTAAAAAAATGTCTTTTTATTTCAAACAGCCGCCATTTAGCGAAACAAACATAACATCAATCAAAATGCTCTTACTTCATTTCAAGCCAAATTAAAATTTTAACGTCACAATACTAGTACCTAGTATTTATTGTACACTCTAGTATATAATAATGGAATAACTCTACACCAAGCTCAAGAGCTAGCTCTCTTAATTGGCGTAGTAATCCATCAATAACTGTTTAGTTTTAGCCACAATATTATGTTTTAATACTGTAACAATGTCATAAATTAAACTTTTGAATTTTTTTTTAAACATACCCAAGAGTTCGGGCTCTGGAACTGACAAAGAAGACAATAAAATAGAACAGTTTGAGAATCAGCGGTTTGCAGTAACAGCACAACATGTGCTTGTTGGTCGGCATTATTGCTGAAGTTTTAACGCTTTTGAACACGCCCGTAAAAGCTCCTCTTATTAAACTAACCCGGGGTCGATAAAGACAACGGAATTAACAGACAGATGAAAATTTCTTTGCGTGAAAATTCGTGTTTCTGTTATTTTGCAGGAAAAACAATTTATCAGATTAAGTCGGTATTGAATGTAAGTTATTTCAAATAATTGTAAATCTTTTACAAGTTCTCTTTGAAGAGAAGTGAAGTCACTATTGGTTTTGAAACATGTCGATTATTTTGATTGTTTGTGAATACAAAGATTTAAATTTTACATCCTTGCCCTTCAAAACAAGAGGAAGGTCACCAAATTTCCAAATACCACCCCATTCCCATTTCCCATCTTTCAAAGCAGAATAAAGCCCGGGCAACGCAGGATGCTTCGGGTTAAATAAATGTAAATATTACACTTTTAGGAAAACCGTTCTTATTTCCTATTGTAAAACAGCTTAACTGAAAAGGATTTCATTTATTTAAACCAAAGGTTCTCAAACCTTTTTTTTCTCGTAGACCACTATCAAAATTTTACTGGTTTCGGTGGACAATCTGCTGTTACATTTCTACCATTTCTACCCAAAACTCGACACGTGTTTGTAACGCTGGAGTTGTGGTCTGTCGCAACGGGGTGGGGGGGGGGGGTGCGTAATGTGATTTGAGACGAGGGGCGGGTCTCAATACGACAATTTTTCACCGAAATACTAGTGTTCTATCTGCCTACATTGATAGGAAAAGCCAAGCCAACATTTTTGTTATTTACTATCGAAACCAGATACATTTCGTGGACCCCGACTTACAACTTGTGGACCCCCACTTACAACTTGTGGACCCCCATTTTTTTATCACGCCTATGTAGACCCCCGTCTTTCGTGAACACCTGGAGTCCACTGGAATCTGGAACCACTTTGGGAATCACTGATTTAAACAAACAAAAACATTTTCTACGTTCGTTTCACTTTCTCCAGCCGGACTCTCTCGATCCATTGCTTTGCACCGCAGTTGGAGGGTTTGATTTATACGTCCGTCACTCCCGAATACACCAATCGCCTACCCACCCCTCATACCTTTTTCCTTTCCAAATCTTCCTCTTTTTAAAACGACCCTTCAAATAGCATCCCCTAAGATGACTTAGGCCCAGAGGGTAATTATTTTCCTCAGGGCTTCCTGTGAGGAGCTAATATAAAAAACTGAGAAGCAGGAGCCTACAACGAGAATTCTATTTCGTAATAAATTGCCTTTAATTTATGTGCTACCTGACAGCAAGCTAATCCTCCGCCGACGTATTGGTCGCGTATTTACAAAGCCTATACTTTTCAGTAACGGCAACGATTGCAATAGAGTTGCTTTTATTTGTACAATATCATTTAGAAATTATGTACCATTTTTTTTTTAAATTAGCTCCACACAGGAGGCTCTGAGGAAAATAATTTCCCTCAGGGCCAAAATCATCTTTGGGGATACTGTGTGGAGGGTTTTTTTTAGGAAAAGGAAGAGAGGAGAGTTCTGGGAAGGAAAAGGGCTAAATGGGTGGGTAGGAATCTGTGGTTCAGTGTGTCCTGGTCATCCGCCTCCGAGACCTAGACAAACCTCACCCCATGAACCCGGGCACCACTGCTAAATCACCAAACGTATCCAACCACTTGGAGTGACCTGTGGCAGAGGCGACGACTATATCTATCATGGTGACGACTGACGACTATTTAACCGAGGTTCTTTCGTAAAATAATTAATCTTTCTTGACTATAGAAGTTTTCCAGATTTTGGTTAAATGAAACTTATTTTTTTGTAGTCATCATTATGACTGAAATGGTAAAGATTAAACAAAAAGTTTCTTTACTACAATCGTCGCGTCACGTCGCCGAGATTGAAATGGTATAGACTTAAACAAAAAGCCTTTTATTACAGTCGACAGGCTTTAAAGACGATTTTGCCTAACCCTCTCAACAAAACTCTATTTCTGTCGTCACCATTACCTACACGGTAGAAGCTTTGAAAATTCACGTACCTGCCGCCAGTTTTTAAAGTCTCGAAAGTGATACAATGCGACAGCAAAGGAACGTAAATAACGATTCATTGCAATAAATGGTATATTTAAAATACAGAAATGTAAGGTACAGGAAAAGATGAGGTTTGCACGAGTACATAGAAACATTTTGAGTCGGCACATTCAAGGAAAACTAAATGGAAAAAGTTTTTCTCATTGACATCATAAAAAAATATCTATGCAATCTTACACGGGAGTTTTAAATTTTTTTTACATTTTTTCATCTCAAGATAATAAAGTTACAAAAAAAACTTTACGGGTAAGTTCGTAAAATTTTAAATTAGAAAAGATTGTCGTTTTTGTGTTCAAAAATTCGATCTACAATCTGCAATTCCTCAGATTCTCGGTATTTACTACTAAGGATATCTTGTCTAACATCGCGAAAACTTTCCCTGTGGAGCTGCAAGCACATTTCGCAATCAGTGTTTGGTGTTTGCTCAAGCAACGTTAGCTGTAAAATCAAAGATATTGAAATACAATCAATATCTTTGTGTAAAATCCAAGAAAATTATATTTCTTGATAAGTACATATTCTAAGTATTAAATTCCAGTACTGTGTACCGGTGATTTTTAATAAAATCAAAAATAGATTTGTTATTGAGGAAAATGAGAGTATAAATATAAAAATTGTGAAGATGTGGATTATGAGTGAAAAATCAGTATATCTGTAAAAAAAATGTTCAAAGATGAAAAAGAAAGATTGATGATGTAATGGTTTCTAATTATTAAGAATATATTACCTTTTTCTTGAATGATAGATACAAATCTGTTAAATATTGTATGCCTTTGTAAACATAAAATGTTGTTGTTTTTTTTTTACTGTATTTATTTTCATTAACTGTAAAGTAGGTTGCACCAACCAGTTCATTAGGATTTGATTGTCTCTATTTACTTTCTTCTTTACAATTTTAAATTTTATAAATATGTTTTTTATTTATTTCAAATGGTAATGGATGTATATTGAGGTAGAACCTGCAGACAAGCAGCCATGTGGCAGCTTCGCGGGATTACCTATTTAAATTGCCAATTTTATCTGTATTTGTTAAGTATGTTTTTGTTGGAAATAATAAAAAAAAAAAATAAAAAAAAAAAAAAAAAGTATCGCCTTGGCAGAAGACCACCATTCAGAATCGAACGTAGCTTAAATAGCTTTAACCGTTTTTGTGACCAGATCTGAATAGCTAGGTATTCATATTTGACCTCCCATCTCCAAAACGTCATCAAAGGAGACTGCAATCAGGCAACCATGGGAGCGACGATGGTATTCTTGGATTAGCGTAGCCTGCACCGTAGTGCTGCATTATCTCAGTGGGTGGAATAGTTTACGATATGCATAATTAATGTGGACTACTTTTGCTTATTCCACTGAGAAGTAGTGTAATCTATCCACGTGTGCAGTATGTTTTGAACAATATTTTTTGTTTTACATTAACTCCACAAAGGAGAGCCTGAGGAAAACAATATCCCTCGAGGCCTATGTCAACTTTGAGGATGCTGTACGTGCGAAGGATCAGGTGTGGAGCTCTCCAGAAGTCTGTTGTCAGGTTGTAAGGCTGCGCTGCTTTCCTTGGCTTCCTTCAGTTCCACACCATGTGGACGGTAGAGAGAGTTATAGAGGTATCCGTGGAGTAAAAACACCTGTGTTTTTTACTGGATGTTTATTCTCCTTTTTAAGTTTACACTGGTTGATTCTAGTCTGAACACTTGACTGCAACAATAACTGAGACTAATTACAATCACAGAAGTGAAAGACGATGAAGAGAGAATTTGTGAGAAATTGATTCTGAGTGAATCACAACAATGAGTGAAAGATTTAGAATAAATGACAGCAAAAATACAAACACGCCATTTTTATAGATGCGAATTAGAAAGTTTCATGCCACAGACAACAGAGATTTTAGATAGACATTTTAGTGCGATATTCCAGTAAAAGGCGGCACAGACGCAAAAGTCCATGATAAAAGGCTCTACACATCGAGATAATAATAAATGATAATTACAAGTGTTCAGTGAGAATGAAGTTAAATAAAAAATAGGACAATCACAACACACAACATCCAACAGTATGGAGGGTCTTTTTGAGGAAATGGAGGAGAGGAAGTTCTGGGCAGGAACAAGGTATGTGGGGGTGTGTAGCAATCTGGAGATCAGTGCGTAGAGGAGTGACGGACGTTTGAATCCATTCCTTACACTGCAGTGCAAGGTCCGGCTGGAGAGGGTCTAAAAGTCTCCCTCAACCAGCCTCTCCCGATCAGGCCTGCCTACGTAGTAGGTGGGAAAACGCATCCGTTGCCAAGACCTAGAGAAATCTTATGCCATGAACCCAGGCACTCCTCTTAAGTCATCAAACGTAGCGAACCACTTGGAGTCACCTATGTCGGAGTGATGGTTATAAACTCAATTTGGTAGGCGGGCATATTATGTGCTGCAACACTGAAAACGCCTTATAAGCATACCTGCTTTATACCTGCATACCATTGGTACTTCTTTGTTTCTTCATATTTTTGATGTCTTTCAGTTTGTCTGTGATAATATGTCCCAAGTATTACCACCACAACACGGGCATGTGCCTAGCATGGTGAGAAAAAAATCTTCAACTTATCGACATAATTAACAAAGCAATGAATTAAGAAAATTAAAAAAAAAGTGTTTTATGCTGCGACTAATATCCATTTTGCTTCTAATAATGTTACTCATACTTGTACCGTAAAATGCAGTACCTGTCGTGAGCACAGTAATATGAGATGCTATTATTGTCGCTGTAAAAACTGTTGTTTATAAGCTGTGTAAACACCCCTTTCCTTGGCTTTCGTCTTGCAAGATGCCAAAGTATTTAATTTTTATTTTTATTTATATCATCGGTAGTAGAAATAATAAGTCCATGTAATGGTTGAATAATGTGACCAAAATTTTTCTTATATTTATAAAAAACCCTTTGAATGGCAGGAGACCATATTTGTCCCAGCTCACACGCATCTCGTAGAAATCGCTGTAACTCCATTACTATCAGAGTGAGAATTACGAACTAAACAGTGTTAAGGGAAAACATGACGGTTTGTAAAATAATCTAAAAAATAACGAAAAATAAATAAAATGTACACCTTTATGAAACCTAAGTTTTGAATTGCAATTTGAAAAAATAAATTAAAACATTGATAATTTTTTATCAATTATTTTTATATGAAAAGACAAAACATTGAGGTTAAAATGAAAATGAATTGTATGTTCCTCCTGTCCTAAAATGAGTTCTGTAACGCATCGGGATTGCCCTGGCAAGAAATAAAAACGATACAAAAAATAAAAAAAAATAAAAATAACGTTTATAATACATTTTTCTAAAAAAATATGTGTGTTTTTTTTTTTCGTTATTTGTAATTTAAGTTAGCCATTTTTAAGCGTGAAGTGAGCCATTTTTAGAACTTTTTTATGTTTGCATGAAATTTTTTTATATTTTTAAAAGTCTATGTTTATTTTAAATTACATAATTTGAAAGCGTATTTTATCACCTTTTAAAAACAGTTTTTAGTTTTGGGATATGTTCAGAAACATTCCATTTATTTGCATTTCATTGTAAAGCAGAAAGATTTTGACCATCTGAAAAATACGCCAAAATTTTGAAGGGTTAATAATTTTGGTCACACAACGATGTCTTGTGGGAAACCAAAATTTGATGTTCTTGGTCAATAGTTTTGTTTTTTGATTTTAACAAATTATTGAAGATTAGTCAAGTTACTTTGGTTTTATTTGATTTAAGTTTTTTTAATAAGCTGTAGGAACCTTAGTTCCACTGACGCTAGGCAGAAAAACTCTTGCACGATACTCACTTTTTTTAACTGCCTGCGATTCTGTACGTTTGCAGGTTATATTACCTTGAACTACCATAACTTCAAGCTGTTCTCCCCTTCCATCCCTAATTGAATGTAGAAAATATTTATGAGACTCGAAGTCACTAATAAGCAAGTTCCGAGTTGGTGCAGACCTCGCAAGAGCAGAGGTTAGCTTCGTTTGGATCCGCGCTTATTAAATCTCACATGCGGCGGTAATGAGAAATAAATTAACAACGTTAATGCCGTTTCGGTCAAAAAATCTGAAAGGAAGATTTTTTTACACATTTCTAAAGGAGCATAAAAAAAAGTAAGAAGATTTTTTATTTATTTATTTACGCGCTAGTGGGCTTTTCCAAAATAAGTAAACAAGCAATACAGTTTTAATTGCATGCCCATTACTTTGAAACAAATACTATCTGCAAATACATCTACAAACATTCATAAAAAACATATCACTGACTGGATTAAAAATCAAGATATTAACTTTATACAAAACATTATTATTCCCAACCAAACATAACAAAAGTATAAAATTAAATAAACCTAAAAATTAGGTAGTTTTTCAAGTATCCAACAACTATACATACACTTACAATTTATATATGTGTGTACATATATGTATGTGTATGTGAATGTGTATGCGTATGTATACGTATGTATATAAATATTTATATGCATGTGTGCAGGTACATGTATTTATATGGATGTGTATGTATGTGTATGTTTATATATATATATATATTTTTTTTTTATATTCCTCTAATATATTTAAATACTTTTTCCTCTTCTTAATAACCAATGTACAATAACTATTAAAATTTGAAAAAAAATAAAATACATATAAAACTTTCTATTACAATACATAAATACTAGTCATACATAAACATAAATAAACACGTAAACACCTCAGCACAGGTTCTCCTAGTGAGGTGTTCACGAAACATACAACAATACCTATCCACAGTTTCACCTTCACAAACCTACCTTACACCCAACATAATAAAATTACAATATATATTATGTAAAAATGTTTTTCAAAATTGATCTATAGGTAAATACTGTAATGCATAGAAATAAATAAATAAAGTAGTGTTAGGTACATGTATACAATACAAAATGATTTATGATTGAATTAAGGCAAATTTAAATTAATAGTATGTATATAATCTACAATATTACCAAATTTATTGCCAAAATGATGTAGTCTGATTATAGGTGTACGAGCTTCATAGTTAGTTTTAAAATTGTCACAGAAAAGGGTAGCACTTTGCCTCGTGTTTCTGGTCGGTACGTAAAATTTTATTTTACGTATCGATTTATATTTTTTTATTCTATTTTTTTAACACCTCACAAAAGATACAGAAAAACTATATCATAACCATGTTGGGCAACGTTGTGAGGCGGGTTTAGGAACGTATGAAGAAATTTGATAAATCTGGTTTTGAAGAGACCTGGATTATACGAACATGGATAAACGGATGTTGGTAGCTTGGTCCATATGTGCACCGACTTACACAAAAACAAGTCGAAGAAACGACACCTTCTCATGTACAGCGTAAGTGCATCGGTTGAAAGGGGATCAATGCTGCTAGCTCCTTGGATTAGGCTCCATTGAAATACCTGCAGAACATACTCAACTTGCTTACATTGCATCTGTGCATTAAATACGGCAATCAGTCAAACAACGGAATTTTAATTAGATGAACTGCAAACCTTTGAACAAAATTAAGTAGGAATATTAGGTATTTTGCAGCTCCAGCCCAGAAACGACACTCATATTATACCTATAATAATAAACTTAAATGTAATTAATTCATGCCGCCGTTCTTAAAATAGTTCGCGGTTAATGGTCAGCATAGTTGCCTTCCAAGCAGTTGATCGGGGTTCGATTCTGAGCAATGCATTTTTTTTAAATTAAAATTTTAATTTCAATTTAACTTTTATTTAAAAAAATATTTCATTGAAGAATAAAATAATACTAATAAATCCAATCGAAAATACGGAAAAGAACAAGACACAGAAAAATAAACAAAGGTAACGGTCGCAACTGGGAAATTATATAAAAAAAGTTGTTGAAAATAATTTGATTAATTCTGAATTATAAATGCGAGATTCACAAAAATGACTTCAAAATAAACGGTCTCAGCCAAGTTGGTTGAGGCACTTGTTCCGAGATTCTGGGTTCGAGTCCCTTTGTAAAAGAGATTTATTCTAATTAAAAATGAATATCCATATTGTTTTGTTTATTTTATATTTTCAGAGTCGGCGATTGTTGATCAATAATAATATGAAAATATTTTATTTAATCCATAATATTTTTCACGTAAATTCCTAATTACGCCAAGGTTCCTTTTCGTAGTCTTACTCTCTACGTTCACAACGGCCATTTCAGCAATTTGGGTTTTTATGGCTTAACTCCCAAGGGATTCCATTTCCACGGAATACACACCAAGAAGTCTCACTTTCCAAAATCATTCGCGGATAAAACTCCACCACGTGCCGAGTGCGCCGTAAATTAAGCGGGCCGATTGTGAATTCGATTAAACCTAATGGCTCAAGGAAATTCGATATTCTTTAAAATCTAGATACTTTCAAATAAACTTTGATTTATTGTTTTATTCAATTGGTTTATCTTTCCAGAATCGTAAAATTTGTTACCTACGTTTAATTTTTTTATAATAATCTCAGACCACAGACAAATATTTTCAGACCACATTATTTCTAATAATTTTAACTGGGCGAACTGTACAGGGCCCGCAGATACTTAATTACACAACTGCTAACCCTGTACAAATCGCAAGTGCGCCCCACGATTGAATTTGGCAGCCACTTCTGGTCTGGAGCTCCAAAATACTTTAAAAAAAACCTTGATTCTGTGCAGAAACGGGCGATCCGTTTGTAAGATTCTTCTAACCTATCAAACGGTTTGCAATCTTTAGAGCATGGGTGTCAGGTGGGAATGCTGTCATTGTTCTACCGGTATTACAATGTATGATGCTCCGAGGATCTAGCGTCATTGATCCCTTCGGCACCGGTGCATAGTCGGGAAACACGCCAAACGCATGCCCAATTTATGTACAGGGTTGACATTTGTCACATGAGAACGGGTCGCTTCTTCGACTCTTTCTTATGTTCAACAGCTCAGCTGTAGAATAATTTGCCGGCCTCTGTGTTTCCTCCCTCCTACATGGGTCTCTTCAAGACCAATGTTCATTCCTTCCTCTCCTCAAAAAAACCCTCCACACAGCATCTCAGATGACGTACGCCCACAGGGAAATTGTTTTCCTCAGGGCCTCCTGTGTAAAGTAAATGTAAAAAAAAACTGACATCTTGAGGGATGCTGTGTGGAGAGTCTTTTTAAGGCTAAAAAATTTCTGGGAAAGAAAAGGGTATGACGAGGGGTGGGTAGGAATTGAGGGCAGTGTGACCAGGGCGTATGATCCATTCCTTCCACTGCTGTGCAAGGCGTTGAGTCGAAAGATCCGGCTAGAGAGGTCAAAGAAGCTCTCTCCACCAGCCTCTACCGATCCGGCCCACCATGCAGTTGGGGAGCAGATTCATCCGCCGGATAAAGCTGGAAAAACCTCACCCCATCGGGTACCCCTGCTACGTCGTCAAACGTATCGAACCACTTGGGATGATCTACGGCAGAGGCGTTGCTTTTCTAATTAATGTTTCCCGGGGATTTAGTACCGATAATCGCCTCCCAAATAAGAAAGTAAGTGAAAGGGTAATGATAAGAAATAAATATATGCACATAATCAAAATTTTCTAATGGAGATCACGCTAGCGAACTGAACGAACACTTGAGCGCGACGTTTGCAGCAATTCGTAGTTTAGTCAATGGCATTGGTATTATACCTCCCCTCACGAAAGCTCAACAGCCATGGTAGGGTATGGTAGCATTACCCTGTAAAAGCCGTGCGGTTGGGTGCTTTTGTTTAAAGCCTGATTAATTCCGCCGATTAAGGTCTGAATGGGTTGCATCCACAGGATGTTCTTTGTAGCGGGACCTTGGGAGGCTCGATGGGGGAGTAATTAAGGCTTTTAGTGCGGCTTCTGAATCTTTGTTTGCGAATGTATCCCGCATGACCTTTTAGCGGAGAATGGGTATCTTTGACATATTGCTTTATGTTTCTTGAAGTAGCTCAGGATAATTTGTTTTCAAAAGCTTAAGGCTAACAATTTGATTGTAAGGTAAAACACCCAATTTCTGACACGTTAAGCTATCACTTTTTTTCATGAATTTCAATATTTTTTTTAAAAATCAACCTGTGTTATTGAAACGAAATTTTGAATTTTTGGAAACTTTGATCAATTTCTAATAGTGAAACCTCACTTTTTGGTAAATTTGTTACCGTCAAATACTTAAAATCATTTAAAATGGAACATGCTAATAAAACACCTATTTCCGACATAGCGAAATCAATATGTTCCTATTGATTGACATGGCTGTTCGTATTTCTGACATACCAAAATCAATGTGAATCCAGTATCCAACATACATGTTGATACTTCGATCATATCTGCAAATAAATTGCAAAGCTATGTGAACAACATTTAAAACAAAAATCGGTATTTTGGAGAAACTTTACAAATTATTTAACGTAAAATTTAAAAAAAAACTTTTTTTACAGGAATAAAAATTAATTCAAACATTGTTATTTGATATAAAACATCGCTTACATTATTTTGTCTGTTGTTTTACGCCAACATGGAACTTAACTGTATCTTGCCTTCTTCAAGCATTAAATCTTAATTAAAAAAGGTTCAGTAACAAATAAAGAAAAAAAATAAAGTATAGGTACTTTGAATTTAGGAAGTTTAAACAAAGAAGGCATTGAACACTGTATTATTTATTAGAGGTCCATCACAAAGTTATCATCTGAAAAACCAAAAATTGTTAGTTTTTTTCTTCATATTTCTTCATTTCAGGTACCTCATACTGTTCTCGATTGTTTCTAGGATATAGGATCTTCAATTATTTCAATAACATCCTCGATATTGTACCACATTTGATCTACTCTCTCTGGCCATTTCCAAAAATTTATTTCACATAATGACAAAAATTATTTTGGGCCTTTATTCTGTCCTTCACGACACTTATTTGTCCGGGAAAATATGCGCACTCATATAAAAATATAACGCAGTTTCCAATTTCTAAATAAATTGACTTAGGAAACAAATCCCTTTTCATCGTTTGAAGATTTTTTTTTTTAGATCTTGTTTGTATTTTTAGTGCTAGCAGCATTTTCTTTCTTTAGCCTTAGTTTATCTCTTTTAGCACTCCTTTCTCGCTCTAAACATTCTTTGGGCCTGTTGTTTTCGTTTATGAAATTCGAACCACTCGCCAAAACTAGCTACTGTTAGTATTTTGTCGTTGCACGTTCAGTGAAAGAAGTAGAAGGTTGATCAAAAACAGGCCAGAAAAACTATTTTTTAATAGAGTAATGATATTTTCTTTATCATCCTGCTGACAAGATTCATTTTCGATGATTGTTTGTTTTTCGTGTGGTATTTCCATATTATTTTCACTGTCTTCAAAAACATTACGGATATTCAAAATAGTTTCGTCATTCATGTTTGCAATCCACTGAGGGTCTATATCCCTAATACTACCAGAATTCATTTCCGATGATATATTCGAAATATCTAAATTCCCCGAAAAGCTGTCCACGGTTGCGGTCATACTTTTCCAAATATCAAATAATGCGTTATACTCCCTTCCCTTGTACTCACAAACTCACAAAATATTGCCAAATTTGCCTCTAAAATCATTAGAAAACTATTTCTTAATTGGCCTGTATTTTATATTCAAAATTACAAATAAATTTAATTACACTATTAGCAATAGGCATTTCTCATACATTTTTTTTTAATTATTCGATTTGGTTAGGTATTTTGGCCTCAAATCCAAAATATAGTTTATTATAAAAGAGGTCGCGCAGCCGTTCTTCTTATGTCAGGATTAAAAACCCCCAAATTATGATAAGTATCAATTTCTGACATACCGGTCAGAAATATGAACATGATTTTTTGGAGGTGTATCATTTTCTGACATATATATCAGAAATATGGTCACCCCATTAAAACAGGTACCTATTTCTGACCGCTCAAAAAGTATCATAAATTTATTGAAATATATTCATTTCCGTTTTAAATGTATAAATATGGTCAATACTCTATTGAAAAACATACAAAAACAATGAATAAAACATTGGGGAACTGCGTCGTCACATTTTGTAAAATTTGGTTTACTTGCCGAAAAAGGTGAAAAAATGTGCGATTTCACAAAATCACCAAAATCATGTACTAAATAATATTTTGGTAAAAATGGGTGTCAAATAGTTATTTGACTAGACATTGGTTAGAGGGAGAGTGGAACAACTTTCTCGATGCGCTAATATCAATATACGTAGGAACGTTACTTCAGTTGGTAAAATCGTAATTTGTGTTACATATGTCAGAAATTGGAACAGGGTCAGAAATGTGGTGTTTTACCTTACTTTAGCTCAGACTATGAGACTATACACCGGGAAGGCCGCCAGCAGACTATGTAAAGAAATAACATTGAAATAATTGATTTTTCAATGGTTCTAGGATGTTTAAATGATCTTTGTTTTTTATTTACAAAATTACCTATCTCTGTTGAGAAATTTCTTGTCGTGTTCGAGATTGGAAGGAGTGCCATTTCAGTCCTATTTACGTGCATTATATAATAGAATATAATGTCATTAATTTTAAGGGACATTCACAATAAAGCATGCTGACAGCAATGAAACAATAAATTATTTTAAGATACATAAATGCATTCAGGTATTAATCATTCACTCATTTCGGTCAATGAAATAAATGATTTTGTGATAGTCTTTGATTATAAATTAATTTTTTTTGTCACATAAATATTATCACGAACAAATTAATGAAAATGCTCGATTTAATAATGAGAATTGCCAAAGTCTTTTTTAATATACATTTAAACTGTTTCTATACTCATTATTGCGTAGCCTAATTGAGTATAACTCACTTATTAGGTCACCGCATTAGTCCACTCAGATATAGCAAAAATTTTCAAGTCATATAAATTATAAACTTAATACTCCTTTTGAAAATAAAAACTATAACTGTCTAATGAAAAATCTAAAATTAATCAAGCTGTCCGACAAAAAATTTATATCTATGTCATTTTTATTTTTATAATAATTGATTCACTTATTGACAATAAATTGTGAACCCTTATTGTGAACCTGGATCTTGAAAAGACCAAGATTTATTCTTTCCTTTCCTCAAAAAGACCCTCCATAGATATAGACCCTAAGGGCAATTGTTTTCGTCCATTTTTTTTTTTATATGAATACCGCACAAGAGTCCCAACTGCCCCCGTCTGGAGCCAGTGAGACTATGGCATCCCCAATTGGGGTATGTTGTGAGGCTGAAGGTAGTGGGAAGGGAAGGATATAGGGAATAGGAAGGTGGGAAGTACCTGGCTATTCAGATCTGGGCACCAAACACGTCTAAAGCTATTTCAAGCCACGTTTCAATTCTGAATGGTGGTCTTACAACAGGGCGATACTGAGAGTATCTTACACTCTGGAACGTGCTGCAAATATACTATATATCATTTTAAATTAATAAATTGTGAAATAACACAAACTAATCAAATAAGATTTATTTGCCATGCCGGGATTCGATCCCGCGACCTTCGGAATGCGATTCAAGAGCCTTACCGCTGGCCGTCAAATGTTAATGCAGGGAAATAAACACAAAGTATGTTAAGTCGAAGGGGTGCGCAGAGAGAACTTACTGCAAAACAACAAAAGTATAAAACATTTCTCATTCAAACAGGGTGTTAAGGGACATTTTTTAAATTTATCGAAACATTTATTATGGTTAACAATTTTTCAACATAATATAACATGAATATTTCAAATCACTCTCCTAATAAAGCAGCTGCTTTTGCTTAGGAGAGGACAACTAAATATTTTTACGTCAGTTTAAATTAAAAATATTATTACAAAGACAAGTAGTAATTTTATTAAGGATACAAGATAAAGAGCAAAGACATCAATTTAAACAATGAGTAAAGTTATGAGGTGGTACTTAAGTATTTTTTTTATTTTTATATTTGTCGTAATTTTCTTATCAAAAGGTAATTTATTGAATAATTTTATACCCTTGAATATATAATGATGCTGTGCTGTTGTGGTTCGTACTAAAGGTACGGTTGGACCTCCAAAAGATATTTTTCTTTTGCTAATATTTAATTGTGGTATATTATTCTCATTAAAAAAATCTTTGTGTAGTTGTAATAATGCAATTTTGTCGTAAATATTTGTAAGGGGGGGAACCGGGAAATCTTGAAAAACATTTATTGTTGGGTAGAGCTTGTAGGGCTTTTTTAAAATGATTTTTATTAATATTTTTCAAATCGTCTCCAAGGGAAGTAGGAATGATTTATATGCACCCCCCCAGGCCACGATTCCATATTGTATTGAATGAATGAGCGAGTGCATAATAAATATCTTTTAGTATTTTTAAAGATACTGCATTTCTAAGCCTAAAAATATGAAGATGAATTTTCTCATTCTGTCTACTGAATTTATTTTACTTTTCCATTTGATGTTATTATCTATAATTATTCCTAGATATTATATTTTTTCTTTACTACTAATATTTATACAGTCTGAGTTACGTGACTTACTTCAACCATCCTAACCTAATATTATTTGGAGTAAAATTTTTTAATTTATTAAAAGCTTTTTAGGTGTCTTTTTTGTTAAACAACTTTTTTTTAATCAAACAAAATCAAATCTTCTCTGTGTCGTCAATAGTTACTTACCCAAGTAACCAACCAACCCCTCACGAAAAAAAAATCAAAAATATCACCGGAGAACAAATGTTCATTTGCATTTTTTACTCCAAATAGTGTCAGGAATCACTGGTTGACGTAAGTCAAATACGTTCCTTAACACCCTGTTTATTGTATACACAAGCGTGTAAATACAAAAAAATTCAAACACTGTAAATAAATTCGTTTGATATCCATACCAACTTATTATTAAAGATATTTTGGAAGTCGATTTAACGCCTGAAATTGGTAAATAATGCAATTATAATTCCGGGGAACCAACTGTCGGGGGAAAAACTGTCAGGTCACCATATAATCGATGAGTTTGATAAGTACCTAACATTTTTTTGTATCGCATTTTTTAGCATCTGAAATAAGTTCAGGTAAGTACGGCGAAATTTTATTATTTCGAGGAAGACAGTTAATGTCTTGGAAGCTTTGAGCATTGCCCACTTCATTAGGAATTATTTAAAATGAAATTACAAATAAAGACTTAAATACGTTTAAGGATGAGTGGGGGTGGGAAGAGAAAGGAGGGGGGTAAAAGGGCAAAAAGGGTAAAAGGGAACAAATTTTACAGAGGGTCATTCAAAAAGATTTTTTGATTATTGTTAGTATTAAAGTCTTCTTTAAATTCTTTCTCATTTCTAAAATTTCAAGTTTACTTCTTGGACACCATTAAGCATAAAATCTTTATGCCATTATTGTAATCAATTTGTAGTTAGTAATTTCTGTCAGGCTGCTAATTGCGTCCTATTGCTGGCCATGTATAAATAAATGGGCATTACAAAAAGAATAGAAAGCTTGTCTCCAAAAGATGATTAGCAAACTCCGAGAACACCTCGAATGCTCTTTTCTAATGCTTATTTCAAAGCACATCGAAATTTTACCAATATGAAAAATCCACAATCTTTTTGAACAGTTCGTACGTTAGTTTTAGGCATGTTGATTTTTAAATAAAAAAGGTTGTTAAAACTACGTTTGCTGTGTTCGAAGAAAAAAAAGTATATAAGTTATTATTGTTTATAATGTTTGTCATATTATCACAGAAGGGGCTCTAAAAATTTCAATACTAACACTAGGGAAAATCTATTAAAAATTAAATTAAATGATCAATTCATCATTCTAGTACACCACCATTATTTTCACCATAAATGTTTTATGCGCGTTTGTTATTGACGAGAGATGGCCATTTAGAGTGACATAAAACGTCTTGATGGATCGTAGCACTCGTAAGATGGTGTGGAGATATCTCCCAGAAGCTACAAGATACTATCGGAATAAAAATCCAAGAGGAAAAAATCTTGATTGAAAAAATGATAGCTTTCTCTTATAAGCTATAAAGCCAAGCAATACGTTTGTCAGTCTAACTGAAAATTCAATAACACAGTAGCGAAAAGAACAACGCTATAGACTCTTTTACTTTCAATTTAACGTCTGCGTCATATTTTACCTTAATTTTTATACAACAAAATTGTCTTTGTAACATTTTGTCAAGAAAATGTGTCGTGTCATGAAGCCTATTGTGATCAATATCTTTTAAATATTCAATCTTTCCTTTTCTAAAAGCCTTACAACCAGCATCTTAAATCATCTCATCTCTATTGAAAGTTTATCTGAACTATTTATACGCAATTAACTAACATACAAATTAATTTAACACAAGTGTTTCATTCCGCGTATCAATCAATTCTGCGTGAAAACCCCTTGTTTGGAAATCACAATTTAGAGCTCAATTTAGCCCGACTCCAGACCTCTAGAGACCTCTAGAGACCTCTAGAGACTTCAAGAGATTGTACAATAGTAATTTTATTTAGAATGTGGCTCCTGTACATCGCAGTGTTGGGGTCAGACTTCAAAATATCATCCGATTAAGTTTCAATTGAAAACAACTTGTTCGCCAAGGCTCCAAAAATTTTAATGCTGGAGTTTGTAAAGTCTAATTTACGAATGTATCAATTACAGAATAAGCGAATCTTAAGGGGGATTAACAAATATGTTCTTAAAATACAACTTCTCCACTCTCTCTATCCAACAATCTCTATCCAACAACCTCTACCTTGACTTCGTGACCCTGTGTAAAATCTGCAACAACGTTAGTGTCTTTGTTGTCCTGACTCACTCTAACCAATAAGCTTTAAAAAACTACCTAGCCCAGGTTTAACGACTTATTCCAATTTTTTTTAGCTTTTTTATTCGAAAATTAATAGCAATTTTCTGGCGGGTGTAAGTACTGCCGCCCCAGGAACCATTTAATGGATTACCAACAACACCTCTGCCTTAGGTCACATAAAGTGGTTCGCTGCGATTGGCGACTTAGCGGGGGTTCCCGGATTTACGAGTTGAAGTTTGCCTAGGTCGTGGCGGCGGATGCGTTTGCCCACCTTCTGCTTTGCGGGCCGGATCGAGAGAGATTGATTGAAGGAGACCATTCGACCTCTCCATTAGGACTCTTTGGAAGGAATGGATTCATGTGTTTGTTATTCCTGGACCCATTGAACCCCAGATTCTTACACACTCTCTTATCTTTCCCCAGAACTTCTCCTTGAAAGACACACAGTATCCCCAAATATGAAAAGTTATTTTCCTGTGTATCTGTGATTGAAGCAGAGTTACTATCACAGATACCTACCCAATAGAAATTAGTTTATTTGATGATGATATCGTCGAGTCAATGCTGAATAACATGAAATATGATTTATATACTCGTATACGTGGGAACAAAGCCCTGGCGAAGTCGGGTACAGTTTGTGGCCTATAAAACTGACATCGCAATAATAATAATCGCCGTTGCTTACTTTTCTGGGAAACAAGGGCAGGGCGCCTATCTTTACAGAAAGGAAGCGTTTTTACCCGACGTTTATAGAGTGTGCTTTTTATGAATAACTTTTATAAGCATCGAATAGTATTTATACCGAGAATTACGATGTGAGAATTAGACCAACCATGTTTTTTACTGAAAAAAATTTTAAGACTTTGAGGTTTTTCTTCCGTTCGGTTTATAGAAACAGCTTCATATTTTTTACATCATGTCATGGGAAAATATTTACGGATAGAACATAAAAACATAAAAACGCGCAATATTCCAATTAATAAATCACGTCCCAACAAAATTCACTGATTAGATTCATTTATGTTTCCTTCGGTAACATATGTCTTCATCATTATAGTGTTTTTTTTTTTTTAATTAGCTTCACACTGGAGATTTTGAGAAAAATAATTTCCTTCGGGGCCTATGTCATCTTAAGGAATGCTTTATGAAGGGTTTTTTTATATGAATACCCCACAAGAGTTCCAACTGCTCCCGTCTGGAGCCAGTGAGACTACGGCTCCCTAATTGGGGTATATTGTGAGGCTGGAGGTAGTGGAGAGGGGAAGGAGATGGGGAAGAGAAAGTTGGGGGAAGTACCTGGCTATTCACATCTGGTCACCAAACACGACTAAAGCCATTTCAAGCAAACGTTTCAATTCTGAATGGTGGTCTCACACCAGGGCGATACTGAGAGTATCTTCCACTCTGGAAAGTGCCGCAAATATACTTTATATATTATTTTTAATTATTTAATTGTAAAATAACACAAATTAATTAAATAAAATTTAATTGCCAGGTCGGGATTCTATCCCGCGACCTTCGGATTGTGAGTCAAGAGACTTACCGCTAGATCACGCCCACCGTCAAAGAGTAAAGAGAGCTTTAACGAAAGAAAGAGTAAAGAAAGTTCTGGAAAGGAAAAGGTATGACGGGTGGATAGGAATATGAGGGTCAGTGTGTCCAGGAGTGACGGAAATATGAATCCACCCCTCTCACTGCACTTCAAGATGATGGCTCAAGAGAGTCCGGCGTGAGAGGTTAAATGTCTGCGACGAGTCTCCCCCGATCCGGTTCGTCACCCAGAAGGTGGGCAGAGCATCCGCCGCCAAAACCTGACCAAACCTCACCCTATGAACCCCTGCACCCCTGCTAAGTCACGAAACGCAGCAAACCACTTGGGGCGGGCAGCGGAACCCTTACCGCCCTCCAAATAAATAAATGTGAACAGAGAGTTAGTACCTTTATCTTCAAGTGATATATTCTAAAATATGGTTTTAAATTCCCTCACCGGCGCACATATTTCATATGAATAAAATAAGACGATAAAACGGTCCAAAGCTAAAATATGTTCGATATAAGTGTGATAAAATATCAGTTACAACAACGTTCCGAGTCGTAATAATGCTTTTTAAAGTGATTTAGGCCTGAACCCGCAGCCCCGTTGATTTCCCCCGAGCCCCGAACCTAACAAACCTTATATCATTTTTGATAAAAGCCTCGATTTTGTTTATTATCATAAGACTCTAATAAACAAAAATTGTTTCCTCTCAAAACCGCTTCAGAATTTGAAATTAATATTTATTACCTGAAATTGTAATGTGGGTGCGTATTCTGTAATTATAAGTACATATCTAGATTAAATTTTGATTTCCTTGTAAGCTATTTATCTTATATACAAATTGTAAATAAATGGACTCCATGATAGTTGGTCCTCCGAAAATTGGCTTCCTAGCATACTTACTTGTATGCAATATGCAGTCTGTTAAGGGATAATACGGTACACCCACTTATACAAAATATAACTGTGCAGTTTATACAAAATTATTGCAGAGAGGATGAACTGCTGAATATACGCCAAGCCATATCTTTTAAAGGATGACCGGCCAACTCGGAATGAAACCAACTCAGAACCATCTCAGATAAATCATTTAGAGTAATAAAAAAGTATAAATAAAAAAATGGTTAAATAGGTTAAGTTAGGTTAGGGTTATCGGCTAATTAAAAATTATTTTTTTATCACTCTAAATGACTTATCTGAGATGGTTCTGGGTTGGTTTCATTCCGAGTTGGCATGGAACCCTTTTAAAGCTGTGTGTGGCACCGGTGTGATTTTTCACATTACATCGGTAGGCAAATCATCCCATTTTTATCATTTCCGCCAAATATTTTTTTCCACGCAGGAGAACGTTTGGGATTTGGGCAAAGGACAAAATTTTAGGTAGGTTGAAGAGTATTATTGATAAGTAAACGGATTTTATTCAAAATATATAGCAGGTGGGTATTGTTACCGAAAAGAAATTATCATTTATGAACAACTTGGAAATCTTAATAGACTTATCTTCTTCTAAAGTCACACGTGGTCACAGAAACGTTGTTGTTTCATAGTGTTTCCACACAAATGAAGCATTAAATTTTATAAATCTAAACATAAGAGTAACTTTAAACGTATTCCCCAATTTACAATTTGGATTTTGACCCTACTGCAAACCTTTTTTTCACATAATATAGATATCGACCACTACCATGGCCGTACGTTTTGCTATTTTGGTTAGATAGGTTACTTCTTAAAGAAGTTAGGATCCTTCAAAAAGCGTTTAAATTGCTTGGTTTGAACACCATCGACAGACAACGTATTTTTTAAAAAAGCAAAACATACTGATATAGAAAATCTTCTTCTAATTGTGAAAAAATCTTAAAAATCGGTCCAGTTTTGGGTATTATTAGCCTGACATGCAGTTGTCTCTTTTGTTTAGTATTCGGGTGAGTAGGAGTGACGTTGAAGGCAACAATTTTGAAAAATATCTATCGTTCAAATTTAAGTTTTAGGGCGCAATGTTCATCCCCGCGCTGTGTAAGCGGGTTCCCTACAGAGCGTCGGACCATTCCAAATAAAAATGAAGTTGATACTATCAAAGCATAAAAATATAGGATTTAACGTAATGAAAAATAAAATATTCGTACAAACCTACTTCAAACTTTTCCAGCGTGACTTAAAAATACGAAGATTGTTTTTTAATGCCAAAGTAATTTATTTTGTTGCCTTAATCTCATTTTGATAAACTTAAGTACCTACTTAAAGCAATTTATTTAAATCGAATAAACTTTGGAAATTGTTTTTTTTTTTCTTGGCGTAAATTTTGACGAAAATAAATTGAAGTTTGTTAAATATTCAAAAATTTTACTGATTAAAAAGTTTTGACAATCATCACAATATAATTGTCTTTATTTGAGAATTGTCGTAAAGTGAAAGAAAAGTGGACAGAAAAATAGAAGAAGATCTATTTAAAAAAAAAATAACAAAATTTATCTTTGTTGCATATTTTCCAGTGAAGTGTTCAAAAAGTATTTCAAAAATATAAAACTTATAGAATAAAAAACATAGAATAAAAAACATATTGTCCAGCGATCGGCAATTGTGGCCCGCGAAGTGCTCCCTCAGGCCCTGCGAGCCTCTGGCTCTGAACGTCTCTGAACGGACGATTATTCCTTCCTACCGTACTTAGCTCACCTTTGGTACAAGTACATATCTAGTTCTTGTGAAGAAATCATAAATGTACGTTTTTAAGAACAAGTAGGATTCAATAACTACATACAACGCTACTTACTGGTTGGTCGTGATATTTAAAAACATGTATTGACCACTTAAAAAAAATTTCGACTGCGGCGCTTTTTCCGTATTATGAGCTTTCATTCTTACACACACAAATAATCTCTCGGAAAGTTGAACATCCCCCTAATTCCATAATTATAAGTAGAAAATGTAAATTTAACATTGATGGAGGACTTACTATTAAAGAATCGCACCAGCAACGCCCGAATGGAGACCAATAACTACCACGCTACCAACCAGTCGGCCGTGATATTTCAAAACATGTAATTTACACTCGTTTTTTGAGTGGTAACGTCTTATAAATCGATGAACGGCCGGCTGCATGCACGAAAAAGCATGACGTTGCGTTCCGCCTGAGCCGAGCGTGCGAACAAGCGATAGAGAGGCACGATCGGCCTAAGCGTTCGGCTTGCGACGAATCTATCTCTCTTCCACTCCATCGTTATTATATGAAATTATCACGTAAAATTATCGTCCGTAAACCGATTTTACAGACAAACAAATTTTTGTTACACATGTAATTTACAAATGTTTCCGTGTTTCCTGTATCACTTTTTTATTCAGAAAGGGAGGAGCGTTGTAGAAAAATATATTTCAGATAAGATAGCGAATCTTTGCATAATACGATGCTGCTAGCTGCTAGACACGACACGAAGCACGATTACCACTGGTGATCAGACGGACAGTCACAAGCGCACTGATTGAGCAGGCTCGCACGTGCACGACGGTCGCGTGGCCCCCAAAAAATTACATATTCATTCGACCCTTCACTTAAACTAATTGCCGACAGCTGCGTCGACATAAGGATGTATTATAATATTTACGTATCATAAAACTGGAAGCCATTATTTTTCGATACGTATCGGAACACACTTGTCATTAGCTCATTTACTGTGGGTAATGGGGCAAAGGATTTGCTATAGTTCAAGTCTTAAATTGTTGTAGTTTAAAAAAACATACTTCGCGATCAAACAGCCAGAAACACAATGAATGTTTCCTCCAGAAGTTTTCTATTTCTCATTCAATTCTTTCAAACATTAATATATCCAACCCGATACGTTAAGAACACGCTATCACGTACCAATTTAACTATAATATAATAGTATTTTTGAACATAACAAAGAACCATTTATTCTTATTTACTATGACCCGCACTTAATTTCCCCTCAACTTAGTTGCTGTCTTGTAGAATCAGTTGTTTGTTTTTTCCTCGAAAGCTCAACTGCTCTCAGCAACCTTTTCAGAAAAAAAGTTTGTGTTTTTCCAGAGTTAATTTAATTATATTCTTTAGAAGGGTTCTTATTAAAATTTCACAAAAAAAACATTCTACTTAAACGAAAACAAAAAGTTCCCTGTTGTTTTTGCTAAAGTATGTACATTGTTGGGATAAATTTGAATAAACATCAACAAAACAAAAACAAGCTTTTTCTCAAATTTTATTTTGATTTTCTACGCAAAAGAAAATCATATATCAAAGTATGCCGACATGAAAACATTAAATTTTTTTGTTATGTATTAATGTGATTTAATTTATCAGCAATCGAATTGAATCGATCATCTAAAAAACCTGTTTTTTGTTTTCCGACTCACATATATAAATCAAAAATTAGATAAAACATAATTTAATTTCAAATTCTGTCAAACATATACGCAAAGCTTGGTACCCACATATGGAATAAATTGATTTCTATTGAAATGCTCAGCAAATTACATATTATGATGTGGTTGAAAATTGTATATTTGTAAGGCCAAAATTGAAAGAGAGATATTGAAAGGTATGGAAATATTTCGCGGATTTCGTATCAATTTGACCAAGTTTAAATTTTATAAAACATAATTTAATTTCAAATTCTGTCAAACATATACGCAAAGCTTGGTACCCACATATGGAATAAATTGATTTCTATTGAAATGCTCAGCAAATAACATATTATGATGTGGTTGAAAATTGTATATTTGTAAGGCCAAAATTGAAAGAGATATTGAAAGGTATGGAAATATTTCGCGGATTTCGTATCAATTTGAATTTTGGAAAGTTGCGCTGCTTTTTAACGTGAAGAAAATTCGTAGTGACGGGCTTTCGAGTAGTTATTTATAAGTATATTTATAAATTTGTGCGTGATTCTGAATTCAGAATGATCATATTTCTTATTTTTATAAGAATGCAACACTTAACTTTTTATCGCGCGGGTATTCTAATGGCAAACAGAAAAAGAAATCGAGCAACAAACGTGTTATTATATGTAGGTATAATCAATCAATTTAATGAAAATGTGGAAATTTAGTAGTTGTGCAATGAATTAAATTGTTCAATTTTTTCAATTTTACATTGCTCTAGTATTATTAAATTAAGGTCTTCCAATATATAGAAACAATTTACCAATGAAAAAAGTCCTTAAATGAAAAGCTGTATGTGAAATCACTATTTAGATTAATTTTTACTTTGAATCGGTTAACATTACGAACATCAAAAATATGCCACGGATAAATTGAAGCTTTTACTACCTCTTGTATTGATTGCAATTACGATAAAGTTATTATTTACGAAGAAAAAAAAACAATTCCCTCAGGGCCATCGTGGAAAAGAAAAATAGGATGTTCTGGAAGGAAAAATGTATGAAGGGTAGTAGAAATCTGGGGATCAGTGTGTCCAGGAGTGACGTATGAATCCATCTTCCAAACGGTTTAAAGATAAGCACAGAATTAAACCGCAGCCCAAAGCAAAGGATCAAGAGAGTCCGGCTGGAGAGGTCAAAACTCATCTTAATCGGTCTCTCCCGATCCGGCCCGCAACGCAGTAGGTGAGGAGACACGTTCGCCACCAAAACCCGGACAAACCTCACCCCATGAACACGAGCTGCCCTGCTAAGTCACCAAACGTAGCGATACATATATCCATACTCATATTTATAAGACATGTTTTTTTTAAAAGACAGACATATTCCCGGGTTACGAATAATCTGACAATATTTTAAAATCTACTTTTCACAGTAAGCCGAAAATGTTGCTCGTGTCGTGATGCATGACTTAGCCTTCCGAGAAATTGAAAACGGAACACCTGCGTGGGACCCAAACGCGATGCCAATTCGGCCACTGACCGGTTATTTGGTAACCAATACCTATTAATTTATGAACTTCTAAGATTGAATATTAAAGCAGGCAATCAAGATGTGATCTAACTTGCGTCAATTATTAGTTTGCGATAACTTAGATTGATCGGGTTCGGTAAGGCAAGACACCATCGTTATGACAAGTAATACATTGTGTAAGGAGAACGATCCATTATGTATGAAGAACAATCATCTTAAGTCAGTGTATTAAAAAATTAAAAGAACAATATTTATCTGAAGTAAGTGTATTAAAAAAGAATCATATTTTGTATTAGAAATCCGTAATTTCAGTCGGTTCGGCTACATATAACCGGAGAAAACGGCTCTCTACGACCGAAATCATTGTATCATACTCCTAAGAATTATGATTTTTTTCACAAACGAAACTTCGTGAAGATTTGTGGATGATTTTACTTCATAAAACAATTGAATTAAAATAAAATTGGTCCTAATTGCCGAAATGCCATGCGTTATGGCCGTAACAATGATGATTTTTTTCGAAAATACAATAATTTGCAGGTTTGGTCATCGATTTCGGCACCACATAGTAGAAGAAGACGGCTCTTAAAGTTCGAATGCAAGCCTTGCATTGGGCCCATAAGAACGAAGATTTTTCAACAAATGCACCAAAAAAAGCATCCGAAAATGGCCGGAGAAAACGGATCTCAAACGAAATCAAATCCTTGCGTTGCGAATCAACTCCTTAATAATGACGATTTTTTATTTTATTTTATTTTATTTTATTGATAAACAGAAACAAACAGTACATTAGTTACAATGGTGAAACAATTTACAATTATTAAGTACATTTCATGATGGGTACCTATGACATGTTTCTTTGTAGTGTCTATGTATATTAAGTAAATTACCGGGTGATGTGCGTAGTGGGTAGGTGTGTGTGTATGTGTGAGTATGTATGTGTGAGTATGTATGTATGTATGTACGTATGCGCATTGAACAATTTATATCATTGACATGATGCTCTTTTTAAATTTGGGCAGTGAATCGAAGAAAATGTCGATGTTAGAATTTAGACAGAGTATTAAACGTATGAAGGGCACGATTGATTGGCGAATTAGCTGCTGCATTTGTCTTGTAATTGAGCGTGTGAAATAGTTCTGTATGGCGTGTACGTCTTACTGGTATATTAAAATTAACTAGGAAAAGAAGTTCAGTACAGTCAATGTTATTATTTAAAATTTTGTGTATGAATGTCAAATCAGCTATTGCTCGCCTTTGTTGCAAAGTTTGAAATGTGCAGTCGAAGTTATTGTTGAATTTGAAGGTTAGATATTTTATAAATTTGTTTTGAATTTGTTCTATGCTATCTATGTATACTTTGTACTGCGGGTTCCAAATTGGCGAGGCGATTGGCGATTAATTTTTCTACAAATGTAACATTTTGAAGACTCCGTCGATGATTCTTCTTCAGACAATGATTTTTTTAAAGTATATTTTATTTAGCTATAAAACTTAACATTCTATATCTAATATTATTGGTAAGAATACAAAAATTCATTGGTTCGTCACCATATATGGTGCCTAAGAAAATGGCTCTAAAGGTTTGTACCCAAGCCTTGCGTTTTGCCCGTAGATGATTATTCCACAACTGCAAACCTAAAACTTCAGACAAAGATTTAAAGTAAGAATCCAAAAAATCAAACTGTAACATATAACCGGAGAAAACACCGTTCAAAATTCAAAACCAAATCTTTAATTTTTCCCGTGAAAAGTATGAGTTTTCTACAACTGTAAAATTTTGCAGATTGCAGACCATGATTCTTATTAGGAATCCAAAAAATCAGACGGTGCGTCACCATACTGCCAGAAAAAACGTCTTTTAAATCAATTGTGCATCATACCTACTATGTGTTTGTCGGCAGTGAAATTCGAAACGTTATTAGGTTAGGTTAGGCGCTGACATACTTTGCTAATCAATCTTGTTCTATTTGCTAATCACAGGTAGTTGCTCATCTGACTACGAACTGATTAAAACCTCTACATTACGCTGACCTCTGATTAAATGAGAGACGGTCATATTTTGGTCTCGTGGACATACATTTTCCGCGAAGGCCAATTTTCTTGTAAGTGTCCAAAGATCGCTTAGCGGAATATGTAATTTGCAAAATATACAACACATACCTCCAATGAAAAATACGTAATATATTTTCCGTGCTACATAGTTAAGGTCGTCTGCTTCACGTACAATATTATACAATACGGCTTTGCATTAGCAGTTACGTGAAGCCCAGTGACCCAATTCACTTGCTCTGCAAACGAGACTGAACTTTACTCGTTGTATTAACGATTCGTATGAATATTGCTCTACATGTTGAGCAGATACCCCTGTGTTGTAATTATTTGCTCTAAATCGACGCGAGGTAATATGGTTGCTTCGACACTCACGTGCAGATTTAAATATAGGTACAGTATTAAATTCATTATCACTATCTCTCTGTTCACTGCTGAATTAAAACTTTTTCAATTTGTGTCCCCTCTCGTACGTAGCATGCTAAGAGCTTTCAAGCCTATTTCTGAAATTTTTCATACAAGTGTGTTCAAATACTACATTGGATCTTCAAGGACGCCACTTTACGATAATTAAGATAGATTAAACATTAAAACTCCAATGTCTTACAAATGAACGAGTTTCTCAAGCGGTATCAAACTTAATAAGTATTTAAGGGTGCAATTTCTATGTCCTTGCACAAATATAAGTTCGGTGAAAAATGTAGCTGTTGCTTTTATACATTTAATTCATAAAATAACAGAGAGCGCCATTCCGCACAATCCTAAACTATACAGTCATTCGATAATAATACTATCAGATGTACTAATGTTACTAGCGGGTATAAATTAATTTTCACCCACTCTCATTACCCACTTTATCATGAATCCACATTAGAAAAGAATAATTCAATAATGTATTTATTTATTTATTTACTCCTATTTATTTAAAAGGGTTTATTTCCTTGATCTCACTTTTATAATTTTACTATTTTTTTATTAGGAACTACTGGTAACATTACATACATATAAAATATATGTATGTATATAAGGTAAAAATTCAATAACTAATGTTCACATCATCCATATAACATAAATGTCAATTAAAATCAAACCGTAAAACAAAAGTTTTTTTAACACAATAAATATATTTCTAAACCTAGTTATGCCATCCCTGGGCCGGCTACTAACCAATTTTAGAAAAATGGTATGTGTGTACTCATTATGTAGGTGTACGTGAGTACCCCAAAAGTTGATTGAATGCATAGTCTTTGACAACGAGTCCCTTTGCCGAGTTTCGGGAATGGTTTAATTTCCACTTCAAAAATTTGCCTTCATTCTTCAGAATTGAAGTTCAAATAGATATAGGTATTTAAAATTATTTTATAATTATACAGATCTAGTAGAAAAAAAATAAAAAAACACATTAATAATAAAACTAATTTACAAACATTTTGTGACTAGGAGATAAGAAAATCAAAGAAAAGTTTAAAAAAATATATATAAATACAGCTGAAAAATATACGTATTTTTTAAAATTTAAAATAAAACAAACCAATAAGAATTATTGTACAACATTTTAAAAATCATGAATTAAGGTTATTTAGTGAAGAGTAAAGTGTTGAATTATTATAAAGTCCTATTAACAAATTATTTAAAGTATCCTAAATTACACGACAAAATATCAGCATCAATTTATGTTTTCCAAAGCAGAGTTTTACGGAGCTGGATATGAAAATGACATTATTTACAACAATAACACCATAACTACGGGAAGTTATATATTAACACAAGACGCGACGTCTAATTACCACTGCAAACTGGAATAATTAACACCTTCACTATTAAATTAAGCTAAAATGAATGTTTAATTAAATGAAGTCACTCTGAGCGAAACTCAATCGAAAATCTGGAAACAGAAAAATCAGAAAATATATTGGCACCTTTGGGACTCGAACCCAGGACCTGTCTTTCGATATCCAATTCGGTCACTTTTAACTGTACCATACTTTGACTAAGAACCACCCATGTTATCTTCATTTTCTTAACGCATTTTCGATTGAGTTTCGCTCATAGTGTCTTCATTTAATTAAATATTACAATTTGAGGTCTTACTCATAAAAGTTAAATAAAAAAAATAAAAATAAAATAAAATTAATGTTTTTCATCTGCATTACAATAATAAATTTTATTCAACATTTCAGGAAGTCTTGTCGGGAATCCACTGATTGACTAAAAAATTCTAGGCATCCCTTTCTTCCCCTATATCGTTGTCTCGTAGCTTACCGCATCGCCTTTTTATTTGATTTTCATAGTTTTTCAATTTATAAACGGAACGTTAACAATTTTTCTTATTAGTTCATTTATTTCCTAACCATTTCGATCTCAATCATCCGATAATAATGAGTAACCGCAACAGAGCCTTCGACCTCTTAATTGAATTTATTCTTCGTATAACTATTTAATCGGCCCATTCAATATCACCCTCAACTAGCTTCTTGTAGGTTCTGCAACTTCAAGGAGGTCACGACGGAACTTTAGATGTATGGTATAACGACGAGAATTGTATTGCGGGGCGAAAAGGTTTGCTGTGTTATTTGGCGATTTTATTTTCTTCCAAGTGCCTCCAACCCCGTCCCTTTCACCCCTTGCCCGAGGGTTGAAGCGGATAGGGCCGAGTGCCTACCTCAAACTCTTTTAGAGGGTTAAACTTTATGATGGGGTCTCCAAATACTGAATAGAAACTCAATAACTCCACAAATGATGATACTGAGGGCGTAAAAATGACCTTAGGTTATTTTTACGCGTGTCTTATTACAAATAAAACTAATATTTCTATTCGCCCTACATATAATAGATAGTTTCTATGAACTTCAGTAGAGAATCCCTTAAACTACTATTTTATTTATCTGGTTCTATTTTAGAAACGTTCACGAATTATTTGTTTTGCACAACTTTAACCGTAAAGTTTAACTTCAAATAAATATAATTTTATGAGGTATTGTTGTGATTTTTTGTAACATTAACTCCACATAGGGGGTTGGCTCCACAATGGTTCTTGAAATAATTTAAGCCGTCTTCACAACAAAATACTTTGACTTTGCTTAGGTTGAAAACTCTTGTAACCGGTACTGAGTATTAAGGAGGCCTGAAGGCCAGACACTATCTCTATTATGTTCTCAAAATCTTTCGATTGCTAGAAACTTTACTGCTAGCCCAGACTCGGTTCTCAATATGGAGGGGCAAACCTGTGTATTACCGACATCTTTCGGATAAGTTTGTAACCTATAATAAAATATCTATGTGTCTTAACCACTTGAGCGCTTTTTGACATAATATGGCACTATTTAAAACACCTCGGATTGCTTTGCTGCCAATTTTGGCAAATTTTCCCTTATTTGTAAGCAATTAAGTAGAAGTTTACGATTTAATTTTTTTTTTTAAATCCTACGAATATGTAATAATCGAAAAAAGATAGGTGAATTCATTGGCTATATAGAACTATAATCAGTTTGTATGCCTTCATTTTAAAATTCGGTGGTACGATTTTTTTTAATTTGGGAAAAAATATTAAAAATGATCAACAAAAAATGTCGCTCTAGTGGTTAAATTGAACTATTACAGGTAATTAGCCCTAGTACCTACCTATTTAAATTAATTTCCTAACTGGTTTCCATAAAAAATTCACATGGATAGTACATTTATGTCATTAAAAAACATTGTGAAAAAAAATTATAAGCACTGACACACTTGATGCGATACCGCTATTTATTTTTCCAAATCTTTGATAGCATTTTTGATAAAACTGATTCCATAGAATTATATCAACCTATCATATCAAATTCATTGATATAATTCAACCTGTATTTGAAAAGTCACAAACGACATGCCCTAATTCAATTGGTCTTTGATGTCACCCTTTCTGAGAAATTATTTAAAACATTTCGCTTTAATTCTTCAACTCTTTCAATTCATCAGATAATGATTCTTACTGCATTGTGCTTTAAATAACAGTATTATGTTTATAAACATCATAATAATATTTTCTAGAGAACGTTGTATGCTGGATGAATCTATTGAAATTGTTTTTTCGCGAAGAGAAATGTCACAAATTGTGCGGAATTAATTGGAATACAAAATTCCGCAATCTATCTTATTTCATCCGATGTTGTAAATAATAATTATTGTGAACTTTAAGTCCGAGATAAGTTTTCAAAGTTAAAATTGAATCGGCAAATAAATCACGCTCCCTACAATGCCCCTTTCCGATTTGTCGAGTTTGTTGTTTGTGAAATATACAAAAGATAGTACCGCGCGCTGTGAAGATATTGGGCAGATATTGCAGTCTGAATTATTGACTCTTTTGGACTTTCCTTTCAGGAGTGGCCGGTCTCTCTCCGGACTCGGATATCCGGATATCCGGCCGTTTTGCGATATCTCCAGGATATTAGACGGAATAAAAAAATATGTCCAATTTTTATCTTTATTCCGCATTGTGTTTTGATAAGAATGAAATAATCTTGGTTCTCAAACAAATATTAAATATATCTTTCCTTTCATAAATAATGTACCTAGAAGTTAATTGGTATTTTTTATTTATTCCACAAAAATAGTATCTTTTGACGTCCGAAATAGTAAAGTATAATGATGGTGACTTATTAAAAAAAACTCACATCATTTATAATATTATCTGGAAAACACCCCTCGCTTTATCGTGATTAATTTTACGGTTATGGAATCTATCATCAGGACATGTGTAGATTGTGGTGAAGTGAGTGTTTTGTGGTAAAGATTATAGATTTTTCGAAAGCTTATTCTCTTAATGCCTATTTTTGGCCCTATTAATAAAGTTATTAATTTCGTTATATTAATTTGGTTTACGATGTTTTGTTTTGGTCTAGCCGTCAATTACCGGAGACAAAAAAAAATATTTTAAGCTTAGCCACGTCGTCTCTATTGATATTAATGTTTTTTGTGGACTTATATTGCCGCCGTAATTAGGCGTGCTCAATACGTTTTGGGTTTTCCGAACACTTCATTATAAATACAAAGAATGGTTGGTTTCAGTAACATTTTCAGCAGTTGCCGCTTTGTCCGGATGGCCGAGTTAGCACGCTCGATAATACTTTTGTGCGATAATACGATAAATGAAAACGATAAATAAACATGGTTTTTTTGTTATTGTTTTTGGGGTGTTATGCCGTGTTTCGCTAACTCCTTCTTTAGCCAACGTTTCGGACAACGTTACAGTGTCCATCATCAGGGCAGATGAGATGATGATGGACACTGTAACGTTGTCCGAAACGTTGGCTAAAGAAGGAGTTAGCGAAACACGGCATAACACCCCAAAAACAATAACAAAAATACTTTTTGGTCGTGAAAACCTAAAAACATACCTAATAAACATGGTATTA
The DNA here is from genome assembly GCA_936435175.1 of Glyphotaelius pellucidus. Lineage (NCBI taxonomy): Eukaryota > Metazoa > Arthropoda > Insecta > Trichoptera > Limnephilidae > Glyphotaelius > Glyphotaelius pellucidus. Next base: position 49,332,144 of record OW386537.1, on the reverse strand, counting down.
CTTTTGGTGGTGAAAATCTGAAACCATCACTACTAGCTTGTACGAACACCGTTTTATTTTGGAACTCTTGACCCGACTATAGTATTTGTTTCTCTCAGTGGACGAAATGTAACTCCATTCATTTTTGCGTCTTATTTCTCTTGATACTTTTTCTCCAGTCCACCACACAACATTTTCAAATCGCCTAAGCGTTTTCCTTGTTAATCTAGTTAATTACAGGTACACCGCCTTTAACATCGATCGGTCAGTGGCTGGGTTAGCATCACGTTTGAGTTCCACCAAGGCGTCGTGAGTTCTTTTCTTCGGCTGGTTAAGTCCAGCATCACGACACAAACAAAGTTATTGATTTTATCACCCTTCTTCATTCAGGTAGGTACCTTAAAATTGAGAAAATGCAAATAAGAAATTCCAAATAAACACCACGAATATCTGAAAAAAATCTTTATATCACCAAAACTGTCACTATCTTGTTTTTTTACAGACAGGCAAAATAGAAAACGGTGGAGTTCAAACTGGACTCCAATACGCTCACCCAAAAAATATATATATTATCCAACGCAAAATATACGTGACATTACAAATACGAACAAAAAAATAATTACACATGTTGTTTTTTCAAACGTGCATTCACGGTCCCACATCGTGCGGTACTTAGTACTGGAAAAGCTGCTTTATATTTGCGCTAATAAGGTTTTAATATAGAAATCTTGAAGCTTGGGATAAAGTTACGAAACTGAACTAGACTTACGTCGTCGTAACTCGATATTAACCCAGAAAGTCCTACAACTCGCGTAAAAACAACGCCAACGGTGCGCGAGGGAATATTTGAGACGTAATATTCCGTTGAATAAATCGAAAACATAAAGCGGAGTGGCTTAATGGCTGACTGTTATACGGAATTTTCCAGCTAATGTCGTCTACGGAGTGCAAAACTGCTAAAGGAGGTGTATTCTGGAACGAGGAACCCGAATTCAGAGGTGGAAACGATCGATCCTGGAGGTAATGTGGTCGATTCTAGTGGGGAGAGGGATGATCCTTAAGAAGAATAAATCGATTAGAGTTAGGAAGGGGTCTATTTTAAAAGGAAGAGGTCCATTCTAGGTGACAAGATATCGATTTTCGATGGAACAAGTAACTTGATTTAAGGTAGGAGTGGGTCGATCCAAGAGAGGAGGATATCGATTCAAAAGGGAACAAGATTGAATCAAGAGGAAAGGAGATCGATCCAAAAGGAGTGGAGATCGATTCAAGATAGGAAGAGATCGATTCAAGAAGAGGCTAAATCGATTTAAAAGTGGATAAACTGAATTCAAGAGGGGAAGATATCGATTCAACAGGAGAAGAGTTCTAGGCAAAAAGAAAAGAAATTGATTTTAGAGGGAAAAGGAACTATGCGAGAGGAAAAGAGGTCGATTCAATGCGGGAAGAGTTCTATGCGAGAGAAAAAGAGACCGATTCTAAAAGGGAAGAGAACTGTGTGAAAGGGGAAAAGATCAATTCAAAAAGGGAAGAAATCGGTTCAAGAGAGAAAAAAATCTGTGAAGGAGTGGGAGAGACATAAGAAAGATAGGAAGAGATCTATTCAAGAGGAGAAGTGATCGATTCAAGGGCGAGGGATCGATTCAAGAGGTGAAGAGATCGATTCAACAGAGGAAGAGTTCGATTCAATAGGGGAAGATTTCTACGCAAGAGAATCTAGAGAGGAAGAGATCAAGAGATTCTAGAGGGAAGAAATCGATTCAAGAGGGCAAGAGATATGTGAATTAAAGGAAGATATAAAAGAGGGGATTAGATCGATTCGAGAGGGGAAAGAAAAAAAAAAAAAAATCATTTTAAACTCTTTCTTATATCATATTTGCCTAAACCAGACTGAATGCAGTAAATCAAATTAAACAAACTATTTAATTGTACAGGATAAAACAACTGATTACCAAAAATTAAACATATGTAATAATTTTATTAATATTATTTTTTTATTTTAACTTTTTATGAGTAAAACCTCAAACTGTAATATTTAATTAAATGAAGACATTATGAGCGAAACTCAATCGAAAATCTGGAAACAGAAAAATCAGAAAAAGATATTTACACCTCTGGGACTCGAACCCAGGACCTCCCTACTTTCCGGGTTGGGCGCTCTTATCCACTGAGCTAAGGTGTCGATATCCAATTCGGTCACTTTTAACTGTACCATACTTTGACTAAGAACCACCCATATTATCTTCATTTTTCTTAACGCATATTTTTATTGGCTGCCATCTTTATGAATGATTGCAAGATTCAACTCGAACTAAATGCAATCTAGATGGTGTCTCGAACTCGAACCCAGGATTCACTCCTGGGTTCGAGTCCCAGAGGTGTAAATATCTTTTTCTGATTTTTCTTTTTCCAGATTTTCGATTGAGTTTCGCTCATAATGTCTTCATTTAATTAAATTTAATTATTACTTACTGACCTCTTAACAAAATAATAAATGCACATTTAATAGGGTTATGTAAATTACTTTCTTGTAAGCCGCCTGACTTTGAGGTGATTTTTAAAATAAAAATAATAGTTGTCCATTATTTATATTTATTTTTTTGTGGGGTTGCTCCATTTTTTATTCAGAAATTATTCAGTTATATTAAGTAAGTTCCGTTCAACGCGGGAGGTAAGTTCAGTGTAAGTTCCGGCAACCCGGGAGTTTAATTTATTTTTACTATTATTTGTTATCTATTTTAAATGTAGTTGAAAAACCATTTTAGCGGTGGACCGGTAATGACAACCTGTTAAAGTTTTTGGACCAATATGTAAGTTATGCGAAGTGGTATTGAATATTGTCGGCACCGTTCAGCTTAAAACTTTGTTCGCGGTGTTACATCCTGCATAATAGAAGTTGTGGGAGCATTTCCTATGCATTGTGCGGTTGCGGGCCAGTGTCAATATTGGAGATGACATCGATATAACCTGGTCGATGGGAGATAGGTGTTCAGTTTACAGACCGCACCGAGCGCGTTCGGCTTACGAGCGCCGCGCGTCACGCGGAGAACTCCCGCGTCAAGCGGCTAGTGCGCTCTCAAAGTGTTACAAATAATAATGCCAGCTGATCGATAATATCTTGAAACAACCAGGTTCCATTTGACATTATTGAAATGAAACTTCTTTAGCCTTTCAGAAATTTGGAGTATTTTTCAGAAGGTCAAAATATTTCAGCTTTACAATAAAATGCAAATAAATGGAATATTACTGAACATATCCCAAAACTAAAATCTGTTTTTGAAAGGTGATAAAATACGCTTTCCAATTTTAATTTTTCAAATTTTAATAATTCAAAATAAACAAATAATTTTTGAAATATAAAAATTTTGCATGCAAACATAAAAAAAGTTTTAAAAATAGCTGACCTCACGTTTTTTTCTAACTAAAATTACTTCTAACGAAAAAAAATCAAAACGCATGCATTTTATATATGTATACATATATGAATACCGCACAATAATTCCAACTGCTTCCGTCTGGAGCCAGTGAGACTATGGCATCCCCAATTGGGGTATGTTGTGAGGCTGAAGGTAGTGGGAGGGAAGGGATGGGGAAGAGGAAGGTGGGAAGTACCTGGCTATTCAGATCTGGTCACTAAATACGGCTAAAGCCATTTCAGTCTGTATATCGCTTCTGCGTTGCTAAACCATTCATCTGATTGCAATGAAACTTTTAGGATTTGATGTGCGCACGCCCGCGATTGTTTCCATATATAGTGGTGAGCTTTGGCGTTATGAAATTATTCATCGTAGAGATGATTTACAGCTAAAAATTATAACTAGTGATATAAAACTAACACTTAGTACAACACTTGTACTATCGTGATATATTTTTGGGGTACTATGCCGTTTCCGACTGCGTCACGGTGTCCGTCATCAGGGCACCTGTGTAAGATTACACCTCTTCCCTGATGATGGACATTGTAATGCTATCCGAAACGTTGAATAAAGAAGGAGGTAGTGCAACACATGCATGTAGTCTTCCATATCTGCCCCGATGACGGAAACTTTATGTTTCAATCTCTTTTGGGTTTATATTTGCAAGTAACTTATCCCGGAAAGTTGTAAAATTAAACAGTACAACTTCGCATTTTCGCATAATTTAAAAAGTTTTCTCCAAACATCTCAAAACTTATAGAATTCTATTAAACAAAATAACATTTGACTAAGGAAAAGGGTAAAAGATTATTCTTTGAATTGCTTTTGAAAATAAAATTACCTAAATAATAAGATGTCATTAAGAATCTAATCTCAAATACAACAATAATTTTATTATGTGTTCCTTGCTCCAACATGGTTCCATTAACAAAGACTTTTGTTTAAATATTTACTTTTAGTTACTCTTTCCTTTCCATTTATAGCAAAGTAAACTTGACGATTAAACGATTTTAACTACAATGCGCAAATAATTTGAATGAGATTAAAAATTGTAATAAGTAATGGAACGACAATTTATTATTAAATTCTGATGGACGTCTTTCTGAGTAAATTGTGCAGCAAACAAAACAAAGATAGGAAGCGTTTAATTTAAAACTTGAAAAACTAGCTCAGGAAAAAGAAAATATTTTTACAAAAGCTTGCTCATGAATATGTTGTTACTTGGTTGTTGGGGGGATAATTAATTGGACCCCGGCATGCGTTGCAACGCCAATCAAAGAAATAAATTTATTCTCCCTTGCCTTTCCTCCCTGCCGCTAAAATATAAACAGCATATTCTACTCGCCAGAGTTTACCATTATATATAGCCTATGTTAATTGCTGATAATTTAATTTTCTATTGGTGAAAGAATTTTTAAAATCGGTTTATTGGTTTAGACGTGAAAGCGTAACAAACAAACACGCTCATTTTTGCATGTATAATGTTATAAAGTATAGATTTATTAGGATATGCATTCATGATTATTGGCACAAATAAAATGAATATCGCTACGAATAAACTTCTTAAAGTACGAAGCTTCATTACCCCAAAACATTAAAACAAAAAGATAATCAAACAAATTCAACAACGAAACAGAAATGAAAAGCGAAAATTTGTAGATACAAGGTACGTTCAGAACCTAATGCCGGGCGTTTTACCGTTTAGACCCGCTGGATTTGTAGAGAAAAAATACATATGAATGGTTATATTTTTCTGAAAATTTGACAGAATAATTCCAACCCTCGATTCTCCAATCCAAGCCGCTCAAATTCGCATTTCGGATAAAAGATTCAAGATTACCTTCCTTTGAAAAAGTTTTCTCTTCTAAATAGAGTATGCGGGGAGCATTTAGGAAGTATTGTGTTGAATAGCAGTGTTGTATCCCGTTGGGTTGAGTTCCTAAAGGCAGGAGGTAAAATAAGGGAAGGAAGGTAACGCAATACGGGGCGACTTTTGAATTGGGGGCGACTGTGTTCATCGCGGATATCTGCATAACTTTCGCTTCCCCAAAAGTAACTCCCATCTTTTTAATTTTTTCCGTCAACCTGTATGTAATTATATTATATTATGTTATATTTAAATGACGCTTTGAAAAATAGTGTTAATTTAGATCATAAAATTTAGATGAGACTTTCAGGGGGGCGGTAGAAAATCCAGAGAAAACCAGGGGCATTGAGATGACAAAGTGAGGGCGTGGGCAGGTAAAAAAATATGGTCCAAAAAAGACAAAACAACACGCTTATCACGTACTAATAAGCGTGTTTTTTTGTCTTTTTTGGACCATATTTTTTTACCTGTATCATTATTATTATTAAGAATTGACACTATTTCACAAATACAAGAAGGAAGGAGGTAGCAACCCGAATCCCCCCCCATACTCTAGTAGGTAAATATAATCGTGAAAATGGCTGTTTCAGATTCGGGACAGATGGTTAGTAAAAACAACTGGAGGGCGCTAGAAAAAAAATCTCAATGTGGGCTAAATAAGGTTGAGAACCTATGATTTAGATGGTCTCTAGTAATGGTTGAAATAAGTAGATGTTTTTAAGATTTTTTCAGACAGACATAAATATACATTCACTAGCAGCTAAAAACCCGCTCCGTTTTTTGGTTCTGCTTCACCCAGTTTTAGTGGTGATCATTTTATAAATGCAGTGAAAGCTATTCATCGGGACAAATTAACCGCGATAGGCAATGACACCATTTATAATATATAAACGAGTGGTAAAAATCACAACGGTTATTATTCACAACTGCCAGTTTGATGGCCTCCGTAGTCCCGAGGTAAGACTCTCGACTCACAATCCGAAGGTCGCGGGTTCGAACCCGGCGTGCGCAAATAAATTTTATTTGTTTTATTTATTTATTTTTATTTAATATAGATATATAAGTATACAGAGGTGTTATATAAATTACACATTGTACAGAAATTATTTAAAATTGCAATCTCACCAAAGAAGAAGCTAGTTCTTGTGCTTGATGAGCGAGTTACACTAATTATAACAGAAATAGAATAACATTATGCAATAGGTAAGTATATAATGGGAACAATTGAAACTTCTGGATCATCTAAATGTGAAGGTGTACATACATAGGATATGGTTACATACTAAAATATTGTGCACTTTAGAGAAATTCGAAAAATCTAAATAAAATAGAGATGAATATAGATTGATAATAATAGAAAGAAAGAGAAAAACAGGTAATTATTTAATTAATTATTCCTGATGAAGTGTAGCTTCAGTTTGAGTTTCAGTTTATTGATGTCTTTGATTTTTTTTATTTCAATCGGAAGGTTGTTGAAATACTTTATTCCTAACTAACTAACTAACTAACTAACCATCACGCCGTTTCCCCGCAGGGGTAGGCAGAGAGGACGGACCGCCAAACAACTCGGTCCTGGCACACACTCTTTGCCTCACTCACATTCATACATCGTCTCATACATACTCTTCTATTATTCTGGCTTTTGACATGGCCCGACTCAAGTATCTGATTCACTTGATCGTGCCATGTCTTCCTCGGGCGTCCCCGACTTCTTCTACCATTCACAATTGCGTCATATATTCTTCTTACACTACTTTCTTCGTTCATTCGCTCTACATGCCCAAACCATCTGAGGGTCCCTTTCTTAATCTTACTCATTATGCTTACATCAGCCTTACATTCTTTGCGGATCTCCACATTTCTCACACGATCATACATGGTTTTACCACACATACGCCTCAGGGATCTCATTTCTACAGCATTCAGTTTAATTTCATCCTTCCTCTGCCGGTTCCATGCCTCATTGCCATACATCAGGGTAGGTACCAGGACTCCTTTGTGGACTGCTAGTTTCGCTCCTTTTGACAGTTTTTTATTAGCGCCAACGGCATTCAGTCCTCCATTAACGGAGTTACCGGCATTTACCCTTCTTTCGATATCTCTATCAGCCTTCCCATCTCTCGTAAACATGCTACCCAGATACACAAACTCATCCACCTGCTCCAAGTATTCATCGTTCACAACTATATCACACACTGTTCTCGTACTTTCTCTTTCAAACACCATGACTTTAGACTTACTTACATTCATCATTAACTCATTCTTCATACATACTTCGTTCATCCTAGACACTAGAGACTGTAAATCTTCCATAGTGTTAGAAATCAGCACCGCATCATCAGCGTACAACAGACAACATACTTTCAGATTACTCAATTTCGCACCCAATCCCAACTCTTCCATACTTGTTGCATACAATTCTTGCATACAATTATCCATGTATAGATTGAATAACCATGGTGACATTACGCAGCCTTGCTTAACACCTTTTGTGATGTCAAACCACCCCGTAAAACCACCGTTCACCCTAACACACGCAACGCTTCCCTCGTACAGAGACGCAATTGCCTGTATGAGATTTGTATTCACTCCATACTTGGACAATACCTTCCATAGCTTTTTCCTGTCGACTCGGTCGTATGCTTTTTGTAGATCTACAAAGGCGCAGAAGAGTTTCTGGTTTTTCGCCAGAAACTTCTCAGTGAGCATACGCAAGGAGAAAATCTGGTCCATGCATCCCCTTCCACTCATAAAGGCACCTTGCACATCCCATATTTTATCCTTTGTTCCCATTCTTGCCCTTTCAATCAATATTCTTCCGTACAGCTTGCCGACAGAACTTAGCAGGCTAATAGCCCTATGATTCCCACATTCCATACGTGACCCTTTACCTTTGTATAACGGCATGATTACAGCCCTTCTCCAATCTAATGGCGTGTAACCTTCCTCTAAACACTTATTAAAAAGTTTGCACAACCATGTGAGAATAATATGGCTATCTCCTTTAAAGTATTCGGCAGCAATATTGTCGAAACCAACAGCCTTACCACTCTTCATGCATTTAATAGATTTTTTAATTTCATCCATGCTGATTTTGATAACATTCGCTCCCTCATTGTTCATACCCGATTCGACGCTGGACTCACTATCATCCGGGTTGCTTTCAAAGACTTCCTCAAAGTATTTCATCCATCTCTCTTTTATTTCTTCTTCATTCGTCAACATTCTTCCATCTTTCGATTTTATCACTTTCAGGCTTCCATTTTCTGGACTACTCCGGGACCTTTTGACCTCCTTCCAAAACAGTTTAATGTTTTCTTGGAAGTGTTTGGTCATTTTTATTCCCTCTTCCTCTTCCAGGCGTTTCTTTCGTTCTTTCACTCCGACACTTACTCTTTTCTTGCATCCCTTATATAATTCTTTCGCTCTATCTCTCTCTTCACTAGAAGCAGTGCCAGACGCAATCAGACATAACCATGATTTCTTCTTCTCTGAGACCAGCGCTTTGATCTCGTCATCCCACCATGCATCACTTTTCTTCCTACCTTGCGTACTTATTCCACACACATCTCTGGCAGATTCACAAAGACTCACCTTTATGTGGTTCCATGTTTCATCAATGCTTAGATCGTCCATCTCCTTCTCATTCAATCTCATCTCTGCACACTTCTCATACTCACTTCTGACATTAGCGTTTTGCAGTTTTTCTACTTTGACTCTTGTTGGAGTTGATACCGTTTTCACTTTAGAGCGCCATCCACGAAAGAGGTTGACTCTCGACACCACCAGAAAGTGATCGGTTTCAACATGTAATTGTTTTGCAAATAGATATAATTGTTTTGCATTAGTTTGGTATTAAATTTTGGTGTTTTATTGGTGTTATTTTAATGGTGTTATTTTAATGTTGTCTTGATATCTTTTTGATTGGTGGGTTTCAAATTTTTTGATGATATTATCTTTGTAAATTTGGATAATTGCATTTTTCTTGAAGATATTCTCTACTCGAGGCACCGTGAAATCTGCGAAAATTTTAAATTGGTGTTATTTCACAATTTATTAATTTAAAATAATATATGGTATATTTGCGGCACGTTCCAGAGTGGAAGATACTATCAGTATCGCCCTTGTGTAAGACCACCATTCAGAATTGAAACGTTGCTTAAAAATGGCTTAAGTCGCGTTTAGTGACCAGATCTGAATAGCCAGGCACTTCCCCACCTTCCTCTTCCCTATCTCCTTTCCCTCCCTACTACCTTCAGCCTCACAACATACCCCAATTGGGGATGCCATAGTCTCACTGGCTCCAGACGGGAGCAGTTGGGACTCTTGTGCGGTATTTCATATAAAAAAAAAGTTACAATAATAATCATAGCACCCGTCTCTCCAAATCGGAGAGATCCACGAAAGTTCTAATCCAGTAGAATTTACGCCTGCCAGCCGACGTTCTTCGCGCTAGCTGTTAACGTAAGGGGTGTCATCTTTTGGCATTGTTTTAATTCTGTTCCATTAAAAAAGTATATTTGTAACTAACTCAACGTATGAAAACAGTTTTGCGTAAGGCAAGGCGTCAGATTTGTATTTGTACAGCATAATAATAACGTCAGATTTTACAAAGTCCTCATCAATTATAATGGTTACTAAGCATATGTAGGTAACTACTCGATTATTCAAACTCCCATTTTTTTAAACGATTGGCGGAATATAATGTTTTTGTTTTATTTCCCAAACTCATATAATGTTTTAAAAATATATTCTGATGGTTAAAACATATATGTATATGCAACAAATGTGTTTTTAAAAAAAATGATTTAATATCTAAGTAGAAAAATGATCAAAGTCACCCCATTTTACGGTAGTATCGTCTAAATGTTGTCTCCAACCAATATGCTCGGGGGAAATCATTCGACGCCATTGAATCTGTAATTCGAAAATTCTCCTTTAAAAAAATATTACGTTTTCTTTGAAAAATATTCGTATTTTCGCCGTTGACTGATCATACCACCTTATTTTACTTTTAAAAAAATCAATTATTTGTAGCTCTACAAATAATTGATTTTTTACAAAAATATTTTATGTGTTAAAAACATGTTAAAACTTTTAAATTGTGAAGGCGGATGACCCTCGAATACAGGGCTTTTTACAAAAAAAAAAATGTTTGTTATTCGCCGGGGATCAAGTCATAGACCTCTGAGTGATGTTGTCAACAACAGTCATAAAGGCGTAGGCATACATTTTTCTTTCAGTATTCATAAAACAGTACAACAATATATTAGAGAGATTACAGAAAAGAAGAAGGGGTACAGCAGTGGCGTGCACGGGGTTTTTGATCAGGGTAGGCAGTAGGAAAACCGCAAATTATTCAAATAAATAAAATAAAAACTTACCACAGATAACCCCTTCGTACAAGTTTTCGCATTTCTGAAATAACCGAGAAAAGCCATTGTTTTTTAAATTACTTAAACACACATAATTTCCTTCACTACAAACAAGTTTCACAGGTAAAAATTTCCATATTTTATCAGATAATTTCCAATTGAAGTACGACAAACGTTTTTGAACAATTCGCATATATGAAAGACAACTAGTTGATAGAAATAGATAACAACAGATGTCACTGTCGTCACTGATTGCCATTTGGTAAATTTGTTCCAGAAGGCACTGCCTGATACTAACAAAAACCTCGTAGAAGCAAATTCAAAACGACAGTTCTACTCTATGCTGTGCATTTCGTAAACATTGATATTATATCTTGTATGAAGTTAGCTCTAAGCAGAAATAATTCCTGCTTTAGGCCGCATTTTAGTGAGGCGGTCGGAGGGCTCGTGTGTAGTTTCTAGTAACAGTTTATGCCACGTTTGTAGTATGCCGTTTAATGTGGCGCTCGCGTAGTTTTGGTTGCTCAGCATCCTCGCGCTTATTTTTGAAAGTGTGTATTTATTTTTAGCAATAATTTAATCAATTATAATATTAATTTAATGAAAACAAATAACTTTGTGTAAACCACTATTTAATTAACAATATCAACATGTTTCGAAAACTATGTTTTCTTCGTCAGGATAATAAGTTAAATAATAATAATTAATTAATAATAATATTATTATGTTTTACAAATACGGTAGGGTAGGCAGTGCTTATGTGCCTATATGGAGTGCACGCCCCTGGGGTACAGTAAATGAGAAACGGTGAAACATGTAGTATATGAACAGTATATAAGTACTAGTAATAACAAATAGTAGAAGTAAATCAGTAAAGCGGTCAGTGGCTGAGTGGGCATCGCGTTTGGGTCCCACCCGGGCGTTGCGTGTTCAATTTTCGTTCAAGCAACATTTTCGGGTTACTGTGATGGTAGTAGGAGATTTTCAAACATTGTTGAGTTATTCGTAACCCGGGAACGTTCGAATTTCTTTTAAAAATGTTTTTTTTTAAGTGCATAACAATATTATTGACTTAAAGCAATAATCAGAATAAAATAACTTGGTTTTACTTTAAAAATAAGTAAAACCAAATAAGTAAAAGACACTACTCTTTGATGTTCTCTCTCTTATCTATGTCAATGTACGAAATACTCAAGAAAAATGTCTAATGAGCCATACAGTTTAAAAAAGAAAAATGGCTTAAGCTCTATACAGTAGTCTATTTCTACCTACTGATTCCTACCCACTCCTCATACCTTTTTGCTTCCCACAACTTCCTCTCCTTCCTTTCCCTAAAAAGATCTTCCACACAGCATCCCCAAAGATGTGATAGGCCCCGAGGGATTTTTGAAGTGAAAACTTCTTTAGCACTTTTTTAGTTGTGATTTGAAAGTCGATGAAACGAAAAAGCGACACTAAAAAGAAACAAACGCATACATCTATAAGATTTGGCCTGCGAGAGAATGAGATGGAATAATCGGTCTCCTTTTTGTGCGGTGCTTCGTAGCCTCTCCGCTTTTGTCCTGTAAAAGTCTTATATTATCATCGCGCACGCAAAATTTTCCGTTTATACTTACGTAAGTAAAAGGAATTAAAATAGTGTGGTGTTCGTAACATGAAAATGTTGTTCTTCATTACAGCAACAACGAAAAATTACAAGTCGTCATGCCTATACAGATATATTAGTGACGTTAGGAAATATCATTTCTGGAGTTCAGCATCGGATTACTTGAAGCGGTGAGTAGCGAGCTGTTCCTGCAGCATGTTATTCAAGACTCTCTGAATAAATATAACTTAATACAAACTTCTGTTCTCGGCAGTCGTTGGAAAATGCCTGAAAGCTACTTGGATGTCAGGACATTGATATTTATTAACGAAAACGACGTATTGAAAATTCGAAGAGCCGAACAAACACAAGATGTATGAATGTACGATTTTCTCAGGACATTTCTCTAAGGTTTACGTTATTATCAGGGTATTACATGCACTCAGTATTGAAATCAATTTCTTGCGTAACTGTTGGAACACAACGACGATAATTTAATTAGAAAAATAACATTATCTAGGTGCAATGACAATACTTTGGAAAGTCTTTTTGAGGGAAGATAGGATTAAATAAGTTTTTGTTAAAAAAAATTATTTATTAGCGCAGACCCATAAATTAAAAATGACACTTAAATTCAAACCAAAGTTGATTTCACTGAACCAGAGTTATGCAGGACCCACAGACAACCGAAATATGTATTTTTGATACGTAGTCGCTTAGCTCGCCTGAATTCCTGACGGCCGCCGTAGTCCAGCGGTTAGGCTCTTGACTCGCATTCCGAAGGTTGCGGGATCGAATCCCGGCGTGGCAAATAAATTTTATTTGATTTATTTGTGTTATTTCACAATTTATTCATTTAAAATAATATTTAGTATATATGCGGCACGTTCCAGAGTGGAAGATACTCGCAATATCACTCTGGTGTAAGGCCACAATTCAGAATTGAAACGTTGCTTGAAATTGAAAGCCGTGTTTGGTGACCAGATTTGAATAGACAGGTTCTCACCCATCTCCTTCCCCTCCCTACTACCTTCAGCCTTACAACATACCCCATTTGGCAGTTGGGACTCTTGTGCGGTATTCATATAAAAATAAAAAAATACATCATTTCCATTTTTGAAAATTGTTCATTGAACCAGAGTTGCAATCACTCACAGATGGACCCACAACCTAAATTAGTGTGTTTGATGATTGTTGATAATTGTGAAAAAATGTTCTACCATTGTTTACGTGACTAATATCCTAGTTTCTGGTTTATTTGACGATACAGTTAGTTTAAGGTGCTCTAGAATTTGCATCTTAGAACATAAACACTGTTGCGTTTTGTATTTAGGATAAAACAGCGCCTTAATTGGTTTCCTGCCTCGGATTCCACAAGGCGGGCGCAGCAACGCGCCAGGCTCGGGGCAATAACTCTTCACGAAAAGTTTTTCAGTTAAAATATGCCCCCAGGAAGAAAGCCAGCTGTGAAAATTTCGCGCTAATTTCCGCAGTCCATTAATTGGAAATGAAAGAAACGTTTCTGAAAAAGCAGGTGATTCATTTTTTGCACAATCTCAGCCAACAGCAAAAACAAACAAGCTTAAATCGTGTCCTAGATTTGTGACTGCTGGGTTTTTAAGGTTTAACAGTAAATCCCGAATGGGATTTTTGCTTGTGGAAAGGGGTGTGAAAAATATTGGTTTTACCTTAGAAGTCATAGGTCCTGGTGTCACATTTTAAAAGTGTTCAGGTGAAAAATGTAAATTTTTTTTTAACATTAACTCCACACAGGAGGCCCTGAGGAAAATAGTTTCCCTCAGGGCCTATGTCATCTGGGATGCTGTGTGGAGGGTCTTTTTGAGGATAGGAAGGAATGAACCTTGGTCTTGGAGAGACCCATGTTGTAGGAGGGAGGAAACACAGAGGCCGGCAAATCGTTCCACAGCCGAGCTGTTGAACTCAAGAACGAGTCGAAAAAACGACCCGTTCTCATACGACAAATGTCAACCGTGTATATGTTGGGCGCGCATTTGGCGTGTCTGCTGACTATGCACTGTTGCCGAAGGGATCAATGACGCTAGTTCCTCAGAGCATCTTCCATTGAAATACCGGTAGAACATGGATAGCATTCCCACCCGACGACTGTGCTCTAAAGATTGCAATCCATTCGTTAAGGTGGAATAATCTACCAAACGGACCGCCCGTTTCTGCACAGAGTCGAGGGTATTTTTCAAGTATTTTGGAGCTTCAGACCAGAGGTGGCTGCCAAACTCAACAGTGGGGCGCACTTGCGATTTATACAGGGTAAGCAGTTGTGTAATATTAAAGTATCTGCGGGCCCTGTACAGTAGAGTGGGCCGATTTTTTTTTCTTCCGAATTTCTTTTGGCGCTAGTAATAAAAAGTTGTCTTTGCATCTAAAACATCAAAAAATTTAGTTTTAAAAAAATCAAAAAATATCCTAAAGTTCCGCAAGACCTCTGAAGTTTGAGAAAATATCGAAATATTTCCATTTTTTCAGCCATTGCACAAAATATTCTGAAATAGTTTAAAGATATTCATTTATGAGCTCTGGTTAAATAAAGTCTATAGCTTCGATGTATAAAACCACAATTTATTATTTTTGTAGTAGTATGGCACTAAACCACATCCGCCCGCAGTCCCCAAACCCGCCCTCGCTTGAGCAGCGCGCCATATTGACCGTTCCTTAGTCGACCGAGGACCCTCCGTTTCGTGATATTTTTGTGTAGGTAACTAAAAGTACTTTGAAAATATGGGATTAAGCTTCTTTGCCAACCATTTCGAAAGAAAGAATTACAAAAATTTTTAAGGCATATCAACATAAGTAAATAAACTTGTTGAAGTCAGAAAAAGGTAGAAGAAATACAGTTTCCTTCCAAAGAAGAGTCTCTCCGTTTAAAATCACAAGCTCCCTACTGTTTTTTATTGATATTGTTAATGGAAAGACAATGAATGCAATTTATTAATGCAAATTACAGACAATAAATGAAAGTTTCCCCTAAGGAAAAAGAGTTTTTGGAAGACCAAAGAGGTGAGAGAAAGATGTTCATCGGCAGTGTTGACATACCGACTACAATTGCTAAAGCCTATGAAGAGAAAATGATAAGATCTTACCAAATTAAATGAACAGGATAAGAAGAAAAAGCTTTAGAATTTGTGGATACTTTGAATCATTATTTATTATTGCGTATCATTATCTTCTACCTTAACATCAAAATTATCTTCTACGGTCGCAAAATCAAGTCGGCTACTTAAAACTAATAACACCGCCTTTCCGACAACCAGCAATTCTTCGTCTTTTACAGTTCTCTCCAAGATCTTTGACAGGTTCAAGATATCGGATCGAGCTGGAGCAGCAATCGCTTCTGCCATTTAAATAATTTCAACATAATCACGCAGGATAATAAGTTATAGATATATTATAAGTTATTAATAACACTTGTACACATTTTTAATATTTACAGTTATCTTGAAATATATTATTATGTTATTATGTTATTTTGCTATTAATTGTATATAATGTAATATAATAAATAAATAAAAAAAATAAAGATAAAAATAGACTGCGTCGCGGACGTCCGCGTACCAGATCTGTACTCATCAAAGCTATGTCCATAAAGTAAGTAGATTATTTTTTAATGGTCGAAAGGATAAGACCTTAGCAAATATAAAAAAGACACAAATACTATGAAAGCACAGTACTCGAAGAACACGTATCGATAATCGAGGAACCAATTTTCTTGACGCGTATTATGCCTAGGTCAGCACTGCCGTAAACACAGCCAAACCAACAATGGAATATTTTGCTAGTCAAAACATTTCACTCTACCATTTAAAAGCAATTGGATGTGACGGCACAAATTTTAACACAGGAATAACTAACTGTTGGTGTGATTCAAACGATGGAGAAATACTTGAATGGACCGGCACAGTGGCTGATCTGCATTTTTCATTGCAACGAGCTGCTTCTACGCCATTTGATTATGAAGTCGGATGGTACAACCACTGGACTTCATGATTTTTCCGGCCCCGTAGGTTCAACTCTTCATAATTGGCATTATTTACCGGTACAATCTTTTTTCAAATTTATGTTGAGTATTCAATGCCAAGATTTAAGCACCGATCAAAAATATTTGCTTGATAGTTTCAAAATAGTTTCCAGCGGACTTTGTCATCCTGATATTGCCAGAAGAACCCAGGAGTGATTACTACAGCGAATCAAATCCCACGATTATGTATTGGAAGCGCAATGCCATCATATTTTTTCGTTATGTTAGCCACGTTTATCATGAGGGCATACGCTTCTACGTAGTTTGATATAAAACTACATGGGTCGTGCAAAAAGGTGCGAGGCATATTTTTATCACGATTAAATATTCGTGCTATCTTCCGGGTGAATTAAAAGCAAAAGTTAATCCGTACAGCAAAGGGCATACTTCGCTCATACTGAAAATTTACTCTTGTCAATGATAACCGATAAATCACCTACCACTGGCTCGTAGACCTAGATGTCCCCTTCTGACCCCCCCCCCCCCCACCATACGAAAGAAGAAGACCTACCATCAAAAAACTTGGAATAAGGCGTTTATCGAAAGCCAGAGAGTTATTCCGGACAGAAAATCGAACATTTAAAGTACCCCTATTGAATTTTGATGCACAATCCTACTTTGATTTGATATCTTGGCAAGATACGCCAATCATGAATCCTCCCATTTTGGAAAATATAACGGAAGAAGAATTAGAAGAACTTTACCTAACTTCAGAAGTCAGTTCCATTTACAAAGAAGCTTTTTCCCATATTTTAATAATTAGTTACCTACACAACAATATCACGAAACGGAGGGTCCTCGGTCGACTAAGGAACGGTCAATATGGCGCGCTGCTCAAGCGAGGGCGGGTTTGGGGACTGCGGGCGGATGTGGTTTAGTGCCATACTACTACAAAAATAATAAATTGTGGTTTTATACATCGAAGCTATAGACTTTATTTAACAAGAGCTCATAAATGAATATCTTTAAACTATTTCAGAATATTTTGTGCAATGGCTGAAAAAATGGAAATATTTCGATATTTTCTCAAACTTCAGAGGTCTTGCGGAACTTTAGGATATTTTTTGATTTTTTTAAAACTAAATTTTTTGATGGTTTAGATGCAAAGACAACTTTTTATTACTAGCGCTTAAGGAAATAAGAACTTTTTTTTTCGCCATACAGTTGCGGCCCACGCTACTGTACAGTACGCCCAGTTTTTGAGAGGCTAACTTTACTCTGGCTTCGATGGAGCCCCCATACCTGAGCTGGTCACTTATATTACACCAAGCATATCAATGGAAGGTCTGTTCGGAAGATTGCTTCCGTTGAAGGAGACTAGATTTTCATTTTGATCCCTTTTAGACGTAATCAGACAAGATTGGGTCTTTGAAACATTGAATTCGACGATAATAAAGCAATGATGATGATTAATTTCTATCATGTTTATTATAATGACTCTTGTGTTTTACAAGCGGGTTACCCTCACCTCTCAATTTGAAGTTTCTTACCTGGACCACATGTGTAAATGGGTCTGCAAAAATCAGTGCAAGAAAGGGACCCCTGAAAGGGCTTTGATAAAGAATTTCTCCAGTTAAGTGAATTTAAAGAGTTCACGAGAAAAATGATGAAGAGAATTCATTGAACACTGTAATAAAAAATTGTGAATACTTTTTGGAATCTTCTTACTTTTTAATATTCTTTCCCTAAAACACTCTAAAACCGTGGTTTATTTAATTAGTCGCACGTTAAATTAAGTTTTATAAAAATAATTACTAATTCTTCGGTACAAAACGGACAGGAAAAATATTAATTTTACTAAAAGTTGAAAGTCACTTATTAAATTATCTTTCAAAATAGAAACATTGCTATAATTTATTCCGCCTCAAAAAATATATGAAAAAATACGTGATTAATTTGTTTCTCTCCAATTTTTTATTTTAGCTCTATGATCTACGATTGCATATTTTATTTTCATTTTTATTTCTGCTCGCCAGTATAAAATAAAAGGCAAATATCTCATATTTTCTTGAGCGGTAAAAATATTCCATGAATTCTATTAAAGTATGCTCTGTAGTTGACGAGATAAGTGTTAGCATTTTCATTTATTTAAAATTCTACCTAAGGGTATTCAGGTATATTTTATTGTTATTCCTTTTAAATTAATGATTTGTGCCCACCCAGGCATCGCTTCCTTTCTATCCTCGGTTGGCTAAGTCCTCTATTATCACACAAGCAATATTTTACAGCTTACTGTGGTGGTAGTAGGAGATTTTCAAATATTGTCAAGTTATTCGTAACCCGGGAATATTTGTCTTTCTTAAAAAAAAAAGCTTCGGGTTTCGCAGTACTGTTTCGCAATTCTGTAGTTCTCTGTTTGTTCTCGTTTGTGAGAAGGCCGATCGATTTTACGGTATCCCAATTTGTAATATAATATATCAAATTAGCTCTACTTCTTACACGAAAACTTTTGTTATTTTACAATTAAAACAACTACTTATGATTAAAACATTTTAGGTTTAATGAATATCAAAACACCATCTTTATTAAAAAAAAATCTATGGTAAGCAACATAATATTTTGAAGAATTGTATAGTACCAGACAGTGTGATGTACATTTTCATTAATAAAAAAAAATTATTAAAAATAAAAATTGACTGTTATGCCTGCTTTAGATTATTAACATTCTTATTGGTGTTCACAAGCTACGTTTTCGTATTTTAATAATGTCTTTAAATTAAGAAAAATAATCTTACACACAAATTTACTCTATAACAATCCAACCTCACAGTCATTATTTTTTTAACAATTGGATAATTTGTACAGTAAAAAATCTTCATTGAGGACCTATATTTATGATTGAATTAACTTGTTGTTTTATTACAGTTCAATATTTGTGAACGCAATTTTAAGCATGTACTTATCGAACAATCGTCAAAGTAAGAATAATCATATATGTTTTATCCAGTGGCCATTTTCTCTGAAAAGCGTTTGTGCAGTCAATTCCCAAAAAGATTAAAAAAAACATGGCAATTTGGTATTATAATTCTTCCACACTTTAAATAAACAGCGTGCTATTAAAAATTCCATGCTGAAAAACCCACCAGTCCGTATTAATACTGCCCCACAGCGAGTCCGAAATGAATCCCATAAGTGCGTTATGAATTCAGCGACAATGATTTATTCTGCTCCAAGAAATAGTTCATACAATATATCCTGGTGGCGTTTCAGCGGTAGACCGTGCAAGCATGCAAACCTTAGGCATCTGTTAGCTGCCCTGGCGCAGCGAGTATGAGATTTATTATCACGAAATTTGTTCGGAGTAGTGTCTTTTTTTACATTAGTTCCATACAGAAGGCCATGGGGAAAACAATTTCCCTCAGGGCGTATTCCATCTTGAGGATGCTGTGTGGAGGGTATTTTTAAGGAAGGGAAGGATAGGAAGTTCTGGGAAGGAAAAAGGTATGAGGGGTGGGTAGCAATCTGGGGGCAAGTTTGTCCAGAGGTAACGGACGTGTAGACCTTTCCTTCCACTGTGGTGCAAGACGATAGATCGAGAGAGTCCAGCTGGAAAGATCAAAAGTCCTCCCTCAACCAGTCTTTTTCGATCCGACCCGCCACCCAGCGGGTGGGCAGACGTATCTGCCGCCAGGACCTGGACAAACCTCACCCCAAGAACCCGAGCACCTCGGCTAAGTCGCCGTAGCGAACCACTTGGCTTGTCTTGCGAGAATCAAAGATGTTTTTTCTGTGATCAAAATGATTGAAGGTGTTTTCTTTTACATGAAAAAACGATCAGTTTCTTGTATAAAAATAGTGATTTTTATATAAGCTACGACATTGTATTCCCGTTGGTACCCACCTAGGTTCGCTCTTGATTAACATTTATATAAATGACATTAGACCATGCTTTCAAAATTCAGAATGCGTGCTTTACGCTGACGACATGAAAATATTCAATTCTTTCTCTGACTGTGAAGCGCTACAAAGTGACCTAGATAGGCTTTGCAAATATTGCAATGTTAACTAAGTTCATCAGAAATAAACATAAAATTAAGTGTAATTAAATGAAGACATTATGAGCGAAACTCAATCGAAAATCTGGAAACAGAAAAATCAGAAAAAGATATTGGCACCTCTGGGACTCGATAAAAATATGCGTTAAGAAAAATGAAGATAATATGGGTGGTTCTTAGTCGAAGTATGGTACAGTTAAAAGTGACCGAATTGGATATCGACACCTTAGCTCAGTGGATAAGAGCGCCCAACCCGGAAAGAAGGGAGGTCCTGGGTTCGAGTCCCAGAGGTGCCAATATCTTTTTCTGATTTTTCTGTTTCCAGATTTTCGATTGAGTTTCGCTCATAATGTCTTCATTTAATTAAATATTACAGTTTGAGGTTTTACTCATAAAGTTAAAATAATAAATAATAATAAAATTAAGTACTCTTATTCACTCAACAATCAACCTTGTCATCTCTAAAACGCAATGTAAAGATCTTGGAGTTTACTTTGATAGCAAACTTATATTTAATGGTCACAACGACTCAATTGTTCACAGGTTTGGTTTTGTTCTTCGTATTAGTAAAGTATTCAGTAACACGCGTACAGTAGAAATGTTATATTTTGCATTGGTCAAGCACACTGGAATATGCCTCGCCAATTTGGAACCCACAATACAAAGTAAACATAGATAGCATAGAACATATTCAAAACAAATTTTTAAAATATCTTACCTTTAAATTCAACAATAACTTTGAATGCACATTTCAATCATTGCAACAATGGCAAGCAATAGCTTAATGAACATTAATACGCAAAAATATAAATAATAACATCAACTGTACCGAACTTTTTTCCCTAATTAATTTTAACATACCCTTAAGATGTACATGCCATACAGATATACACGCCATACGCTTACTCACAAAACAAATGCAGCAACTAATTCCGTGCTCTTCACACATTTAATAATATTTGTCTAAATACTAACATCAAAATTTTCTCCGATTCACTGCCCAAATTTAAAAAGAGCATCATGTCAATAGTATAAACTGTTCAATGCGCATTCATATCCCTTCACACATCACTACTTCTCACATCTACAAACATACTCACACATACACACACACTAATAATTACTAAATATACATACCATAAATAAGACACTACAGAGAAGCATATCATAGGTACCCATCATGAAATATAACTTAATTTCTGTAAATATTCTCATCACTGTAGCTAAAGTAATGTTTTTGTATATAAATAAATAAATTAGCCACAAATGCTCTTCAATAGCCAAATTGTTCATTTTTTCTTCAAAATCTAATAACTGTACCATAGTTTGTCACTGAACGCTCAGCCAGTAACTATGCATTTAATGTCTATTGATTTTTTTTAAATATTTTTGTTCAAAAAAAGATCAAAATTGTCATAAAACCTCAATCTCAAATCTAAAAAAAAACATCAAAAAACTGAAGACCAAAATTTCATTTCCATTTTTTACTCTAAATAATGTCAGGAATTATTGGTTAAAATAAATCAATCTCTTAACAACAAGCTTTACACGGTTTTTTTAGAAATCAGATATAAACAGTCTTCTTATTTATGCAAAATTTCCACAACCTCAGGATAAAAGTGTACATTTATGTACTATTTAATCCACGCCATCCGCCCGGAAACGAGCGCCCGCCACAGACACATTTCTCTATACAAGTAGATAACAGAAAACACTAATATAGGATTTGTAGATGAGGGAATGTTTTTCTCACATTTTAATATCCGATTAAACTCCCAAAAAGACATTATCACTCATAACCGAATCTAAAACAGTAGAATAACCATATCTATAACAATATTTTGTTAGTTTCGCCGGATAACATTAACCGTCTTGAGTAATTTGTCTTCCTCAGGATCAGGGTAGCAGAAAGCAGAAAGCAGAAGGAGCCAGAGTAACGACTCTTTCCGGTTAGTTAAACGGGATTCCGGTGCTAGGGAGGGCGGTGGTCGGTCTCGGGCGAGCGCGCCGCCGCAATACTCCGTCAAACTTCCCGGACAATTTGGGGAATGGCCCAGCCAGCCCCGCCAGCCCAGTCAGCCCAGTCCGGAGCATTGCTTCATTTGCCCGGAATAATCAGCTGGCGGGGAAATTCACTGATTGGGATGTTGCCTTTGTCTGGAACAGAGCTTCCTCAATTGATTCGCGACTTCTAGTGGCTCATAACAAATTACTTCTAATTTATAAATTTATAAATCTAATTTATAAATTACTTTGCTGAAGTGCCAGACGTTGCCCGGCTTTTTTTTCGATGTACACTGTAATTTTCCTCTTATTTTGAACGATAAGTTGAAAATGGAATGGGGCTGGTTTGTTGAAATCTCATAAAGACAGTCACCTTCTTATTATTTCAAAGGTTGAGCACGCAAAAACCTGCATTTATTTTATTTTTTATTTTTTTATTTATTGTATCTTTACATTGCAGGTAAAAATGTTTACAAAACAATTTGCAACCTCACTAGGACAAGCCTGTGTTGAGGTTAACAATTCTACAATTAACAAAATAACACAAAATTATACAGATATTGAAAGAACAATATTGTTGCATTTCTTACAGGTTGAGATTAAATCTAAACTGCTGGCGCTAGGTAGTACATTCATGTAAACATGTAGACTTTTGTAGGGTGACCATTTTTTTGAGGACTGATTTAAAGTAAAAAATAAAAGTTTTTTTTTTTTTGTTTTAACGATGAAGTTGTAAATAATAAATATATGTATATAATATAATATGCTTTAAATTTGACAGAAGAATGCTAATACTAATTTGGCTTATTATTACTATAAACATAATCATTTAGCTAATAATTTAGAAAGGACAAAGTTGAAAAAATCAATTGGCAATCCTCGGCTAACATAAATAATTTGACAATCTTTTTAAAAGTGCTCAAGGAATTAGATGACTTGATATTTTCTGGAAGGCTGTTAAAAATGAGCGGAGCCTGATAAAAATAATTTCTTTGGCCAAAAGAAGTTTTAGTTTGAATTGCAACAAAGTTCAGACCAGAGCCAATTCTAGTAGTACGAATTTGCTGTGTTCTTTCTGCCATATTAATATTATTAAAAAATCTACAAAGAGTTTGTGTAATATATAACTGTTTTACATTCATGACATTGCATTCCTTGTAAAGTAAATGAGTTGGATATCTAAATTTTTTCTTGAACATAACTTTAAGAATCAATTTTTGGGCAATATTAAGTGGTTCTAAGTAGGTCTTTTGGCAGGATCCCCAGCACACTATATTATAAGAAAGCATAGACTGGATTATTGCAAAATAAACCGTTTTCAATTTTTCTTTGTCTAGTATATGTCTGAGTTCTTTGAAGATATAGGTAAGTCTCCTTGTGGTATTTACCAACATATTGATATGATCGTTCCATCTCAAAAATTTATCTATTATTACACCAAGGTATTTAATGTTAACTACATTTTCTAAAGGATTGCAGTTACAGGTTTGCGAGCAACTGTGTATGATCAAATTATGAGTGGCAGGAGGCTGACTTTTGCATGAAATGCTAAAAGTGATATATTTTGTTTTTTGTTTGTTCAAAGTTAAAATATTATCATTTAACAAATTATTTACCACTCTTAAACCTGTATTACATTTGTCAAAAGTTTCATCCCAAGTTTTACCCTCAAATATTAAGGTAGTGTCATCTGCAAAACTAACAATGTTACCAGGAATATTCAAACGGCATAAATCATTTATATAAATTAAAAACAATATTGGCCCAAGCACACTACCTTGCGGGACCCCAAAGGAGATTGATTGACCATTGCTTAACATTTTATTTATCTCAACTTGCTGTGTTCTATCACTAAGATAAGATCTGAACCAATCAATTGCTGTATTATTAATGCCTAAAGATAATAATTTTTTAAGGAGCAATTCGTGGGAGACAGTATCAAATGCTTTTGATAAGTCCAAAAACACAGCTATAGCTTTGTTGCCATTGTCCTCCATTGCCATTTTTATTATTGAATTCCTTTTCTTTTTTTCTCGATTGAATGAATTTTTGCCGCGGAATCCTTAAAGTGAAAATCAACCCATTTCCCATCCTCCGATCAAGCTGAAACTCGGCAGGCAGACTTGTTATCAATGACAATACATGTTAACAACTTTTGGTGGCATTCACGCACACAAAAGCGGACAATTGCGCATTTTTCTGAAATTCTAAGAAATTAACTTGCGATTTGGCCCGGTTGGTATCGCGGTGGATTCCGATCACTGAGTAAGGGGGTTCAAATCTCACAAAATGTCTTAAAATGATGTGAGCTATTTTTAATTATTGTCTCTATTTGGAATTTTTTAGGAGAGCCAAAAAAAAATTTTTTTTCGTGACGTTTCACGGTTACGGTACCGCAAGGGGAAAAAGGGCAATAAACATACGTAAACGTGTTCGCTATCGCTGTAATGCTGCAGCTCTTTCTTACACATTAAATAATGGTGAGACCTACAAAATACATTGTACTGTTTCCTCCAAAGTACTACTTCTTCATGGAAATTGCGTTTTATTTTCTTTATCCGTATGAGGGAGATGTATGAAAATGATTGTATGTTTCTTTTGGGAGAGTGCAGACATACGTTCACCGTTGTCTCATTTTCGACTGTTGTTATTTAGTGTGTAAGAAAGAGCATTATATTTTTATAAAAAAAGCAAAACCATCAGCGAGTTGACATTTGACTTTTTTGAAATTTTTGGAATTCACTCACACTTCAATATTATCTTTGCAACTATATTCCATGCTTTCAAAATTATCCTAGGGTATTAGGTAGTATTGGTAGGGGGTCTACGGAGACGTCACGGTGCAGTGTATGAGAGTGATGCAAGAAAATGGTGACTTTTTCCTTTCGAGGAAACAGACCTACGTACGTTAGTTATATCATCTTTTGAAAGAGCTGTTGCATTACTGTGTTAAAAAACGTATATTTATTGCCTTTTTTGCCGTCACAGTACCGTAACCGTGAAACTTCGTGGTAATTATAAAAGCGCACAGTGGAGTATAAAATAAAATAAATAAAAAAGTTACAAAAAATCACTAGGGGGGACTACAAGAGTGGATCAATCGACTCAACGAAGAGTGCAAGGCGGCGGGAATGAAGATAAGTACCTCAAAAACAGAGGTGATTGTTATAGGAAGGGACCAATCTCAGTGCAACATACTCGGTAATGGGACGCAGTTGAAACAAATGGACAGATTCAAATACCTCGGGGTTGAATTCTCCAGCGATGGACCGCAAGACGGAGAAATTGATCGAAGAATTAGTGCGGCAAGCGGTGTGTTGCGTCCTCTCTACAGCTCAGTAATAAGGAAAACCGAGCTCAGTATCAACACAAAGATGGCTGTGTTCAAAACGGTATATCCTCCGACGCGCAATTACGGCAACAATCGTGTTAATTACAGTCCAACATTATTTGTTGTGTGGGGGTACTTCGTAGTAATTTATTATGAGTTTACGTATTTACAATATTTATGCTTCTGAACACGCGATCCATCTATACTGGCTGATGATTGAATCTCGACGGTAAGCTGGCGATTGGATAGCCACTGCTCCCCGGGCACCTGTCGGGCTGAAATCTGTTGGCACTTGATAGAAGCTCTTTCAATACACTACAGGTATTTTGGCCTCAAATTCAAAATCAAGTTTTACATGACAAATGCCATTTCGCTTTGAAAGCGTAATGGATATATTCCTAAAATTCTGCAAAAAATACCACATGGGGCGTAATTGGTACTCAACAGTTCTAATCAAATAGGTCACGAAAGTTTGTCGTGGTTAAAGGGTCGCGTTACTCAAAGTTTGGGAGCTTTTGGTCTATATCTAGTTATCACTGACACAAGTATGATAATATTTATGTTCATGTACAGTAATGTTCACGCATTGCTCCGGGAAATTGTATGCAAATGTGAGGCACGAAACCCATGTTTTATTACAAGGAAATATCAGGGTGATATCACCAGACTTTATCCAATTTGTTGCAGTCTGGCAACCTTCGGTGACTTCATTGTAAACCGGCTCTTTACTGTTGTACAATTATTTAATAGAGATCAACTACGGAAGAGATCTGATATCTTTTTTCAAATAAATCTATTTGTTTAATGAAAACAAATAACTTTGTGTACACCACAATTCAATTAACAATATCAACATGTTTCGAAAACTATGTTTTCTTCGTCAGGATAATAAGTTAATAAAAAAATAACAAAAGACGAACAAGTCTATACTTTTTTGTCTTTTGTTATTTTTTATTAACTTCAGGATAATTCCTGACGCAGAAAACATAGTTTTCGAAACATTTTGATATTGTTAATTAAATAGTGGTGTACACAAAGTTATTTGTTTTCATTAAATTAATAATGACGCCACAAAGTGAATTTGCGAATTTTGAAGAAATAAATTTATTTTTGTTTTCTAGAATACCGCGGAATCTTGGAAAGGAAAATTAACCCACATCTTGTCATTGGATTGAGCAGATTTCGGCTGATAGACTCGTTACCGATGACAATGCATTCTATCAATAGTGACAATCACACACACGCGCGAGGACATACAAGCATTTTTCTGAAATTTGAAAAATTTAGAACACTTAAGGCTATAAATGTTGGTATAATTCATTCGGGATTTACCGCGATCGATGGAGTTGTCGACTCCAATTCAGGAGGGTTCAATAATTCTCAATCAAACCAAAAAAAAAGTTTTACGTTTTAAAAAACATTCGAAAACAAGAGTTGGTAGCGCGGTTGGTTCCGATCATTGGATACGAAGGTTCAAACCCCAATTAGGTTTTTTAAAACTTCTTTGAAAATCTTTTATAACTTAAAACAAAGGATTTTTTAATGTTTATCTGAAAATAGATGTGTTATAAGAAACAAAATTATTTTTTACGAGTTGTTTTTTTGTTTGTTTTGTTTTTTTACGATCTGGTGGGCTTTCACATGAAATTTATATAATACAGTTGTGTTAACTATTATTTGTTGTAGTGACAATGGTATTGATTAACAAAATGGTAGTAGTTACAATTGTACTGATTCATAACATAAGTTACGAAGCACAACGCATGTGATTAACCTTCAGAAAACTAAAGCTGACAAGGGTGGGGAGGCTACGAAACATCGCACAAAAAGGAGACCGATTAGTCTATCTCATTCTCTCGCAGGCTAAATCCTATAGATCCTTTGTCTCTTTTTAGTGTCGCTTTTTCGTTTCATCCAGTTTCAAATCACAGCGGTGCTATAGAAGTTTTCACTTCAATAAGATTAGCATTTTAAATAATTTGTTACAAATTTTATTTATAAAACGAAACATTGCAAAAATAAAATAAAAACATAGAAACAGAATTTTGAAGATGAATGGCTAAGTTGCCGTGTGTTTCAGCAATGAGCGACGATTTCAGGTTGAAAAAATTCTTAAGAGTGCTCAAAATATGAATTAATGTATAGTGAAAATTTCTCATCTGTAAGTTTATTTAATCCGCCAAAAAAAATCCTAAATAAAGAACCTTCACACGGGATGAACCCTTAATTCTATAAAATTCAAAACATTTTCATCAAAATAAAAAATTTAACTCATTGCAGAGTTGTGAGTAATCCAAAGTACTACTAAATACTAAATTTGTTTATCGGAGAGATACAAGAATGAAAGAACCTGGGTCGTTCTTCTTTTTAACCTACATAAAGTGGTCTCCACCGGTTAGTGGAGAAAAATTCAACAGAATTACCTGTATTATCATTTAATAATTACTTTAAAATCTACTGTACCAAAGACGTAACAACTGTGTGTTTTAAAAAAAATCCATCCATTCATACTTTTGTAGTAAACAACATTACGTTACAGAGTTGTAACTCCACGTGAAAGAATTGTATTTCATACAAATCACAGTTGTCTTCCGCCACCTCGACTTGCGTATATTCTATAAAGTTACAAAAAAATGATATGACGACATAAAATATAAAACTATTTCTAAACTCCAAAAGGTGTAACCTATCAAAAAACAGCAATTATTATTTTTAATGATGTTTAATAAAATATTTTTAAATATCTCAAAAACTTATCTCCTACAACTTTTATGTCGTACGTTAATTCTGTCACGTGGGCTATCATTCGAAATAGATATACACTCTGCTCGTGTTTGTCACCCCCAATAGGCATTTCAGGCCTCCTTCCCCCTTGCTTTCCCTTCTGAGATCCAGAGAGAATTCATTAATAGTAAAAACAAAATGTGACGGAGTGGTGGAAAAATTACAGAGTGGTAAAAGTTATGTAGGTTAAAAAGAAGAACAACCCACCTACCAATTTATTGTAAAGTGACTGAAAAAACTATTTGTACATCAATCACATAATATAAGAGCACAAAAAACGTAAATTTTGCTCATCAGTCAGATTCAAGTCACCCAGTAACATCATTCCATTATTCATTCCCTAGTCAATTTTTCAACTACATTACCTATGACGACTTTTCTTGTTTCGTGTTCTTTCGTGTTTCATGGCTCAGCAATTTAGTAAATAATGAATAGTGTTTCGTTCATTTGTCTAATGGCTTATAGTCTTATACATATAATACACTGTGTAACGAAGGCAGTTCATCATGAATTAATAATCATAATCCACAATTCTCCATCGATAGCGCACATCTACCGAACTGTGATAATTATGACATGCGCTACATCTTTTTTTATGTGAATACCACACAATAGTCTCCCAACCGTCTGGACTCAGTGAGTCTATGTTGTAAGGCTGAAGGTATTTTGGAGGGGGTGGAGATGTAGATGGGTAAGAGGAAAGCGTAAGGAAAGTATCTGGTCACCAAACACGGCTAAAGCCATTTCAAGCAACGCCAACGTTTCAATTTGGAATGGTGGTCTTCATAATTATGTAAGTTCTAGTCCAACATGTTAATTTGCGTGAACCCAAGAAAAATCACGGAGTATAATTTTTTACGCATTTTTGAATGGAGAAGAAGTTTTTTTTATTATTCCACGGCGGAGAATAAATTGAACCCCAATTAACTACTTGAAAAGCAACTATCTAATCTCCTCACAACACAACTAAGATTATATGGTTCATTTATTAGCCCTGGGTTATGAATTCCTGACATATCAGTCCAATTTTAAAAATGTGTTAAATATATTTTATTGTAGGTAGGTACCTATACCTACTTTATCGCATGTATGAATTCTTTACAAAATCAGTTCTTATTTTGAAAATAATACCTAAATTCAAAGCATAGAATAATACAATAAGAGCGTTAATCGAAT
Organism: Glyphotaelius pellucidus; assembly: GCA_936435175.1. NCBI lineage: Eukaryota > Metazoa > Arthropoda > Insecta > Trichoptera > Limnephilidae > Glyphotaelius > Glyphotaelius pellucidus. The sequence continues at coordinate 49,302,581 of OW386537.1, read as the reverse complement.
CAGAGTTACAGACATACACGGATAGAATCACAACTGAAATTAGTATTTTTAATAATGAATGTAGATTGATTATTAAAAATAAAATGTTGTAAAAATATAGTATTTTTAATAACATTACATATTAAGCTTTTACTTCAGGTTGGTGGAAAGGAGTTTTGCACTGTGCAATATTATATTATCAGTCAAATGATAGTAAAAACAAAAACATTAATTTCATACCACATTGACGGCCTTTGTCGTCGAGGGGTAAGAACCTCGACAATCCGAAGGTCGCGGGTTTAAATACCGGCGTGCGTCAATATTTTATGAATGTGTGCTATTTTTGCAATTAATTAAATTAAAATAATAATTGATGGAAGATAATCTAGGTATGGCCCTGGTGTAAGACACCATTCAGGATTGAAACGATACTTAAGCTGACTTTAGCCGTGTTTGGTGACCAGATCTGAATAGCCAGGTACTAGGTACTTTTCCAACTTCCTTTTCCACGTCTCCCCCTTCCCACTACCTCTACCCTCATAACATACCCCTATTAGAGATGCCATAGTCTCACTTACCCCAAACGTTAGGAGTTGTGACTCTTGTGCGGTATTGACATAAAAAAAATATATATAAAAAAAAATTGAGAAAAACTTGATCTAAAAGTATAAATGTAATAATTCTACGAGTAGAAAATTTTTTTTAAATTGGCCAAAAAACGATTAGTGTATCCACGAGTAAGGTATTTTGTTTAAACCACATGAAATTGTAATAACGTTGTTACTGGGATATCGCTGATATGGCTTTCAGAAACAAAGTTAATTTAAATATATTAAAAAACCTTTTCCGAGATACATATGTTACGTAACTTATTCAATAGCAGGTCAGGCTTTGAGCCAATGAGGCGCCGGCCCGGGGCGTCGATTATACTCGTATAGATCGAGGAAAACGAGGAAAGATCCAACATTTTTGAACGATTTTTAAACTTTCTAAATTAGAAGTTTGCTAAAAAACGCCGCAGGCCTCTCACATCGTGACCTTTTTATATTCGGTTGAATAAAATATAAACATCCTGCTGACAGATTTGTGAGTATTCCCGTAGGAAATTTGTCAGAGTGTCATCTACCGGAGAGGCTGCATTATTCTCAATGAGCTCAGTGAAGTTGCTTAGGTATTGGTTGTGTTGACTTAGCACTAGAATTTGGCTTGCATTCTGGATTTGTGGTTGAATTTGCACGTTTCCGAGTTTCAAACACTGCAACTGGAGTACTAACGACCTAGCGGGATTATCGCGGAACTACTTTGCCGTTCTTGAATACAACCAGTTCAATTCAATTATGATATTAAAGGGAATCAAAATAAAAATAAAAATCTTTGAAAAAGTTCAAATTTGGTAAAAAATTATTTGAACTTTCTTTTAAATCTTTTAAACAAAAGACAAAATCCCAATAAATATAAATAAAATAAATAGAATAAATAAAATAAATAAAATTAATAAAATAAATAAAATTAATAAAATAAATAAAATAAACAAAATAAACAAAATAAACAAAATAAATAAAATAAAATAATCCCTTAAGTTTTTTTTTGCAGTGTGTCAATGTCAATGCAGTGTGTCAATGTCAATGTCCTTTACTTTGTAACTATCACACTCTAGAAGCATAAAATATCTTGGCATTGATATCGATGATAGTCTTCGATGGGACTTCCAATTAAATAACATTACAAAGAAACTCACAAAGCTGGTGTACTATATTAGAAACATATGAAGTATAGCACTTAGTTAAGATTCCATAAGAGCTCCATCAAAATATTTTTTTTTTATCTTGTGTTCAGTCTTATAAAACTCTATTAAAAAAATGCTCAACTCAAATTTAGAGTACCTTTCGAACCAACGCACCTACACCACAAGGATGAAAACCTCAAATCTACTGAATACCACAAAATTAAATAGATGTTTTGTCCAGAAAAACTACCATTTTGATGCTCCAAAATTATATAATGCCCTTCAGAAAAAAGTTCAAAACCACTATCAAAATATAACTTTCAAAACATGAAGATAAGAAAATCATTCAAATTATGGAGTAACACCAACACAACCTACGGTAACGAATTTTTATTTGTTTTTTATTTTGTGGAAATCAACATATTGAAATATGAGGGAATCGTTATGTAATAACGTACAACAATTTACAGTCCCCCTTGAAATAGGAATCCCTAGTGAGGAGCTTTGTGAAAAAACTACTTTACTTTGTATTTTTTTTAAATAGTAATTTATTAAAAATAAAATATAACTACCATTTTGCCATAGGGGTAGAAAAAGAATTTCGAGAGTCTTTCTGATTCATGTTTGTGTTTACAATTACACATAAATAAACAAACCACGCATTCCACCGGAGTACCTTATAATATACAGTTACTATTGTTACTGTGTCTACAAACTGTTATGATATACTTTAACTGCTACTAAGCTAATACAAATAACACTTTATCTAAAACATGCGAACACCTCAGCACAGGTTCTCCTAGTGAGGTGTTCACAAAACAATACTACTGAACCATTTACACACTGTTACTAATGTAATTTATAATTATTTTACACTCTCCTATGTTTTATATTAAGAACAATTTTGTGCTATCTTTTTTTTTACATTAACTCTACACAGGAGGCCTTGAGAAAAATAATTTCCCTGAGGGCCCATGTCATCTTTGAAGATGCTGTGTGGAGGGTGTTTTTGAGGAGAGGAAGGAGTGGACATGGGTCTTGAAGAGATCCATGTTGTAGGGGAGGGAGGAAACACAGAGGCCGGCAAATTGTTCCACAGCCGAGCTGTTGAACGCAAGAACGAGTCGTAGAAACGACCCGTTCTCATGTGACTAGTGTCAACCGTGTACAAATGTTGGGCGCATGTTTGGCGTATTTCCCGACTATGCACCGATGCCGAGGGGATCAATGACGCTAGTTCCTCGGAGCATCTTCTATTGTAATACTGGTAGAACAAGGACAGCATTCCCACCTGACGCCTGTGCCCTAAATATTGCGATCCGTTTGTTAAGTTATAAGTTATCTGCACATTATTTATCATCTGTTTGCCTGTGAGCTTATTTAGTATTAATAAATAGAAAAGTATTTTAAAAACAAACATGACAGTGGTTCAGTAGTAATCCTGGGACTGTATCTGCCTTTCGGGGGTTCTAAAATATTGTTTATAAGATGATACTTCGGTGCCGAGGGGACCTATCCGAAAATTCACCCCACAATAAGTTAACATTTTTATCGAAACACTTTCGGAAATGGGTAAAATGCCGTCATATTTTCCGCTTATCTAAAAATGGGCGATATTCATTGTTTTTTTGAAAAAAATTACCCCACTAATATCCCTTTCAAAATAAAAAAAAGGAGAAGGAAAATTTTCCTATACTTTAAATACAAAATTTATTTTGATTTTAAAAAACTGTCAATTATGGTTTATGTAACTAAAAAGTGTAAGTATGACAAATAATTAATGTCATGTTATTTCATGTTGAAAAAAAAAAACAAAAAAAAAATTTACCTTTAATTGTTTCCTACGACTGAGAGCTGCACGTTGTTAAAATATTGGGTAAATATTTACCCGGGATTTTGTTACTGTCCTATTACTACAGATATCCTTATTTGACGGTATTTCATTTAAATTAATACTCTCCATTTTTTACGGTCAACAATAATATTTCGCAAAAAATCATATAAATATAAAAAATTTAAAAAAAATTATTTATAAAAAGAAAGATAAAAATTTTAGTTTATTCGGGAAATAAACAGTTTTACATAAAATAAAAATAAAAAATTATTCTGATTTATCTGAAATATTAAATCAAATCCGACAAAAATCATTTAAAATTATAAAAAATTAATATATAAAACCGTCAAAAATTTTGAATTCTTAATTTGATTTTTTTTTTACATTGACTCCACACAGGAGGCCCTGAGGAAAATAATTTCCCTCAGGGCCTATGCCATCTTTAAATATGCTGTGTGGAGGGTGTTTTTGAGGAGAGGAAGGAGTGAACATGGGTCTTGAAGAGACCCATGTTGTAGGAGGGAGGAAACACAGAGGCCGGCAAATCGTTCCACAGCCGAGTTGTTGAACTCAAGAACGAGTCGTAGAAACGACCCGTTCTCATGTGGCTAATGTCAACCGTCAAATGTTGATCGCGCGTTTGGCGTGTTTCCCGACTATGCACCGGTGCCGAGGGGATCAATGACGCTAGTTCCTCGGAGCATCTTCCATTGTAATACCGGTAGAACAAGGACAGCATTCCCACCTGGCGCCTGTGCTCTAAAGCTTGCAATCCGTTTGTTAGGTTAGGAGAGTCTATCAAACGGACCGCCTGTTTCTGCACAGAGTAAAGGGTTTTTTTCAGGTACTTTGGGGCTCCAGACCAGAGGTGGCTGCCAAATTCAACCGTGGGGCGCACTTGCGATTTGTACAGGGTTAGCAGTTGTGTACTATTAAATTATCTGCGTGCCCTGTACAGTATGCCCAGTTTCTGAGAGGCTAACTTAACTCTGGCCTCGATGGAGCCCCCGTACCTGAGCTGGTCACTTAGAGTTACACCAAGCATATCAATGGAAGGCCTGTTCGGGAGAATGCTTCCGTTGAAGGAGACTAGATTATCATTTTGATCCCTTTTAGACGTAATCAGACATGATTGGGTCTTTGAAACATTAAATTCGACAAGGTTATTCTTACCCCAAGAGGAAACACTCTCGAGGTAACCGTCCATTCTTTGTTTCAAAGCCCTCCGAGCCATTGGGGTTTGTGAGCCCTTTGGAGGCTTGTCAAACAAAAAGCTATCATGGACTGTACTGTCATCCGCGTAGCAATGAATCGGTGCACACGTCAAGAGGTCATTGATGTGCAACAAAAACAAAGTCGGAGACAGAACCGATCCCTGTGGGATGCCAGCATTTATCGAATGCGAGGAAGAGGTGAAACCATCAGCAACCGCCTGAATCGACCTCAAGTCGGCAATCGACAAGTCGGCAATCCACGTACACAAGGATGCGGGAAGTCCGTAAGAAGGCAGTTTGTTGACAAGCCCTCGGTGCCAAACCCGGTCAAAGGCCTTGGAAATGTCCAGTGAAACCGTTTGGGTCTCACCAAAACGTTCCAGGCACCGCCCCCAAACATGCGTCACATACGCGAGAAGATCACCGCTTGAGAGGTTCCGCCGGAATCCGTATTGACGGTCGTTAATAATTTTGTTCTTCTCGAGGTATGTGAGCAGTTTGTCGTTGATCACACGTTCCATCACTTTTGACAGAACAGATGTGCGCATACCCGCACAAATTTTTTTTTGTATCAATATTTTTAAAAATTTCAATTATTTATGATAAGCTTCGTGATGACCCCCCGTACATCTTGTCACACTTCTCTTCACCCCTCCGCCCCCTTCATTCACGCGAAAATATCGTTCGAAATCGATTGTTTATTGAAATTGTATTTCAATCCTATTGACATTGTCGATTTTTTATCGTTTTTTTCAACTTTTTTTATTTTTTTATCCAAAAAATATTAAATTAGAAAAATTCCGATAAAAAAACAATAAGCAAATCAGTTCGTATTTACATATCTAATACCATTTTTAAAGGCCAATGAACTAAAAACATGCACAAACAAAAAGCTCCTCAGGGCCTACGTCATCTGAGATGCTGTAGTTTTCAGTTCACGTTAGGCTAATTATAATTAATCTTTATTAGACAAATTGCTCACCTTTAATTCCAGGGCAGATGTAAAATGAATGCTGGTAAAAATTTCGTTCTCTGCGTACGACTCTAAATAAGGATATGGAAAAATACACACAAAATAAGTTATTAGAAACAGCAATATTCAGATCATACCAACTAGATCAAAAGTTGGCACATTGAGTTTACGAAAGTTTAAAAGAATTTTGAATTGCATTCACGAAAACAACCGATTTTCTTTTAAAAAATTTCACAAAAGCTTTAATTTTTCAATTATCGTTTTACAGGAATTTTTTTCTAGGAAAAAGCTTCGAATACTTTGGTGTTTGGTTTCCTGTCACGAATCATTTTATCATAAAGTCAATATCACGTTTTCTGGAAAAACTCATTTCATTAACCGTCCCATAATAAATGTATCTGAACGAGGACAGATAGGAGATGCCTTTAAATATTCCATCGTTGATTTTTAGCATTTTCCAATTTATAGCCTGTATTTTTATTTATTTATTTTTATTTGTTTAATTATTAATGAATTTTACAGTTTACTTTCAAATAGAATTACCCCAATTTTAAAAAACACGCAAAAAACGGTATTTCCGTAGCTTCAAGCATTTTTTACAATAACAGAAGGCTCTGAAGAAAAAATTTCTCAAAGCCTTTGTCATCTCTGGGAATGCTATGTGAAGGGTATTTTAGAGGAAGTTCTAGGAAGGAAAAAGGTCAGAAAAAAGAGGGGGGTAGGAATCTAGGGATCAATGCGTTCAGAAGTATGAATCACTGCCCGCTGCGGTGTAAGGCGATGGATCAATAGAGTCCGGCTGGAGGGGTCTAGATTGGTCTTTCTCATTGGTCTCTCCTGATCCGACCCGCCACGCAGTAGGTGGGCAAACGCATTTGCCACCAAGACCTAGACAAACTTATCCCCGGGCATCCCTGCTAAGTCAGCAAACGTAGGTAACCACTGTGGTGGGGTGCAATATTGCAGGGGTGTTGGTTATCCAATAAATGTTTCCCGGGGCGGCGGTACCCATACCCATCTCCCAAATTGGAAAAGGTATACAATATATAAAAAATATTACTCTTAAAAATACAGTAAAATTTTTTAATGCCATATACAACAGTTTCATATTGTTGTTGACGGTAGAAGTACACTACGTACCCTGTTTCCAAAAATATCAGCACTTCACGCGTTATTATTTTTTTAAGTGAAATTTCTTTAGCTCCGTTAGTGATTTTAAATTCGGATGAAACGGAAGGGCGTCACTAAAATTTATTATTTGACGGGCCCTCGATTCTAGTATGATGTGGTAAATTCACGACTAGGCGCGGGCCTCCGATAGCGCAGCGACTGAGGCGCCTGACAAATCGCGGCCAAAGAGACAGACATCCAGTGAACGGACGTTCGAAACCTACGAAATCCAAAAAATAAACATTTTTATTTTTGCAAAATCAATATCCAATCTTCAGACCACTTTAAAATAAACGGGCAAAAGAAAAGAAAGCGACATCTAGCGACTTTCTAGTTTCACTTCTACCGCATGTGAATTGCACACCCTGATTTTTTTTTGTTATATTTAACTACACGGGATATAGTTATAGGAGGGGTTATAGCTTCTTCTTACGTCGGTTCCTCATTGCTGGGGAACGTGATCCCTACTCCAATTTCCAATGCTCCTCTATTCCTCGTGGTCATCCTTGGAGAGCTTCGGACACGGACGCGCGACGTATCGGACGCCAGAGATACTTGGTCACCTTTCTCCAGCTTCTTGGTGACCTTTCACCGCTTCTTTTGCCTTTTATTTTGCCAGTGACTATGAGTTTCTCCAAGGTGAAGTTCTCAGTTTGGCGAGCAACGTGTCCAAAGTTTCTTAAGATAGGTTGTAGGCAAATAGTTGAAAGCTTATTGTAGAAGCCTAGCTCTTCCAGAATGGACACATTTGTACGTCCGTCTGTCCATAGAGTCCTGAGCATTTTTCTCCAGCACCATAATTCGGGGGCTTTTGTTAAGGCTATAATAACGTAGCTCAACAATAATAAACATCAATGTTGGCATAATGAGTTGCATGAATTTTATACAATTTAAATGGCACTTTTATTTTATTTCGTGATTATTATGTATATTACACGTTTGTGAGAGCCCTTATCTTATACATAAAAATCAATTTTGTTTGTTTGTTTGTTTGTTTGTTCGTATGTTATGCGCTACCATACCGTTCATCTGATTGCGATGAAACTTAGGTGAATTGTTATGCGCACTCCCGCAAATATTATAGGCTATAGGCTGAATGAAAATGTTTCTATTTCTTATATTTTAGCGGCAGGGAGGGAAAGCATGAGGGGAAGGGTAATGAAGGAGGTGGGGTTATCGGGAAGGATGACGAGGGAGGGGAAGGTGTGGAAGGTGGAAGGTGGAACGGGGACGCATGGGAAAGGAAATGCTGGGAGAAACAATTTATTTCTTCGCATTGCAACGCATGCCGGGTACCAGCTAGTAGGCTTATAAAAATATCAACAAATAAAATGAAGCGGTAAGGCTCTTGACTCGCAATTCGAAGGTCGTGGGATCGAATCCAGGCGTGGTAAATAAATTTAATTTGATTAATTTGTGTTATTTCCCAATTAAATAATTTTAAATAATATATAGTGTAATTGCGGCAACACGTTTCAAAGACCACCATTTCGTTTTAAGACCACCATTCAGAATTGAAACGTTGCTTTAAATGGCTTTAGCCGTGTTTGGTGACCAGATCCTTCCCCATCTTCTTCTTCCCCTCCCCACTGCCTTCAGCCTCACAACATACCCTAATTGGGGATGCCATAATCTTACTGGTTCCAGACGGGAGCAGTTGGGACTCATATTACTCATTACTTATGAACACCGTACTCATTGTACGGTATTCATATAAAAAATTCATAAAATTATACGATTAGAATAATAGATACAGATATTGGGGTTAAACAATACATTAACCCCCATCTACAAGTTTCATAAAAACAATTCGGTACATTCGCTGGCGTTGGCATGGGAAGATGTTTAATTTATCTGCCAACTGCGGCGCAGTTTCAGGCTCTGTCTCATTACGGTGTTTGCTTCCTTGCCCTTATATTACTTTGGCTTCCATCCAAAACTGTGTCTGGCTTACCGGTTTATAAAAACACACTGTAACACGCCCCATCGCTCATCTTGGACGGCGATTTTAAGGCACCATATGGACAATGAAAGTTGGACAGGCCATACCCCCAGTTACAGTTTATGACACCGAATAGAAAATCCCTGGAGGTCTAGCACGGATGATCGATATAACCTTTTATCAACACGATATTTAATCAATCCGTCAGAATGGTCAGTTATCAATATTTGCTAGCACGGTCAACCATTGTTAAGAGATATTCCTACCGATTCTTGATAAATTTTGGGGCGGTCGCCATAGTATCGGCTAAATTTCAATGCACACATTTATTTAATTTAGACCATAAATTGGGACAAAAATATTACAGATATCCTGTTAAGACAATAAATTATTGTAAAAAAATTCTTCAAAAATGCCGTTCAATGTGCAAAATAACTGACTTATTTATGAACGGTTGGAACTAACTAAGCTCTTAGAATTGAAAGAAGTATACGAGATCTATGGTCTTAAACAATTCATCTACGACGTGACCAATTTATTCCGTTCAATCTTTGAGAAACGAAAGTGGTTGAAATATCGTTTAAGACCTTAAACTAAATAAGTTCCTTCAAAAAGTAAATGCGGACTGCAAATGCATAATTGGATTATTGTTTCAATTCATCATTGCCAAATTATTATTTTTTTTTACGTTATTGTTTGGCGTTTGACATTTCGGATTATCAATTCGTTGAAACACTTCCAGTATTGCCGGCGCATTTCGATTTCTTATTTATTCTCCCTCAATGTCGGATTTTCGGTCAACGGTGAAACCGTTCGGGACATGGATATACAATCGTCGTAAGTTACGCCATCAATTGGTTATTGCAAAGTTATCGATTTCCCTGTGCTAGAGCCCCTAGAAGTTTGATCCATGCCGATTTGAAAGATGATGTCGCAAATTTACGTAAGAATGCAGGTAACCGATCAAAAGGAAATGCATATTATTATCTACTAGCTTAGCTTAAGTCCCCATCGCTTTGCTACGTGGCGTTGCCTGGGATTTAACTAGATGGTAATCGTTTAATTGTTCATTTTGAACGTCAAGCGATCAAGATTTAATAAAGTATCCAAATTCGCTTTAAGGGGTGGGAAAAGGGCATGAAATATGAATGAATAAATTGTTTATACAGCGAAGGAGTAAAGTTTATTTGTTGTGTAAACTTGAACTTTCTAACCGAATTTCGGAATAAGTATTTTAAATGTCCTATATATTCTTGTTTAAAAAAAAAAACTTTTTTCAAAACAAGTATTTTGAATCGGATTATTTTAATTTCAATGTGAAAAAATTTCGAAAACATGTTTCTTAATTTGAGGAATCTGCAAGAAAACCATCACTTTATTTTTTATTATAATAAAAATAAATATATAAAATCTTAGAATAATTCCCGAGAATAACCAACAAAATTGACATTTGGGATTCTTTGTTTACGAAATATAAACATTGATTTCTTGGATTCAATTCTTGCATTCTTGCAATTAGGCATTTATATTATTAAAAACATCACATCAATTCTTGTTAAATTCATGAGGTAATATTAAAGTAACAAATAATATTTATCGTTGTAAAAGAAGATAATACTTATAAATCTAAACGAAACATGAAAGAGAACAAGACATAGATAATAAAAAGGTAAGGGTCGTAACTGGTAATCGAACCCAGATTCTCTACATTAGAGGGTCAACGCCTTAAATCACCTACCCACTTTATTTATATAATTTTGTCGACATAAATTAAGTAGGTAAGCAAACCTTACCCCATGAACTCGGGCGCTCCTGCTAAGTCACCAAACGTGAGCTCTGGCAGACAATGTCAACTGTTTTTTTTTTTTATAAAATTCCACCTACGGAGAAGAAAATATTTCCTGTTTTAAAAATGTTCATACAGACCCAACGTTGATGAAGAAACCAAACACAGCGACAAACAAAATACATTTTAGCATGAGACAGTAGGAATGAAAGTTACGAATGCGGGAAACAGTGCTATAAGTGTTGATATTGGCGTTGTCTATTAACTAATTTTTTCCCCATATTTTTTGCTGCCATCTTTTTGAATGATATTTATTTGTAACTTATATAGTCTTAGCTAAACATAATTTTAGAAACCAAGCGTTTGATTCCTAAACCTATCAACGACGACTTTTTCTCGATATTAAAAAACCAGAAACCAATCGGCTTTCCAGGCGCAAAATAATACAGTGGCCAATACATTTTTCGGAAGAGGCGATAATGTGTTGACCCTCGTCAAAAGAAATTACATTTTGTTTTTTTTTTCAGTAACTTTGTATATAAATATCAAATTATTATCATTACAAAGAATTTTATCACAATCTTCGCCAACCGATACTATTTTAGTTTTTTTTAATAGAAATTCCTTTTACGACACGCCAGTCTTATTAAAATACGCATAAATGTTTATAAAACATTGTAATAAACAGTTTTCTCTGTCAGAAACATAATACGTTTGGGGTAAGGGGTTGGGAAAATTAACCCTTTGAATGCCAAGAATTCAGTTGTGCCAAAAGTGAGGAGCCACCATTTAATATAATATACATTTATACAAACGAGTATAAAACTCGTATCGGCAATCTGCGCAAAAAATATATTTTGAATGCCTTTACCACGCGTTCACTCGTATGGTATAATTGAGACTGGTTTGAATTCTTTGGAGAAAATTCCACAAACAGGATAAGAAAATATATTCGGTTCTAAAATTATTTCTACACACCCAAAATTTATTGGTATGGAAGCTAAATATATCATTTGACGGCCTCCGTGGTCCCGAGGCAAGACTCTCGACTCACAATCCGAAGGTCGCGGGTTCGAACCCGGCGTGCGCAAATAAATTTTATTTGATTAATTTGTGTTATTTCACAGTATTCATTTAAAATAATATATAGTATATTTGCGGCACGTTCCAGAGTGGAAGATACTATCAGTATCGCCCTGGTGTAAGACCACCATTCAGAATTGAAACTTTGCTTGAAATGGCTTTAGCCGTGTTTAGTGACCAGTTCTGAATAGCCAGGTACTTCCCCACCTTCCTCTTCCCTATCTCCTTCCCTTCCCCACTACCTTCAGCCTCACAACATACCCCGATTGGGGATGCCATAGTCTCACTGGCTCCAGACGGGAGCAGTTGGGACTCTTGTGCGGTATTAACTGTAAAAAAAAAAAAAATATCGACAAATGAAACTCATTTTTTGTGGCATGAGACATTGGAAGTGAAAGTGTGGGAATGCTTTTTAGAGTTATATATATAATTTGGAGGGCTGATATGGGGGCTGTCGCCCGGGAACCATTCATTGGATAACCAACACCCCGGCTATAGGTCACCCCAAGTGGTTCGCTACGTTTGGTGACTAAACAGGGATGTCCGGGCTCATAAGGTGAGATTTGTCTGTATGGTGGCAAATGCTTTTGCACACGTACTGCGTGGCGGGCCGGAACGAAAGCGACTTGTTGACAGACACCTTTTGACCTCTCCAGCCGGACTCTCTCGACCCATCGTCTTGCACCGCAGTCTGGGGATTGATTCATAGTTGAGTAATTCCTGAACACATTGACCCCCAGATTACTACCCACCTCACATACCTTTTTCATTCCCAGAACTTCCTATCCTTCCTTTCCCTAAAAAAACCCTCCACTTAGCATCTCCATAGATGACATAGGCACTTTTTTCCTCAGGACTTCCTCTGTGGAGAAAATGTTTTAATAAAATTAAATTGCTTTTTCATGGTGCCAGAATATTTTTGAAATGAAAACTTCTTTAGCACCGTTGTGAGTTGAAACTCGATGAAACGAAAAATAGCGACACTGAAAAGAAACAAACACATACATCTACAGGATTTATCATGCCAGAGAATGAGATAGTATAATCGGTCTCCTCTTTGTGCGGTGCTTCGTAGCCTCACTACTTTACTACTCTTTTCTACTTTAGTTTTCTGAAGGTTCCACCTCTACCGCATGTGAATTGAACACTTTTTTTTAATGACAATCACAAAACAAATACTACAACCACACTCAATTGGCACACCACTAAAATTAATAAGTACGAGTTTACTCGTACTTGGCATTCAAATGGTTAATAAAGCATTAAACATAAAACACAAGTTTTGGGTTTAATTATGCCTCGACGCTATGCGCTAGGCGGAAAACTTCCCTATTCTCAGTTAGCTAAGAAGGCAAAAGTGAACAGTTGTTTTCGGGTTGAAGTAGGAAGACCACAAGAAACTTCTAAGTCAATTCTCGTCTTTTGGGTTTATTCTGAGAAATAAATTTAAGTTATTTTATCAAATAAATAAAAAACGATTCCTTGTCTTGCCTATCCACCTTGTCTCTCTTGCTCCTTTTAAATGGGGTTTGAATAGTTATTTTTTTTAATTGTTTATATTTTTAATAATGGAAACAACATTATTATATAATGGAATATTTAGTGTAAATATTATAAAAGAAAAGATGAATGTCAGTTTTTTTCTTCATTTTTCATTCAAGCCTGCTGAACTTCTTTTGTATGTAGTTTGTCAATACGTGGAGACAGCATTTGATGTAAAAACATATGTGAATTAATAGAATAGCCCAAGTTTAAATATATAAAAAGCAGTATAGTTTAGGTTACGTAACACATAGGTATAAATGAATAGTCACGTCAATGGTATAGATAAAAGTAATTATATGAGGTACTATAAAATTATTCTTAATGGGGATTTTAGTCATCAACATAAATCATCTCAATCTAATAGCCGATTTTTTAGATTTTATTTGACTTAGCAATATAGATGATTATTTTTATTCACCATTTGTAGTTTGTTAAAACCATTGGAGCGATTATTATATGAACTTTTATTTTTCTGCGATTGATAGCGGTCCAAAATTGGACCACATTTTCCTACCATTCGTAAAACATTTATTGTTATCATTTAAAACATTTCCATGGCCAGCCATTTATTTTAAAACGAATCTTTTGAAATGCTTTATCTATTGTGACCATAGATAACGCAAATTCGAACTTCGTAAACTATTTTAGAATGATGTTAAAAATTAATTTTTGAAATATTTTTTTCACGCAGAGTTTCTGATCAGATATTTCCGTACGGTTAAAATTAAGTCCTTTTTTTCCATAGATATGCACCTTTTATTATCAAGTTTACCACAGACAACATACAAAAATCGAAAATATTCTATGTTGGCTCGAAGCTCTCACGGAGTTTCAAAGTAACAAACATGCAGGATTCGTGCGGTTATAAACTTTACGATTTTTTTTATATTTTTTTTTATAAATCCTACAAATATGAGATAAACAGGTTAATCCATTTGCTATATAGCACTATAATATTTTTTATGTTTCTATGTTAAAGTTCGATGAAATGATTTCTGTAATGTTGGCGAAAAATTTAAAAAAATGATCTTCTGGAAATCTCGTGCAATCGGGGCAAATTTGTTTATTTCGCGTGATCGCTCCATTCGTTAAATATTTTGGGTGTAATATAGTTTAGGGTTCTTTCATCGTCTTTATTGCTACATTTTGGAAACACCAATCCTGCATTTTGCGTGAATCTTGTTTAAAGTTTATGTTAAACGCTTTCCCTGTGTAAGACGATACAATTTGTTAACTTAAAATAAAATTATCCTCTATCAGAGACTTGTATATTAATTTGATGTTTTTTCTCGGAGCTTTATATTTATGGATTAACAATGTTTTAATTGAGTTTTGTAAAGTTTGGATGTTATTTACTTAAACATATCTAACTGATAAGAAATTATAAAACCACACCATTAATTAGCTTTTTGTCTACTTCCATTTACCTTTTACTATTTCCTCAACTCAGCCTCACCCTGATTTCCTTTCATACCGACTTTGAAATATTTAACATTTTCATCATTACCAAAATATTCATTACGGGTTCGTTCACAGTTCACAGTTCAAGAGTAACGTACATAAGAGCAAACCCTCATACCTATGATTCAATAAAACTATGCTCGGATTAACTTGTATTCTGGAAAATTTTGAACATAAATGCAACTCAAATAATAGGCCACTTGCATGGATTTCATAATGACTTGGATAAAATCATGTGGATAGATTTTTCTACTAAGATTACGAAAATGCTAATAATTTTTTTTAGAAATTTATAGTTTTTTTCCTTTTTAAATAAATAAATCCGTTTTTTAGGCTCGTGACGTCACTATATGGAAATGTTCCGTCCCCGAAATATTCAAATAATTTTGTAAAATTCCACACTAATTTATTTTTTTTATATGGCAACACTTTGATTTCCGGCGAATTTTTCAATTTGACACTTAAAATTCACTAGATTTTTTGTTTGTTACCTTGCGAACTTTTGTTTGGTTTGACGTTTTGACAGATGGTATAAAGTGAACATCGTACAGATGCTTTCCGCAGCGGCTGACTTAGCAGTATAATGGTAACAGTGCTGATTTAAACAAAATCAAATTTTATAATATATTATTATAATTATAATTTACAAGTACAAATTTATTACATTGGATTTAGTCATATGTAGGCGTTGGACATTATAATGATTATTGATCAATAAGATGGATCAAGGAAACAAATATTTATGAGATGTAATATTTTTGGAATGCCTCGTTATTCTCCTGTACCATTCATGTGGAATAAGTCGTTTTTTTTTTTAAATGATTTTCGGCTATGTAATTATATTTTTTTCGCACCCATAAAATTATGTCCCGTCTTTCCGGTTTATAAAAAATGGTCCGATTTTTCGGATTGAAATTTTCAAAAAATCACCAGGGTTTCAAAAATACGATTAAAAAAAAAAAAATTACGGAATGTCTTAGAATATTTGCCTGAACTGAAAAAAAAATTAAAAAATGTGATGCAAGTGGCCTATTGAATGAATTGAAAACTACAAATTGCACCCGATGCCACAATGCGGGCAGAAACAAACTGAACTGCGTTTTCCTGCATACTGGCACGAGCTTGTTATGGCCCTTTTTCCACGGGGATTTACAATTCTCGACGATTCAAGCATCTTCGCTACTACCGTCATTTTTCTGCGCGGAAGTTCGTACACATGCACATAATGAGGACTCGCGACCAGTGGGACGAGGTTGTCGTCATTCACCGTCGAGACTTTTAACATGGCGTCATTTGTGTCAAACACTTTGCAGCATTGCGGGTGCTTTAGAGATCAATGCTAGGAATAAAACAATCGCCAAAGAATGACAGGATGCAAAAATTAAAACTACTGCATTCTAGGTTTGACATTTCGAGATTTCAACAAAGATTAACAATGGTTAAAATTGTATCTTTTTCTTCTCGTAAGCTTTATTGTCGGGTGGAATGTTGGTAAGCCTGTAAATCATTGAGTGGTTGGCTGACAATGTGACCATGAGTGCAAATATTTTTCATTAATAGTCGTGTTTGTACACTGGTCAATAATCGTGTCTGCAAAGGCTTACGAAACATTACAAATGTATATTTGTTATATTCTCTACCGATTGTCAAGTCTGAAATTAATTTTCTTATTACACTCTCTTTCATCTGGTAGAGTAGCTCATAAACAAAAATATTTAATTGTCTCTCTGTACCATTCCAATAGATCAGAATTTAGTCAACAAAACGAACATATAAAGTATGAAAGTATGTGTTTGCTTAAGACTGAATCGAAAATTTGTTTTTCAATAAAGTCCATTAATATTTCCGCAAGAAGTGGGCTAAGCGGTAAACCCATAGGTAAACCGTCGTTTTGTTGATAGAATGTATCGTTAACTATAAAATAGGTCGTTTCTTTACATAATTTAAACAGATCGAATAATTCTTTTTTAATAAATGGTTTTATGTTAGATTTATCTAATATATCCGTAATGATTTTAAGGCACTCTTGGATGCGGACATCGCAAAAAAGGTTACTATGTCTAAAGATAAGAATTGGCAACTGTTTGCGACTTGATTACAAAGCATGAGCCTCGGATACTTGTATCTCGTATCTCTGTGGAAGAGGGGCCTTTCAGTACAGTATTATATTTTTGTTTGAAGTACAGAACTGCTCTGGCTTTGTGGAATCCACTCACGTCTGTAGTCTGTATGGCACTTGCAAACTTTATAATAAACTTTATAATGGAAGAAACTTTCATTTCAAAACCGCGGAACGACGATGAATTAATATAAAGTTATTTTTAAAGACGTTTTTTCAATGGCAGATCATAAAAAGTTGTGGAAGGAAGCAAGGCTAACTGTTCACGTTGGCTGACATGGAAATGGAAGATGAAGGACCATCAATCATTAAATCATAATATTTTCAGTGTTGTCTCTGTAAATGATCATAGCTCTGGTTCAGCGAACTCGGATTTATTTTGAATGTAAGTGTAATTTTTAAAATTGGAACTGATTGTGTCAAGAATTTAGACACGCGTTAAAGTACCTACATACAACAATATAATATTCTAATTGGATCTGATGTGTCAAAAATCATAATTGAAAACAACAGTCGTGATTTTGAATCGGTAGCCGCTGTTATAGACTAAATACATCAAACATGAGATCCGTACAAATAGAGATATATTCTTAGGGTTGTGATGCATATCTATTACGTTTATCTGTAGGTACTTCCTTCGCCTACTATTTGTTTTCAGCGAAAGGGGGAAAAGTATGTACCTATATGCGTTGATAGTATTTGAATATTCGAATAGTTTTTACAATGTCTTTTTGTATTCTATAGAGAATGATTTATTTTTAAAGTATAGTCGAATAACAAGATTGAAATATTGAATGCAGGTAATATTTCAATCGAGGTAATAAATTATTTATATTTTAAGTTGATAATTGATAAATTTTTATTTTGATAATTGATAAATTTATAATATATAAATTAGGTTGATATTAATAAATTATAATTAATAAATTAGGTTGATAATTATTAAATTATATTTTTGTTAAACAAGTGAGAAAAGCTTATTTGCCAACAAACTTACAAACTGCAGCTGTCAACCATTTTTAGTTTAGTTTAGTTTCGGTTTCTCTACGAGCAAAGATGAGAGCCACATTGAGAAAATATAGTTTAAGTGCTTAGTAATTTGTAAACTTTGATGCACAAAAATAAAATAAAATAAATAAATATTTATTTCCTCCAAGGTTGAATTGCAACTAAATTGACGTCACCGATGAAACTAAAATTAAAACTCTTCAATATCTGTATAGGTAATTAGCTATAAATATCGTTCTTACTTAAAGTTTTACCTCTTAAAATCTTTACATCGAAGCATGCATAAGTCTGGAAAGTCTGTACGAACAAAGCAAAAGTGATAAATCACCAACTTCATGGGAGAACGAAACTCTGGGTTTGTTTTATTTTCAGCTATACGTATTTTACGGTTGTGGTTAATATTACCTATAGTTTTCTTTGTTCGACTTCTTCCGTATTTTATTACCTTATTCTTCAACGAATGAAAATGTGGAACAAACAATATGCATTTTCTAAAAGCCAAAACAAATTTTACGGATATTAAAGCAACGCAGTCCATAATAGAAATATATATTTCTATAAATATGTTTAATCACTAACATAATATAATGTTTTATATGATTGATTTCATTTTCATGTTATTGTTAGGCTCCCCGTACTTGCAAACATAATTCCGCCAAACATCAGGTGAGAGATTGCAACACTGAGGGAATACAAGAAGGCGCTGCAAATAAGCGCAATCTTTGCAGATGATGTCGTTTCTCAGTCGGCATGTCGCTTGAAGTCCCGAAAGCTCTTCTGGACGGAAGGAGAAATACTCCTCCGATCACCTCTTATCCCAGAAGATAGATGAAAACATGAGTGGAATTGGAGGTTATCCACCATTTACCCGCCCTGGTATAAGTAGTAACAGATGGTTACTCCTTCAAGGACTCTAATTTTTTTGAATGAATGAAATGAATCTACATTTAATGCTGAACGAATCTACATCTCAAATGTCCCTGTATACGCTGATAGTAAGCAGTATGCAAGTGTTTATACAGGATACAATAAGTGTTGGTATAACTTAGTATAGACAACGCAATGGAACAGGTTGGTGACAGTCCACGAGGCGACAAGCGCCTGGTGATTGCATCCAGCGTAGCCTGCAAGCACCTGGGAGGAAGACACAGTGCGTAAATAACAAGGGTATGGCGCTTGAGTGGCAATCGGCCAATGTGGAAAATGCCCATCTCGTTCAAGTCCCCACTTAGAGACAGCCTGGGTTCTCATTGCCTCCCAAACCCTGGTCCACCGTCAATAAGATAAGGTGCTCCCGTAGCCGTTGTGATAGACGATAGATGGGGCCTTAAAGAGTCGGCAATGTGTGAATGCGGTGCGGTGCAGACCACCAAACATGTGGTCAACAAAAGACCGATCCATTCATTCCCCGGAAGGAATTGATTAGGTCCACAGAGCGACGCCTGAGGTCCTAGACTGGCTTGCAGACCTAGATGTCCCCCTCTGACCCCCTACCATACGAAAAAAGAAGTGTTAGATCCCACATCAACGTGACGGCTGAAGGAAAAGGGTATGTGAGATGGGTACGAGATTAGGGGTCAGTGTGTCCAGTAATTAGGGACGTATGAAGCCATCCCTAACGTTGCGGTCCAAGACATTGAAGGTCGAAGGGTCTCCCTAAATCGCCTCTCCGGATCCAGCCTACCAAGCACCTAGTGAGCAGGCGCATCCACCGCATGAGCACACTCACCCGATGATTCCGGGCATCCCTGTTGTCATCAAACGCAGCAAACCACTTGGAGTGACTTACGTAAGTGGTTTTGGTTATCCAATAAATAATTCCCGGGGCGCAGTACCCAAACCTGCCTTCCTAATTAAATTAGAGTTTAATAAAATATGAGAAAAATATTCACCCTAGTGGCGTTAATTTTAAATATCAACTTTTAATATGTACCTGTACCATTATACCCACTTCTTTCAAACTTCAATACTTTGGGAGACCAAACGTCAAATTCATAAAACCGTGATTTATTAACCCATCAATTATTGGTCTCCCCAGGGCAAACAGAAAGCAGTCAACGGTAGGCGAAACACCGATACTCTGAAACTCTAATACTCTAATACCCTGATACACTGATACAATGATACATTGATACTCTCCAGGCAGGACAATGATTTGCAGTCCCTGTCATTAGATTTTCAGCCACTGATTTTCCAACCAAAAGTTAGCTGCCGCTTGAGCACAGTGGGATACCAAGAATGCACTTTCGGTCAATCATCAAATGAAATAAATTTTAAAATAATTAAAACACTTTGTATTTAAACCACGAATTTATTATTTTATATATCTACCTGTTTCGCTTCGACCAAGCTTCATCAAGATATAATAATAACTAACTACTAAGGCAGAGATATCGGTTATATATAAATTGAGTGACAGAGGGAGAAAGAATATCACAAAAACACATAATTAATTATGTTCTTTTGAAATATTCTTTCTCCCTCTGTCACTCAACTTATATATAACCGACATCTCTGCCTTAGTAGTTAGTTATTATTATATCCTGATGAAGCTTGGTCGAAGCGAAACCGAAATAAATTCGTGGTTTAAATACAAAGTGTTTTTATTCTTTTAAACATAATGTCTAACCACAAAGTAATTGCTTCTTACGAAAAAAAAAATAATAAATTTTTATTCCGTTTGGACAGATTTCTAACAATTACAGTAATATTGTTAACAGAAATGGCTTCAATATACCCATTTCGCACATGTGCTCTGTGCATGTAATCTACTTCGCTTAATTTGGAAGCAATTTAATTGAAAGCAAGATGTTGATTAGACTTTATTCAATAAAATTACTTATCAAGATGTTAAAATATATCCTTAATAAATTCATACCATGAATTTTTATTAGTGTCATATTATAATGTACCTTCAAGCTAAAATTCTGTCCGTTTGCACAATTAATTCCAGAAAATCTACATTATAGAAGTCTTTTACTTTCCTCAGGGATTCTCAATCGCAACCAAACCTTTCTTTTCCTTTCTGTGTTTTTTTCTGATTCATAATATTTTAATATAATTACGACTGTTTCAATAATTAATATCATGATAACGTCAATAAAATATTAAAAAAAAAAATTATTCATTAATAAATAAACAATAATTTTGGCCAGTGAATTTGGTTACCTGGTTCACATTGCACCAAGCATAGCAGGGGTGGGAAGCACGCTGTTTGGGTTATTTGGCGCGTCGCGACGTGCTTCGCGGCGAAACGAACGTCAATCACCGGGCGCTTTGTGGCGACGATTTGACAAATGGTTGACGAGCGCCGTGCAAATGGGATTCTGCATCAAATAAGCTTAGTCATTAATCTGAAACATTTTAAAAGGGAAAAGATTTATTTACATTTGACTTTTAGCTGATTTATTTTCCCCTTCATCAATTCAGAGCCACAAAAAGTGGCACGTTAAAACCAACCAAATATTAATCACTTTATACAATTAAAATTTTAACAACGATTTTTTTAAGATTCACAAATTTGTTACTACGATCATTTGTGAAAATTATCATAAACGTGCTGTATTACCTTTTGTTGTTAGTAAAATGTGCTTTTTGCTACTTCACATTCTTCTATAATTAAATTAAATAAAAAATATGTGGTTTGGAAAATACAGGATAAAATATTATTTAAAATATGTAATTTATGCGCAAACTTCACTGGTTTACATCAAAAATATTGTTATTAAAAATAATCTTCACTGATTTACATGTCACGCGTAATACGTCAAAAAATGTTAAATGAACTAGTTGTTTTACAAAATAAAATAAGACAATATTAGCGACAAAAAAATTTTAAACAGTTAATCGGAAAAAGATTTGGTCGCATCTAGAAATTGAACCCAGGACCTTTCCGGGGCTCTGTTCTGACCACTGAGCCAATTCGACCCTATCTTCTTTGGTCATATTTAACTGTATCCCGCTTCGACCAAAAACCACAAACATTTTATTCATCTATTATAATTTGAGGTTTATTTTTGGACCAAGAACCATAAACATTATGTTTATTTCTTACAATTTGAGGTTTATTCTTCAACCGAAAACCACAAACATCATCTTCATTTATTATAATTTGAGGTTAATTCTTCGATCAAAAACCACAAACATTGTCTTCATTTATAATAATTTGAGGTTTATTCTTCGACCAAGAACCACAAACATTATCTTGATCTTTTATAATTTGAGGTTTATTCTTCAACCAAGAACCACAAACATTATCTTCATTTATTATAATTTGAGGTTTATCTCATTAGGTTATTTCAAAAACATGAAATCTAATCTAATCTAATCGTTTCATATATATGTAAATAATAATGCCATTTATATGTATGTATCTATCTATTTACATAAACGAGAGTGACTGTGGCAGACGACCATGTGGCGAAAACCGGACAGGCGGCTTGGATTTTTATGCAAAGCTGCTTTTATTCCACAAACGAAAAAAATTTGCACACTTGACCTTCAAAATATGAGGAAGGTCCTGTCTACATTTGATATCGAAAAACTCTGCATACAGCCTGGACAACGCCGGAGACCTCGGCTAGTTTCCATGTGTGAAAACAGCCCGATGTATCCAATTGCTTTTTTTTCGATGTTCTACGAAGCGCGTATTTCCCAAACTTAGTTGTATCAAGGTCGGGATAATGTACAGAAAAAACTTTCTTTTATTTCCCGTGGATCATTAAACTGTGTTTAAAACACCTATTAGCAAAGTTCCTCTGTCTCTCCTTCTTTCTATGCTTTTGTGTGTATTTATCGTCACACAGCCGTTCTGCTACCAAAAGAAACATTTCTCGGTCCAAATGTTCATTTTATCACTTTTTATGCCCTCGTATATTCGTCGTTATTGAGAAACTAACGTTAAACAGCCTCACACTTGCGGTCTTAAAGAGTTTAAGCATACGAAAATTTCAGGAAAAATTGTGAAGTGTATTTTTATTCAAAATTAATCAATACGTAGAGAATAAGATATAATAAATATTAAACAAAGATTTTTTTAAAGTTTTATTTTAGAGTATTTACAAAGTTTTTACGCTGCTTTTGCTCTCGAAAAAAGTTACGTTGATAAAGTTTTTATTTTTGTTTTTATGTTGACGAATAAATTTTCTGTTACGATTTAAAAAGTTTCATTTTCGAATTGCCGCCAAAACGACATGTTAATTTTTATTCGTGAATTCGGCGGCGTTGACGTCACATCGGGCAACATTGGTGACAGTCGTCTTATCAGACATTGACGTTTTCTCTGTCATGATGACGTTGTAGCCAGTTGTAACCGTTTCGTAATGTACGGTGTTCAAATCAATAATTAAGAATGAATATATTCAAATTACACATTTTTAATGCAAAACTAATCAGAAAAATAAACTGCACTTTGCACCTTCCACACATTTGTTATTCAGAGTATGTGAAAGTACATCTTTTACGACCAAAGTGCTTTGGAGCAAAACCACATTGCAATAAAGACTTTCACACACCGTACAAGACAGAAAACTCAGACTAGGAAAAACTAATAACATATTATAAATATTATAATTCAAATGTTTAGCTTAGTTCGGTTCCATGCCAATTGAGAATAAAGTCAACACAACACCTCCTTGAAAAGTCATTCAAAGCTACGAAAAAAATAATTTTACATTAGCCGATAACCCTAACCTAACGTAACCTATTTAACCAATTTTTTATACGTATCACTCTTACTTACCTGAGATGGTCCTGAGTTGGTTTCATTTCGAGTTGTCCGGTCACCCTTAGTTCATAATGAAATTAAAAACATACCCAGATTAACCAAATTTAACGAAAAAGTGTAAAAATTATGCTGTCATAAGTATTAGAAGTGTAAATTAAAATATAAAAAATGTAAATGCGGTCCTATTGTTCTAAGTGCAATACAAAAAAAAATTCACATAAAAATAACTTACTTTATGAAATTACTCCTGTTGTTTGCAAAATGTAATGAATAATTCATTTCGTTGGAAAAATGTGAACAGCAAATGCAAATTCAAACCACTCATTATTTTTCATTTCACAATTAGTTTATTTTTAATTTATTTTATATTTGCACTGATATTAATTTTTTTTTTTATAAAGAAAACATTTTATTATCATATTAATCAATGTACGCTCAATTTACGGTGTCTATTGGGTATGGGTACCGCCGCCCCGGCAACCATTTAGTGGATGACTAACACCATAGAAGTAAGTCACCTCAAGTTGTTTGTTAAGTTTGGTGACTTAGCAGAAGTGCCTAGGTTCAACGGATGAAGCAATAGGTGGAGAGATGACCTCTTCTCTCCGCCCATCGCCTTTCACCGCAGCGAGAGGGATGGATTCATACGTTCGTCACTCCTGGACACCTTATCCCCTATATTTCTACCCACCCCTCATACAATTACACCTTTTACAATTTGAGAGGTGGGAATGGGTACCGCCGCCCCGGTAACCATTTATTGGATGACCGACACCTCTGCCATAGGTTGCTAAGTGTTTTGCTACATTTGGTGACTTAGCAGGGGTGCCCGGGTTCATGGGGTGAGGTTAATCTGGATCTGGCGGAGAACGACCTGGACACACTGAACCCTAGATTCATACCCACCCCTCTTACCTTTTTATTTCTCTGAACTTCCTCTCTTTCCTTTCCTTAAAAAGACCCTCTACACAGCATCCCCAAAGATGACATAGGCCCTGAGGGAAATGATTTTTCTCAAGGCCTCCTGTGTGGAGCTAATGTAAAAAAAAAAACTTTTTCCTTCCAAGAACTGCTTCTCCTTAAAAAGACCCTCCACACAGCATCTCCAAAGATTAGAGGTTAATGTAAAAAAATTTTGAAAAGTAAATAAATGAAACTATATTTCTGTTTGAACCACTATATTTATTTCTGAATGGTTTGTTGAAAATCTGGTTATGATTGTTGATCTGTAAGGGAATATGGAGATTGAATTTGAAGAGAGGAAAAACATAAAATGAATGAACCGTTCAACATCCTAAAGATAAACATTGAATTTAAATAATGAACCTAGAAATCTTCGGAGGTAGGTCACGGGCATGAATATTCAGTTTTGCATCAATATGCAATATTCATTATTAGAAAATTAAACTCCTTTGAACATTGTATATTTTAAATTTTCTCCTTAATTTCATTAACTGTTAGCCTTGGGTAAGGGGATTCAACAAATTTTGCATATCTACTGATGAAGCATTTTATAAACAAATCAGATGAGCTTCGTGGTAGAGCGACAAAAACAATGACTCAGATTATATTAAAAAGATGCACTAACTAACTACCCATCACGCCGTTTCCGCAGGGGTAGACCGAGAGGACGGACCGCCAAACAACTTGGTCTTGGCACACACTCTTTGCCTCACTCACATTCATACATCGTCTCATACATACTCTTCTATTATTCTGACTTTTGACATGGCCCGACTCAAGTATCTGAATCACTTGATCGTGCCATGTCTTCTTGGGGCGTGCCCGACTTCTTCTACCATTCACATTTGCGTCACGGATTCTTCTTACACTACATTCGCTCTACATGCCCAAACCAACTGAGGGTCCCTTTCTTAATCTTACTCATTATGTTTACATCAGCCTTACATTATTTGCGGATCTCCACATTTCACACGATCATACATGGTTTTACCACACATACGCCTCAGGGATCTCATTTCAACAGCA
The DNA here is from genome assembly GCA_936435175.1 of Glyphotaelius pellucidus. Taxonomy (NCBI): domain Eukaryota; kingdom Metazoa; phylum Arthropoda; class Insecta; order Trichoptera; family Limnephilidae; genus Glyphotaelius; species Glyphotaelius pellucidus. Next base: position 49,277,027 of record OW386537.1, on the reverse strand, counting down.
TTCAGTATTTTTCATCATTCCTCTGCCAGTTCCATGCCTCACTGCCATACATCAGGGTAGGTACCAGGACTCCATTGTGGACTGCTAGCTTCTCTTCTTTTGACAGATTTTATTAGCGCCAACGGCATTCAGTCCTCCATTAATGGAGTAACCGGCATTTACCTTTCTTTCAATATCTCTATCAGCTTTCTCATCTCTCGTAAACATACTACCCAGATACACAAACTCATCCAGTTGCTCCAAGTATTCATCATTCACAACTATATCACGTACTGTTTTCGAACTTTCTCTTTCAAACACCATGACTTTAGACTTACTTGCATTCATCATTAACTCATTCTTCATACATACTTCGTTCATCCTAGACACTAGAGACTGTAAATCTTCCATACTGTTAGAAATCAGCACCGCACCATCAGCATACAACAGACAACATACTTCTAGATCACTCCATTTCGCGCCTAATCCTATCTCTTTCAATTCTTGCATACAATTATCCATGAATAGATTGAATAACCACGGTGACATTACGCATCCTTGCTTAACACCTTTTGTGATGTCAAACCACCCCGTAAAACTACCGTTCACCCTAACACACGCAACGCTTCCCTCGTAGAGACGCAATTGCCTGTATGAGATTTGCATTCACTCCATACTTCGACAATACCAATTAAAAAGATGAAAAAATAGTATGGAAATTAAAACGGAACCAAAAATCTTAATGTAATGATGATACTGGTAGCGTAGCGTTTAATGTGACAAAGTTTGGAGGGGGGACGCTGGCCAACATCTGATCCGCCCTCAGGGGGTCTAGCACAGTGAAATCGATAACTTTACAATATCGGGTCGGTAGACGTAACTACTAACTACCTTTTATTTTATATCGATTTCCCGTGGACGATCGCGCTGCACACAGCTAGACCATAGGTTCTCAACGTGGGCGATAACGCCTCCTTGTGGGCGTTTCAGACTTCTAGGGGGGCAGTAGAAGACCCAAATAAAATTAGAGGGCGTTGAGATGGCACAGTGAGGGCGTGCGCAGGTAAAAAAAAATATGGTCTAAAAAGACAAAAAAAAAGCCAATCACGTACTAACGTGTATTATTATTGAGAATTCACACTATATATTAAATACAAAAAGGAAGAAGGTAGCAACCCAGTACTTAAAATACAAAAGAATTGCTTTTTTAACCTCCACAATAAGTTATAATAAATTGCATATGTATAATATATACTGTATGACAACCCCCCCCCCCCCCCCCCCCACCCCATTCCCAATTTTAAAAAAAATGGGGGGCGCTAGAAAAAATAATATTCTCAAAGTGGGCGGTGGGTAAAATATGGTTGAGAATGTATGAGCTAGACCGATATTGATAACCCCTTAAATCAGAAATCGGTAAACCCTGGCAACACCGGCGGATCTGTAAATGGATTTTCATTACTAAACGTCAAACCGGTACCCAAAAATTGAAAATACTAATCCATACTAATATTATAAATGCGAAACTGCTCGAGTTTGTTTATGACGCTTTCACGCATTAACCAATAAAAAGACTTAAAAAATTCATTCACCAATAGAAAGCTAAATTATATGCGAAGACTATATTCTGTATATGATGGTAAGCTCTGGCGTTATGAAATTATAAATATTAATATTTTATATTTATTATACGTTTTCTGTCGCTAACAAAAGCGAGTTTTTGCTAACGTCAGAAAAAAATCGTTTCCATGGAAACGATGTTGATATATTTGTGGGCTCTAAGCTGGTAAGTACTCAGCCCCCTGGTCAGTTATTGCTCCAGAAAATTCAAATATTAGAATATGTTTTGTGTTTTTTGGACACGCTTCTGTTTTGCAATAAATGTCAGAAGAGTTCCTACATTAAAAATATAATTCTTTACGATTATAAAGACTGAATAATAAATAGTGTAATTTTTTATTATAATAACAAACTTCTAAATATTTAATTAAAAACAAACATCCGAAATGTTTGTAAGCGCACAAATTCCGAACGAATGAACAAAATTGGATAATTCTTTTTTCTGTGAGCTTTAGCTTTATGAAATTTAGGTGGCGGGCAAGATGTTTGAAAACTGGATGTAAGGGAATGAATGTTTGGAATGCGGGAGGGGGTGGGGGTGGGGGTGGGGAGGAGGGGGGATCATTGATAAGTTCAACCGCTACAGTAATTTCCCGTAATACCATGCGAGCGAAGCCGCGGGGAAAAGCTAGTAAATAGATAATTTCGAATTGAAATACTAACTTAAATATACATAAGTTACATACACTAGCGCTTCGCTTGTGCTTTTTGAAAATAAACTGGAGTTAATTAGTTAATGAGGTCTTAAGTCATATTGTAATAATTTCCGTTTCTCTAAACTTGAAAGGTATTAATTGATCCACGAACCTTTCAATTCTAAGAACTTCACGAGTTCACCTCCTTTTATTAATAAGTCAGTTATAATGATCGACATTATTCAAAAATATTTACGCATTTACAGCTTATCTGATACCCTGGAGGCCGCACCAAAAATGGCGGCTTTTGTCAACTGACTATAACTGACCATAGATGACGAATTTAGTCAATCGTCGTGCGTCGGTCGGAATATTTCTTTATCAATTGTTGACCGTGCTCGCAAATAATAATAGAGACGAATTTAGTCAATATCGTGTTCACAAAGGGATTTATCGATCAACGTGCAGGGCCTCCAGCGCAAGTTTGAACATGCTAAAGTCACTAAGTGGTTTGTAGTGATTGAACGAGAAAAACTGACGTCGCCAAATTATATGGGACTTTTGAATATCCAAGCCACTGAAATTGCCTTTCTATTCAAGAAGAAATAATTTTACCCGAAGTACGATGCAATTACTTTAAATAACACACAAGCACCCAAAACACTCTCCTACTGGTTTTCATTTTCAGTATGTGATGTAACAATGCTTTGACTTCGATTGAGGTCAGATGAATTTTACTGATTTTTACTGGTAGTTCAGACACATTTAAACATGATGAAGATGGATGCATCTGCTATCGCCACTTCTTATCGGAAAGTTAAAAAAATAGACTTCCATATTATCTGATTAACCTTTACTCGCGTGATGAAGGATAACAGAGGCTCGGAGGGCTTTGAAGCAAAAGAATGGACGGTTACCTCGAAAGTGTTTTCTCTAGGGGTAAGAATAACCTCTTCGAATTCAATGTTTCAAAGACCCAATCACGTCTGAATACGTCTAAAAGGGGTCGAAATCAAAATCTAGTCTCCTTCAACGGAAGCAATCTTCCGAACAGACCCTCTTTTGATATGCTTAGTGTATCTATAAGTGACCAGCTCAGATATGGGGGCTTCATTGAAGCCAGAGTAAAAATAGCCTCTCAAAAACTGGGCGTAGTGTACAGGACCCGCAGATACTTTAATAGTACACAACTGCTAACCCTGTACAAATCGCAAGTGCGCCCCTGTTGAATTTGGTAGCCACCTCTAGTCTGGAGCTCCAAAATACTTGAAAAATACCCTCAACTCTGTGCAGAAACGGAAGATCCGTTTGATAGATTCTCTCACCTTAACGAACGGATTGCAATCTTTAGAGCACAGGCGTCTGATGGGAATGCTATCCCTGTTCATCCGGTATTTCAATGGAAGATGCTCTAAGGAACTAGCTTCATTAATCTCTTCGGCACCGGTGCGTAGTCGGGAGACACACCAAACACATAGCGCCCGACATATATACACGGTTGACATTTGTCACATGAGAACGGGTTGTTTTTTCAACTCTTTCTTGAGTTCAACAGCTCGGCTGTGAAACGATTTGCCGGCCTCTGTGTTTCCTCCCTCCTCCAACGTGGGTCTCTTTAAGACTAATGTTCATTCCTTCCTCTCCACAAAAAGACCCTCCAAACAGCATCCCAAATGACATAGGCCCTGAGGGAAATTATTTTCCTCAAGGCCTCCTATGTGGCGTTAAAAAAAAATGGTGGTATGAAAAAGGGGTTGTTTTTGTACAGAATCTCCCCTAAAATAAAGGTATAAAAATGAAACTTTGAAGTCCGACGTACGCTCTCAGCGTTCGGACACTTAATCAATCAATCAAAAAAATCGGTCTTTCGTGTTTTCCCTCCTTAAAACCAAATAATCATTAATCAACTGCAGGAATCATTATTTATTTTACCGTGTGTCGCGCAGACTTCTGAATTACAACAAGAAACGAGTCTAGAACATTATTTTCATTGATCAAGTTTCAGCAATCTGCGGATTTTTTCTTATTTAATCATTATGGAAAGCGTGGAGGAATAACATTTTATTTTTTTTGTCAGTGGAATGAATAGTTTTATGTTATATATAACATACTTGAATTGAGGTTGCGATCTGAAAATATTTGCGTTGGCCAATAAACTTTAGACAGAAAAAGGTGTAAAAATTTGAGATACCAGATATTGTAAATCGAAAGATTTAGTGGTAGGACGTGTAGGCAGAGAAGTTTTCTCCTTTATGACACAATTCATACCTTCTTTTTAGGCCTACTAATAATATCACAGCCCGAAATTCTTGATTTTATTATAATTTATTTGTTTATTTATTTATTTCATTTTTATTTAGTAAAATATTTACACATGTATGTACATTATTTATAAAATGTTTTGACTGTCCAACTAGGATGATTCCCGTTTTAGGACAGTCAAATTAGGATAAGTGTGAATATATATGGACCATGATTTATACAAAAAGAGGGAAAATTGAGGAAATGGACATGACATGACATGACACGACCGGCATGACCATTGGCAAGTTAGTCCTGCAGACCGGAAGATAGAACAATCTATGCTGTCGGTGGCGAAGATACCCATCGGGAACATAGAAATGAATGCTCTCCATGAGTTTTCAAACCATCCGCGGATCAATCTGAAGAAATGTGTAGCAATGTGTACATCCCTTCTGACCCGTAGATGGTTCCCAAATACCCCCTGATACCCAAAAGAAAGTCGCTAGGATAGAGCCATGGATAATAGCCATACTCCCTCATGTACAGAAATCTTAGAAATTTCTTCTGAACTCTCTCTTACATGAGGGAATATTTCGCTTGGTGTGGACTCCAAATTACCGACCCACTTTCAAGTCTACTCCTTACTAAGGAATTGAATAAAACTTTGAGAACCCGGGTGTCTTTAAAATTCCTTGCAGTACGCAAAACAAAACCCAGCATTCTCAATGAAGCGCTACAAGTCATCTGAAAATGAGTATGAAATGTCAGCCTACTATCAAACATGATTCCAAGATCTTTCATGGTGGAGACACGTTTTAAACTTCGGGCGTCCATCGTATACCGGTAATACCAGGTATGACACGCCCTAGTGAATGACAAAACTAAACATTTAGATATATTGAACTCAATCCGATTTCTTTTATTCCAGTCAATAATTCTATCAATATCTGACTGGAGTCTTTTGCAGTATTCTGGGGTTAGTACTTCTAAGAATTGTTTTAGGTCATCAGCAAAAAGAAGAAACCTTGAGTGCAGAATTACTTCTGAAATATCGTCAATGAAAATAGAAAAAAGGAGTGGCCCGAAATTAGAACCTTGGGGTACTCCTGATTGTACAAAAAATAGAATAGACTGGAATAGTCCACGAGACACAAACTGTTTCCTGTCTGCAAGATAGCTAGCAAAAAAGATGAGTAGTCTCATGGAAAATCCTATTTCAGCCAGTTTATTGAGTAAGACGTCGTGATTAACAGTATCGAAGGCCTTTGAAAAGTCGTTATATGAACAATCTATTTGATGGCCTTTCCCTCCCTCCAACTCCCTCCCTTCCCCCCTCCCCCCTCCCGTATTGCATACATTAATTCCCGATACATTCAGTTTTCAAACACCTTTCGTGCTTCTTAAACTTCATAATGCCAGAGCTAACCAGTAGTAAAAAAAGAATTATCCAATTTGGTGCAGCCGTTCGGAAATTTTGCGCGTAAAAACATTTTGGAGATTCATTTTTATTTATATAGATAGAAAGATATTAATTACGATTTCCCGCAAATATATCAATATCGCAACGATTTCTTTTCTGACGTTAGCAATAACTCACTTTTGTTAGCTACAATAAACTTATAATAAATATAATATATTAATATTTATAATTTCATAACGCCAGAGCTTACCATTATATATAGCCTATATAACTCGCATGTAATCTATCTTTCTAGTGATGAAAGAATTTTTTAAATCGATTTATTGGTTTATGCGTGAAAACATAACAAACAAACTTAGTACAGATTGTGAAAACACAGTTTCATTAAGCACAAAGATAAAATAAAGCCAACAACGCTGAATTTAAATATATATTATATAAAAGTGAATTTTCTATTCTCGCTGTTCTGTACCCCCTTTGACCGATCTAAACAAAATTTTGCATAATTACTCTTTAGGACCGCAAAATATAGACACCCACCGCCCTCCCGCCGTGCTCCCCTACCCACCCTCCCCCTCTGTCAACCCAACCCAACCCTCAACCCACAAAATTAATGTTTATAATATCGAAAGCAACCCGTTCCGAAATTCACTCAGTTTATTTTACTCTAGCACCCAGAGAGAAATCTTTGCAACCCCTCTCCCCCCTCTTCCCCGACCGGACATCCGTTGCGCCCCATGTATGGATCAGACTGTGTCGATACTTAGTCGATGCGTATCCATACTAATATTATAAATGCGAAACTGCTCGAGTTTGTTTGCTACGCTTTCACGCATTAACCAATAAAAAGACTTTAAAAATTCTTTCACCAATAGAAAGCTAAATTATATGCAAAGACTGTGGGCTGTATATGATGGTAAGCTCTGGTGTTATGAAATTATAAATATGAATATATTATATTTGTTATACGTTTTCTGTCGCTAACAAAAGCGAGATTTTGCTAACGTCAGAAAAAAAATCGTTTCGATGGAAACGATGTTGATATATTTGTGGGCTCTATGCTGGTAGGTACCCTGACCCCTACCTACTAGTCGGCTACTGGTCCAGAAAATTCAAATATTAGAAAATGTTCTGTTTTTTTTTTTGGACAAGCTTATGTTTTGGAATAAATGTCAGATGAGAGTTCCTACATTAAAAATTTAATTCGTAACGATTATAAAGACTGAATAATAAAAAGTGTAGATTTTTATTATATTTACAAACTTCCAAATATTTTAATTAAAATAAACATCCGAAATGTTTGTAAGCGCATAAATTCCGAACCAATAAACAAAATTGGATAATTCTTTTTTTCTTTGAGCTAGAGCATTATGAAATTCAGGTGGCAGGCGAGGTGTTTGAAAACTGAATGTATAGGAATAAATGTATGGTGGGGGGGAGGGGGGATAATTGATAAGTGCAAGCGCTACAGCAATTTCCCGTTATACCATGCGAGCGAAGCCGCGGAGAAAAGCTTGTAATTAATATTTTTAAAAGCAATCTGAATGATTTCTGAAGTATCTTGTCCCGAAAGTTATTATCTATTTATTAACCAACTTTTACCCAATTTTCTCCTTAGAGGTAGGCAAAGTAGACAGAATGCTATAAAACTCTTCAAAGTCTTGGCAATTTAAATACTTCCTTGCTGGTATTCATGTCAACTTACATAATGTATGTATTTCGTTATATTGTTTTGTTATTCCTAATCTGTATTAGAGTGATTTATTCCGTCCATACGATGACCACGATGCCTTGCCCCTCGACCACGGAGGCCGTACTTAGGTATTAAAGAGATAGTTTGTTACATAAACCCCGCATTCGGCATTTATACTAATTTATAACATTTTCTTAATTAGAAAATTTTCAGTCTTAAGTTCTTTAAAAAATATATGCTATTTTTTAAAATAATATCTGTACATCAATGAAGCCAAAACGGTAATTATGTGAAATTCCATCGATAGAAAAAAATCGCGAAGCTTGCTCCAAAAATTATTAAAAACACATTTTTTTCTGTTATTTTATAAAATGTTATAGCTATGAAAAAACTCAATTGAAATGCAATTAAGTATTTGTCGAGAGATTTTTGCTCTGTTTTAAACGAGTCGTGTTTTATTAATTTTTTTCATTATTTTTGCTTAAATAAATTCGATTTTTACTATTAGCGAGCTCTCTCTTACATTCGTTTTTACGTATCTCCCTTTCTTCTTCTTTTTGAAGGCTTACTACCGTGCCTTAAAAGCATGCGGTTAACATTTGTTTATGTAAGAAATATCCATTCGCACGTTAGAATATACATGTACGAAGGTTGATTCTTTATCGAAAGTAAGCAAGAAAGGATATTTTATTCAACGGAACACCTGCTGCTAGTATAACACATTAGGGGTCAAAGGAGACCTCTGGGTCCTGAATGAACTCCGTTCATCGCTGAAGTAGGCTCACACACCCGATGGGAATTATAGGCATTGTAAACTTAATGGAATTTTGGGTTCTCCGGTGTTCACGGTTCGGTCAATCGGAACTGATCGTTTTATAACTTTATTTGCTGACGATTCGGGAAAAGGGTCCTGTTTTCACCGTCAGGGATTTTATCACACTTATTTGAATTCAGTGTAATTTAGTGTTTTTGTGGAAAATTTTCGTAAAAAAATAATGATATATTGCCTAAAAAGCGCTTGGTGAGGTTTGATATTGCTGAAAATAAAGTAAACTTAGCTATTAAATTAATAAAAAAACACCAAATAGCTGATTTTTTATATATATATTTTTTTGATAACTTTTTTTTTACGTGAACTCCACACAAGAGGCCCCGAGGAAAATAATTTCTCTCAGGGCCTATGTCATCTTTGGGGATGCTGTGTGGAGGGTTTTTTATGAGTGGAAGGAGAGGAGAGTTCTGGGAAGGAAAAGGGTTTAAGGGGTGGGTAGGAATCTAGGGTTCAGTATCATGTTCAGTGTCCTGGTCATCCGCCTCCAAGACCTAGACAAACCTCACCCCATGAACTCGGGCACCGCTGCTAAATCACCAAACGTAGCGAACCACTTGGGGTGACCTAAACCTAAACTAAAAATATTTTTTCTCGGGACCTTTGTCATCTTTGAGAATGCTGTGTGAAGGGTATTTTAATCCTTGTACCTAATGCCAGGGTTAAAATAGTAATTGCCCCCTGTAGGCCAGCTAACACTTTTATCGTGATAACTTAGTTGTCATGTCTTTGGGGATGCTGAGACCCTCTTTTAAGATAAAAAAAAGAGAGGAAGTTCTGGACACGAAAAAGATATGAGGGGTGGTATCCGGGGGTCATTGTGTTTAGGAGTGATGAACCTATCCCTTCCACTGCATTGGACAATGTGCCAAGAGAGGTCGGAAAGGGTCGAAAAATCTCCCTCAACCAGTCTCTCCCCATCCGGCCCACCAGTAGGTGGGCAAACGCATTCACCACCAAGACCTACACAAACCTTACCCCATTAGCCCGGGCTCTCTTGCTAAATAACCAACCGTAGCGAACCACTTGGGGTGGCCTTTGGTAGGAGTGTTGATTATCTAATAAATGGTTTCCGGGGCGGCGATACCCACACCTGCCTTCCAAATTTCTGCTAGAAGTGCCTTCTTACGAACCTCCCGCATCTTAAGTGAGAGAACGATTCAGACATGGCCAATGTTTACTTAAGCATGATTATAGATTTATGATTATCATGATTATAGAATTATAGTGATGTATTTTTGGGATGTTTCGCCGTCATGCTCCTTCTTTCTTCAGCGTTTTCTTTCGTTTCGTACAGCGTTACAGTGTCCATCATCAGGGCAGATGTGTTTCAAATATCGAAACACGGTCGAAATCTTTATAGGTACATAAACACACTCTTCAACACAATAGTAAGGCTTTTGACTCGCAATCCGAAGGTAGCGGGATCGAATCACGGGGTGGCAAATAAATTTTATTTGATTTATTTGTTTTATTTCACAATTAATTCATTAAAAATGATATATAGTACATTTGCGGCACGTTCCAGAGTGGAAGATACTCTCAGTATCGCCCTGGTGTAAGACCGCCATTCAGAATTGAAACGTTGCTTGAAATGGCTTTAGCCGTGTTTGGTGACCAGATCTGAATAGCCAGGTTCTTCCCCACTTTCCTCTCCCCATCTCCTTCCCATCCCCCCTAACTTCAGACTCAAAACATACCCCAATTGGGGATTCCATAGTCTCACAGGCTCCAGACGGGAGGAGTTGGGACTCTTATGCAGTATTCGTATAAAAAAAAACCGAACAAAAAACAAAACAAAACAACTGCCTCGATGATGTTCTAGTAACGTTGGCTACAAAATGAGACAGCACAACACGGCATACTACCCCATAAATAAATCACTAAAATGTTTACTTACTTAGAAGGAATTGATAACGAACATTTTTTTAAGTTCCTTTCAAATCATCACGATTATAATCAAAAATATTTCGGTTTGCAGATAGAATATTACGGTTTGCAGATAGAATATTACGGTTTGCAGATAGAATATTACGGTTTGCAGATAGAATATTACGGTTTGCAGATAGAATATTACGGTTTGCAGATAGAATATTACGAAATCGACGTAAATAATAATTTTTTATTCCAAGATTAATATTTTGTCATATTTTTCATTTTGTTGCAAAGCCTATATTTAGGGAACAACGCGAAAGGGTTGTCAGCAATAAAGAGCATGTTTCCATAATGCTACCCGTAAAAGTTAAATTGCTCTCCCCACTAACCGCCTCTCATCATAAACATTTCCCCTTTAAAACACACGTGTTTCAAAACTCTTCAAAAATATTAAAATACGAGAATTTTAATCAAATTTTTTTCGATACTACGTAAACCATTTCGTTCCTTTTGATGTTCATTCCATCGCTATTTTCCGTTATTTTAAAACGTGAAGCAATTATCAAAAATTAATTTTGATTAAAAATATAAAATTTTCACGTGCTTTGTTGTTGTTTGATCTAGCTTATAATAAATAATTTTAAAAAACAACGACAGTATTTTCTTTAGTGCTTGAATTACACACAGATGAATTCAAATATTGACGAATTTACGCTTGGAAAAAATTACACCTCCTAATGTAAATTATACACGTAAAAAAATATATATACATTTTTTTAATGGATTTCAGCTTTAAGTTATTTTTTAAGGGTGCTAAATAAATTCCATTAACCCCCCAGGGGGGAGGACCGGGGCGCCTGTCCCGGGCGGCACTATTAGGGGGCGCAAAAATCGTAATTAATATGTTCGATTGAAAAAAAAACTTGATTCACAAAGCGCCTGGCATCCAGCGCACGTTGTTCTATCGATTACTAATTTGATTTCAAAACGCCAGATTGGTTTTGCAAGCGTTTAACATCGACTTAGGATACGTTCATAAATGAACTTAGGATGTGTTCTAAAAATAATAATGTAAACATGTAAAGAATCAAAGATAAAATTAAAATAAATTTTATTTTAAATAATATTATGCAGCATAATATTGTTAGCTTAAGTCATACGGCTTTCTAATACATTTGATGCATTTGTTATCCTTATTCCTTGACAACTCTTCTCACTTGAGTCTGCCGACCCCTGGGTTGGGTAGATATATATTATTTAAATGAGCATGGTGCGTTTATAGAATGTATGCATGAAAAATAACGTATTTTGTGGAATGGAATTTTCTTCCATTTTTCCTCCTCCGGGAAATCGATATAATGAATAATGGAAATGGTGCCGACGAGTATTTTGCGGAAACGCTGTCAAAATAAACGGCAATTCGAATGCCTCTTAATATACACATGGATGTTCCCTGGGGGCTGGAATGTCACCATTTAGATTTCGTAGAGATAACATTGACATTATGTGACATTCTTAGAGTGATAAGTGTCCCCATATACGATATGATGTATCCATTATGGTAGTGATATTTTTCCTAAAAATAATATTCAAATGTTTTTTATTACTAAACTGTTTTCAAATAAGGTTTGTGATTTCTATATGCGCACCGCGTACAGTAAAATTAGGAATCTGGGAAAAGCGGTGTTTGTTTAGGTAGAGGAGATCTCTCTTAAGTGATTGATGAAGATGGAGTAATTTAAAGAAAGTAGGAAAGATGGGAGGTACCTAGGAAATAATCTAAAGAAAACTGTGAAAAATCTGGAGGAAACAAACAAATTTTAAGAAAAAACAGGCAAGACCTGATGACCACCAAATGCAACCACTTTAAAGACAACCATAGATCCATAGGGTTTTTATAGCTTATTCTTTGAATAATTTCATCTTAAGCATCGTGTTCTTGATGGTCTTGTAAGTGTTGTGAGATTGACTACCATCATTTTAATGTTTGTTTCTGAATAAAAGTAGTACAGAGCACTGTCGTAATTATTGATTATTATTAATTATTTACTTTCCACTTTTCTGTGCATCTTTTAGCTTGGTCCTACTGTCATTCCGCCCATACTTCTCGGCGGAGACAATATCAAAATCTGCAGGCAAAAATTTGGGGCATGTCGTTACCGATGACCTAAATGATAACAAATACATAGAACGCCAAAGAAGAGTACAGAGCATGCGAGCCAACATGCTTGCCAGGAGATTCAACAGGTGCGGTCCTCCGGTGAAAAGGCAAATATTCCAGACCTACTGCATGAGCTACCAGCGAACTATGGACGAGATGCACACAAGGCGTCATAAACACACTCCGAGTACAATACAACCACGCATGTAGGGCGTTGTTCGGCCTACCTTGGCGATGCAGTGCCTCGCAGATGTTCGCAGAAGGATGGGTACATGGGTTCGTGCTTTGATGCGCCACAGAATAGCCGGAAGATCGGAAAACACTAGTCCAGTGGCAGGGCGCGCCCCTACACCAAACGTGGAGAATCCACTTAAAGCCTCCATAGTATGCAAGTAATAAATATGCCTGTTATTATATTTTAATTTTTGTTTTATCCTTTAATCTTGTATATTCTATTTTTTAAAGTAATTTTTATAGATGTGCACTTTTTTATGGCTAACAGAGAATTGCACTCACCGCTCTGTTCAGCTGAAATAAACACACTTATTTTTCGACTTTATGTCCGGGTTAAATCTTCCCCACAGGAAAAACTAAACCCTTCGACACACTTTTCCACAAATGATCATCTAGTCAATCCACGCTATGCAAGTGTATTATATAAGTATAATAAAAACAAAATAATACAAGAACAACATACTTAACTCTAAATTCGACTGTTGTGAACTCTTGCAACTCATTAACTTACGAACACCCACAGTAACACCACGACAAAATACAATATTCTACAGCAGCACTCATAAGCGTAACTACATTGCCCACTCTCCGATACAATGACTTCACACCATGGGAAATAAGAACTTGGGGGAGGTTCACATTTTCAATATCAACTTGGCGATCTTTATTTCAACACTATTACTAAACACATCTTGTAAACCTGTAAAATAGCTGTATTTTTCTGTTTTTGTGGTTGTATGACGTGTTGTATGACTTTTAGCTAATTTAATTTTATATTTTTATTATTTCCTAAGTTTCAAAGTATCTGTCAAATTAAAATGACTCTATAAATCGTGTAAAAACCCCTGGGCATTAAATAAATAAATGTCAACCTACCAAAGACCAAAAGGAAAAATAATTCACCGACTCCAGATATTTTCATATTAGAGGGTTCGGCTCGGCAGAACTGATCCCTCAATACAAATATTCAAAAAATCTTTCGTTATCCTACATTTATTTAAAATGACTGATTTTTGCAATTTTACATATAAATTCTTTGACAAATCTAAAAAGCCTAAATTTTGAATGAAAACGAGGTATTTTACAGATCTTTTCACTAAACATTTCTTGCTGGAAAGTACGTAAATAGAAGTAAGTTCACTCCCGCTGCTAGTGTAAATATAATCAGAGAGTTAAGAGATATATAAGTAGGAAGAAAAAGAAAATAATATACACACTTTTCGTGCCTTTATCTTCAAAGACCTGTGTCACTCATTTATACCGGTAGATATGTGACAAAGCGACCCCTTGCAACGTATTATTTCCCGACTTTATACTGACTTAGTATTTTCCTCTTCGATTCTTCGATGCATCTGAAAGGGTTTCACCGTAAAGTTTCCTTTAACATAAATTCATTCCACTTTGTGGGTGCAACTTTTCCACCATCTCAGCCATTTTGATCTATTTTCATAAGGAATATCATTTTGTAAAGTCGAGAAGTATAATGCACTTTCCACATCGTCGGCGCACTTTGTCTATAGCGCGTTATAATGTTTAGTGACCAACCGAAATTAGCCGAAACCGAAAACAAAACTGAAATTTATTTTAATATGTTAAAAAAAGCACTCTTTACCCCGATATCAGTATTTTATATTTTTATTGTCATTGTACTTTCAGTATTTCTTTGTTTTAGTAATTTCATGTGTGATTTCGGCAGTGAATTAATAAAGCAACCTTAAATTCACGCCTGTGTGATTTCTACATGTAACTTACGAAACGCTTGTTTCGTTTTTTTGTATTGAAGGAGATAATAAACGAAAAATAAAAAGATAACCGTCGCAACCGAGACTCGAACCCGGGATCTCTTGTCTTACCGGGGACACAGCACCTTATCTAACTCTGCAATTGGGACCTATTGCCGTGTTAGTTTTATATTTATATTTTTTTGTCATTTTTCGATCTCATATTTCAAATTCAGAATTCAAAATATTATAATCAACTAATTTTCTCCAAATTTTTGGCAGCTATCTTTTTGAATAAATGCAAAGTTTGTTGACGAATTTATTTGTAACCTAGATATTGTCTCGGATAAATATATCCGGTGTTATTTACATGGATTAATTTAGGAGACGGGTATGGGTACCGCCACCCAAGGAACCATTTATTGGATAACCAACACTTCTGCCAAAGTTCACTCCAAGTTGTTCGCTACTTTCGGTGACTTGGAAGGGGTGTCCGGGTTCTGGTTGGGTTAGGTTAGGTTAGGTTAGGTGAGGTTTGTCCGGTTCTTGGCGGCGGATATACCTGCCCACCAACTGTGGAAATCCGAATCGGGAGGCACTGGTTGAGGCACCCTTTCAACGGGACTATCTCGACCCACCACCTTACATCGCGGTGGGAGGGATGGATTTGTCGTCATCACTTCTGGACGACTCCAAAATTCCTACCCACTCTCATACCTTTTTTTTCCCTTCTCTCCTTCCTTTTCTAAAAAGATCCTTCACGCAGCATCCCCAAAGATGACATAGGCCCTGAGGGGAATTATTTTCCTCATAGCCTCCCGTCTGGAGCGTATAACGTCATATAATAACGACGGAGTGGAAGAGAAATAGATGCGTCACAAGCCGAACGCTTAGGCCGATCGTGCCTCTCTATCGCTTGTTCGCACGCTTGGCTGAGGCGAAACATGACAATGAGTCATGCTTTTTCGTGCATGCAGCCGGCGTTATAAGACGTGTCACGATAATATTTATTTCGATTAAATAAATATTGTCTTGACCTATTTAATCTTAAACTCACCTGGCCGCTGTCGTTTAATTATGATCGCCGTAAAGATTAAACCGCTAGCGTCTAGCGCCATCTATTTCCGGCGGGACTTTTTTTGAATTTGCTTCGCCTGGGGAGCCGGAGTCGATTCGACTAGTCACCGAATTTTTTTAGTTTTCGTGTTAAATATGTGATAGTATCACCTTTACGGGTTTGACCCATTTGAAGAAGGAACATGGTTTATTTTATAACCGCGAGCCGTGTTGTTTCCGTGAGTGAAACGTGATTTTAAAAGTTTAAATGGTGGAATCGCCATATTGCCATTGTGCTCACCTTCACTCTCGTACTTGAGTGTGGATAATCGGTGTAATCCTTTGTTTGGCGTTCATGTTATAAACGTGGCCAAGGCTTTGAGAGGGGTTATCCTCGCGGAACTTGATATTTGAGGCGGATGGAGGCCCGGCGCTGTTCTATGAAGGGCGCGGTAAGCGGCGTTTGCCGAGTTTTCGCCGGCATGTACCACCGAGGCTTTGAGTCTTTCCTGGTTCCTGTTCCCTGGTGAGAAGTCCCCTGGCCCTGGTGAGGAGTCCCCTGGCCCTGGGACCTTCCTCGGTTCCTGTCCATGGAGACCCCGCGTGCTCCTGGTCACCTATTATCAGTGATTCGCGTCAGCGTTAGAGTCAGGATAATTTAGTTAAATTACGGTCCGCAGGTATGCTCTCTCGCTTATGTGTTATGTTATTTTATTAAAGGAAATGTGGAATTCTTGACCCCTTGGAGGGCACCCATGTATTCACCATACCATACCTTCAAAATATAGGTGATATTGTAATTTGCTAAATTATTTCTTTTATTTATCACAAAATACCCGAAGATAAAAAACTGTATTTCCCTTCCCACAAGCTTGAGGGAGATTCTGATGCTCTGCCGAGAAATGCACGTTACAGACGTTATCACGTCAATTAAAAAAAAAAAAAAAAATATGGGAGACTGTTCTTTGTTTTATTAAATGAAAACAATTCACTTATTTAAATATGTGTTAAATGCAAATTGATTTGTTTTCATTAATTAAAATGACACCAAACGTGAATTTGCAATTATTGAAGAAAAGAAATTTTAAAAAATTTCAATTCTGAACAAAAAATCTTCTCACAAGCGCTCTGTGCTACTATAAGGGTTGCAAGGGGTGAGGAGTATGAAGAAGTGAACTTTGATCTTGAATATTGAATAGATCTACGTTGGATTTGCAAAGACACCCTCCTGAGAGTTACAAGGTTTTCAATAATGTTATCCAGGTCGCGTGTTGGTGTTAAATTCCAAAGAAAACAGAAAACAAATAGCCTTTGTCCTGCCGCAGGGGATTATCAGCTCTGATAGAAAGTCATCCGTATTGTTCCTGGAACAAGCATTGCTTCTACATCATGAAAAACCTTATCGAAAGACATTTCTCAGGGTGTTTTATCTCGTCGTATTTAAATAGAGAGAAAGCGATGTTCGAAGCGTTCAGCAATCGCTAACATTTTGTTAATATTACACATTGAAAGAGCAAGTCTCTTGGGATTTATCGTCAAAACAGAGTGTATATTCGCTGAAAACATTTTTGTATCAGGAAAATTTCATAAATGAAAGTACACTATATTATAATCAATATTATCAACATCTTGCCATCTTTGGGGATGCTGTGTGGAGGGTCTTTTTAGGGAAAGGGGGGAGAGAAATGTCAATGGGTCCAGGAGTGACGGTCATATGAATCCATCCCCACCACTGCGGTGCAAGGCGATGCGTCGAGAGAGTCCGGTTGAAAAGGTCTAGTTTAGGTCTCCCTCAACCGATCTCTCCACCAAATCCAGGTAAACCTCCCCCATAAAGCCGGGCACCCCTGGCACCCCTTAATCACCAAACTTAGCGAAACACTTGAGGTGACCTGGTCGCAGGGGTGTTGGTTATCCAATGGATGGTTCCCCGGGATACGCCTCCCAAATTGACACAAAATTCACCCCGTAACCCAAGCACCCCTGCCAAGTCACCAAACGTAGCGAAGCACCTGGGGTGACCTGGGGCAGCGATACCCATACCCGCCACCCAAATTGACTAAAAAAGCAAACTTCATCACCCAAAACTGTGATATATATTTGAAATATAATGCTGTGTTGCGCTACCTCCCTCTTTAGCCAACTTTTCGAACAGCATTGTAATGTCCATCATCAGGGCAAATGTAATCATAATCACATAATTTTCTTGCCACACAATCATAAAATATTTCTACAGTAATCATTTGATTTGAGACTTTCACGGCTTTATCGTGATTAATTTTCGGGCTATTTTGCCTAGTTGCATTATTTGCCGAATTTCTTTTTTGTACAGCGATGCAGTGTCCATCATCAGGTCAGATGTGCAGATTGTAGTAAAGAGTGGAGGTGAAGCTAATTTCCGTATACAATGTGAGTTCAAGACATTTTTACGTTCATTTATTATATCGGTAACAACACCCAGCCTCTTGCCATTACGAGAATAATTGGATATTGAAGGTTGCTACACAGTTATGGAGAATCCGCATGAAATGAGTTCATATTTCTCAAGTCCAATAAAGCTTGCCTCCTGGAAATTCCTCTCTCAAACGTGAGGAAAGTATTTCCGACGTGTTTAAATATTGACGGTGTTCGCATGTGCCACATTGCTAATACACTTCAGCCTGAACTATACGTCACTATACACTGTACACCAGGGGTCACCAATTACTTTCATTAGGGGTCCGTTTTTTAAAATAACATGACCGTCGCGGTCCGAAAGGGAAAAAGCCTACCCCCCCCCCCCCCCCACCCTCCACCGGCTTAACAATTTAAATAATAAACTGTACTATTTAAATATGTGTAGATACAATGTCGATGAACAAATAAAACTAATGGATTTCGGAACAGTATTTATTAAATAATAAAATCTCATGAATAAAAAGAAGTACCAAGGGTTTTTTTACAAAATTAATGAGAAAAATTACATTTTTTGCCTTGGACAATCCGTCCGAAGTTTGGACTAAAGTTTGTGCAGGCTATTGTCGTAAAATTTTAGAGATGTTCATTGGTTAGTCTGCTCCGGAATTTATTTTTAATGAATTTCATCTCGGAAATGCTGCTTCACAAATATATGTTGACCCAAACAATCTGAGAAGTTTCAAGGCTAATTTTATTCTGGTAAACTGGTAAACAAGAAACTTTCTGCTTGTCGTGTTTTAAAACTGTATTTTCTTGGAAATCGATCATTTCCATCTGGAGGGCAGATTTATTACTCCCGAAAATATTTGCAGCTTCAATTCTCCATTCATCACCAGGATGCAGAGAGTAAATGTTACCGAGGGTGTCAACGACATTCTCAATTTTCTTAAAATCTGTGAATCTGTTTTCAAATTTCGATTTAAGATCCTCAATGAACGTCTTGTATTGGCCGACGTCAAGCTCGGTGTCACTGCTGAGTTTTCTTTTTTAATTATGGAAGTGCAGGTGTTCATTATCAAGATCGAGTTTACGCAAAACGCTTTTACTTTTGTCAGGAGCTCCCATACAAACTTTCCTTTGCCTTGAAGTTAAAGGTTCAGATCACTGATGTGTTTAAAAATATCTGAAAAAAAAGCAATGGAAGTTACATTTTCTTTATCGCAAAGAAAACTTTAATAAGCGTTTGCTGGCGTCTGATCAATGTTTAAAAGAAATGTCTTCAATTCTTCTAAAATGGTGAAGAATCGTTGTAAAACGCAGCCTTTGCTTAACCATCTCACATTATTATGCACGACCGATCGTCATATTGAGCATCCACTTCGTCAAGAAATATTTTCAATTCACGATGTTTCAGTGCTGATTTTAGCATGAAAAAGGTTTATTATTTTCATCCTTCTTGCATTATTCTCTCGAGATTAGGATTTAGTTTGCAGCAAAGCATTGATGAATGATAAAGTGGTAGGAAAAAAATTTTTCATTTCATTTTGCGTTGGTTTTCAATAGCTGAACTAGTCTTTTTTGGCCCCAACCATCGCTGGTAACATCGGCTTTTTTAAGTTTCACTCATTTTTAACGAAATAATCCATCACCGCGTTGATCATGTATTGTCTTCTTCTCGGGTTCTTCCTATTAACGGCAAAAAAATTTATTTAAAATTTATTTATTTAAAATTTACGGCACAAAGTGCCATTTACAAGCTTGTGGTTATTTAATTACAGTCGTAGTACTTAATACAGGCATTAAAAATAAACAATAATATCAAAAATCTCGTTATGTAGTGACCTCGTTAACATATGTTTGGCTGAAATGTTTGATTAGTACAACCTTGTATTTCAATAAGGAAATATTAAAAATATCAGCATCATTGGCATAAAAATTACCAATGGTGTGTAACTGAATTGTAGCCTGAGATCGACGTGTAGTTGTCACAATAATACAAACTAGGGAACCTTGATCTAAGTGTAGGTACATGAAAGTGAATCAGCTTTAATATATCAGGGCTATTCAACTGATCATTTACGATTTTATACAAAAATATCAGATGAAAAATTTTTCTTCTGTCACTTAATTTCAACAATTTTAATGAGTGAAATAAAAAATCATAATTTATTGATTCTAAGGGAATTCCAAGTCTAAAATTAATACACCTCAAAAATTTTCGTGGGACTCTTTCAATGATATTGATGTGATTATTGAAGACAGGTGACCAAATTGTTGAATTATATTTAAGAATGCTTCTAACGCATGATGTGAACAGAATTGTTAGTGCAAATATTTTTTAGATCCTTGGAAATCCTTAATATAAAACCTAACATTTTCATAGCCCTATTA
Source organism: Glyphotaelius pellucidus (assembly GCA_936435175.1). Lineage (NCBI taxonomy): Eukaryota > Metazoa > Arthropoda > Insecta > Trichoptera > Limnephilidae > Glyphotaelius > Glyphotaelius pellucidus. The sequence continues at coordinate 49,256,772 of OW386537.1, read as the reverse complement.
GCTATAGAAGTTTCATGAGATACAAAGCAATCAATAGCTCCTCAACAAAAGTGTAAGATATTTTGTATTGTTAACACAAGGTACGCACAATATAGGTCGGCGGTCCGGATCCGGACCGCGGCCCGCTATTTGATGACTCCTTCTGTACACTACACATACAGGACTAGATGGCAGTGACGAATAAGTTATCACATTTCGTAATTTATTTTTATTATTACGAAAATTTTAAAATTTATAAGTTCCGTAAATTTTGTGATGACATCTATTTTTATTCTTGTTTTATTTGACGTGATGGATCGTTCAACGTATTTTTAAAATGCGGTTAGTTTGTAAAATATTTTAAAATTTACGAATTTATCATTATTTTAAAGTTTTGCAGCTGAACGGTGAAGATACCACCGGTAACAAAGAACACTTCAGAAGAAAACATTATTTTAGAAAAGCGAACTTTCGTTTGAATAGAGCCTACATTTATTATACATAACATTAAATTTAATACGAGCTTACGTCTAGAGGTGACTGGACAACTTAACAATGTGCATTTTAATCACTCCTTCGAAACGTCATGAAAAGTGATAAAAAAAACTTGATTAAAGAGGTCACATTAGATTAGGTTATGGGATATTTTTTTCATCATTTTTAATAAGTTTTTAGATTTTTACGGCCAAATTTATTTTCGTTATTTCTTTTTGGTGTTATGCCGTGTTGCGCTACCTCCTTCTTTAGCCAACATTTCGGACAGCGTTACATCCATGTGTCCATCATCAGGGCAGATATTTAATTGTGTACTTGTTAGTACTAACAAGTACAGTATCCTTCCCCCTCCCTCGTCATCCCTCCCGCGTACCCCACCACCCTCCGTTCCCCTCACCCTCCTGCCTTTTCTCCCTGCCGCTAAAATATTTGAAATAAGCACATGTTCATTTACACAAATTGCATAACGCCAGAGTTTACCATTGTATATAGCCAATAACCTTCGCGGGCGTGCGCACAACATATAACCAAAGTTTCATCGCAATCGGATGAACAGTATGGCAGCGCATAAAATACGAACAAACAAATTTTGATTTTTATATATAAGAAGATTTGACATTTTACCGGAGTGTGCACGGTAAACGTTTAAATGCAAATAGAAAGCTTGGTGTTTTCACTTCCCAAGTTTGTTTATATCTCACGTGTTTGACCATAATAGAAAAAGGGAAAAAGAATTACACGAGGACTTGGCATTTAGTGAGAGATACCGCACTACGTGACCCGAATGGTTAAATTTTAATGGTTAAATTTTTATTATTCAGGGGATGATATGTATTTCAAATCGATTTTTACCATCGCCTAAAAGAGGAGCCGTAAAGTAGCACGTGAAAGTTCAATTAACCAAGTGCCCTTCAAATTGATCGCGCTCTGAAGCCAGGCGGAATACATTACCCTCTATGGATATTTCCATGCAAACACTCGTAGATACTTCCGCTGAGATACAAATTGACCTAAATCGTTACCAGTAAATTCATAAAATGCGTAAACAAAATCCATTTTATACAGGAAAAAACTAGTATGTTTAGAGCATGTACGTGTTTATCGTTCTAGTGAGCTTTTTATTTAGATGTGAGTTTCTTCAAGGCTTCTTATAATATAATATTATGTGTAAGTAAGATAAGAAGTAACCTTTGAATGCAGCAGACAATTTACAAAAACATTAGTACCTGTATTTATATGAACTTAAAAGAAAGAGTTCCGAAACTTTTAGTAAAATGTAATGAATAAAATAGATTCGCTGGTAAAACTCTTTTAGATGGTTTGAATTGAACAATTAGAGCACATGGAGGGAGAAAGGGATGTCAGGAAAATATAGGACGAGAAATTAAATAGATAGAAATAAACATCGAGGACCTCCTGGGTGGATATGAATCAAGTGAAAACAATGCCTGTGTCGGGGCACAGAAGGAAATTTTTGTCTAAATGAGTACCGCACAAGAGTCTTAACTGTTCCCGTCTGGAGCCAGTGAGACTAGGGCATCCCCAATTGGGGTATGTTGTGAGTGGTAGTGGGGAGGGGAAGGAAATGGGGAAGAGAAAGGTGGGGAGTACCTTTCTATTCTATATTATGGAGAAACTTTGGTAAAACCTTGTGAAACCATGGCGAAACCTTGGCAAAATCTTGTCAAAAACTTGGAGAAACCTTGGTGAAACCTTGTGAAACCATGGCAAAACCTTGGCGAAACCTTGGCAAGGTTTGGACAAATGTTGTAGTGAAGCTTTGGTGAACTCTTGGTGCAACTTCATTGAAACCTTGATGAAATGCATCAAGATATGTTTGACGTAACCAAACTTGGTAAAACCCGAATAATAGAAATTTTTTTTCAATTCATGATTGGAATAGATTAACAATAAATTTAAAAAAAAAAACCTGCTGACACAAAGTTTTTTTTATAAGGCGTGATCTTTACTGGGCTGAATTAAGCATTTCGCGAAGAAATTCAAATGAATTTTCAAATAAATACACAAAGTTTAACTGAGTATTTACTGAACCGCTCCAACATTGAATAAGCCATAAGTCATGGAAAAACGTATTTATTATAATGGTATAATGGTCTCTTTCTGACTGTTGCTAAAGCAGAGTGTTCTGCCTTCAAGTCACAATCCCTAAAAGTTTTACGTTTCAAAACATAAAGAAACATTTTCTTTTCATGTTTACGGCTACGAGAAACGTGAAAATATTAAACAGGGACATAAATTGTTAGCATCTTTTCAGAGGGGTTTTCAAATTATCAGTCCCGCAGTAACATGCTGAAATAACAACTGTGATAGCAAATTAGAAACTTATCTTTTTAATATATAAAGGAAGATATTTTTCATTCGTTTCCTTACTTTATTTTGGAGAGAGGCATGAGGGAAAAATGTACAAATTTATAAGGGAGTTTAAAATACAAAAGCATTCTTTATCAACATTAGAATGTAGTTCTTAGGTTTCATGAGGCCTACCGTTTTTCAGAGAACGTACAAATTTTTTCAAAAAAGAAAATTTATTTAATAAAATCAACTTTTTAATATAATGCTCGAATTATTCTGTTTTGTCTTTTAACAGTCGAAATAAAATTTTGTTTAGTAGGTAAACTAGTCTAGGAAATTATTCCAGCTTACGGTGGAAGTATTCTAAACAAGTTCTTCTTCCAATAGAATGCGCGCGGTTTCCTTGTGGGAACAAACATTATTACAAAGCTCTACGGAAAACTAATATTCAGGAGTTCGGTGTTCATTGAAGTCAACCGAAGGTACAACCAGAACTTTACAATACTTCTTAAAGGCGTTATTCACGCTACAAATACTTCAATTTTACAACAAAACAAATACCTTTATCTATGTAAACTTAATTCAGCCAAATCCCACGCAAGAATCCGAGCTGAATCAGAGCTGAATCCAAGCTTTTGTGCTATTCGTGTAATTATAACATTTATGTTACTAACGGAGACATAAGTAGTTGATGATTTAGCATAATTCTTGATGGATTCTTATACAACAGGTTACTAACAGAAATTACAATAAGTTGGCTACGGTTTTGTGGTGATAATCTTCTAACAAACTTTCTAAAGGGCTTCGTGGTAAACGAACAGCACGGTCTTGCAATCAATATAATGAATGGGATTATATATTTAATTGTAACATATTTGAATATGAAATATAATTTCTTGAAAAGGCATGAACTTAAATAATAAACATAACACGTGGAACTTAACCTTTGTTGTTTAAAATACCTGGATTTATTGTTTGATTAAAAGCGTTACTTATAAATTTAACTTATTTTTTAAGCAATTGATTTTAGTTTTCTTTCGTAAGGTGGGAGGTCAGAGGGGACATCTAGGTCTTCAGCGTCGCCCTGTGGACCCCATCAATCCTTGTGGGGAACGAAAGAAGGGCGCATTCGTTGACCACATGTTCGGTGGTCAGTACCCCAACGCATTCACACACCGCCCACACTTTAATCTATTTTTTTTTTTTTTACGGTTAACACCGCACAAGAGTCCCAACTGCTCCCGTCTGGAGTCAGTGAAACTATGGCATCCCCAATCGGGATATGTTGTGAGGCTGAAGGTAATAGGGAGGGGAAGGAGATAGGGAAGAGGAAGGTGGGGAAGTACCTGGCTATTCATATCTGGTCACTAAACACGGCTTAAGCCATTTCAAGCGACGTTTCAAGTCTTACACCAGGGCGATACTGATAGTATCTTCCACTCTGGAACGTGCCGCAAATATACTATATATTATTTTAGATGAATAAATTGTGAAATAACACAAATTAATCAAATAAAATTTATTTGCGCACGCCGGGTTCGAACCCGCGACCTTCGGATTGTGAGTCTAGAGTCTTACTTCGGGACCACGGAGGCCGTCGTATGCATCATGTTGTTACAGTGACTTATCCTGTTGATGGAGGACCAGAGTTTACAAGGCAGTGAAATCCCAGGCTGTCTCTCGGTGGGGTCGTGTACGAGGTGGGCATTTTGCACTTCAGTCAATTCCCACTCAAGTTTCTTCCTATCTTCTGGAGTGAGAGTTGTTGTGTGATAACTAACTAACTAACTAACCATCACGCCGTTTCCCCGCAGGAGTAGATAGAGAGGACGGAACGCCAAACAACTCGGTCCTGGCACACACTCTTTGCTTCACTCACATTCATACATCGTCTCATACATACTCTTCTATTATTCTGACTTTTGACATGGCCCGACTCAAGTATCTGATTCACTCGATCGTACCATGGCTTCCTCGGGCGTCCCCGACTTCTTCTACCGTTAACATTTGCATCATATATTCTTCTGTTGTGTGATTATATTGTAATATAAGTGTAGGTATATTAATAAGTATTATAAATTGACTTAAAATTATTTTTTGCCTCAACACAGGCTAGCCTAGTGACACGGATTACGAGAAACCTAAATTTATAACTATTTTCTATTCTTCATGTACCTACTTGTGACATATATATTATTTTCTGTTGTTAACCTTTTGTACTTATGTAACTTATAAACCACTTTAAAAATTAACACTGGTACTTTATTAGTTATAAATCTTGCAAATTCCGTTCAATAAACATATATTATTATTATTAGATATATATTATGATTTAGCAGGGGTGCCCGGGTTTACGGGGTGAGGTTTGTCTAGGTCTTGGAGGCGGATGACCAGGATACACTGAACCCCAGATTCCTACCCACCCCTTAAACCCTTTTCCTTCCCAGAACTTTCCTCTCCTACTTTTCCTTTAAAAAAACCTTCCACCTTCCTCCCCAAAGACGACATAGTTACAAAATGAAAAAAAATATCAGTGATTCTTTTAATGAGTAGTGTGACAAGATTTTTTTAAAAAGCAATGGGTTTAATATTCTTTCAGTAAAACACATTCTGTGAAGGATTTTAACCTCAAAACCGTGTTTTTGAATGAACTTCAAAAAGTGATGATATTTCATTTGGTATGTGGTATATTTCTTATTTCCTTTTGTCTGGACGTATAAAGATTGCAAGAAAGCGAAAAGGTCACGATGTACCGTCTGGCATTTTACAGTCGAAAAATAACCAATTCCCCAGCAATCTCATAAGTTGTCCATCAAAACCCCATTTCGTCTTAATTTAAGAAGTCGCGCGTGGAATAAAGTCGCCCGCTTTAGAGAGTAATGTCAACATGAACCGGGGAGGGCTGTGAATTATGACCAGGCAAATTGAACAAATGACGGTGGCAGGTGACGGGAATGCCGGCGGACACACTCACTACACTCAGTACTCGACTCACTTTGTACTCCGCTCACTCAGTACTCTGTTCACTCAGTACTCTGTACTCGGCACACTTTGTACACGGAATATTCAGTCTCGACGGGAGCGAGCAGCCGTATTAATTTATTCTAATTCGCACTCCATTAAGTAAAATCACATTGTGAATAATCACGTTATTAAATCAATGTAACACAATTATGAATATTACGTCCTTACTTATGACAAGATAATCCGTTGGACCTACATTATCAATATACATTCTAACGTATTTCTAATTATAAAACTCTTAAATGATGGGGGGATTCTCTTTTAATGTGACTTTTTACGGAATAAAACTTTTATACTTTAACTTACTTTCCTTGGCCCAATCTTATTTATATTGTTTATAAATGATCTTACAAATATATTTAATAATGTATCTATCTTACTTTTTGCTGATGACCTAAAAATTTTTAAAATTATTAAAAATATTTATCATTGCAACATTCTTCAAGATAATATCAACAAATTGTTAATTTGGTGTAAGGAAAATAGACTTTATCTCAAAATGTCAAATAATTAGATTTTCTCGTATAAAAAATCCAGTGATCTTTAATTACTACATTGATGACAATGCTCTTGAGACACTAACACAAATTAAAGACTTAGGCATCACTTTCCAATCAAATCTTTCATTTGTTAACCACATAACAGAAATCTATAATAAGGGCTTAAAAATGTTGGGATTTATCTAACGTTAACTAGGCTAACTAGAAATTTTAACGACATAAATTGTATTAAACTGTTATATTTTGCGTATGTTAGATGTCAACTTGAGTAAAATTCTCCCGTCTGGAATCCACATTATAATATACATGTACAAGCTGTTGAAATAATACAAAACAAATTCTTACGTTTTCTAAATTTCAAAATGGGGATTCCAACAATTATGTTGAACTACAACACTATGTTAAATAATATGAATATGCTCAAATTGTCAGATATAAGAATTTTCACTGACTTGGTATTTCTATATAAAATTCTACATGATTTAGTTGATAGTCCGGTATTGTTTGAATTGATGAGCTTCCGGATTCCACAACGTAATACAAGAAGTCAGGATTTATTTCAGTGCAGAAATTCTGGGACTAACAACCATATGTATTCCTCTTTACCCAGAATACTAATGGAAGGAAACAATTACACCAAGTCCGTGGACATCTTCAGTTTATCTTTAAACAAATATAAAATACTGTTACTGAAGCAGTTCAGTTATGTACAATAAATATTGTATTTATTACCATTAATATGTAAAAGCCTCGAAAACGGGCGTTGATCAATAAATAAATAACTACTGTCTTCCAATTTTGTTTTTATTATGTAAGTTTATAGAATACTAGCTTTTCCCCGCGGCTTCGCTCGCAAGGTATTACGGGAAATTACTGTAGCGGTTGAACTTATCAATTATACCCCCTCCTCCCCACCCCCACCCCCTCCCGAATTCCATACATTCATTCCCTTACATTCAGTTTTCAAACATCTCGCCTGCCACCTAAATTTCATAAAGCTATAGCTCAAAGAAAAAAAGAATTATCCAATTTTGTTCATTCGTTCGGAATTTATGCGCTTACAAACATTTCGGATGTTTATTTTTTATTAAATATTTGAAAATTTGTGAATATAATAAAAAATTACACTATTTATTCAGTTAATTTATTCAGTCTTTATAATCGTTACGAATTATATTTTTAATGTAGGAACTGACATTTATTCCAAAACAGAAACTTGTCCAAAAAAATAAAACATATTCTAATATTTAAATTTTCTGAAGCAGTAGCAATCGTTTCCATGGAAACGATTTTTTTCTGACGTTAGCAAAATCTCGCTTTTGTTAGCGACAGAAAACGTATAACAAATATAATATATTAATATTTATAATTTCATTACGCCAGAGCTTACCATCATATACAAAATATAGTCTGCGCATATAATTTAGCTTTCTATTGGTGAATGAATTATTAAAGTCTTTATATTGTGTTATGCGTGAAAAGGTCATAAACAAACTCGAGCAGTTTCGCATTTATAATATTAGTATGGATAAACAGTTTAAACTTTAAAGTAACTGTTACTTTGCAACACACTTTAAGGTAATAAAACATTTGTTTTTATTTATTTGAAATTAACGTGTTTTGTACACTATTTTTATGTAATATCCTGTCTTTCATGTATTTTAGGTTAGTTCATTTATATAATTTAGTTTAGGTACCGCCGCCCCGCGAATCATAATCATAGTTATTGGATAACTAACACCTCTACCATAGGTCATCCTAAGTGGTACTCTATGTTTGACTTAGCAGGGGTGTTCGGATTGGTCAAGAAGTGAAATTTGTCAGGGTCTTGGCGGCAAATACTTCTGCCCATCGGCTGCGTGGTGGGCTGGATTCGAATAGACTGAAGACCTTTTGACCTCTCCAGCCGGACTCTCTTGGAAGATCGCCTTGCACCGCAGTGAGAGGGATGAATTCATACGTCTGTCACTCCTTGACACACCAACCCCTACATTCCTACCCACCCTTATACCCTTTTCCTTTTCCAGAATTTTCTCTCCTTCCAATCCCCAAAAGACTCTCAACACAGCATCCCCAAATATGACATAGGCCCCAAAGGGGAATTATTTTCCTCATGACCTCCTGTGTGGAGCTAATGTTAAAAAAAGGATAAATGTGGAGGTGTAGGAACTCGTAAAATATCACAGAGAAATGATATTTTAAGGCCGTTAAAAAAACTTGAGAGTGCTTTGTTAACACGCCTAAAATGAGTTGCTGAACATGAAAAAAGAATCAAAAAATCGAACTGAAAAATTTCACACAAAAATAGCCTTTGAATTTTCGTACTTAAAGAATTCGAACAAGGGGGATGTTTGAATGGTGTTAAAAAGCTTCCATTTCTCCACACGCTTAAAGTGTGTTGCTGAACGTAGAAAGTGAAAAGAGTGGTTAAAAGTTTCTTTGTATGGACTTGAACTTTTCACAGAACTGTCTTAAACCTGACAATACGTTTATCTTCTCTAAATCGAAGATTTCAGCCTTTTTAAAACATTAACTCTACATAAGAGGACCTGAAGAAAATAATTTCCCTCGGTGCATGTCATTCTAGGGTTTGCTGAGTATATGTGGATTACAATATAGATGAGAGGTGGGTAGAGTAACGAGGAATGACGGCGTATAAATATGCCACTGCGGGACAAGTGAATGGGTCTGTGTTTTCTCCCTGATGTAGCATTTACAATCTAATCGGTAAAACCGTAAACACCTCTTCCTCGTCAAAACTCATCGTGACATTTTTTTAGACCACTACGTTGTTTCAACAACGGAGACGAAATGAAATAATGTTAAGATAATAATTATGTTTGTGGTAATGTTTGAACTATTGTTTGTGGAAATGGTCGCAGGAGACCAGCATTTGGAAGAACAAATCCACAACCAGGCGAACTTGCACACACACTATGACTTGCATGACGTAGTGTCCTGTGTCCTGTTTCCCGTGTCCTGTGTCCTGTGTCCTGTGTCCTGTTTCCCGTGTCCCGTGTCCCGTGTCCCGTGTCCCGTGTCCCGTGTCCCGTGTCCCGTGTCCCGTGTCCCGTGTCCCGTGTCCCGTGTCCCGTGTCCCGTGTCCCGTGTCCCGTGTCCCGTGTCCCGTGTCCCGTGTCCCGTGTCCCGTGTCCCGTGTCCCGTGTCCCGTGTCCCGTGTCCCGTGTCCCGTGTCCCGTGTCCCGTGTCCCGTGTCCCGTGTCCCGTGTCCCGTGTCCCGTGTCCCGTGTCCCGTGTCCCGTGACCCGTGTCCCGTGTCCCGTGTCCCGTGTCCCGTGTCCCGTGTCCCGTGTCCCGTGTCCCGTGTCCCGTGACCCGTGACCCGTGACCCGTGTCCCGTGTCCCGTGTCCCGTGTCCCGTGTCCCGTGTCCCGTGTCCCGTGTCCCGTGTCCCGTGTCCCGTGACCCGTGTCCCGTGTCCCGTGTCCCGTGTCCCGTGTCCCGTGTCCCGTGTCCCGTGTCCCGTGTCCCGTGTCCCGTGACCCGTGACCCGTGACCCGTGTCCCGTGTCCCGTGTCCCGTGTCCCGTGTCCCGTGTCCCGTGTCCCGTGTCCCGTGTCCCGTGTCCCGTGTCCCGTGTCCCGTGTCCCGTGTCCCGTGTCCCGTGTCCCGTGTCCCGTGTCCCGTGTCCCGTGTCCCGTGTCCCGTGTCCCGTGTCCCGTGTCCCGTGTCCCGTGTCCCGTGTCCCGTGTCCCGTGTCCCGTGTCCCGTGTCCCGTGTCCCGTGTCCCGTGTCCCGTGTCCCGTGTCCCGTGTCCCGTGTCCCGTGTCCCGTGTCCCGTGTCCCGTGTCCCGTGTCCCGTGTCCCGTGTCCCGTGTCCCGTGTCCCGTGTCCCGTGTCCCGTGTCCCGTGTCCCGTGTCCCGTGTCCCGTGTCCCGTGTCCCGTGTCCCGTGTCCCGTGTCCCGTGTCCCGTGTCCCGTGTCCCGTGACCCGTGTCCCGTGTCCCGTGTCCCGTGTCCCGTTTTTGATTTTTGATAGGTAATTTTTAACAAAAACTTTATGTAGTGATAAAATCATTCATCCAATATTTATTCCTGTATAAAGTTATTAATCCTACGTGGTCGAGGGGTAGGGTTCTCGGCGTGCTTGTATATTTTATTTGGTTGAATTTTGTTATTACACATGTTATTCATTTCAAATGCACATACCAGAGTGGAAGATACTCACAGTATCGGCCCGGTGTAAGACCACGATTCATAATATAAGCGTTGCTTAAAATAGATTTAACCGTTTTTGCCTTCCCCACTACCTTCTCTATCGGGGATATACATACCATACCTCAATCAGCCACATAACATACCTTAATCGGCTATAGTCCCACTGGCTCCGGGCGGTTGGAAGCAGTTGGGACTCATAAAATGAAAAAAAATAAAATTAGTAATGTTGACCTTAAAATAGTTACCTAAAATGTTAAAGATTGTTGCAACATTTCCAGCAAGGATGAACTATTCTCCAAGGCCACACTTCCCGGAGCAAAAATAAGAAGATGGAGAGATATGAAATGACGAATTTTGGACAGAGCGCGCTGATATTTTCAATGATAAAATTGAAGCGAAAATTGTGAAAATGCTTAATAAAACATAATTCGTTTAAAATAGAGCAAAAATTTCGTGGAACGTATATAAGAAACATTGTGAATTTTTTCACAAATATAACTTGTAAAATAATAGAAATAGACTTGTTTTAAATAATTTTCGGAGCATACTTTGCGATTTTTTTTTCTATCGAGGGAATTGCATATAATTTGCGTGGCGTGGAAGGTATCTAGATATTATCTTCAAAAACAACATTTATTTTTTTTAAGAGCTTAAAAACTTCAAATGTTTAAGGTATGTAAGAAATCGGTCGAAATTCGGATAGTGGACCCTTAAGAGCCAGCACTCAAAAATGTCCCTAAACATCACTTTGTAGTATGTATTTACAAACAATATTATAAATGATTTACCTGGAAATTATATACGGGTTGTTAGAAAAATGTGTAACTTTCCAGTGACAAAAATCCTTAAGCAGTAATCTTTTAATTCTTTGAAATAAGTGCTAAAATTTCTATAATTTATTTTGAATATTTAATGACTGCAATTTTGAACGTTTTAAATAAAATTCCAGTACGTATTTCAAAATCTTAAAACTGTTACATTTTCTATTCACCAACATTATCATTCGTAATATTTATTGCATTAGCAGCTATTTTTGGGTGCGTTAAGAGAGTGGTTTTAACAGATTAAAGAAAAATGTAAGAAGTAATCCTTTGGCTTCAGCCAATCTTTGAAAGGCGTGAGACGCGTGAGCTTGGTAAGTGGAAATTTACGTAGATATTGAGGAACATTAATGGAAATGTTAGAATTAATTATTTTTGCCACAAATGATTTCATACGCTTCGTTTTACCCTTTCGACGATTTTATAGTTGAATTGCTATTTGGGAATGGCTCACGTGCTGTGTTGACATTCTGGACGAAACTTGAGATGAATAAATAAAACCCATTACTGCTACTGATCTCCTGATGGGATATTCGAACGATTGACATAATATATGAGGACTTTAATGCTTTTTATCGGTTCTGTTTAATCCCAAGGTAATATTTAAATCCCGGGTTTTCGGATGTCGATTTCGATAATCCCAAGATAAGTTTTATTCTCATAAATCCTTAATTATTTATAAAAAAGGACAGCAAAAAAAACATGCTTTGACTACGTTCCGGTAAGCGAGAACGAAATCCTACAATAATAAAAAAATGACTGCCTACGTGGTCGAGGAGTAAAGCTCTCGACTAACTATCCGAAGGTCGCGAGTTCAAATCTCGGCGTGCGCACATAAATTTTATTTAATAAATTCGTGTTATTTCACATTTAATTAATTAAACATAATTTTTATGAATAGAAAGATAACTCTCAAAATTGCCCCGGTGTAAGATCATCAGAATAGAAAAGTTGCTTGAAGCGGCTTTAGCCGTGTGTCTGACCAGATCTGAATAGTCAGGCACTCTCCCACTTTCCTCTTCACCATCTTTTTTATTAAATGAATTCCTCACAAGAGTCCCAGGTCGCAGCTGCCCCCGTCTGGAGCCAGTGAGACTATCATCCCCAATTGGGGTATGTAGTGAGGCTGTGAGGGAGGGCAAAGAGAAGTACCTGGCTTTCAGATCTGGTCGCCAAACACGGCTAACGCTATTTCAAGCAACGTTTTAATTCTGATTACACCAGGGCGATACTGAGAATATCTTCGACTTCCACTCTCTTTTCCCTGCTCACTACCTTCAACCTTACAATATACACCAATTGAGATGCCGTAGTCTCACTGGTTCCAGATGGGAGCAATTGGGATTCTTGTGGGGTAAATAAAGTTTTTTTTTTTTTTTTTAAATAAAGATTTATTTTTTAAAAATCAAAAAGATTTCCCACACAAAACAAACAAATGTTTTTGATCCATTGAAAAATCAAAAAACCGCTTTCACATTGAAAATGTCGTGATGGTTAAAACCTTGTGAGTTGGCTAGGGATATATCAAAATGATTATTTTCCGTATTCAGGTCTCAAAGTGTAAGTAAATCGGCAGACGTGCCCGGGGGCCGCGCGGAGTCACGCGCCACTGGAAAGCCGAACAATTTTCGGAAACTATTTACCCCGTGGTTTATGCTACCCGGCACGTGGTTCACGGGGGGGAAGGGGGGGAGGGCACTTCCAAAGGTGCTCAGAGATTTATTGTTACATCATCTTCGTCGGCAAATTTAAGCTTCCGTTTTATTATATTTCAAAATGAGGGAACTATTCCGGAGCGGAAGCTTTTTTATAAATAAACTATGCAAAATATGAACAGTAGGCATAAATAGAATCTACTTAAGAATTTTATTGTAAAACTTTTTTTTTTAGTAAAACAGGTTTATTATTTGGTTGTTAATTACTTTGCTATTAATAAAAGTCCGATACGTAGGTTGTTCCGTATTGACCTTTTCAATCCTCCACTCTTACCTTTTCCACTGGGGCCCATTTTTTTTCAATCCATTGTGAAGCCATAATATATCATTTACTAGCTGGTACCCGGCATGCGTTGCTATGCCATTTAATAAAGAAATTGTTTCTCCCTGCGCGTCCTTTCCCATTCGTCCCGTTCCCCTTCCCGTTCTCCTTCCGCCACCCCTTCCGCCTCCCCTTCCTATCCTGCGTCTCCTTCCCCTCTCGCGTTCCTACTCCGCTTCCTCCACCTTACCTCTCCCCACCCCACTCCCCTCCTTCCCCCGTCCCGCGAACCCCCCTCCCAGGTTCCCCTCCCCCCTCCCGCATTCCATACATTCAGTTTTCAAACAGTTCGCGTGCCACCTATTGCAAATTTCATAATTCCAGAGCTCACCAGTAGTTTTATACAAAATAACAAACACAAAAAAAGAATTTTCCTATTTGGTGCAGTCGTTCGGAAATTATGCGCGTACATACAGCGATTCATTTTTAGAGATAGATATTAACTACGACCCCTAATTCAGGTATATCAAAATCGTTTCCACTGCAACGATCTGTTTTGCTTTTCTCCTGACGTTAGCAATAACTCGCCTTTGCTAGTGACAGAAAACGTAGAATAAATATAATTTATTAATATTTATAATTTCATAATGCCAGAGTTTACAATTATATACAGCCTTTCAGCAACTTTCTATCGGAGAATTTTTAAAATCGTTTTATTGGTTTATGCGTGAAAGCGTAACAAACAAACACACGCAGTTTTGCATTTATAATATTAGTATAGATAACACAAAACTTACTAAACTTGTAGATTTTAGTAAAGTATTATTATGCCTTGAATTATAATAAAAATAAAAGTGGTGTGTACTGAGTTAATATTTTATTTTAAATTGCAATGTAAAATCACAAATTATCCGATTCACATAAACAAATAATTTATTTTTCTCTGTTGAAAAATCATGTGGTGCCGTTAGGAAGCTTAGGGGTAAGCGAAATGGATAAATTACAAATAATATTACTAAGCTAAGTTATCTCGGAAATATTATTCAAAATAAATTAAATATATACCTACCACTTATAATTTTAACCATTTTTATTGTTTAAAACACAACGTGTTTCGTAATCTATGCATATTTCATCACGGTTTACTTAAAACTAAGCTATGTATTTTATTAATTTTGAATTAAAATGGTGCCACGTAATAAATTTGCTGTGTTTGAAGAAGGGTAGTATTTCACGGGTCTACGCTAGTATATTACAATAAAAATAATTGGTGTTGGTGAGTAAATCAAGTATTGTTTTAAGTATATAATTTTAAAATGTGACAGTGGCCTTGTTTGTAACTCTTTTACATTGATTAATTATTTTGCATCTTTTTAGAATAGTAAAACCATGGTGGTTCCTGAAACTTAAAAAATTGTGTTTTTTATTTAAAAATTGATACTCAAAATCAGCTAGTAAAAATCAAAAAAAAGGAAACTGTTTGTTGTCATGATTTATTATGTTACCCTTTTCTTCCGAATTAATGTAAAAATATTAATAATATATAATATAGATGTTTGATTCTTTAATTTAATTGATAAATAAAACACTTGTGTTGCTAAGTTGTGTAACGAAGAAACGACATGTATGTTTATTATATCACTTTCTTTTTATGGTTTCTTCTAACAAACTGACACTTTACAAATAAAATCATAGAATAATAAAACAAGTGACAATTCTCATTTTAACCGACACCACAACAATACTTTTTCTTTACATCTCCCCCCCTCGGGAAAGAAAATTATTGCAAAATTTTCTCCAAAATTACTCATCTTCGAAGTCCTCTTCTTCCAATGTTTGAACTGGAATAAGTTTTGTGATGTGGAATAGGTTTGATTCTGGTTTTTTATGACCCGTATCTATCCTGTATATGGAGTTTGAAATTTTTTCAACTATCTCATATGGTCCAATTTTTAGTTCATCCAATTTCTTCCTGTTCAGCTTGTTTCCATTTTCTACAAACACCATGTCTCCTACATTAAACTCAAAGTGTTTTCGCTTTTTATCAAATAATGTTTTATTGTAGTTATGTGATCTTATTGTGTTTTCAAGTGCTATTTTCCTGTCTCTCATCCAGTTACTATTTGATTCTCGTTGTTTTAATTCATTCGGTAAAATCGTGCTGTCCGTACCATACAAAAGGTAACTCGGTGCAAAGTTAGTGACTGAGTGAATAGTCTCATTATATTTTTGGATACATTCTTGAGCTATTGCTGTCCAGGCTCTCTTTTTTCCTTTTTCATTTATTTTACATCTTATTTTGTTAACTAAAGTTTGATTCAGCCTCTCATTTAAACCATTTGAAAATGGTGCATTTACTGCTGTGAAGATCATTGGTATCCGCTTGTCTTGTAAATATTTCTTGAATTCTTTTGAATTGATTCCCGGGTATTGATCGGTAAGTAGCATACCTATGTTTCCTGTTTCTGTTTTGTTAACTAGATTTACAAAATCGTTTGCAGTTTGAGTTTTTGAGGTAAGAACGAATGCATATCTTGTAAAGTGATCTACCAACAAATGTAGAAATTTTTTTGTTGATCTTGTACCTCCAAATCCTCCAATTGTGTCTATAGATACTATTTCAAAAGGCTTTGTTGCCGGGCCTACATGAGACATAACGCCAAATTTGTCTTGACCTCTTGATTTATTTTTAATACATATTTCACAGGTTCTACAAACTTTTATTATGTTTTTATTTAAATTTTTGGCTACGTAATGTGTGCTTATCATCTTTTGCATTTGTCCAATTCCAATATGGCAAAGGTTTTCATGTATTTTTTTTATAAATTCCATGCTAAACTCTTCTGAAAGAATAACTTTTTCTTTTTCTCTGGTTTTTTTAAAGTAAATATGGTGTTTCTCTATTAATTTGCTTTTTTTATTTTGTATTTCTTCATTTTTATTCTGATCTTTCAAAATATCTTCTATTTTAATCATGTTTACGACTTTCAATTGTTCATCAGAATTTTCATTTGATTCTAGAACTGGATTTCTGCTAAGACAGTCAGCTTCCAAATTTTGTTTTCCTGGAGCATATTTTATGTTAAAGTCATATTGTGAAAGATAATATGTTAAATTACCCAGCTTTTCATCGGTTCTAGATTTGAGATTCATGTTTTCCAGTGGTTTGTGATCTGAATAAACTGTAAACGGTTTACCTATCAACCAGTATTGCCAGTATCTCACTGCTTCTTTTATAGCTAAGCATTCTAGGTAAATTGCTTTTTTCTTTTTCTGGGCTCCATTTAGTTTTTTCGAAAAGTAAGCTACTGGTTTTTCTTTTCCATCAGATTGCGTCTGTTTCAAAATAGCTCCAACACCTTCTAGAGAAGCATCTGTGTATATATTAATTGGCAAATCTTGATCGAAAATTTCCAGGATTGGTTGTGAGCATAGTAGGTTTTTCATCGTTTCAAAAGCATTTTGGAATTTATCAGTCCAAATAAACTTTTGGTTTTTCCTTAGTAAATTATGCAAAGGATCTAGTATTATTGCACTCTTTGGAATGTACTCATGATAAAAGTTGATTTTTCCTAGAAATTGTCTCACATTCTTCTGTGTTTTTGGAACCGGAAAATTTTTTATTGAAGTCAAATTATCCTTTACTGGCTTGACTGAATTATTCTGAATTATATGACACAGATATTTTACGATGTCTGATGCAAATGTGCATTTTGTAAATTTTAATCTAAAACCTTCCATTTTGATTGCATTCAGCAGCTTCGTTAAATGATCAATGTGTTCAGCAAAAGTTTTTGAAAATATAAGAATGTCATCTATGTAATTGACAGCAAATTCATTTAGTTTATATTTTCTCAATATATTGCTTAATATCCTCTGAAAAATTGCCGGAGAATTCTTTAACCCAAAAGGCAGGCAGGTCTATTGATAATGTCCCTCCTGTGTTACAAATCCTGTTTTTTTTTTGTCTTCAATTCGCAGCGGAATAGACCAAAAGGCTGAGTTTATATCCAGCGTTGAAAAAAATTTGCAATTTCTGGTCTTCCTCATTAGGTCTTCAATCAACGGAAATGGTTGAGCTTGAGGTACAACTATTTTATTTAAGTCTCTGAAGTCTATGCATAATCTGGATCTTTTGTTTTCTTCTTTTTTAAATGCTAGAGTAACCGGTGCAGCAAATGGACTGTAGGACTCTTCTATCAGTTTATTGTCTAATAATTTTGCTATTTGCTCTTCTATTTCTTTTTTATCTTCTACGCTGCATCTGTAAGGCCTCTTACTACAATATTTATCTACTAATAAGTCTATCTTCGCTTCGTATCCATTAACAGTGCCAACATCATATTTACTCTTCGCAAACACTGATGTATATTTGCCTATTAGTTCATTTATTTCTGTTTTTTGATCATTATTTAAATGATTTATTGTTATTTTAAAATCTTCTTCTTTAACATGTTCGTTAAAATTAATTCTGTGTTTTTCTATAGTGTTCTTATTTTCTGCACGTTTAAATTCAGTAATTGTTTTAACATCTGTAGAGTTTTTATCTTTTTTATTTGTATTATTCCGGCAGAGTTTCTGTGATATTTGTAAGTCTTCACTTTGAATAAGTTTGAAGTCTTTTATCATGTCTAATCCAATCAAAAAATCATGCTTGAAATTGTGTTCATCAATAATGTACACATCAACATTTTTCTCCAATTCCAAAATTTTTATCTTTAAAGTTGTCAAACCACTTGTCTTTTTAACACCATTAATCGTTACTAAATCTGCTTCATTCAAACTGTTTCCTTTTCCCTTTAGTTTCAATAACTTAGAATTGATTAGAGAAACATTTGAACCCGAATCATAAATTCCATATATTTCTAATTTATCATTTAGTAATAGTTTGACTTTTATTAATGGTGTTACTATTCGTTTTTTTTATTATTTTCATTTAACTCAGTCTCTATCACTGAATTGTTTACATGTTTAATGGCACTTCTCTTAAATTTTTCATCCTCTTTTGTTTTGAACCAGCATGTGGCTTCAGGGTGGTAACGAGAGCCCTTATTTAATTTTTCACAAATTTTACAAGGATTTTTACCTTCATTTTTATTATATTCTGCATTTCCAAATGTTCTCTTATTTATGAATCTTTTTTTGTTGACCAAATGTTCATACTTGTTTACTTCATTGAATAAATCCACAATATATTGTAATCCTTCTCTATCAATCTTGTTTAGTATGAATTCTGGTAGTCCGGAAGCAACAAGGTCTATTAAAGTACCGGTGTCGATTGATCTTCTCATATCCAATAAAAGTTTTTCTTTTTTCATAGTATAATCCAACAGAGAACTATCTTTGTATCTAAATGAGAGTGCGTATGTGACAGGGTTCCATCCTTTGTTTGCGAATGATTCACAGAATTTGTTTTTCCATGTTGACCACTCGGAGTTCACTGTTAGTTTTATAATCATGGAACTGTACCAATCTACACAAGTTTTATCCATGAACAATCTGAGTATTTCTATTTTTTTTTCATCCGTGATCACATCAAACCGTAAACATTCTTTTTCAAACACTTCGATCCACTGGCTTGCATTTGTATTTTTATTACAGAATTTTTCAATAACGAACTTCTCAGCAATGTTTTTTAAGCTCTGTTGGTTATTTCCCATTAATTTTTCAATCAATCTTTCCAGTGTACTTGTTTCTTCTCTTTGATGTACTGGGGGACTTTTTTCTTGCAATTCTTCGAGGTATTGGTCTCCAAACTGTAAATTTCCATGTTCGTCTACATATGTTTTTTTCAGTTCTTCTGTCATGGTAATCCAGACTCTTCTAACCTGGTACCTTTTTCCCAAACTATTTTTCACTTTACTAAAAGCAGCAGTTTTCATTATTTCCTTGTGATGGCTGGCTGATTGTAGCGACTCTGGTACTGCGTACACTTTATCATCACTTGTGACTATTGAGGTAATGCTACAAACATTTGACTTGCCTTCACTTCCAGGTAGCAGAGTGAATTCAAACTGAAGTCTCTCCATTTTTTGGTTTTTAACGAAAAATGTCGTTTTATAATATAGATGTTTGATTCTTTAATTTAATTGATAAATAAAACACTTGTGTTGCTAAGTTGTGTAACGAAGAAACGACATTTATGTTTATTATATCACTTCCTTTTTATGGTTTCTTCTAACAAACTGACACTTTACAAATAAAATCATAGAATAATAAAACAAGTGACAATTCTCATTTTAACCGACACCACAACAATACTTTTTCTTTACACTGTAATATTAATAATATTACACCCAGCATTATTTGTTATACGAAGTCTAAGGTCATTCGTACATAGACGGACTTACAAGTTAGCGCCTCCGTACATGACGCTACTTACAATCTATTCTAGCCTCATGCGCGTAGCATCCGCGCCACTCGAGAGTACCCCCATACGAGTTCGTACACGACGCTACGGGGCGACTGTCGGTTCAAAGTCAGTTGCGCGATATTGACGGTGCTGATCGCGCGCTACGCATCGCAGCATTCGTGTCTGCTACTTTTCGTTTGACGTTTGATAAAAATGGCGTCTGAACAAGAAAATAACGTTAGATTTGTTCTGGAAGTGGAAAAAAATGCGTGTTTGTATAACTTTACTTAACTATACGCAAGAAAGGATTTAGTGGAGAAGGCATAGATTAATGTTGGAGAAAAAGTCATTTGACATCGTTTGACATGGTGTTAACTCCACGGCTGCACGTGAAAAATGATCAAGTTCAGTATAATTCGGGTTGCGCCGTGTACGGAAACCAGCTTTAAAAAGTAGTGTATCTGCAGGGTACTTGTGGTTGTGTCGCAATCACGTAGTTTATAGGTATCTCCATGAACGGAGGGCCTTACGTGGCTTTGACGCAACTACAAGTAGCCTACCGATAAGCTACTCTTTAAAGCCTCTTTCCATACACGACGCTACTCGAACAGAATTTGATCGTTTTCGTGGAATTAATATGACGTCAAGTGACTCTTGCGACAAAGACAATATTATTTTTTTTTAAGATTTTAAGGATTTTTTTTTAATTATTGTGATTTTTTAACGTTACAAGCATAAAAAACGATCTAAAAGAAGATTTGACGAGATCCCTTGTACAACGAAATAAATAATAATTGTAGGACATTCGTTGCCGCGAAATTATTACATGAGAATGATGTCAAATTGGTTTTTTTTCCAACATCAATTCACGCCTTCTCCGATAGATCCTTTCTTACTATTCCGGTAAATGGTTAAATTAACATGGATATTTTTCCCACCTGCAGAACAAATTTAACATTCAAAACATGTTCGGATGCCATTTCTGGCAAACGAGTAGTAGATGCGAATGCAACTCGCTCAGCGTGCTACCATCACTGTCAGTAGCGTGCAACTGACCGTAGTCGCATTGCGTCGTGCACGAAAACTAGTAAAATAGTTCGACAGGTTCTCAAGAGCGGCGCGTAAATTACGCGAACGAAACTCGAGTTGCTTGTAAGTATTTCCATGAACGATTAGCCTAACTATGGGAGTAAGATGTTATCTTTCTGTTAAATTCACACGACAAGCTAAACCTTAGTTTACAAAAAAATTAAATGATATCTAAAAATACACATGTTAGCTTTACTTTAAATGGCTAATGGAGACCTAAATCAATCTTCGCCAATCGAAATCGTTTTTTACAGAATTATGGACGTGTTTGTCGTCAAATATACTCAACAGAAAAAACTTTTCCGCAAGTATTCTGCTAGTCTGTTCTTCGACGGTTTTTCTAAGGTCGAAAAGTTTATTTTCATAGAATCATGATAACGCACGAGGGGCTTGTTATTCAGGCAGTTTGTAAAAACCTTTCGAATATTTATTGAGCTTTTTGACAGACGAAAACAAACATAAAAGATTCAGTTACTTTTTCTATATTTACGGCGTTTCGATCAATGTCTGATTTTCCACCGATAAGTTAAAGTTTTATTTCGATATTTTTCCATAATATAGAAATAAGAAGAAATTTCTTGCTTCTTGTGAACGGCTTTCGACACAGGTATAAAGCAAGCATCTTATCTTTAATTGGGTGCTCACAAAAATAGTTTTCATTTTTTAAATCATATCAGCGCGCTAAGGAAATCATTCGAAATATGTGAAGACTTTGCAAAAAATCATAATCTTATTTATAATACGTCCAAATCAACCGGTATAGTTTACAAATGTTAAAACGAACTCATGCAAACACCCTCAGTATAGCTGGACGGAAGGAAAACGGAAGTTCGTCGTAGCGTAAAGTACCTGAAACATATCACATACCGTCACAGACGTCCTGAAAGACACCGAGGATATGGAAAGACAAAGAAGAGCTGCAGACGTGCTTTCAAGGCTTTTTCACTCCTGCAGTCCAAACGTAATAAAAATACTATTCAACGCATTCTGTACATCGCTGTTCACGTCAGACCTGCGGGTAGATTATATTGCATCCCAATGGAATTAGCTAAAAGTCGCCTACAATAATACCTTTGGCCAACTTTCCGCCTACCGAGATACTGCAGCACTACCGAAATGTTCCTGGAAGGATGAGTGCACACTTTAAGAGCACTTCTCCGCCACCGCGTGGGAAGCTTACGGCGCAAACCACGCCAATCGAAGATACAATAATTACTGCCATGACTGCTTGGATGGAGTCCCCTCCAACGGCCCGCTGAAGACGGGAGAAGGTCAAATATTCCCCATAAACGGCTGCTTGCATTCATTTTAGTGTTTAATATTTTTCAGTTTCATTTTTCTTATTTTTCATGCTTTTTTATTTTTATTTGTCTAATCTCTTATGTTATTTTAAAATGTGGAATTTTTTGCATTACCCTTTGCACATTTTGGAATAAACTATTATTATTATTATATTATTTTCTTCACGGTAACTTAATGGTAGGGTAAATTATTATTATTATTAATTCACGAACCAACGATTGGTTGAACGATAATATATCGGCAACTCGGTAGGAACTTATTCCGCAAACGGAATCTATTTATGTTTTACTGTGTCTTTTACATTATATTGAGACCTTGATTATAAATTCTCTTAGAAAATATATTTCGCCAAGAAACAAGTAACTAATCTAAGACTGGAGATCTTACAAATTTCTGTTCGCTGTTTGCGAATTGCGACAGTAATTAGATTTGTTAGAAAGAACTTTCTTCTGACTAGGAAACTTTGAAATAGTTTTTTGGAACACCGCTTTTATTAAAAAGGCGTAAAAGTGAAAAAAATATTTTTTAATTGCAATATACCTAGATACTCACTGATATCAAAATTAGTATTGCTTGTAGGTATTTTATATCTTTTGCAATTTTATGTTAACATAATGAAGAAAGACGATACTGTGATAAAATATAAAGCACAGTTTAGAAAGTCCTCACATTTATTTAATGCTAGTTTACCTAGCGTTGCCCGGATCACATCTTTCATTTTAGATCTGAATATGTTTTTAACTCATTCAAATCTAAAAGTAGTGTAACTAAACTCACCATTTGTGATTCTTCTTTTCTACTTACTGTTAAATTCAAATTTATGTTAAATTAAATTAGTGCAAATTACTTCGTAAAACACCATTTAATCAAATTTATAACTTTAATTTGGTACCTTAACAACAGTGCTTCTTCAGTTTAATTTTTTATCTTTAAGAACAAAAAATGTTTTTTAAGGTGTGATATACAGTGTTCTATATTTTCAGTGTCATTACATTTTAAAAGAATATTTGTCAGTTAAATTGGTGTTGTTAGCCTACAAATTTTGTCGTTCCATTTTTTGTATATTTTCTACTCTTAATTGATAAACTTTTATACCTATATGCTTTGTAACTGAAATGAGGTTTATATATTTCATGAACTGTGTTATATTGCTGAGAAACAGAAACAGAAAAAAAAACTTTATCACAATTCACTTGGTAAAATATGCATTCTAGCAAAATGAAAAATTTCATAAATCATTATAAGGCGAAAAAAGAAAGAAATCATTGGATTTGAAGCGTGTAGATAATTTTATTTAAATAAGTCGTGTTTTACAAAGTCATTTGTTTTAATTGAAATAAATGCACGAAGCGAATTTGAAAGTTTTGTAGAAGTCATTATAAAGCGATCCATCTCGGCGAGTAACTTTAGGAATTGGACGAAATCATACTCTTTTTGAAGGTTTGCGACAAGGTTAAAATCTGTTTTAAGTGATGCATGCCAAAAAACCTCGCCAAAATGCTTTTTTTCGTGAGCTTGGATAAATATTTCTTTTAAATCTTCTGAAATCTCAAATTTCCCTACTACATAATAACCAGTAAATTTAAAGGAAGCTAGAAATTTGCAGTTTTTCTTGGATTATGTCTCAGTGTTGTGAAGTCATTTTAGTTAGTAGGTAGTAACTAATATTAAATTAAGTTGTTTTAAAAAATAAAATATTAGATATGAGATGAAAACATTTTACAATTGAATAAAATATACTTTTAAAAAATAACACCGTATCCGTAAAGAGTAGTATCCATAAGTAGGTGTTTTTACACTTCGAAGCGCTGATTCTTTAATGTTTTAGAGGCTTTTAAAACAGCATATCAAAAAATTGGTCGACATTTTCTACACGTCGTATTTAATGAAAGCGTTTGTGGGTGAGATTTGCGGTTGTGCAGAGTGGAATTGTTATGTCTGTGTATTAAAAATGACCTTGATTGTGTTTACTATCACTGCTTGAAAAATATGGTAAAAATAATGGCATGGAGAGGAAAGGACTCACCGAAAAGGAATTTGTAGGCTGGCCCTCGTCTGCTTTTCTCCATCCAATATGCACACACAGTGATATGCGCGAATTATTTTATTTTATAAAACACAGCGGAATTAGGTTAAAGGCGGAGCGGAGCACAAATGGCTATATGATGCGGCGGGCGTTTTATTACAGACTACTGAAATAAGGAAGGACGGGTAGGCAATGGATAAGTAGGAAAAAGGAATTGGCAACAATATTACTACCAATATTACTAAGCAGTGACAGTATGTATGTGTAAGAGTAGGTGTGTATAAGTGTAGGAGCGTGTATGGGCCTAACCAGTTTGTAATATTTTTAGGCAATCAAGTTTTTAAAGCTCTTGAATTATCCACCTTCAATCAAAATGAGAAATGAACTAAAAAATGAGAGAAAAGGTTCAGTCTTTAAAAAACGATATTATGGTGCATTCAACGACAAGGCTCTCATAAAATCAGAAAATCAGTGGTTAGTAACTATCGGTTTAAGTATTGTGGCTTTTCTTTTACCGAAAGGTTTCTGCCCCTTCTGGAGAGAAGTCGCAATTTTGAGGTAAAACTTTACACTTACCGCATCATTGGAGGTTATCCACTACTTACCCGCCCTGGTATAAGCAACAGATGTTTACTCCTTCAAGGCTCTCGGAAGAACTCTAATTTTTTTAATGAACAAATCTCCATTTAAGTTTGAACGAATCTAGACCTCCAGTGTCCCTGCACACGGTGTTAGGAAGCAGTATGCAAGTGCTTACATAATATACAAAAAGCAAATAATATAAAACTACTTACTGCATCAGTAAGTCTGTCGTATTGTAAGTGAGGAGAAACATGTTACACACATAATATAAAATATTTATTTGTTTTAATGACTGAGTCGACAGCCGTTCAAATGGGCGGTGATTATTTAGTACCTGTGCTACTGTTACTCGCACTGTCATTTCACCAACTGTTAATTCACCACCTCAGAGTAAACTGTCGATCAGCAATATGATATCCTAGAAATAAGTTTAAAGATAGATGGCCCATTGCTTCTTAGAGCCGTTTATTTCACGAGAAAGCAAAATCGTGAACTAAATTCAAATTTTAACCGTCATGTAAAGTGAAAAGGATGTTAAATAGGACCACGCGCTGCTTCAAGCATACTCTTGCTAAAGTAATAATTATTAGTGTGGTTAGAATAAATAGCAAAATATTCCTTGAAATTATGTGAAAAAACGCACCGATCTTTTGACAAACCCGTGCCAAAAAATAAGGATCGTCCTTAATAACATTATTGACACAGCGTCAAAATATTTTGGTTTTCTCTGCAAGACATATTAGTTGAGGAATTCATCGTCACTATCATCATCTTCTATAATATTAAGCATGATTAATAATCAACGATGAAGCGCGCAATTTCGTATCTTACCTCCAAAAATTACCTCTGTCAAATATGTCAAAATGGCGGAGTAACTATCGGTTTTCGGAAAGTAAAAGAAAAAGCTAAATTTGGCGTAAAACAGACAGTTAAATTGATTGAAAAACGGTTTTTTGTGATATTTAACAGTATCAATTTCTTTTACTCTTGCTTTTACTCTAGCAACCATTGAAACAGACGGCCCCTAGATATTTAACGATGAATGGCACACTGTCAATAATTCAGGGATTGAGACTTTAATAAATACTACTGCAACCTCAAGGTCGGGTCCTGAATAATTTCTACGCCAGCTAAATAAGCCATTAGAAATCATTGTTATTTATCACAAATTCAGTCCAAAGCGTTTTGTTGACCACGGAGGTTTAATTTGAAGAATTTGTGAGACAAACCAGAAGTTTCATAAAACACGGAGTTACAACTCGTCGAGTAGCGTGTATTATCCGCTTCACCAATGCTGAGTAATGCCATCCGTCATGTAGGTAAATGCCTATTGTTATCGCCACGTTAATCTTATGATGAATCCTATTTTACTCAACACTTTAAAGAAATTAATGAATCCCGCACGAATAGGTAATTACCCCCTAAGACAATTATCAAATGGAATCGAACGATGGAATTGGGGTTCCATTCTACACTGTCATTTATGGAACAGCCAACGGTCTAAATTTATTACATGCATGTATCTACTGAAAAAATGTTTGAGTTTTTAATTTTACAATGTTACCTAGAAAAGTGATTTATTTTTGGGTATTTTGCCCTGTTGCGCTACCTCTTTCTTTGGCCAACGTTTCGGATAGCATTACAGTGTCCATCATCAGGGCAGAAGTGATGATGGTCACTGTATCGGTGCCCGAAACGTCGGCTAAAGAAGAAGGTTTTTTTATGTGAATACCTCGCAAGAGTCCCAGCTGGTCCCGTCTGGAGCCAGTGAGACTAAGGCATCCAAAATTGGGGTATGCTGTGAGGCTGAAAGTGGTCGGGAGGGGAAGGAGATGGGTAAGAGGAAGGTGGGGAAGTATCTGGCTATTTAGATCTGGTCACCAAACAAAGCCATTTCAAGCAACGTTTTAATTCTGAATGGTGGTCCTATACCAGGGCGATACTGAGAGTATCAGTGTGGTTTTTCAGTGCTAATAATGCATTTCATAAACTTGTTCTAAAATCATTTTTAAAAAGTTTTTTGAAGTGAGACTTCATTAGCGCCGTTAGTGATTAAAATTTCGGATGAAACGGAAATACGTCACTAAAATTTATTATATGACCTCGGCTCGACCCTCCCGTAGCGCAACGGCTAAGGCGCCGGATAAATCCAAGCGGCCAGAGTGACAGACATAACAGAGCGAACGGAATTCGAATCCTACGAAATCCTAAAAAAAAAAATTTTATTTTCGTAAATAAATATCCAATCTTCAAACCACTTTAAAATAAATAGGCAAAATAAAAGAAAGTGACATCTAGCGATTTTCTAGTTTCACTTCTACTGCGTGTGAATTACTCATTCTAATTTTTTAGCCTTTAAGTGATTTTTTTATGTGAGTTCTATTTGTTGCCATTTCACAGTAGATATCTTCAAAGTTATGTGGTTGACTTTGGTAAACTTTTGGACGATTCAGTAATCTTCTCATGCATGCTGCGGGGGGAGGGAGGGGAGCCCATAATGTTGGCAATAAAACCTTTTTTGCTGTTTATCTTACCTGATAGTAAAACTGCCTTTTATTGGGGATACAAAATGTTTATGCGGTAAGAATTTATTCATTTATTGACATTATTTTTCTGCGCGTTTTTATTGTTTCAGGCTCAAGTTATGAACTACAAGATTTATATAATCAAACTTGGTGGTGTATTTCACAACATAACTAGACCACCCGATTAAGGTTTTTTTCTTAACGCCTTCGGAATTCCGAAAAATCCGTTATTTTCGCCCCTTATTTATGGAAGGTTTTTTGGTGTAATTAATCTGCCAACACCATTATTTTATCCCCAGAAATTTTTTTGTCAGTAAGTAACCTTTATAAAAAAACTCACTTTCGTGGTTTATTATTTTTAGGGTTTTATGGCGTATTGCGCTTCCTTCTTCTTTAGTCAACGCTTTGGACAGCGTAATAGTGTCCATCATCAGGGCAGATGTGATGAATATTATAACGCTCTCCGAAACATTGGTTAGAGAATAAATAAGCGCATTGCAGTATTGGCTGAGAAATTCTCAAGTCATATCTAAAGAATAAACTCTTACATATTTTTAAACAGAGAATTCATTAATGCGCCACAATTTGGGAGGGTATGGGTACCGCCCTCCCAGGAACCATTTTTTTTAATAACCAACAATTATTTCATTATTTTTTTCAATTTGGGAGGCGGGAATGGGTACCGCCGCCCCGGGAACCTTTATTGGATAACCAACACCTCTGCCATAGGTCATCCCAAGTGGTTCGCTACGTTTGGTGATTTAGCAGGGGTGCCCGGGTTCATGGGGTGAGTTTTGTCTAGGTCTTGGAGGTGGATGACCAGGACACACTGAACCTCAGATTCCTACCCACCCCTAAAACTCTTTTCCTTCCCAGAACTCTCCTCTCCTCCCTTTCTTTAAAAAAAAAACCGCCACACAGCATCCCCAAAGATGATATAGGCCCTGAGGGAAATTATTCTCCTCAGGGCCTCCTGTGTGGAGCTCACGTAAAAAAAAAAAAAAAAAAAAAAAACACCTCTGCATAGGTCACCTCAAGCGATTTGCGTTGTTCGGTGACTTAGCAGAGGTGAGGGTGTTGAGGTCATGGCGGTGGATGCGCCTGCTCATAAGCTGCGTGGCGGACCGGATCGGACCGGGAGAAGCCGGTTTGGGGGGACCCCTTGACCTCTTCAACTCTCTTTGACTCTTTCAATCCAAACTGACCCCCAGATACCACCCCTCATACCTTTTCCCTTCTCAGAATTTCCTCCCCTTTCTTTCCTTAAAACGACCCTACACGCAGTAATCTCAAATATGACAATGGCCCTTAAGGAAACTATTTTTCTCGTGGGCCTCCAAGACGTGTAAAAAAAGTACACACACTTCACAAGATAACACACATTTAAACAACTTACATACACGTTGTGGCAAGCAATCCATTAGCTCCGAATGGAGCAATTTATGTATATAATGAGTGTAACAACTTTTAGTGTGTTCCCATTACCTACTTTTGTCTTATATAGATTTATTTATTGCTAACTTTAACATTACTTGCATCTTACGGTATTTAACTTTAACATTACTTGCATCTTACGGTATTTAGAAATTATGTAAAAATTACTTTTGAAATGTATGTAGATATAATGAGAAAAAAAAAATAGAAAAAAAAACCTTCCAGGCGACATTAAATTTTAAAAAATAGGTTAATGATTTTAAAAATAACTATCCTTCTGAAATTAGATGATCAAAAAATAAATTTGTTTAATATTGTAATTCATTTATTTAGATGACCTTTCTGTAAATATAAATGTGATTAATTAATATTTCAATATACTCAACACAATGTTCTTCTTAGAAAGATTTATATTCAGTGTATAATATGGGATATAAGGTAGTAGTATTTTCTGTCAATTTTTTTTTTTGCAAACACATTTTCAAATTTTTTTCGGCAGTCCATTTTGACGTTCACAGATTGATTATACTTATATCCGATAGGTTTAAAATTGGAGGAAAAATTTGTAAGTTTAAAGTTTGATTTGCATGACCATATTTGAAGGTGAAAGGACACCACGAAAGCGCTGCCACGAGAGCTTTTCGCTCCCAGGCCAAAACGTGTTCCTAAAAAATGCCAGAAAATCTTTTGATACTAAAAACTTTACCTTTTACTCTCTGAAAGTCGAAGGTGTACGTGCATAGTGACTTAAAAACCATTTGGTTGGTATCATTATAAGCTTTTTCAAATTTGAAAGCGGCTGTTTTAAATCTCTGTTTAATTTGGCGTTTTTAATTTTTTCGTGAACTTATCTTTTCGATAAGATTTTATTTATTTTTTGTACAAAGTTGCCTCATCCTTCTTCCGTTTCAGATTTTTCATGATCCTTGAATAAATTAGAAAGATCCGTCCAAAAGCATTGATCTGGAAAATATTATACAAATAAAAAAGCATTTAAAAGAGGCTTTATGAATGTTGCCATAAACTGGAAATTGCTTTCCCCAATCCTTTCCGCGGAAAAAATTTGGGGTAGTAAAATGGGGAAATGATTGACTGGGAATAATAAAAACTGAAATTCGGGTATTTACTCAGCCCTGTGAGGAATGCTTTCGTGGATTTATTTCTTAACATTTTTTCACCCGTTGCGTAACAAATATTTCAAAAGCACATATTAAAATACACTCAGTGAAGTCCTTATTATTATGGTTCTGGAAAAGGTTTAAAAACTAAATGCTGTTTATATTTTATTATTTATTTGTACTGGGTTTTACATATTTTCGCACTTACGTGAAAGTAATCCAGCTATAAAACTCAGTTATTACACAATTACAAAAATCTACAATTAAATACTGATGCGTACAATTAGAAAAACAATAACATCACAAATAAAAAACAGAATTATATACAAGCTCACTCAAGTAACACATTACAATGAGTGGCAAGACACATAAGAAATACGCGAGGCATTCATAGAGAGACAAATTGCACAATATAATTAGTCAGTATTTTTTAACAGCGCCAGAACTACAAACTATCGACGAAAATATCTACTCAACACACTCTATCTTGTAATATAGTCAACATATCTGGGTCAGAGGGCTAAAGTAGACGATATTGTTTTTAAATATATTCACGTGAAAAATGTTATGGCGTCTTAAACAATGAGAATTGGGGAAATTCCAAAGATATTTAAATAATTATTTTGACTCATGTAGTGTCAACTGTGAAAACAAATAACACACTTAAATAAAAAACATTAAATTTTCACATGTAGCAAACACATTGTGGGAATACATTATAATAAACACGATGGTATAACTTTGTTTAATTCCACTTTTTATTTTCTTATCCAACTAGTTTCGGTTCAACCTGAACCTTCTTCAGGGAAGAATAAAAATATACTGAAAAATAAAAATATGAAAATATACTGAAAAATAAAAATATACCAGTATATTTTTATTCTTCCCTGAAGAAGGTTCAGGTTGAACCGAAACTAGTTGGATAAGAAAATAAAAAGTGGAATTAAACAAAGTTATACCATCGTGTTTATTAAAAAACATTAAAATTAAAATTAAATTAAATAATATAAATTAAATAATAATATAAAATAATTTAAATTAAATTAATAACCCACTTAAATGAAAACGGATAACCCACTTTATAAAAAAAGACAAACGTTTCCGCTTTACAATTAACCTGATAACTCCTATGTTAATTTAGATATTGCTTTCAATGTATTTTTCCATTATCCTGATAATGTTATAGCTACTTGCATAATGTAATAATAGAAATTATCGAAACATAACAAGTTATAAATAATTATTTATTTCAATAGTTATAAATAATTATGTTAAGTAGATATTTCATTTTGCTTTGTCGTAAAATGTATACTTAAATCAGCATCAAGGAGTTCAACTTTGGCCAGTCAATTTTGAAATTTGCAATTTACTATTTTAAAACACTTTTAGACATTGATATATATTTAAACTGATATAGATTATGATATGAGTGTATTTGGTCAAAGATAAGATAACAAAGCAAAACATGAATTATGTTTAGCTGAACTAACAATTTTTTTTTCTATTTTCATGTAATAAATTCAGATGAGTTCAAAATAAGCAAGGATATACATCATGAACCCCATAATAATTAATACCTATAGACAACTTAGTTGGATAACTTAAATATCTATGGAGAATTTTGTGAAAAAAAACGTTTGGCGTTTGCACGTACTTAGAACTTAACTAACATCTTACTATAAGTAAATAATAGTCAAGTAACCATATCATTATTACATGAAAAGATATTAAAACGTCATGAAAGAGCTAGCTCGAGTTACTAATTAGTCTGAGAACTTGGGGAAACTTTAAAACGAAAAGTTGCAAATGAGCTTTTTAAGGGATTACAATCTTCTTCCTACGAATTAAAAATCGTTTTATAGTCGTTTTGAATATCGTTTAGCTCGGTTCATTTAAATAAGATTTTATAAATAATGCGTGCTTTATAAAAATACGACGTTATTTTTTGATTAAGGCTGACTTTTTTATTCACAATGAGAAAGCTTTTTACAATAACTCCATAAATGTGGCCCTTGGGAAAATAATTTCTCTCAGTGCCCATGTCACTTTTGGAGATGTTGTGTGAATGATCTTTTTGGGGAAAATTAGAAGAGGAATTTCTGGGAAGGAAAAATTTGTGAACGTTGGGTAGGAATCTGGGGGTCAATGTGTCTAGGAGTGACGGACGTGTGAAACCATCCCTCCTACTGAGGTGCAAGACGATGGGTCGAGAGAGTCGGGCTGGAGAAATGAAAGGGTCTCCCTCAACCAGTCTCACGCAATCCGGCCCGCCACGCGGTAGTAGAGACAAACACGTCCGCCACCAAGACCTAGGCAAATCACACCATGGACCCGGGCACACCTGCTAGGTCACGAAACGTAGTAAACCACTTGATGGATGACCTATGGCAGAGATATTGGTTATTCAATAAATGGTTTCCGCGGCGGCGGTATCTAAAAAATACCCTCAACACAGCATCCTCAAGATGACATGGGCCACGAAAGAAATAGTTTTTCTCCGGGCCTACAGAAAAGCTTTAGTTCTAACATGACTTCTTTGAATAAATATATTGTAAAAAAATCAAATCATAAATGAGTCAGTGTATAATGTAACATTTACATTTTAAGTTCTTTCCTATTATGTTGCGTACATATTTTCGAAATGAGACCGGGAGGTTATGGTTATCCAATAAATGGTTCCCGGATCGGCAAATTCTATTCAACAAATAACGAGTTAAAAAAAAATAATCATATGAAATTTTCTCGAGTAGAAAAAAAAACACAAGGTTTACTCCGAAATTATTAAAAAAAAAACCCCATCTGGTTCTGTTTTAGGTATTAAAAAAGTCAAAAAGTTTATTTTTTTAACACTACTTAATTAAGATATTGAGATATTTTCTAAATAAGTCGTGTTTCATTTTAATGAAATATTTATATTTTCACAACGAACGGTCGCTAATGCCTCTTAATAATAATCGTTCTTTTTCATTAACGTCCTTCCTATCATTAATATTTACATAAATATCCCTTCCAAACCATCTTCAGTAATCTTCAACTTCTTTTTGAACGCTCGATTCACCACAATTGAATCAGATTTCGACAACTGAGGAGCCGCGAGCCGACTTTTGGTGGGTTGTAAGATTTAATAAAATATTTTGAAGTTCACCCAAATCACAATTTTCTTGAGACCTTTATGGCGACATGTAACCCATATGGCTAGATTATAATTGGGTGAGATATGCAGTTGTGCAGAGCGGAACTGCTACGTCTGTGTATTAAAAATGACCTTGATTGTGTCTACCATCACTGCTTGAAAAATATGGTAAAATAATTGCATGGAGAGGAAAGGACTCACCGAAAAGGAATCTGTAGGCCGGCCCTCGTCTGCTCTTCTCCATCCAACATGCACACACAGTGAAATGCGCGAATTATTATATTCTACAAAACACAGCGGAACCAGGTTAAAGGCGGAGCGGTGCACAAATGGCTATATGATGCTGCGGGCAGTTTATTACAGACTACTGAAATAAGGAAGGACGGGTAGGCAATGGATAGGTAGGAAAAAAAGGAGGAATTGGCAACAATATTACTACCAAATCCCAAGCAGTGACAGTATGTATGTGTAAGAGTAGGTGTGTATAAGAGTAGGTGCGTGTATGGGCCTAACCATGCCCCCCGCCTGGAAGGGGATGAAAGAATCCACTTCCATAAACCAAAAGAGTGCCAATACGTTTTAATGCGCAAACAAAATTGTAACACGCGGTAGAATGTAATTAATTATGTAAAAGTTATGAAAATATTTATCCTAGTTATATAAATGCTTTTACAAAATGGTCAAATTGACCGATATAGCAAGGAAATAAAAAATAAAAAACATTGAAACGTAAAAATATGATTTGAAAGGATTCAATAAATAATACTGAAACTGCGGTAGATAAAACTAGAAGTAGGGTTTGGTACCTATTTAACAACGAAACTAACCTAATTGATTTTAAGAATAGAATTATTATGATCTTACTTCTAAAAATGTCGTTAAATCTATTGTGACGGTAAGGGACAGAGTTTAACGACTGCCCTGCGGTATATTCCGGAGTTAGTTTTAACTTCCGCAACGCGGATCACCCCATCTGCCCCGGGGTAGACATTGACTATTACCCCAATAGGCCATTGAAGTGGCGCGATGTTGTCACTCTTAATCATTACTACCGTGCCTGTCGTTACCGGATTCACATTTGTATTCCATTTCTGGCGAGCTTGCAAAGTATTCAAATACTCAATTCGCCATCGGTTCCATAATGTCTGAACAAGACGATCCACGAGATGTTTGCGTTGTACCAAGTTGACTGGCTCGTCTGACAAATCAGCAGCGGGTAAAGATTTTAAGGGAGTGAGCGTTAAAAAATGCGCGGGGGTTAGCGGCAATGGAGCCGAAACGTCGTTAACGCTAAGTACAGAAAGCGGGCGTGAATTAAGAATTGCTTCAATCTGAGAAAGCACTGTTTGCATCTCTTCATACGTCAGTAGAGAGGTGCCTACTATTTTATTTAAATAACCTTTCAGGCATTTAATGTTACTTTCCCAGATCCCACCAAAACGAGGAGCTTGCGGTGGATTCATCTTCCATTCTATTCGATTCTCCAACAGATTGTCTGAGAATTCCTTTTTGTAATTGGGTGACTCTATAAGCTCAAATAAAGACCGTAAATGGGATTTAGCTCCCACAAAGTTCGTCCCGTTATCGGAGTACATTATACTCACAGGACCTCGACGAGAAAGGAAACGCTTGAAAGCGTTGAGGAAGACTTCGGTGGAAAGATCCGAAGCGAGTTCAATATGAACTGCGCGGGTCACCAAGCAAATAAATAAACAAATGTATGCCTTTTGACTTCGCACCCCCCGACGTCTATAAGGAATTATTTGAAGCGGGCCCGCGTAGTCAACTCCTGTGTGAAGAAAAGCCTTAACTTCGCGGACGCGGCATGCGGGTAAATCTCCCATTATTGGGAATTGCGGTTTGGGATTGACTTTGAAGCAAGTATTGCACTGATGCACACGTTTCCGAACCAAATTACGCGAAGAAAGTATCCAAAATCTTTGCCTTAGCAGCGACATCAGTAACGTTGGACCCGTATGTAGGTTTCTGATGTGATAGTAGTCTATTATTAGATTGACTACATGATCACGAGCGGGTAAAATAATTGGATGACGACTGTCAAATTCTCAATCTGCCTCCTACCCTTAGAATTCCGTCATGAATAAACGGATTCAGTTTTGCGATCGCTCGCCAAACCTTCTTAAGTTATTAAGTTATTTATTGCGTTTATTATCATTTAACAAATTATTTGAATGCGGGTAATTATTTATATGCGGTATTATAAAACGTATTCACACTCTGCTGAATTTGATTTATATTATTGTTCAAAAATATGCGGCTCGCTAGGACCAAGATGGGTGAGATATGCAGTTGTGCAGAGTGGAACTGCTACGTCTGTGTATTAAAAATGACCTTGATTGTGTCTACCATCACTGCTTGAAAAATATGGTAAAATAATTGCATGGAGAGGAAAGGACTCACCGAAAAGGAATCTGTAGGCCGGCCCTCGTCTGCTCTTCTCCATCCAACATGCACACACAGTGAAATGCGCGAATTATTATATTCTACAAAACACAGCGGAACCAGGTTAAAGGCGGAGCGGTGCACAAATGGCTATATGATGCGGCGGGCAGTTTATTACAGACTACTGAAATAAGGAAGGACGGGTAGGCAATGGATAGGTAGGAAAAAAAGGAGGAATTGGCAACAATATTACTACCAAATCCCAAGCAGTGACAGTATGTATGTGTAAGAGTAGGTGTGTATAAGAGTAGGTGCGTGTATGGGCCTAACCAATAATAATAATAATGAAAGTTGTATAATTTGTATAATGCCGTTGTCATGAGAATATATATGTCACTGGCTTATACGAACTCTAGTCGCGGGTTCAGAATCTGATATAAAATCTTGAATGCCAGTGCACATGAGGCTTTCTGATACGAACCTTCTGATTTTCTGAAATGAACCTAAAAACGCGGAACACTCAGTAACGAGATTAATTTAGTTTGTACAATTGTATCGTGATAAAAAATGACTATGGAACATTGGTATTCCATCTTATAAGAAAAAGTCTATGTGAAATTCAGCATTAAAAAAAATGTGCCGAATTAATGACAATCAGCATAATAAATACCTTCTACGTTTAATGTCTCTTCTAGGTAAGGTGTTATTTTTTCTCTGGGGACGTGTACGTGTTGTTACCGTAGTCACTACAATGATACCGCTTTAAATACCCTAGCATCGTGTAAACCGCCCTAGTTCGTGCTAAGCCACGATAGAAAGCAAGAATCTGACTGGACGCTGGAATACTAGCTTGCTATCCTGACTTGTAATGCGCGCCTTGTGTGCACCGGGCATTAATGCCGGTGTTTTTTTACGGCTTCCGTCGCTGGCTGGATAAATATATCAGTATAAATAAAAAATATGCACTGCAACATGGAAAGGGTATGTAATAACACGCTTTTGATGGAATTCTAACAAAACATATTTTTAGCCACGGACCCAATCACACAGTGTATCGTTTTCAATTTAGGTTAAAATCAATTTTTTGTACATTTCCATTTTTCGCCTACTAGCAGAAATATCGTATAGTATATATACTGCCTATAATTCAACTCGTGAGCTATAACAATGTTTATTCAAGATCATACTTTATCGATGCTGTTTACCCAGCCTACTAAAAGCTAACTTGGAAACCGTATTAAGATTTTATGCAAATATATTTTGATGGGTGAAAGAATTAATAATTGTATTGCTTCCATTTGAAACCTCCGTGGGTAGATTAATGATAAAATCGTGATAAATGGTTCACCGGCCGTCTTATGATATCTATATTGGCCGATCCTTCCCTTGCCAAGGGTTCTGTCAATATTAGGGTAGGTGCTTTCAAGGTTCAGTGTTCACCGAAAAATTCAAACAACATCATAAAATAATGAAGAAAGATGATGGCTTTCAGGTAAAAATAAGCAAAATATTATTGCCATTTTGAGCTTTTGTTTTAAATTAAGAGTGTATTGTTTTGAGATCCTGTGTTTTAAAAATAAATACGGTATTTGAAGGCAGTAATAACAAACCAAAAAGATTAAGTTAATGAACTTATACCAACAAAGGTTTATACTTTATAACTGAACACAAAAAACTAAAACTTTATTTTTTACAAACAAAACATAAAAAATTATATGTTGTAGTAAAAATTAAAGCAGAGAAAAATTACGTGCAATATTAAAAAGCAGAACGAAACATTATAAAAAGTAAAATGTGTTTGCGAATTTCTAGCAGCCGAAAAAAGAACCCTTGCAAATTTTCCAGCACCGAATATTAAAACGATAGAAAATTTAAATTGTTTCATTTTCTGCCTTGTATATTGTTAATATTATTTTTTATTTATCACAATTAGTTTTAAAACGTTGAAATTTTATAAGTGCCTTCATATTACACTGTACATTACGACAGATGAACAATTAATTTCGTTTAGTTTATCATTACAAAGAAATTAGTTTTTGGAAAATGTCTAAGGTTTTTTGCTATATTCAGATGGTAATTACCTAAAAACCTACCTTCCATTTCTTCTTTAATTTCTACTATTTTTCAGTTCATATTATATATTGTGTACTGTCTTATTATAGGATAATTGTCATAAACCGGCGTGGTAGGCCGGAGCGGGAGAGACTGATTGAGGGAGAACTTTTGATCTCTCCAGCAGGACTCTCGGAACATTGAAGGGTTGGATTCATACGTCCATTTCTCCTGGACCCACTGACCCCTAGATTTCTACCCACTTCTCATGTCTTTTTCTTTTCCAGAACTTCCTCTCTTTCTTTTTCCAAAGATGACACAGGGCGCGGGGAATTATTTTCCTCAGTGCCTCCTGTGTGGAGCTAATGTGAAAAAAAAATCAAAGGTAAGTAAAAATGTCCAAAGCGCTAAAAAAATACTACCTTAAACCGGAAAACAGAAAATAAATATCAGCAAACTTAGTTGGTACGTTGTGCGTTCGGCTGTTGATGTATTCAGTTTAATGTGAATAAAAGTTTTAACGCTTTTAATCCAGGAGGAGCCGCGTTACGCTCTTAGCGCTTTCTCGCCAGGCCCCGAGATACGCGACTCGAGCCAATTCCAGTTTAAATACCGTATCTGGGGCCAACGCTTCGGATCATATTAAATATATAACTCAAGTGCGATGATGAACTTTCTAAGTGTGTAAGGCAGGAATTTTTTTAACACTAATAAATAAAATACCCAGTAAAATCCCGCTTTTATGGGACGGGATGTTTTCGGCACACTTTTATCACTACTTTCGGATTCAGAAAGCGCCTTCAGAATTATTTAGAAGAAAATAATATTCTTCATTTCTCTAAGTATTTTTTTTACATGGTGATGATTCTGTACAAGATTTCTGATGACTCGGCACCAGTGGAGGTTTTCACATTTGGATTATGCATTTTCATATTTGAGATTTTTATTTAGAAATACACAGTATATTTTTAAGATGAGGCCTCGTCTGCCCTGATGATGGACACTGCAACGCTGACCGAAACGTTGGCTAAAGAAGGAGGTAGCGCGTTTCGTTATTTATTTTTGGTTAACCCCAAAAATAAATAACGAAAATACTTTTGGCCGTGAAAACCTTAAATCATACCTGATTGTTTATGTTGTTTTTAACTATTTTAGTTTTTTTTTCCTTTTCTATGTAGTTGCTTCTTTAATTAAAAGCTGTTGTGTAAATATGTATAACTATATAGGATGTATGGGATTGCACTATCCTCCCCACATCTTGGAATAAAAAATTAGTATTATTATTAATGATTTATAGCTTTGGTTTGAGTTCGGTGGAATCACAGATTGTATACTGATTTTTTATTCGTTTATTAATACTTTAAAAAGAAATTATTCGCAAGTGAGGTATATTAAGTCACTTTTCACCATCTTTCGAACGTTTAATTTATTAAGAAATTACTATTTATTTATTTAAGGAACACAAACAGTCTTAGTAATAAAATATATATAAGAGGGTGACAAAAAAACAGACCAATTATTAATGTTCACAAATAGGTAAAGATATTTATTAAAAAGGTTCATTTATTATTAGTTTTGTTCTATTTTTGAAAACCGAGAATTATACCTAACTGGATTACGAATTACTTTCATTTAGTTATTTTCCGTACAACACTAAAATCATTTAACAATAGACATTTTTTTGAAAAAGATAATTTGGCCCGTATTTAAGGTCGCTGTTTTTTTTGTGTGATAATTTCGTGGCTAATCAACTCGCTCCTTAATTTCCGAGTAAACAGATGGTGGATTAGCCCCCGAAAGGAAATGAAAACGGATAAACGGAAAGGTTTATTGTCGAAACATAAATAATTCTGCCTCCGCTTTTCTACTCCCGGATGACGAAGCCTGACTAGACCAGAAGCCAGAGAAATATATCTTCATATTTAAAAAAAAGACGTGTCAATCTGATTGTCTTCCTTTCAATTGCCTTCAAAGTGTTTTATAGTTTCTCAAAGTTACTAAACACGAAACATTTTTAAAAAATCTGAATCTTTAGAGTTCAAATAACTAGCAGACGATAAGCAACTAACTAACAACACAACACAATTAATCAACACTTTTACATAATTAGAGTGCTTTCCGTAGCGTCCTAGTGTAAGTCCATTATTAAGAATCGAAACGTTGCTTGAAAAGGCTTTAGACATGTTTTGTGATCAGATGAGGATCTCTAGCACGGTCGATCAATAAGGATTTTATCGACAACTTTCGGTAACTTCTCATCATTCCCCGGGACAACTGCAGATTAGCAGATAGCTAACGTACAAACAACAGTTGGCGTCGAATATATTAAAAACACTTAGTCATTATGAACTGTTATTTATTCGTTGGCGATCTGCAGGGGACGAGTAAAGTTGCCAAAAGTTATCGATCGACCGTGCTAAGGGTCCTGATCTGGTCACTAAACACAGTCTAAACATAGCCTCTCTCCAACTCACCAGCTCCAGACAAAATCTTTCGTGTGTCTCAGTGTTGTGAAGTCCAAATTTTAGTCATAGATTTTATACTTAGAAATTCTAGTCTTGGTAGTTGTAGAATAGATACATACAAGATATAAGATGTGAAAAAATTATAACTAAATAAAGTATACATTTTTTGTTGAAGAAGAAGATAACACTTTTAAATCTAAATGAAAATATGAAAGAAAACAAGACACAGAAAAACAGAAAAAGACAATGGTCGCAACTGGGACTC
This sequence comes from Glyphotaelius pellucidus, assembly GCA_936435175.1. Taxonomy (NCBI): domain Eukaryota; kingdom Metazoa; phylum Arthropoda; class Insecta; order Trichoptera; family Limnephilidae; genus Glyphotaelius; species Glyphotaelius pellucidus. Next base: position 49,216,738 of record OW386537.1, on the reverse strand, counting down.
GAACCCAGACCTCTCGTCTAACCGGGACGGCGACGGGTTAGACGAGAGGTCTGGGTTCGAGTCCCAGTTGCGACCATTGCCTTTTTCTGTTTTTCTGTGTCTTGTTTTCTTTCATATTTTCATTTAGATTTAAAAGTGTTATCTTCTTCTTCAATGATATATTACGTTGATGGGAATAACCTTCAAAAGTTATAAAAAGAGAGTTTTTCTCGTAAAAAATTGAATATACATTTTTTATTTAAAGACGGTTGAGAGCAGCTGGGAATCTTGTGTTCTGCTTTTTTATAATCAATAAGTAAACTCAAAGCCTGTAAAAGCTGTACCAATCGCTGTAAAGGTGCGCAGATAAATAAACTACTTGATATTTATAACATATTATTGTTATTTCATCGTTGAAAGCAATTATTATTTAAAACGTAGATTTTCTTAGCTCTATCAAGTACTGATAGCTGTTTTGCCTCCTAAGTCATTGATTGTGTCAAAGTGAGGTAAAGTCGCTGTAAAACTATTTAAAGCCTATGTTCTGTAGTCTTCTTCTCCTTCTTTCGTATGGCGGTAGTCAGAGAGGGACTTCAAGGTCTGCGAGCCAGTCAAAGGCCTAAGGCTTCGCCCTGTAGGCCTCGTCGTAGCCGCAGAGAAATGAAAGTGCAGTTGCGCCATTCTAACGTTTATTTTATTTGTTTCAACTATTATTGGTGATCTTTTATTACGAAAATACAGTTCAGTCCCAGCTGATTTCAAGTTTTTCGATTTCCCCCTTAAATACATTTCTTTTTTAAGCCGTTACAAAAATAACCAGTAATATCAAAATTCCCGCACGTTAATTATAATCTGACGGTAAAAAAGTTGGCCTTTGCGGATTTTTTTCTGAAAAACAACATCCCCATAAATACGTATTAAATTTTATTAATACCACACGAGGTTTCCACAGTGATATTATTTTTTGCGTATTATTATTTGAACCTTTTCGCAAAACTTGAACAAGGCAACTTCAAAAGGTCCGATAATTCGGCTTATTCCGTGAATTCAGTAATATATAACAGGTCGTGGGGAGGATCTGATCGCATGGAGTCGGGTCAACTTCTAACCCTTCGTTATTTGCTTTAAACTGAAATGTTTTTACTAAACCATATTTCATTTTACCATAAAATGGTTTTAGACCGTTTCCATTCACTCTCATCCATCGGGGACCATCGGAAAATGCTTAATTTATTTAGGGTGTTTAGGTATGTACTTGACTTACTTTAACTCTTCAATTCCCAGTGTGACTTGTAGGTGACAGAAGTTTGATATTTTTTTCTACCATACAGAAATTTTATTTTTAAATTCTGCTACTACTGTAGTAAAGGCGAGTAGTAACACGCCATTTTTATCAAATTCATTCTCGTGTTTCACGCGAAATTGGTGCAGTCTGAGTTTGTGTGATTTCTTGCGACATAAAGTGAAATAAAAATGCCTTAGCCGAAAGAATTGTTTTTTTTTCTTATTGTATACAATAAATGAATAAATAAGCTAAAGTACAAATGTATTTTATGACAAAAATAATTTATTGAATGTTTGTTGCAACGTTGGAAATATGCTCTGTAACTTGTGGGTGACACTGGGCATTGTAACTATTCTATTGTTATAACCACTCTATTGTTCGGAATTCATTCTAAGTAATAAGTAACTAGACCGTTGTTTACATTTTGGCCTTATCGCTATGTTGTGATGGTGTTTTAGAATTTGTTGTGAACCTTACCAGGGTGCGTCCGGCCCTGGACTCAAGATGCAATCCGATTAAGGCCTAGGAGCTGCTGTTATTTTAGAGCTTCATTCAAGATTACCACAAGAGTTGCGACTCTACAATTTATACGTTGATCATTTTTTCACAGGGTTACCATTCCTAAAATATTTGCGAGAGCAGAGTTTTGGGGGTACAGTTACTGTTCGGGAAAACCGTCTAGAGAACTGCAATTTGTCACACTCAAAGGACATGAAAAAAGAGCCAAGAAATAAGCTTTGTCATAAAGCTTCTGTGGAAATCATCGCAGCTAAATGGCATGACAATAGTATCGTCACCATTGCATCTAACTGCCACGGATTGGATCCTATCTCGAAAGTGAATCGAATTGGATTTGTGGATAAAAAACGGGCAAAAATTCAAGTAGATTGCCCAGCAATTATCAAGATGTACAATAAGAACATGGGTGGGGTATACCATTTTGACGAAAACGTTCACTCCATGAGGGCAACTCTTCGCGGCAAAAAGTGGTGGTCCCCTTTGTTTGCTTTTGGTTTAGATGCAGCTTGCAAAAAAATCATTTGCTGATCAAAAGACAGTCAGAAAACAACTGGACCTACTGCGATTTTCGGCGAAATGTCGCAACCATATACTTGCAAAAATATGGTAAACCTCGAGCCGCAAATCCGATTGTGGCGTACCTCTGCAGATAAGAGTGTCTATAGAGGTGAGGATTTCAAGAAGTGCTGATGATCACTCTCAACAAAGATGTGGATATTGTTACCAATGCACCAGAAGATGTGTGCCAAGTGCAATATCGGTTTGCTTCTCAAGTATTGGTACATCTTTCACAATAAATAAGTGCTCTGTTTTTTTTTATATATATATCTTAATATTATAATAAAACTTTATATAAATAAATATTATTATAAAAGTCAATTATCATTCATTGCTATTTTATTCCTACCGTCAGAACAAATTATTTATTCATATTGCGTCTCTACGGGCGCAAACAAATAATTCATCTGAATATATTAAAGCATAACTTTCAAAGAGTGCTTTTTCTTAAATTGGCGCCATCTATGAAAGTTTAGATTATGAATTCTTATATCGCACATCCCATAGAATAGTGAGGTCAGTCAAACTTTTCTATTTTACGTTTTATCTCTGAAAAGTAAAGTGATTATGATTATCTGTTAGGAATTATAATTGTCCTTTTGAAATTCTTACCCACCTCCCTTCCACTACCTTCAGTGCAGTTTCATCCTTCGAACTATCCGCAGTGTATTATGAAGTTCATATTTTCAAAGTGCTAAGATAACCCTCGGCGAATAAACATTGTATTTACATCATGAGTATGCAAAGACTTTAAATAACTTATATTACCATCTGTACAGTTTGGAACATTTTATGTGAATTCGTATGTGCATATCAACCCACCCAGCTACATTAACTACAGTGAGTTTTTTACCATCCTTATTTTCCCACCTAAAGAAAGTTCCTAACATTATCACATAGAGATTTTTTTTTCTTATGCTTATGTTTTACGCATGTTAAGATTATTATTACTTCCTTTGTTTATTTGTATTATTTTGTTGAAATTTTAACATTTTTAGATTTCGATGCTAGCATTACTATGGGTTTCTAATGAATTTTAAAATTTAAACGAAATTTTTGATTTTATGAAACTATGTAAAATCAATAATTTTTAATAACCTTTCAACTATTTCAAATAATTTTTTTTGGATTTTTGGTTTAATCAAACTATTTACCTTCCATGATAACCTTTTAATATTTTCCATTTTAGATTTTTGGTTTTTATGACACCATTGTACATTTCATGGTAATTTTTTAACAATTACCAATAATTCTTTTTCGATTTTTGTTTTCATAAAACTATTTATATGATAACCTTTTAACGATTTCCAAAAAAAATTTTAGATTTTATAAACTTATGTTTTTATACGTATGGGTATGATTATGTGCATGCGTGCGTATACGTATGTGTATGAACGTGGACATATATATTTATATGTGTGTATATGTTGTGTCTATATACATATATATGTACCCGTCTCAGAACAGACACTGTCTAGTGAGGCGGGTTACTTCCTTGTTTGTTGATTGATAATGTTTTCTCAATAAACGCCCGGGTTGCCGGCAAATTAAATTAAACAATCTATGTCCCACGAAAACCCTATTTTAGTAAGATCACTTCATCTCCGCAAGATGTCGCTAGTATCTTTTTTCGACGGGACCGCTTTTTCATCATTCATTAATTTGTTTTCACTCTCCTTTAAAATTCATTGTTTTGATTAACAACACTTTTCTAAGGGATGTGCGATATGTATATTAATTATGAAATACTAAGGATATTTCAACTTTATGATTCTTGTTCCATTGTTCCTATAATGCGAAAAATTCTTTTGATTTGAGTAATTGGGTTGTTAAGCACAATCAATTGGAAGGAGGTTATGGGTACCGCCGCACCGGGAACCATTTATTGGTAAACCAACACCTTTGCCATAGTGGTTCGCTGTGTTTTGTGACTTAGCAGGGGTGCCCGGATTCATAGAATGGATGCATCTACCTGCCTCCTGTGTGGCAGGCTGGATCGGGAGAGACTGGTTGAGGGAGATCTTTTAAAATCTGCAGCAGAACTTTCTCGGAACATCGCCTTTCACCGCAGCGGGAGCGATGGATTAATACATCCGTCACTCCTGGTGACATTGATCCCCAGATACCTACCCACCTCTCATACCTTCTTCCTTCCCTCATCTCCTTCCTTTCCTCAAAAGACACTCCACGCAGCATTCCCAAAGGCGACAAAAGCCCTGAGGAGAACTAATTAAATGTGTGGAACGCTAATAAAAAAAAATTGTTTCGGTTGTTTCGTTAGTTATTCCTGTGTGATATCTGGTACAATGAACTCAAATTTCCTTTAAATTTAAATGCCGTTTTCAAAATTTAGACAAATGATAATGTAGATAGGTACCTACCAAAAATATGAAAATTTAGTCGAAAATTATTTTATTTGTCTTTTTCAAAAGTGGAATTATAATATCATGTGATTTTTTACTGATCGGCGATAATTAATAAAAAATCTTCATGAGAATAACATTATTCCCAAATAATTGGCTTATTTATATAGTATTTTTGGTGTACGTAGGTCGTGCAACGAAAAACCCGTCTGATTAGGCATTGTAATTTTTTTTTATTTTGTTTGTTCGAAAAAACAATCAAAATAAATGGCGATGTTGGTGATCTCTTTGGATTACAAGAGGCAATGAAATGTATTGCTAAATCATCATGCTCTACCAAATGAATCAGAGATGTCGCTCACTTGTCCTTTTGAAGAAATAATGCAGTTTGAAATTGTTTGTGACCAGTGAATAACTATCACATCATCTTTTGTTTTGAATGTCTTGCAATTCATTGTGATTCCTCCTTTAATTGTGTAAAGTTGACAACTGACTTGTGGATATTTCAAAATTTAAAAAAAAATTGTACTGAGCTTAATTTAAGTGGATGGGAGGCCTTCCACGTCGCAGAGATCAACAATCAAGGTTAGAGTTTCTGTTTTTTTTTTCCTTTGAGATTTTGTCAGATCGCTATTTTTTGTAATATATTGTCCGCGCGAGGTAAATTCAAAATCATATTTTTGAGTATTACGCTCGGAGAGTTCTGGGGTTATTTGCATGCCCCAGGCTCGCATATTATAATACACCATCGTCTTACGAAAATCGGCTACGTCAAGTGTACACATGAAAATTAGAATATTTGGCAAAGTAATAAAATGTGTTTACAATATAAAAAATCATTTCGATTCCGTTAATATACCCAAATGCCTTGGACATAAAAGTGACTTTATATAGTGTAAGATATTCTGAAATAGTAACAACTAATGGCAAGAATAACGGGTCACTAGATTTGATATATATTATCCCTTATATCTTCTTGAATCTTACCCTTTATTATCAATTGTGTAATGCCTATTAACTCACTATTTTGTGATCGTACATTAACATGCAAATGTCTTTAAAATACACGTTACTATTGTGGGAGGAAGTGCTAAATACGCACCACGTCAGCCTTTGTCAGCTGAATTTGCATATAAATTGACATAGCGATTTGATTCCCCAAAGATGACAATCTCTTTCCCAGGAAGGGAATATTCGCATTTGTGTCCCGATATGAATTTCTAACATTTCCTTGATAATAATTGACATTCGGTTTATTCATTTCAAGGAATAATTCCCCCGGAATCGTCAAATTGGACAGACGTCACATTTAATGATCCGGAATGGGGAGTGGAATGGGGAATGGGGACTTTTGTTGACCTCCAAACCTATCTGCCGGATATCTGTCAGGAACATCGATAATTCTAAATCAAAGCCAAAATGTTCAAATAATATTCCCTTATTATCTCTCTAGGGGAGGAAGTGCAAAAGTAAATATAGCTTTATTCAATTTTACTTTTAGTCCGCGGAAATATACATCGATTTCTTTAATTCTGTGCCAATTTTTCCATATTTTGAAGGCGGTAACGATATCGGCGCATGAGAAACATTCATTGGACACCAACACCTCTGGTAAAGGTCACTCTAAGTGGCAAGCTACGTTTGGTGACTTAACAGGAGTGTCAGGGTTCATGGGGATGAGGTTTATCCAGGTCTTGGCAGCTGATTTATGTGGTGGACCAGATCGGGAAAGGCCGATTGAGGATTGATGGAGACCCTCTGACATCTTCAGCCCCACTCAGTGGGAGGGATGAATTCGTATCTATAGACATAGTGCGTACATCGGCACACTGTCCCCCAGATTCCTACCCACTCTTCATACCCTTCATTCTTTGCAGAACTATGTATCTCTTCTTCCTTTCCTTAAAAAAACCCTCCATATAGCATCCTCAAAGTAGGCTTTGAGGGAAATGATTTTCGTCTGAAAATGAGAGTTAATGTAAAAAAAATACATCGCATCACAAAAAATATTGACTACCTATCGCAATCCGGTATATGCACGCGATTTGTTCGCTGTTTTATTTACTTTGAATATTTAAGCTCTGCACCATTTTTCGAATTGGTAGGCAATGTATGTATAATATGTAGGAGGATGGAACGACACGCAACTCAGTAATGGCTTGTGTGCAAGAGACCAAGAAGTGTTATTCCAGATGCACCTACATTCAAAAATCGTTTTTAGCACTCTCAAAGAAATCCCTTGACTCAAGATTTTGATAGTGTATCGTGCTTAAGCGAGTCCTAGCCTCCCCGGGACCTCTCCCAATTATTCCATCAATCTCCATTCTTTACATACCTGAACCAAATCTTTCTCTTTTTTCTACCTTTTACGAAGTTTGTTTGTAGGTCTAATTAATTAATTAGTTTTATCCTTTATGTTTTAATCCTTTACTATTAAATATAATTTGTACATACTTATTATTTTAATTAGTATGCTAAACAAACAACAGTTTACTTTTATGCTTAATCTGTTATTTTATTTTATTTTTCTCTTCTCGTCTCGTTTTTTTTTCATCTTTTTACAAAACATGCAGGGAGGACTATAATATACACAGTTACGTTCATTTATGTTTTAATCGTTTATTATTAGGTACTGGCGATTTGCCGGCATATGGATTTGCCACTTAAATTTTTGCCACTTTAACCGGTCAGTGGTTGAGTGGGCATTGCGTTTGGGTCCCAGCCGGGCGTCCCGTGTTCGATTCCTTGGCTGGCTAAGTACTCCATCACAACACAAGCAACATTTTCGGCTTTCTGTTGTGATAGTAGGAGATTTTCAAACATTGTTGGGTTATTCGTAACCCGGGAATGTTTGTCTTTCTTTGAAAGAAGAAAAAAAAAAATTGTTTCTTCCTGAGTGTTCGTTTCCTTTCGTCCCCATCCCCCTTCCTCCTCCCCTTCACATCCTGCTTCCCTTTCTCCTCCCGAGTTCCCCTCCACCTTCCCCGCCTTCCCCTCTCCACCCCCCCTCCCCCCCCCCCCCCCCCAACTTTCCATCATCCCGCAAATTCCACCTCTCCTTCGTCCCCTACCACCCCTCCCGTCTTCCCTCCCGCCGCTAAACTACGTGAAATATACACATTCTTCAAACAACTCGCACGCCACCTATTGCAAAAGTTTTAATACAAATTTCGCAACGCCAGAACTCACTGCTGTATATAGAAACCATCACGGACATGCACACATCAAAGCCCCAAAGTTTCACAGCAATCGGATAAATGGTTTAGGAACGCATAAGGGACAAACAAAGAATCATTCATTTTTACATATTAAGATTTATACCTGTTATTTTATTATTATAATTTTAATAAGTATTACAAACAAAAAATGTCAGTTAATATTATCTTTTAACCTTTTTTCATTTTTTACTCTTTCTTTTCTTCTCTTTTTTCTAATCTTTTTCCCTTTTTTTACACAAAATATGTTTGTTAATTCATCAAAATTTGATCAAAACTTCCTAAAACGGGAATTCCTCTTTGTTGAATGTTTTACAAATGTATTATGTGTACATCCTCTAATAAATAAATTAAAAAATATAAGTATACATTATAATATAAAAGTAACTATTTCTACCACAATCAGTGCACTCGTATTAAAACACACAAGAGTGTGATATATTTCAATTCCCACATTTAAAATCCGCACAGCATTGCGCAAGGTTCTTTGTTGAAACATAAACCGCAATTCTGTTAGTTTTCCTGAAAAATGCAAGTGAAAATTCACGACCGCCGCTCATACCAAAGCATAACCGAGTGTGCTGTACCGGCACACCGCGCCCAGCGGGAACAGTTTGTTCCCTTCCGGTGGTAGGAGGCTGTAGTTCATGCACTTCCTTCCTGCCTCTCTCCCCCAGATCCTCCAACTACCCCCAGCTACCCCCAACTCGGCCAGTGGAGGGTAGCCTAATGATTCCAAAGGGACGCAATTTTTCACCGAGTATAGCAACTGTACGGACTTTTACGTTTATTTCCTCTATTTACGGCACTCTGATGAAATGATTAATCGAGGGGATCTGTTGGCAGTTGGTATACTCTGCGCATATTGTAATTTATTCCTGTAGGCACGTGAATATTTGATCGAGGACTTTCGTTCTGTATGAACTCTCGTAACAACGCTATAACAAGTCCTGTGAAGTAAAAAAAATCTGGATATTTTACTCCCTTGTAACTAGTGGAGTACACGATGCATATGAAGGTCTATCAACTTTATCAATATGATATTAGCTGAATTCGACATCTACGGTAAGTTGTCGTTATTTGCGAGCACGGTCAACAATTGATAAGAAATCAGAGTGTCAGATCACTATCAATATACACAACTTTTTTAATAATTTCGTTCGTTATGTATCTAAACTGACTTATTAATGGATGGAGATGAACTGACGAAGCTCTTAGAATTGAAAAAAATCGTTTAAGCAATCCATAAGCCTAATTTATTCATCTCTTCAATTTATTTATATATCGATAAAACCCAATACCAACATGATTTTAGCTAAATTCATCATCCATGGTGAGTTGTCGTTATTTGTAAACACGGTCGACAATGGATAAGAAATATTAGCGTGGCCCCCTGACACCCGTATTCAGAGTCGATACTTTAGTTGAAGGAGTCTTCCTTTCCTTTAAATGACGTAGTTTTGTATTCAGAGACACTACTAAGGTCGATGTGACGTCACTTTATAAGGAAGCTACCTTCCTTAAGATTTCTAAAATATTTGTATTCAGAGACAGCTCTACGAAAGTCTCTACGACACTGCGCATGCGCATTCTCGCTTACCTTGACTTATAGCTGTCAAAACTTAAGGTTGGTGAGAGGGGTACCTTTGCCTTTCAAAGTAGATGATTTGTTCTCAATTGTTACTGTTGAAGACGTAAAACAGTAGAGATGGAATGGTTTAACAATTTCGTGGAAATAGTTAACAATTTTTTTTGAACTTCGTCACTCATAACACACGATTTTAACAGCCCAAGGTTCGTAGAAAATGCTTTTAACACGCATTTTCTACGAAGCTTGCAACAGCCATTTTAAAGAACGATGTCGGCTAGAAAAGATAACAGCGATGCATTTACTAATTCCTCCCTTATTTCTATTTTACGCTTTAATAAGTAATATGGCGGGATATTTGTATATAAGTAGTTTAAACACATTGTTTTTCATTAGGCAATTAACAATCTCGAATTAATTGTCGAAATGCGATGCGAAACGAATGAACCAACGGAGCATAAATAAACCAATACGCAGACTTTTGACAGGCCGGTGTTGTTTTTAACTTTTGAGTTTTTGAATTTTGAATTTTAAACACACAGCTTGTCACAAAACGGGGTATGTTGTTCCAATAAAAGCGGGACATCGACAATTTTCGGATGAAGTCACAATATTTTTTCGGCGTAGACATCCTTAGGAAAGGAAGCTCAAAGTGTGGACTGTGCATAGAGGCGTTAAAGGTAAGGACGGTTCTTTCCTTTACTAAGGTAAGGTCGAGCCTTTACTTAGACAAAAGTTAAGGAGCGACTCTGAATACGGGTGTAATGTGTCAGATAAGCTATCAGTGTACACAACTTTTTGAACTAACGAAGCTCTTAGAATTGAAATAAATTGCACAGGCCAACCAGCGATTTAAATAATTCATCTAAGACGCGATTAATTTAGAGATATTGACTTAATCGATTTATTGATACATCGATATAACCCAATTCCAATATGATTTTAGTTAAATTCGTCATTTATGGTAAGTCGTCATTTTTTTAATAAATTCGTTCGTTATGTAACTAAACTGGATAATTAATGAATGGAGGTGAGCTAACGAAGCTCTTAGAATTGGAAGAAATCGTATAAGCGATCCATTAACTTAACTAATGAATCTAAGACGCGATCAATTTGTTGATTTTGATTTATTAAACGAAAGTGGTTGAAATATGACTAAAAACATCATTAACTAATTAACTCCTGTTTTGTGTCAAAAAGTACAAGCGAATTACCAAAAAATGTACATTTATTAGTATTTTTAAATTTTAAGTACCGGTTTGACGCGGGGAATACAAATCATTAAACAGATCCGCCAGTAATCAAATCAACTCTCAACAACAAAGATTTATTATTTATTCCCTGCCTATAAGGGTTCGGCTGTCAGCAGTCAACTTTGCTCAAAATATATTTCATATTTTAAAGTTATCGATTTCAACCCGCTAGACTCCCAGTTGTTATTTCACCCCCAACTATACGAAATGTAATAAATTAGAAATTTGCAATTCAGTGAAATTTCAACCCAAGTGCGCTTTATTCTAATAGCTCAACCTATATTATACAATGCATTTGCATAGATAATTTACATATTCATGGGTGCCCTTCTAGAATAAAATTTATCTCACGTTTGTGTTTACGAAATATTATTAAAATGCAATTAATCCTAGGGCTAAATATTTTAATTTTGAGATAGTTATGCAAATTAGTGTAATATCACTACTGCTTTTAGCTTTGATTATATTATTATCTGTGGTATTTCTCTGAAATAAGTCTATTGTCAAAGTTTGAATAAAGAAAGTCATACAAATCAATCATCCACCATAAATAATAACCATTACCGAACTGATTGCGTGAAGAATTCAGAGAAGTACCTAAATATTACAATTTTTTTTTTTTTTTTTCAAGAAAATTATTTTTATTTTGTTTTCTATATTTATAGTGCGTATTTCTTTCGTTTAAATTTCTTGGGGTGAATCTCGACAAATAAAGTCATATTTTGTAATTTTTCATGTTCTGCGCTTCTTACATTTTCAAAAAATATTATTTATTAGGTAATACATGTGGCCAATGAATGCCCGTTCCATTCATTCCTGGCGGGATTGATAAGGTCCACAGGGCGATGCCTGAGTCCCTAGACTGGCTTGCAGACCTAGATGTCCCCCTATGACTCCTCCCCATAAGAAAGAAGAAGACTAGGTAACTTACAGTAAATAACTAGATTTACTAAGCGTGTTTATTCGAAAAGTTAATTTTTGATCGACAAATTAGAATTTAAGGAAAAACCAAAAATTATATTTGTGATACAAAGAAGAATGTTCTTGATTTAGTTGACATTATGTGTTTTTGACATTATATGTTTTTGACATTATATGTTTTTGACATTATATATTTTTGACATTATATGTTTTTAACAATATATGTTTTTACATTATATGTTTTTGAAATTATATGATTTTGACATTATATGTTTTTGACATTAAATATTTTTGAAAATTTTTTATACTTTTACACGACGACCTCCGGGGTCGAGTGGTAAGGCTCTCGACTACGATTCCGAGGGTGGCGGATTCAAAATCCGGTGTGCACAAATAAATTTTATTTGTTTAATTGGTGTTATATCAAAATTCTTCCATTTGAAATAGTACGCAACATATTTGCTGCACGTTCCAGAGCAGAAGATACTCTCAGTATCGCCCTGGTGTAAGACCACCATTCAGAATTGATACACTGCTTGAAATGGCTTTAGCCGTGCTTAATTACCAGATCTGAACAGCGAATTCCCACCTTTCTCTTTCTCATCTACTTCCCCTCCAAACAGCCTTTAGTCTCCCAACACACCCATTTATGGACGCTATTGTCTTACTGGCTCCAGACGGGAACAGTTGGGACTCTTGTGCGGCATTCTCATAAAAAAACTAAAAAATTTCGCCAACCCGACAATACAATAATTATCCCATGATTTTTCACCAGTCAAAGAATTATACTTCGAGAACGAAGCATAAGTGAAGACGAGTTTTCGCTTCAGTGACTTAAAACACATTCTCTCAGCAGTTTCGCTAGAGAAAGCAACGCTACACTTATCTTGGACAATACATATTCTTAAATGGAGGTGTATATTATAAAGAAAGTTTTAACACAAAGTTAAGGTGGGACTGAGTGCTTTTGTATGCTTGTGTGTTCATCTAAAAGTGTCTACCATGCATTGTGTCTAAAGAGGTAGGTTTTTGAACAATAAATGTTTGCCACTGAGATCGGTTTACGCAAACTCGGCCGATTCACAAGATTAACATTATAACATACAATCCACCAACCTACAATTAAAACTATTATTGGGCATAGAAATATGCAATATTTCTCTATAAAATTATTTAATACTAGCTTTTACGCGCGGCTTCGCTCGCATGGTATTAGGGGGGAATTACTGTAGCGCTTGCACTTATCAATTATCCCCCCACCTTCACCCCCCCCCCCCCCTTCCACTCCCCCATTCCATTCATTCCCGCTACAATCAGTTTTCGAACAATTTCATAATTCCAGAAATCACCCGTAGTTAAAAAAAAAATTTATTAAAAGACAAATATCTTTGTACTCATCACTTTATTTAATGCACAGAAATAAGGAAAAATGTGAATACCAAAACTGACATAATAAAAAAGCAAATAATTTTTATGAACCCACTTTTGAATATTTTCCCACTTAACCGGGCTTGCCCTTCTAATAATATTGTAATCCCAAATTCCAATAAACTTCCCCTGCTCTTACCCCTCCCCCTCCCTTCTACCCTTAGCCCTGTAATTAATCTATGATCTAAATAAAATTAAGAAACTTCAGTATACTTTAACTCCTGATGAGGTGAACATTGTTCACGAAACATGTTGAGTGTGTAAAGTAAAGTGATGTGTACAAAGATATTTGTCTTTTAATCAAATAAATAATGCCATCACAAAGTGAAAACCTTAATGAAGAAGTTTTCTTCGAAAAATTAAAAAAAGAATGATCCAATTTGGTGCAGTTTGGTGTGGAAGTTATGCGCGTACAAACATTTCGAAGATCCATTTTTATTTATATAGATAGATAGATATTAACTACGATTTTCTACAAATATATCACTTCGTTTCCACGGCAACGATTTGTTTGCAAGAGCTTACCATTATATACAGTCTATATTACTCGCATATAATGTAGCTTTCTATTGTCAATATTATCCTTGTAACTGAATTCCATACTGTCAAAATTATCGTCACGGCTAGTAGTATTGTAGCTTTCTACGGAGATGTCACGGTGCGGTGTGTGAGAGAGGTGCAAGAAAACGATGACTTTTTTTCTTTTGGAGGAAATAGACCTACGAATATTATGTATGTTTTGCAAGAGATTCAGCATTATTGTGATAAGGAACGTATGTTTATTGTCTTTTTAATGTCGTCACTGTACCATAATCGTGAATCGTCACGGTAACAATAAAAGGGCTCATTTGACCTTTTAACCTGGCCATGGCAAGATTCCCAGAATACCTTTTAATCTACAACCACAAATGTTCAAATTTCCTTGAACGTTTTACTAGCGCTAAATCAAAGTGCGCACATTCAAAGGCCAGTGTTTTGTAAGCCTGTGTGGGTGTATGCAATAAGGGATCTGGTGAACTCTTCAACAGCAATCCGGCGGTTCGCTAAAGGCGTTGTTTATTTTTATTTTCAATCCTACAATAGTAAGATTAAAGGTTCCGGCTGTCAAGATCTGGCCTGTGTATTTTGTGTTGTAAAATGGAACAATGGTATGTGATGCTGTTGGAAAATATGCACGAGAAAGTTCCGAGACAAATATGGCGCTAACGGCGAAACATTATAATTTACGGCCAAACTGCTCTCAAAAGAATGTGTCTTTTCGTGTTTTCACAGCTTTTCTTTTGAAATTCTTGCAAGGTTTTACGAGTGTTCACTTTGGAACTGTTTCTGGACGCCTCTAAAGAATGTTATTATTTTATATGATGTACATCTTTCTCTTTTATTGAAAAATTTGGAGATCAATAAATCATAATTAGGTATTAAATAACCAACACACCTGAAATGGTCACCCCAAGTGCTTCGTTACGTTTGGTGACTTAACAGGGGTGCCAGAGTTCATGGGGTGAGATATATCTAAGACTCGTCGCGGACGCGTTTGCTCACCTACTGCGAGGCGGGCCAGATCTGTAGAGACTCGTTAAGGGAGGCCTTTTGAAATCTCCAGCCGGACTCGACCCGTCACCTTTCCCTAAAAAACCCTCCACACAGCATCCTCAAAGATGACAAAGGCCTTTTAAGTACAGATTTTGTAAATCACACTTCGTTTTAAAAATTACTACAAGAAACAACTATTTACTTGTATAAAATAGGTTATTAGGTTCTTAGTTTACATAAACTTGTTTCGATTGACGAAATTAATCAATTATCAATCTAAGTACGCATTAATTAAATTAATGCGTACTTAGATTGATAAAACACACTCAAATTTCAAACCATACAAAAAAACAAATAAAATGGGGGCAAAATAATCATTTTATATGGGAAATTTTTGGAAAATGGAATTTTAATACATTTTTTACTGTCTATCCAAGCGTTATTAGTTGTTTCTTTTAGTAATTAAGTTGAAATGTAATATCATTTAAAAAAATTAAGACTAATAAAAGTGAGGCGATTAGTGGAATATTTACAAAAAAAAATTATTGAAAAAGTACCTCCTTCCATCTGCCTAACCTATCTCTGTTATTCGTTGTATAATATATTTTCAAAATGCACCGATTATTTAGCTACAAAAATGTTTCATTACTTCTTTTTAAATCGTTATTTTGTTGTTTTACTGCCCTGAAAAGAAAGGTTGTATCCAAAATTTGTTTAAATACTCTGTAGGAGCTTATTAGCGTACCTCATGAGCAGTCAAGCGTTTTTATCTAAAATCTATTTAATTTTATAAAATCTCTATCACAAAAAATGCAACGGCAAAACATGAGTTAAATATTGTTAAAAATGCGTACTTAAGATATAAATCATTTTCAATATCTGCCTTAAGTCTTGTTTGAATTTGAACAATTCATCGAATTTCAAAGAGTTCTGTGGAAGTCGTGTTGAAGTTCTGTTAAAATCATTTTGGGCTAGTTACTTCACAGGACTGAAAAAATAACAAAACTTGAATAGAACTTTTACATTGTTACTTCGAAATTTGATGAATTGTTCAAATTCTGTAATAACCCGTCCTTAAAGCAGTATTCTAGTCTAGAAAAAAAAACACTTTTTTTTTCTTCATATTTCCAAAGTTCAAATATTCAAAAATATCTACTTAAAAGGATTTTTCGAAATTCGCATTATTTTAAAAGTTATAACCATTTTAATGTTGCGGTTTAGACGGAATCTAACCAAAATCTAAATAGAACAAAATTTTAAACCCATTTTTCTCCAAACCACTTTTTTCGAGACGTTTGACACGATATCTCAAATTCTACTAAACTAATTTACTTGAAATTTGGTATGAGCCTTCTCTATACATTTCTCTATGGCGGGAATTATAATTATAATAAAATTTCAATTTTTACTATTTTTAAAAAATTTGGAAAGTCAAAAAAACTGGTACAAAAACGTCTTTTTTATTTCAGACAGCCGCCATTTTGCGAAAAAAAATTTTTTTTTACTTTTTCTTAGTTCGGGCCATAGCCGCAATTGTTTGAATTAAGATTTTTTTTTGATTACTTGGAGGGTTGCAATCGTGTGAACCCCCCTTCAACACCCTGTAACTTTTTGAATTTGTAATTTTTTCTTAATGGATTTTTTAATGTTTAATTAATATTTGATAAACCAATAGTTGGTACAAATATTATTGTTTTTTTTGTTGCACCTGAAAAAACACCTACATTTCATTTTTCTATACTAGAATACCCTCTTAATGTATTCCTTCATCAACAAAAAACGTATTGTGTGGAAAACAAAGCCGGGGGATGTTTTAATGTCATCTGTCAAGGCTTGACGGCGGTTGCAGCTCCGGAGGCATTTGGCCGGGGGGTGGGTGTGGATGGGAGAAGCAGGGGGACCCCCCACCCGCCCCCGCACAACCAACTACCGGAGGCCGTTATGTCTACAAAACGTTTAAATTCCACAAAGTCAAAAGGATACATTATTCCTGGAAACACAAGTCATATAATAATGTGGAATAATATCAGCTTTTTCTAGAACTTTGATTTTTTATTGTTTTGATTTCATTATCAGAATAGTTTTTGTGTGTTTTTAGTGATTCAGTTTTTCGTGCATTCTTGATTTTTCCCACTTCCGCGTATTCTCCTAATTGATTCGATTAAATTTATTTTAGAGTCGTTCAAGGAGTGGATAGCTAAGCCTAGATGTTCTTTTTTGGGTGCTTTTGAAAAGGTAAGCTAGTAATCGGTTATCTAAAATTGTCAATCTTCCGAACGAGCTTTTAAAAAATATATTTTGTAATTTTAATTTATGTGTAAGGTTTGCTTTCTTACGACTTAATACTATTTCTTTTCCTTTTCTATTTCGATTTCTATCTTCTAAATTAAATATTAATTATTCTAACATTTAAAAAAAAAATATTTATTTATTAATTATTAATCTTTGGGAAATCAACCGATGAATATTATCATTTAAACAACTCTTAATTGTGTTAAAACATAACAAAATTATGTTAAACAAAAACCACAATATTATTATATAACAAGATGATAAAACAAAATAATAATTATCATCGTTACGTAAAACAAAATCAAAAATCCTTTAAGGCGATAATATTTAGAAAAATATATTCAATCATTTTTTTTGTCATATTAAAGTCACAGTTGACATTTATATAATGGTAACCCAAGTAGGCGAGGTATATTGTAATCGGTGACCGGACCTTAACACAATGGCGAACCAACACACCCTTGAGAAGCCATATAAAGTCATGAAAAGTGATTAAAAAAACGAAGCTGGCCTCGCATGGTTTGGTTATGGGATATTCTTTTCATTTTTTCTTTCATCACCCTTAATGACCCCACATTATCCCTCAATGCGCGCTTATTTGTCACTGTGTTTGTTGTTATCAGATTTTATGCAAAATATGTTTTGAGCTCTCACTGAATGTCACAGAGATTTTACAGTTACCTAACAAAATTTGAATTTAATTATTTTAGTAAAATCTCTAATCTTTGTGAAAAGCATTTTTAACCCCCGACGCAAGGAGCGGTGTTATAAGTTTGACGTGTCTGTGTGTCTGTCTGTCTGTCTGTCTGTCTGTGGCATCGTAGCTCCTAAACGAATGGACCGATTATGATGCAGTTATTTTTGTTTGAAAGCTGTGGTGATTGAGATGGTTCTTAGCTGCAATTCATGAAAATCTGTTCAGGTGATCAAAAGTGTTTCAAAGTTATCAGCTCTTTTTTGTGTCGGAGGTTCCTTAAAATTTTGTAAATTTTACTTATGTTTTTAGAAGTCAAGTGTTAATATAAATCCGGTGATTTCAATTCATTTTGATGTCCTTAGCTGTTCGGCCCCTCCTCGTTGGATTGCTGTGATGATTTCATCATTTTACTGTCTGCAATTAAGTTTCACAATGATATTCCGTGGTCTTCCCTCAATCGTTTCCCTCGGGGTGACTCGGGTAGCGTATTCCATTTGGTTAGGGCTTGATGTATTGTATATTCTTGAATTCCGTATATTTTGATTATCTCCGTCAGGTTTTCTTGTTTATTTTCCGGAATCTCAATGATTTTTATATTATTCAAGCGTGCAAATTGTTCACTGGAATCTATTCAAATTACTTTTTTTACTTACTATTCGTTAAATTACTTTTTAATTGCGGCATTCTGATTCTGGATTTTTCAAGGTTTTAATTTATTTCCGTCAATTTTTTTCTCCAAAATTTAAATGTGATTTTTTAGATCTTCAATTTCTTCTTTGAAATCGTTTCTGACGATTTTGAGAAATTTGAATACTCTCAAATTTCGTCTGTATTTACTGCAGCCGGTATATACAGTTTTTACCCCTGATATTATCTGGAGTAAAAAAATGTCAATGAAATTTTGGTCTTCGGTGCCTTTTTGACTTTTTTTTTTCTTCGAAACCAAACATATATAAAAAATTCTTCCACATGTCATAACTGGTCACTCAGCCGAGTAACCACCCAACCCCTAACCTGACCCTACCTGTCCAAAATCTATTGATGTATTACGGTTTAAGTTGAAAAAAAAATGAAATAAAATTTTGTTTTCCGGTGACATTTTTGATGTTTTTGAAATTTAAAAAAATCAAATTTTAAAAAATTTTATTAAAAAAAATTAAAATTAAAAAAATTATATTTTAAAAATTTAAATTTTAAAAAATTCATTTTAAAGAATTTAATTTTAAAAAATCTAATTTTTAAAAATTTTCAAAATTTTTATAAACCAACGGTTGGTTTATGAAAAATGTATTACTTTCAAAATAGCCGATATCAATGTTCGCATTAGTCAGCGTTCTGTGATAGAATTCTTGAATGCAGAAGGTGAAAGCCTCTTCGCATTTATGAAAGACTGAAAAATGTGTGCGGTGATGCAATTGCACAAAAATTGTGAATGGAGATGAAATATGGGTTTCATGGAACCTGAATCAAAGAGGCAGTCAATGGAATGGCATCACACAAACTCACCGAAGACAAAAAAATCAAAACTGTGCGATCGACAGGGAAAGTTATGGCGACAGTATTCTGGGATGCAGAGGATTAGATTATGGCTGTTTTTTTGGAGCAGGGATGCAGAATAAATTCTGTCCAATATTGTACAACCCTTAAAAAGCTTAAAGAATGTCTTTCGCTCAACAAAAGCTATGGCGGATGGCCTTAGGAAGCAGGACTGTGCTTTTACCACTCTAAGATACATGCCCCTGTTAAAAGATGGACCAAAACTTTGGAAATGTACGAAAATAACATTAAAAAGTGACTAATTAATCGTCAATGGTGTGCTTTTTGACCTATATTATTGCATTTTTTTATTTCTTGGCATTCAAAGGAGAAAAAATAGGAGGCATTACTTTTTGACTGACCCTCGTATAAGCCTGTGACGTGTAAATAGCCCCAAACTAAGCCAACTTTTTACCCTTAAAAGTAATTTACTTCGGGGCAAATATCTCAAAAATTATAATCCTATAAATTGCATAGATGCAAATAAAAGTGGCACCAACCTGTAAGCGATGCCTTCCTGCATATAACGGCTCTTAAAACTGCACACAAAGGGGCATTATAAACGGAGGTTTTATTATAAATCACGGACATCCCGGAAAGAGGATTTATCACTGAGATGGGAGTTAACGAGATATGAAAATAACAGATTTAAACACCCCGGGTACAAATACCATATATCTTTAAGTCTTTACTTTTTCGATGAATGCGATTTTGGCAGCCAACAGTTAAGTAGTCAAATAAATATAAATAAACCTGGGATGTAAAAAATAGCCCCAAACTAAGCGGGCTTTCTACCCTTAAAAGTGATGAAAGGGATTTACTTACCGGCATAAATACCTGAAAAATTATCTTTCTATAATTTGCCTGAATGCAAATAAAGTAGTACCAACCTATTCCTGCAAATAACGTCTCTTAAACTTTCACACAAAGGAGCCTTCTCACAATTATATAATGTTTGTTGATAAATAAATTAGGATTCCAACTCTACCAGAAGAAAGCAATATTGATAATGCTAATCGCCGGCGATTTCAATGGTTCCATGCCAACTCAGGATCAAGTCAACAGTTTTTGAAAAGTCATTAAAAGCTATGAAAAAAATAATTTTAAAACAGCCCATAAACCGAAAGTCTAACCTAACGTAAACTTTTTTTAAAAAAATTTTGATATATTTTATTTTTATTTTTAATGATTTTTCAAAGGAGGTTCTGAGTTGGTTTCATTCTGGTCACTGATTTAAATGCACGTGATAGTAAAATACTTAAATGTTAACTTTTGTCCAAAAGGACATTAGAATGCCATCTATGATACATTTCAACAACAACTGTTCATTTAGAGCAACTTCAAATACACAGAAGCAGGAAAATTATCTTTGAGATACAAAAATAATATTTAACTATCTATTACTTCGAGACAAAACTAAAAGAAATACATATAATGGTGTAACTAAATCTTATAATAAGTAACAAACGATGGCTAGCGTTCATTTAGCTATAAATAAGGAATGAGTGATGGCGATAATATAAATAGCACCAATTCCAACGTTGGCAAACGAGTATATCTGGTGCTCTGAAAGTTCAACATTGTTTATTGTACGCCCTTCCTGACGGTCGGACAGAAACCCTCGTAAAGAAACTGGATTAGTTGGTTTCTTCCTTCTGCTACTTCCTACTTCCTTTTTCCTTCCTACAACATCACACATTATTAAACACTGGCCACACAGCACGGAATCAGATGATGGATGTGGAAACAAATGATTAAAGATGATTGTAGATCAGTTAACCTCGTTACATTACTTTACACGTTACTCTATCGCGCTAACTAAAACTATAAAAAAAAAAATTTACTTTTTCAAAAAATTCGGAAAACTCAAAAAAAGTGGTAAAAAATGTCTTTTTATTTCAGACAGCCGCCATTTTGCGAAAAAATTTCTTTTTACTTTTCTTTAGTTCGGGCCACAGAATTAAGAATTAATTGGGTTTCTTTTTTTTTAAATTACTAGGAGGGTTGCAATCGTGTCAACCAGGGCGCGTCATTATATGGGGACCCCCCATTTCAACACCCTCTTACTTTCCGAATTTAAATTTTTTTCGTTTATTTTTTTTACGTATTATTTAATATTTAATAAATATTTGGTAAAATAATGAAAATATTGTAGATTTTTTATTTTACCTCAAATTTTTTTACAATTCATGCTTCTAGACTTGAATACCTGTTTAAATGAAAATTTTTAAGGTTTTTTTTTCCAACTAAAAATATTAAAAAAGTAAGAATTGGTAGCTAGGAATGGGGTGAGAGGATTGGCGGTTCCTTGGCTGAGTGACTAGTGACGACAAAAACTTACCAAAGAAGACCAAAATTTTTACCTTTTTTTTCTTTAATTTTGACCATTTACATTTTTTACTCCAAATAATGTCAGGAATCACTGGTTAAAGTAAGTCAAGTACGTCCTTTAACACCTTGCATTGTACTATGTCTGGTTTTTTTTTCAAATTTTACGCACATCATTTCAGAATGACCTAAATATTCCTTGAATTAGCGTTTTGAAAAATAAATAAAGGACTTTAGTAAAGTACTTGTAAGGTCGCGTTTAAATTATTAGTTTAAAGCAATTTTCCAGCATAAAATAACCATAAACTCAAGGTGGTTGGTTCAGCGGGATTATTTTCAGTATTCCTGACTGGCTTCCTTCGCAGCGCCGAATTAAAGCTCGCAATAAGCTCCTCTGATATAAGGAGCTTTTTTCATACAAGTAAAGCAAGTTGTTTGTGGCTGGTAACTGAAGTATACTGGTACAACTTAGTTGTGAAATATACCAGCCATTATTAAGTATTTATTAAGTTATAAATAACGAGCAACTTCGAAGTTGGTTTCGTTATAAGCCTCTAAAACTAATGAAATTATCGAAGCAAACAGAAGCTATACGCGCCGGTTAACATGCACTTGCATGGAATTGTAGTAAGTTTTTGATCCTTATATATCTTTATTTATCCTTATTTTTGATCCTTATATATCTCTAGTGTGATAGATGACATCAGATTTTTAGAATTTTCGGATTCCAAGGAGAGAGTTCAAAACAAAAATCAGATTTTTGGCTTACATTGTCAAGTATTTAGCAGAACTATGGATTTCTACTTTCAATAAATTGACAAGTGCTGGATCGGAAAGGGTTTTTTTTTATATGAATACCGCACAAGAGTCCCAACTGCTCCCGTCTGGATCCAGTGAGACTATGGCATCCCCAATTGGGGTATGTTGTGAGGCTCAAGGTAGTGGTGAGGAGAAAAAGATGGGGTAGAGGAAGGTGGGGAAGTACCTGGCTATTCAGATCTGGTCGCCAAACATGGCTAAAGACATTTCAAACAACATTTCGTTTCTGAATGGTGGTCTTACTTTGGAACGTGCCGCAAATATACTACAAATTATTTTTAATGAATTAATTGTGAAATAACACAAATTAATCAAATAAAATTTATTTGACATGCCGGGATTCGATCCCGCTACCTTCGGATTGCGAGTCAAGAGTCTTACCGCTAGACGACGCCGGCCGTCTGTGCTGATTTAATTATCGAACAAAAACGTAATTAATAATAATTAAACATAGGTTTTGGATAGAATCTGACAGAATTAAGTTTTCAATAATCCAAACCAATTTTTTTTACTTTTAATGTTTACGTTTGACATTTTTTAATGCGTGGTATGGTTTTCTTGATCGTACTATGTCTTCCTCGGGCATCACCGATTTCTTCTACCATTCAAATTTGCGTCATTTCTCCTTGCAATACTTTTTTCGTTAACTCGCTGCATACGCCTAAACCATCTTAGCTTCTCTTTCTCCGTCGTTACGTTATAATCAATACGCTTACATCTATCTGCCTTGCATTTTTGGTAATCTCCATATTATATCTTATATGATCATGCATGGTTTTACCAAACATAGAGCTAAACTTAAAACTCATCTTTTCAGACAGTCGTATCCTTAAGTTAAAAAACCTTTCACCTTCGCCGTCTCGGCCCGCGACATTGTAAATAACTAATTGTGTAAAAATATAAGCAACTTCTTTTTTTTAAAGCTTTTGTAAAGGTCATTTCATGAAACTCTTTAGTCCTAAAGAGTTCTAAATTAGTCTTTCAAAATTGATATTAACTCAGCTTTGGCATTAATCTTCTTATAAATGTAAAAGCAACAGTGATGAGGGTAGCAAAGGTAAAGTCATGCAACGTCCAGTGTTTTCAATATAATGCCCTCCACGTGCAAAGTCGTATCTTCCCCAAGCATAAACTTTCTAAAAAAGTGTGTTTATCGGAAGTGACCTGCCAGGTAAGTATGTTTCTGTATCTATTTGTAAATAATAAAATTAGATAGATAAGAATGCATAATAAATTGTAAAGCGCTCTTGATGTGATTTTTCACAAAAACGGCGCTCTACAATTTCTCCAATTATTATTATTATTTTTATGATCTGATCAATCTATTTTCGTCCTTCCTCTGCAAGTTCAAAGTCTCACTGCATTACATCTTATATTTGGGAGGTGGGTATGAGTACCGCTGCCCCGGGAACCATTTATTGGATAACCAACACCTCTGCCATAGGTTTGCTTCTTTTTGTGACCCGCCGCCCTTTGTGCTAGGTGCCCGGGTTCATCGGATGAAGTGTATTCAGGTCTTAGCGGCGGATGCGCCTACCCATCAGCTGCGTTGCGGACCGGTGTGGTCGGTTTTGGCAGACCATTTGACTTCTCCAGCTGGTCTCTCGATCAATCGTCATCCGTCACTCCCGGGCACACTGACCCCTAGAGTCCTACCCATCCCTTATACTTACCCAGCCACCTCTGGTCTGGAGCCCCAAAATACCTTACCCCCGGCGCATAGTCGGGAAACATGCCAAACACGCGCCCAACATTTGTACAGGGTTGACATTAGTCATTTGCCGGCCTCTGTGTTTCCTCCCTCCTACAACATAGGTCTCTTCAAGACCCATGTTCACTCCTTCCTCTCCTCAAAAACACCCTCCACAAAGCTTCTTCAAAGGTGACATAGGCCCTAAGGGAAATCATTTTCCTCAGGACCTCCTGTGTGGAGTAAATGTAAAAAAATTACAAAAAATAAATAAATAAAATTTTAAGAAAATTTAAAAAAATACCCTTTTCCTTCCCAGAACTAGAGAGAGAGAGAGAGAAAAGAAGAGAGAGAGGTAAATAAGGGGCTTACTTTTAAACGAATTAATTTATTCTGTTCCATACTTCTTTAAAACTTGGTGCTGTGTTTTAAAACAATAAAGGAAAATTTTAATGAAGGGATTTAATACAAATTTCATTTAAAAAGTTGGCGCGTATTTTCCGGAAGTCATTTTGTAATTATAATATAGAAAGACATTTAGGTCTTCAGTTTAATCTCAATTTTTCCGATCTTCGTTAATCCTTCCTCATTAAAGTCCTCCGAACCCCTTTCCCCCGTCTAAAGCCCTCCCGAGTCCTTTGATGCGACGGTAAATACGTTATCGCTGATGATCCTGGAAGGGGAAATTTAAGACAATAATTTGTGACCCAATATCAGCCTCAGACTTTTGAATCTTTGCCCGTCCAACTTTTATCAGTTTATAGACAAGACAGTGACAGTATGCAGTATTGAATGAATATATTTAACAAGATTTGCTATTATTTTTACCATTAATATTAATTTATTGGTAAAAATATTCTTAACTTCAAAAGACAACAAGATTTTTATGTTATAAAAATTGTAAAATATCCTTAAAAACCACTATTCTTAAAATAAACACTGGCGTGACGAGCACTCGGACAGCTTGGGCAGTATCCGGACCTGCGCCGTGGACCTGTCGTTGAAAAGGCACGCGACGGTTAAGCGCAAATAATGTAGTTAAAAAACAATACGCTTAAAAACTAATTCAAAAATTCAATCTTACAAATTGTAAAAGAAAAAGAAAAACACTCATTCGTAACGGAAAATCGTACCAGACTCAAACATGTATTTGTATGCCCGAAACTAAACACTTCTTTTGCTCAACATCATTTTTCATACCAAGGAAAATACTTTTTTAACAACCTACCCATAGAAATCAGAATCATTAATAACAAAATAAAATTATCGAACTCTATCAAAAATCATTTTAAAGAAATCAGCAACGGGAAGACTGCTTCCCCTATTTCCACATGAATGTAACACTAAAAAATATACTTGTTTTTACTCTTATGGAATGCATGGATGTCTTTTAGTTAAAAATTGCGATGTGTTTGTATTAACTGCACTAATTACTTATGTAACGCACGTGGCTGTTTAAATGTATAAATATATATAGAATGTAAACTCTTCTTCCATCCACAAGCAAATGCTTTTAATGGAAGACCAGTACTACTTTATACATACCATTTTTGAGATAAACAAATTAAAAAAAAATAAAAAAAATTACCATTTCTCTCTGTAGGATAAAAACTCAAAGACATATTAAGTTCGGAGATTGACTAAAACCTACATTCATTTACGTTAATTACATGCTATACGATCAAGCAATTCTATCTCAGTCGGTATTGAAGAGTGTCATTGTGAGCTATTTGTAAAAACGCTAACAGTTGAATTTGTCGTGGTGTTGTTAGTTTTTGTTGCACGATGTTTTAAAAACTCGTACAATACGTTTCCTTAGCTCAGAATATTTGTCTAATGGAGTGCGTTTTTTTACTGAATGTGACCTAAAACCCTAACAGGTGTGATCTTGAAAAAACAGGAAGGAGTGAAAAATAAGGTGTGGAGGAGATAAGGGAGCCATTACAAGTATCTTCGATTAGAAATATCAATACGATATTTGATTTCAGTTACATTCTGCAGAGTAATAATGCATTATGCGAAAAAAAATCAAAGAAATCTAATTTTTTTTTATGGTCTTTTTAGATTTTGAATCCGCCAGCCCCCGAGTCAAGATCCAAGGATCTAACGGTTCTGTTGGTAAACAACTTATTAATTGAAGGTACCTTAAACAGTGTTTTCATCCACCTATGTGCTTTTCAATTAAAAAAATAACCAATCAATGTCAGGGATGAAATGCGAAAGAAAAAATTTTTGGTTGCTGATTTTTTTTATTGAAAAAAACAAAAGTAATGTCGCTGAAGACCAAAATTAATTTTACATTTTTTATTCCAAATGATTATTTTTTTTACCTGAGACTTTTTGCCCTGAGGAGAATAATTTTACTCATGACCTAAGCCATTTTTTTGGGATGCTGTGTGGAGGGTCTTTTTAAAGAAAGGAAGGAGATAAAGTTCTGGGAAGGAATAAGGGGTAATTATAAAGGAATCTAGGGGTCAGTGCATCTAGGAGTGACGGTCGTACGAATCCATCCCTCCCACCGTGTTGCAAGACCATGGGTCGAGAGAGACTTGCTGGAGAAGTCAAAGGATCACCCTAAACCTGCCTCTCCCGATCCAGATCCGCATCCGCCGCCAAGAAGTAAAAAGACCTCATCCGATAAATCTGGGCACCTCTACTAAGTCACCAAACGTAGCAAACCACTCGGATCTACGGCAGAGGTGTTGGTTATTCAACAAATGATGCCAGGAATCACTGGTGAAAGTAAGATAAAATTGTCCCTGAACATCCTGTATGTATACGTACGTACGTGTATACGTGGCCCTTCAAGGCCCGCTTCCCTCCCGCAGGACGGTTGCCTCTACTGCCCGGTCGGTCACTACGCCACTGGATTCAACACAATTTATGAACAAGCTTTCAAGCCAAGAACCAGTCGTACCACAAGGAAATAAAATGAATGCTGTACGGAGAGAGGGGGATTCACGGCTGATAAACGGTTGGTATCTTCTTAAGTGAGGCCTTTCCCGAGCCGTGAAAGACGAACGGTTTTCCTTGGAGTGAGGCGGAACCTTTCAAAGGTTTCCTCGAAATAAATCCTTCAAAGCGACGACATTTCTGTTTTATGTCCTATCTCGAGTCCACTGGACGGAAATAAGCAGGATTAACATCACGACAAGTCTTTAACTGCAACCTATCGAAGGTGATTTAGCGCGCAACTCTTAATCCGGTAGCTCGCTGATCATTAATTAATTGATTTAAAGCCTTCGTTCATTTACTTTACGTTTCAAATACTGCCATTTCAATTTACGAAGAGCAGAGCCTTACAGAAAGGGATTAGATGGACCTTAGTCGATTACTGTTAATTATTCTAAGTCGAGATACAAAAGTTATAACAGTGGATTTGTTTCAAATCGATACGCAAAGCACATCTTGGTCTAAGAAATAAGCCGACAATTTTCACAGAGTTGAAAACTTTTCATGCTAAAAGATAAAACGAAAATTTTATTTTCTGTGAAAATTAAATACCTTCAATGAAAGCGATTATCTACGTTATTTATGTGATTATTTCCATATTTCTCTAGTTTAAACTCAGTGCGAAGCTTTTAATATCAAGCAAGAATCTAGACCGTTCATGGATTACAATAAGGACATAATATTTCGGAAAACCTGGTTTTGTAGGAAGCGGTTCGGTATCTCGGGATAATCACCTTTGTGATAGCTACAGTATTTCCACTTAATTTTGGTCTGAACAAAAAAATAATTATAATATTCAGATTTTTTGCTCAATAATACCAGCAACTAATATTGTCAATGGACGCCTCATTGGTTCCATTTATCTCAATAGAACTATATTATAGATTCCGTAGTAACCATTTTCTTTCATTAATAGAGCGATATCTGCAGATTTCTGTTTTTTCGTCTCAACAATTTTTTTTTTTGTTTTAATAGACTGTATTTATTCTCTTCAAATTTTAAAAATAATCGAACAACTTGTGAAGCATCTTCTGAGGGAACGGACTCCGCGTGTCAACGGAGACGGAGGGAGAAATGAAAGGCATCCGAGTTGGTTGCGAGTCCAGTCGTTTATTGTATCATGAGCTACGTAGCTGAGGTCGGTCGATGTAACATGAAGATGTCGAGGTGCCGTAGAGTGAGGCGTTGCGGGTGCACAGTCATGATGAGTAGTGCAGGTCGGAGATGCTGTGGTGAAGCAGGCCACGGGCCTGCAGGTCACCAGAGTGTTGCTCGACGGTGGTGACTCGGTGAGTGGAGCCACCGGCAGATAGTCCTGGTGATGTCCACGTAGGAAGCTGCCCTGGAGTGATGAACGGCGATGACTCGATGAGTGGAGCCACCAGCGTGATGCTCGACACCGTGGCGGTGGAGGATGACCTCTTCTTCCAGGCCGCTGCTCGACGCGCGTTGCGGAGATGAACGGCGGTGACTCGGTGAGCGGAGCCACCGGCAGATAGTCCTCGTGACGTCCACGAAGGAAGCTGCCCTGGAAGAGAGCTGATGCACCAGGCACTCGGAGTTACACGATGGTTTGCTGTAGAGAGGCGAGATGTAAAAGGCGACCGTTGACTAGAGACTGACTTGAACTGAACTGAACTGAACAAGTTTGTTGTTTAGCGCGCCGCTTTATATAAGAGCGAGCGGCCGAGTAACTTTCCACTCGCTGGCAATACGTGCGCTGGAAGGTGCTAGTATGTACTCGTCACCCGAGAAGGTACCTCGTACTGTTCGCTGCATACCGGCGTAGGTAAATAAGTAGGTACTGCGCGCAGTGTGAATTGCAAGTACTGGCGGCTGTAGATCTTTCTCGCAATTTCTTTGAGTGGCGGAGAATAGTTGTATGAACGCCACACTTCCATTTGATTATTATAAAAGGAAGGGATTGGATTGCAAATTTGATTGACATAACAAACAGTGCCCTTAATTCCCAAAAAGCCTTAATTTATATTTTTCTCTTTTCGTGCAGATGTTTGAGAAAAAAATATGGACTTGAAACTTGTTCTATAGAAACTTAAAATGAAAGATGGGTATATTGTCTTATGTTTTTGCTCCCAGATCGAATGCATTTTTCACTAATAATTACTCAGGCAAGTAAAAAAATACCCCTTGCCAAAAACTAAGCAACTAATAACGAAAGTCTACGAAGCGAAACATTTTTTTGGCAGGGCGTTCGTCCAATATCGAATAGTTGACAATTTTCAAGTAAAACTTGAAAATATGTACGACGATTGTCAAGATTTGACTAAGCTATAAGTGAAGTCTACCCGTAGATAAGTCACATTGGCAGTTCTATGCCTAACAAACTTTAATTTATACCTATTTTTTACAAATGTAACTGGACGAAAATTGCGTTTATTTTTGGGTACTGCTTTTAGGTAACATGCAATATGATCTGAATCACTCCATGAAAAATTAAGAGACTGCATTTTATGTCTCAATGTTTCCAATATTGGACAACTTTTCAAAATGTAGTCAAAAACAATTCTTTACAACATCCAAAATATTAATATTTTAACATTTTGTGTAGCGTCGTCTTTGTTGGAAATCACCGCTGTACAAATATGACTTCCGGGGCTCCATCTAATTATACACAAATATGAACAGAAAACGTACTTACTTGACAGATCACTTCAGATAAACAGAGATTTATTAGAAAGCTTGGACAAGATGCAATTTTGCAAGTTGAGGAGACAATATTAAATACTGTGCATATTCTACGATTTTACTATTGGTGTTTAAAGTCTTCCTTATTACAATTATTGGCAGAGTTGATATTTTACATGTTTATATTTGTTGTTCAATTTTAGGGCTAGAACTGTTTTTAATAAATTTTTATTTAGGTTTAAATCAAAGTGGTTGAATGTAATTTGTTTTAATAACAAGCAGCGCAATGAAAACATGTACATTGATGCATCAATATTATCTTTAAATATGCCTGCAGGGGTTTTGACATAAGCGGTGGCTGACATAAATCTAGCTTTCCCTCGAACCTCCCCTTATCACCCTCGTGCAGCCTTCACATCCAACATCTAGCCTCAGGCTTCAAATCATCCTCGTTTGAGGCGGCCACTGCTGATGGTCTACTGCCTACTGTCTACCTTCTAGATAGGAACTGGCGTAATATGGCATTTTGCCCCAGGTAACGAGTTACACTATAGGATAAATATTACTACGTTTACTATTTTATGTTATTATTAATGTGATACACATCAAAAACTAGTGTAGCGAAAGCCCGAGGGGTCTCCGGTGTGGGAGCTATTGTAAAAAATATTATTATGCTATTTATAAAAACGGTTTATTTATAAAAAAAAATGATCTGCCATTTAAATAGTTATGTTAAGCAAGACAGCTGTTTCGCCTCCTGAAGGCATTAATTACCAAGTTTGATAATGCCTGCAAAAGGCGAAATAGCCGTCAACCGTAATAATAACTACACATCAGAACGTGTTCACGAAATAATCTGTTTTAAAAAATATAATTATAATGTTATTGCGTAGGCGGGGAGGTAGGTTTCTACCGCGGTGATGAGTAGTTAGGTGTCAACATTCATTTGCCACCTGTCATAAGAAAAAGTCGGATCCGTAATAAAACCGGGGCCACGCCCCCCTTTCCAATCCGATCCGACTGCCGGATCGGATTGGACTACTTACGCGGAAGGGCGTGACCTATTATTGAAGTGAAACTTCTTTGGCCTCGTTGTGATTTGTAATTTGGATGAAACGGAAATGGTGCATTACAGCACCTATAAAGCGTTAACCTGCGCTCATTGGCCGCTTTGATTATGATGTCACTTTTCAAGGTTCCCATTGGTTGATATATGAAACGGAAATGACGCGTTACATTACTGACGAAGAATCAAACTGCGCTCATTGACCTTTTGATTACGACCTCACTTATCAAGGCTCCGTTGATTGGTTGAGATTGTTTTGGTAATGTTTCGCTTCTACCGCGTGTGAACTGCACTCGTTTTTTTATTACCAATTTGGTTATCGAACCGGATGTTTGCGGGCCTTCATAACGAATATATGGCGTGAAGGCCTTCCGGTAGTCTGAAGAGCTATTCTCTAAGAGATCGTTCTCCCGTGAGAATGCTGTCAGATTTGTGTGATTTTCTACAGCTGTTAAATGAATAAATAATCATGCATACTTGCAGGAATTCGTCTTTAAAATGACCCAAACTAAAATACGTGACAGCTCACAGCTGAAATTTTGACAATCGCCGATAGAAAAAGCAAATAACAGCCGAAGAAAATCACACAAATCCGACAGCACTTCTCGCGGGAAAACGATCTCTTATCACAAATTTTAGGGAATAGCCTTTCTGATCAGACAATGGGATCAGACAATCGGATAGAAAAATCGGATGTGTGCGGCCGGCCTAATTAGGAAAAGGGCAACACGCCAAAAAATAATCAAGACAACACTTTTGGCCGTGAAAATCTCAAATCATATTCGATGTTGTTTAAAACTAAGATATTGATCAAAAAAGGTGGATTCAAAAAATAGACTAAATCAAATATCACTAAAGTTTTTTGTTGTTTTTGTTTTGAAAGATAAAGATAATGCAAATTATTCACGAAAAAAGTTTTCTGAAGTTCATCTTATTAGCTTTAACCTAACTCAAATGCCATTTTCTCAAAATTGCGATTGAGTTTAAAAGTTGAGAAACCCCTCGGCAAGTTAAATTGAAGGGATCTACTGTTTGAGATTTACTTCGGATTGTTTTCAATCAGATTTCAGAAGTTAAAAATTTTATTCCTTGGAGAATATGGCAAAGAAAACACCGGCATGGTATTTTGAAGCTTTTCATCATAAACCCGAAGTAACTACTTACCAGTGATGAGAACAATCGATGAATGAAGGTGCCTTAGTGATGATTACATCTACAATTATTTATTTATTTTTTGTTTGAAACATTTACACAGTGTTAACAATTATTATACTTATAAAATTGCCATTAGGATGTACATAGGTATTAAGACTCCAATTTTAAATGTTCACAGCATGCGTAATCAATGTTTAGTTGTTACTACTAAATGAAATATAAAACATAGTAGTGTCAAATATAAAACATAACCTACAGAGAAAGAAAAGACATGATAATGGAGCATAGTTCATGGGTTGATGGGGTGAAGTTCAATGGTTCATGGGGTGAAGTTTTTCTAGGTCTTGGAGGCGGACGACCAGGACACACTGAACCCCAGATTCCTACCCACCCTTCAAACCCTTTTTCCTTCCCAGAACTCCCCTCTCTTTCCTTTCCTAAAAAAATCCTCCACACAGCATCCCCAAAGATGACATGGGCCCTGAGGAGAATTATTTTCCTCAGGGCCTCCTGTGTGGAGCTCATGTAAAAAAAAATAAAAAAATAGTGGTAAAAATAAGAAGTACGCAATATTGTTATTAAATTATCAACAATGAACTAGAGAAATTACTTTTAATGTTTTGATAATTTTCATGGCATTTGAGGGCACATCAAAGTATCTCTCTGTATACACCTAGTACCCCCAAAAATTGAATTTGGGAGCCACCTCTGGGCTGGAACCCCATAATACAAGATAAGCTGCTTGATTCTGTGCAAAAGAGGGCGGTCCGCCTGATTGACAATCCGTTGTTAACATACCGATTGCCATCATCAGTATTGCACAGACACAAGTTGGGCATGCTTAGCCTGTTCTACTTGTAATTTCATGGAGCCTGCTCTAATAAGCGAGCAAATTATTTATTGAACTAATTATTATGCGCTAATTGATTCCCGGTGGGGGACTAGATCGGAACACCCGGTCACAGTTGATGTTGAATTCATGAGAAAGAGTCGTTTCTTCGACTCGATTTTCTCTATGTCAGTATGTGTTTTTCCTTCTTCGTATAATCCGGTTCTCTTCAAGACCTGCTTAAATAAATGCCTTCCTACAGCTCCTGCCTTAACCCCACAAACCTGCCCAATTGAGTGGCACTTGGTTCTCCTGCTTTTATACCGTACAGAAAAGGACGCACTTATGAGATGTGATTTTTTTTTTTTTACAGTCAATACCGCACAAGAGTCCCAACTGCTCCCGTCTGGAGCCAGTGAGACTATGGCATCCCTAATCGGGGTATGTTGTGAGGCTGAAGGTAGTGGGGAGGGGAAGGAGATAGAGAAGAGGAAGGTGGGGAAGTACCTGGCTATTCAGATCTGGTCACTAAACACGGCTAAAGCCTTTTTTTTTTTTTGTTATTGTTTTTGGGGTGTTATGCCGTGTTTCGCTACCTCCTTCTTTAGCCAACGTTTCGGACAGCGTTACAGTGTCCATCATCAGGGCAGATGAGCAACGTTTCAATTCTGAATGGTGGTCTTACACCAGGGCGATACTGATAGTATCTTCCACTCTGGAACGTGCCGCAAATATACTATTTATTATTTTAAATTAATAAATTGTGAAATAACACAAATTAATCAAATAAAATTTATTTGCGCACGCCGGGTTCGAACCCGCGACCTTCGGATTGTGAGTCGAGAGTCTTGCCTCGGGACCACGGATTACTCTCCGTATCGCCTTTTGAATCAAAAACCAACCTACAGAATTGAAACGTTGGTAGAAATGGCTTTAGCCTTATCTAGTGACTAGATCTGAACGACCTGGTAGTTCCCCTTCCCCTCATTTAGCCTCACAACATAGCCCATAATCTTACTGGCCTCAGACGAAGCGTACTCTTCTTGTGCGGTAGTCACATAAAAAAGGCCGAAAAATTTTCGTTCAATTTATAATTTTGTTACGACAAAATAATTAACACGCTAATTTTACTAGTATATTAGTTATCAGAGAACAGCTGGAGCTCTATAGTGATGATAAAAAATATTAAAATAACACCATAATTTCAACAATTTTAATTCATTTCTTAAACGTTATTGGCTGTATCTACCTTGGCTAAAACGTGTGTTACTCTTCTCTCTGTAGAGGACAGAAGCTTTGGAATAAATATATTTCTATACGACGTAGATTTAACTAGTTCGGGGGGGCGCTAAAAGGGCGTAATATAATCAAGTCACATGCAAAGTTTAAGAAAGTTTTCTCGTAGGTTACGTATAAAATACGATGAGAATTAGAAACGTATAAAATACGATGAGAATTAGAAACGTATAAAATACGATGACGCGGTCGCGCGCGTGCTACATAAGAAAACATAACTATTCGAAAACTCGACTCAGAATCGAATGACGAAAGAAACGAACGAATAGCGTGCGGGCTGGCGGCCTCGCAAGGGGGGGACGAACGCCCCCCGGGTCCCCCATATGTATCCGCCACAGCTGCGAATACTCCCATTAATGAATAATTAATGATGAACCCCATACAACCTGCCTGTCGCTAGCTGCCAATACATATTTATTTCTCCACAAGGTCCTAATGGAAAATTAAGGCAAATACTTTTAATTTATTTTAACTAAGCTCTCAGCGGTATGAACACTCTGCCATTATATATTTTCTTTGCTTCGTAGAAAATCTTTTCAGTGGAAAGCTCACGCGGCGTGCGTGCGCCAATAATAACTTCCGGCTTCTATCAGGCCATTTCCCGTTCCGGCTGATGACAGCTTGAGTAATGAGATTCAAACACAACTTCTTCCGCAAAGTTCCTTTTAGAATTCAACATGACAAGACTCAGGGAACAGTCCTTCCCGAACAAATACTTAATAATCCTTATTGCGAGCGAAGGGAATTTCTCTTTAATCTCTTGAACCTTCTTGATCCCTTAAGTCTCTGTGGTATTATATTTAAATATAAT
This sequence comes from Glyphotaelius pellucidus, assembly GCA_936435175.1. Classification (NCBI taxonomy): domain Eukaryota; kingdom Metazoa; phylum Arthropoda; class Insecta; order Trichoptera; family Limnephilidae; genus Glyphotaelius; species Glyphotaelius pellucidus. The sequence continues at coordinate 49,181,979 of OW386537.1, read as the reverse complement.
TATTTTCTTTTTGACGGCTCAAAGTGAAAAAAAATCAACGTGATTACGTCCAACAGAAGTCGCTGACAACAGGAAGTATTGCTAATTTCTCAACGCATTGTCCAAAATATATTGCTTTACTAATGATTTGACTGGAATAAATTAAGTCCTAGCTTTGTGTCCACTGATTTTTTTTTTGTAATTGACATTTAATTAAATTAGAACTTGTTTTGAAAGAAAGAGAAAATTGTTACTTACCTTTTGATTCTGGAAGCTGTGAAGAGAAATATCATATTGAAATATATAACTAGAGAATTCTAGCTTTGTGTCTAACGCTTTATTTTTATTTTTAAAAATTGAAAGGAAACTGATATCATAAATAATAATAGAGAATTATGGAAATAAATTGGAACGTACATAACAGATATTATTAAATTTGTTTGCTTTCCTAGTTAACCTTTTTTGACGTGATAACGTCTTATAAATCGATGATCGCCGGCTGCTTGTACGAAAAAGCATGACTCATTGTCACGTTCCGCCTGAGCCGAGCGTACAAGCAAGAACGCGGAACAAGCGTTCGGCCTAAGTGTTCGGCTTATGACGCATCTATCTCTCTTCCACTCTATCGTTACTATTTGACGTTATCACGTAAAATTATCGTCCGTAAACCGACTTTACAGACAACCAAATTTTTTTTACACGAGATCCACACAGGAGTCTCTGAGGAAAATAATTTCCCTCAGTGCCTGTGTCATCCTTGGGGATGCTGTGAGGAGGGTTTTTTTAAGGAAAAGGAGGAAAGGAGAATTCTGGGAAGGAAAAGGGTTTAAGGGATGGGTAGGGATCTGGTCATCCACCTCCGAGACCTAGACAAACCGCACCCCATGAACGCGGGCACCCCTGCTAAATCACCAAACGCAGTTTGGTGATTTAGCAGGGGTGCCCGCGTAATAATAGTCAGTAATCTCCTCAGAAAAACATTCCACGCATTCTCAAATAGACCATAGAGAAATTATTTTCTTCGAGGCCTTCAATGTGGTTCTAACGGTGTACTAGAAAGGGCAAACGCCTAGTGTGTGTGAGGGTTTAGACAACGAACTATTTATTTTGTTATATTACGACCTATTTCAATTTTGAAGAATAATTTCCAAAAAATAATTAAACAATTCCGCTGACACTAAAGTCTTCCTTCGACTGTTGTAAACTGTCTTAACATCCCGTTCTTCATTTTCATTGCTCACAAGTTTTCATTACCAATAAATTGTTTTACAGCACCCCTTTAATTAAATTCCTCGTAGATCTCGTACACGTCTACTTAAGGCCGACTAGAGTACAAGTCTGGACGAGCGACGAGCTTTGAAGTGTCACGTTATCAAGTCAGTGCCATCGAGTAAAGACACCGTAAATGGCGATGATTGTTTATTATTTGTAAGAAACAAACAGCTTATACATATAATACAAGGATAAATACATATAAAGTCAAGCCAAAAAGTCTGTAATGCTAATATTGCTTTTATTGTGGCTTAAAATTAATTTAAGGGATGGGGAGAAGAAGAGGAATATAGGGTAGGATGGGAGGTGCTTCCGATGCTTTCCACACTTTCGTATTATTTACGATCGTACGCGTTATTTTTATTCCATATTTCTGAAGATTATTGTTAGAAATGTCTAAATTTACAATTTGGGAGGCGGGAATGGGTACCGCCGGCCCGGGAACCTTTATTGGATAACCAACACCTCTGCCTTAGGTCACCTCAAGTGGTTCGCTACGTTTGGTGATTTAGCAGGGGTGCCCGGGTTCATGGGGTGAGGTTTGTCTAGGTCTGAAGGCGGATGACCAGGACATACTGAACCGCAGATTCCTACCCGCACCTTAAACTCTTTTCCTTCCCAGAACTCTCCTCTCCTTCTTTTCCTTTAAAAAAACCACCACACAGCATCCCCAAAGATAACATAGGCCCTGAGGGAAATTATTTTCCTCAAGTCCTCCTGTGTGGAGCTCATGAAAAAAAAATATATATTATTAAATTATGGATTGTTTATGTTGATTCTAATATGGGAAAATTAAATACTATATACTTTATACTTTACTTTTTCTTACGCTTTCATATTACTACATAGCAATTTACATTATTGTATATTCTTTTGTTTTCAATAATATTCTTTCTTATTATATTATTTTATATTTTTTTAATATTCACACATTTTTTATATTGCATATATGTTAAAGTACTGTATAGAAAATCGACCACCACAACACGGGCATTTGCCTAGCATGGTGGTCGAAAAATCATAAAATTCATGTAACAAACATTATAATGAATAAAGAAAAAAAATAAAAATAAAAATAAATAAATAAACTGAATTGTCGTGGTGATCTTGACGGAATATGAATTTTTATTTGTTGATTGACTGATTTGTGTACTGTTTTGTCGCAAGCATTTACCTATTTAAACGCAATCATTAAATTATTAACAGTGAAGTTTACGTAGTGACAGCATATGACTAAGAACTTTCCCCATCACCATGTTTTCCTGGCGAAACATGGGAGTATTTTCATTATTTTTCTCTTGATTAGATTCAAAAGGAGTCTTCTGCAATGCAGATCTGGCGTTCGTTAATACAATCAATTGTATATCTCTAGAATGTATGCATGTATTTATATTTATTTATTTCAAAGTCCGAGGTCAGCCGTGACTGCTGTAATTTACCTACCTTCCGGGACGTGAAAACCTCGGGCAGAGGGCGATGTCGGAGGTGGGGGAGATAGGAAGAGAGGGTGGTGAGATGGAGACAATAATTCTGAGGGAAAGATTACTCCAGCCAAAGGTTCCGTCGCGCGTCGGTCAGCAGTTCCGGGCCATGTGGCGGCTAACAGCCCGAGGAATTAGCCTAATCCCGTGATGTACGAGCGGGCTGTAATTATTTTCCCTTGGTGACGATTTTAAGTCGTATTTCCATTGAACAAGTAAGGGACTCCGTTGAAAACTATTATGGCTTAAATGGGTCAACAAACGTTGATTCTGAGTATATAGGTTTTTTACATATAATTAAGTATATGCAGAATAATAAATCATTATTTAAAAATTAATAAAACACTAACCGCTTGGTTGGCATCACTGCAACGACTGTTTCTAGTGTCACACAGCGAGTCTTCGCGAGTTTTAAATTCTTGTATTGTACGAAAAATTGTATGTTTTCTTACCAGAAATTTGTGAATCTAACAAATTCGTTATTTTTTAATGAACACCAAAATGAATTACTAGTTTTGAAAGCAGATGAAATACTATTTCAGATTTAAATATTACAAAACGAACATCTGCAAACAAAAATATCTGTTTTCATAAATAGAGGATTTTTTTCGATTTTATCGTCGCTTACCAATTGTTTTTTCTTGTAAACTGTAGAAATGCAACTTTTTACAAAAACGAAAAAAAAAACATATTTATTTACACATGTATATTATTGTCACATATTTGTTTTCGTTTCATAAAAAGTTATTAATAAAAATCCATAGACTGACAAATCTTTCGCAAAAATAAATTTTATTTATTTTGGAATACCTACTGTACAATTATTTGGATATGTATAGTAAGCTTTTAATGCAAATACAAAGCGTGTTGTTATATTATTTTTCTACCATTTCTTTTTCTGTTATTTGAAAATTTGTTGATTGAAAAAAATTAATGTTGCTTTACATGCTACTTAATTTTTTTTCTATTTAAATTAAGATGTATTTTATTCAAGTTTTATTAAATACTTTTACAAAGGTCGCTTACACCTAAACCATCTTCTGTTATCTTCTTCGTTTACATAGAACGCTTTAGTGTCCCCGGGGGCTTCAGTCTTCGTTGTAAGGAGTTGACCGAGCTGTATCCAGGGTCTTTCGAAATCAAATGTAGACAGTAACTTTCTTCTTATTTTGAACGAAATACGAAAAAAAAAGTGTGACCAAGTCTTGGTAAACGCTTAATTACATATCTTTGAACGAAAGTAACTACGGTAGACCGCACACCCAAGTGTCTGCTGAATACTTATCTGCGCCATACAGTAATCGTGAATTACTTGACGTTATTTACTTACAATACGACCACTTGAAGGGCTTATAAAGTGAGATAGGTGTATATCACTTAGCATTGATCATTATAAACTACATATTGAAAACAGAAAATAGATTTAAAAAAAAAACGGATATTGTAAGATTTCGAGAACACTGTGTAATTAAGTATAAAAAAAATCAGAGTGTGCTTCACTTCTATAGCAGAATTACACGCGATATAAGTGAAACTTTCAGAAAACTAAAGTAGACTAGAGTGAAAAGGCTGCGAAACACCGCACAAAGGACCGATTATACTATCTCATTCTCTCGCAGACTAAATCTTACAGATGAATGTGTTTGTCTCTTGCCTTCGTCAAATCACAACGGTGCTAAAAAAGTTTTCACTTCAATAGTGATGATAATAATCGAATAATTTTAATGGATAGCGACGTTTTCGTGAAAAATCACCTAAGATAAATGCGTTATTAAAATATTATTCAAATAGGTACGTAATTGTGTTATACCTAAAACAAGTTTCTTAATTACATCATATAAATATATGTATACACTGAGTCGCATATAAAATAAGAATTAATTTAACTGTAATCAATAATTAAGAGTTAAAAAATATACATATATGGCGCTTTTAATGACACAACTATGGGAAATGTGAATAGTGAATGTTAGAGTTTTTGTATGGGTTCTTTTTTTATTTAAAAACATACTGAGAGGTTTTTCAGGTTTTCTGAGTTATTTATTATAACTTTTTTAAGGTTAAACACAATCAAGCATGATGGCTTCAAACATGCCACCATATAACACAGCCCGGTTCCCCGAACCCTAGCTAAAAAAGACTAGGACAGCCCTGTGGTTATTCGTAAGATCTTCAGTAAAAAAGAGAACAAATAAACTAAGATCAGATTTTTTTATTAAAAAATGATCCTTTCCATGTAAACAAAATGATTTGTCATTTAAAACGTCAACAAGACAGTTAGCGCCACCTGCTCGAGCTGTAGTAGCCTGTATTACCGACATATGATTATGGGTAATCAACTTAGATAAAGATACTATAGATGTCACTAACTGTATTAATTTATAGCTTCTAACAGTGAATACTGGAAGGGAATCTGACTCACCTTCACTTTCCACAGCACGCTATTTTGAGGTTCAATATGTCACCAATAAATCACTTGGCTGAGCACATGCACAAGTCTCCTTTTGAATCGATATTAAAAATCCGAGGTATCACAGGAGGTGGTAACTGCAAAAGTTACTTTGACAGACTCCAAATCAAACACAATGAGCGACCACCATATTGGTGATTATGGTACGGAGGCTTTTTTAGCACAGTCGATAATAAATAACTGAGAGACCAACGATCATTGCACAATGCACAGGTAAACAGACTGATTGTTTTTTGGGAGTTATTGTTCCAAAATATTACAGGTAGATAATAATCGTCATGCAAGTTATATTGGCGCTATTGTCAGATTAAATTTGGGGGCAGATATGGGTACCGCCGCCCTGGGAACCATTTATTGGATAACCAACACATCTGCCATAGGTCACCCCAAGTGGTCCGCTACGTTTGGTTACTTAGCAGGGATGCTCGGATTCATGGGGTGAGGTTTGTCCGGGTCTTGACCTCTTAACCTCCACACAGCATTCCCAAAGATGACATAGGCCCTGAGGGGAATTATTTTCTTCAGGGCCTCTTGTGTGGAGCTATTGTAAAAAAAAGATAGAATAGGTTTGGAAAATAGGTAGGATGAAGGAAGATATTATATATACATAGTTGCGTTAACATATTGTTTTGTAAATTTTTTTGATTGAACGTAGCCCGTTTTGCATTTCATCTGTATGTTGATGCTGATTTCCTTGAATCAGCAAAATGAGTGCGAATATATATATTTTTATTATTATTACGTGCAGTCAGTCATTTTTTTACATTATCTCTGCACGAGAGGCCATGAAAAAAATATCCAGGGCCAATGTCATCTCTGGGGATGCTGTGTGAGGGTATTTAACGTACATTTTCTACTTCTTTAATATTCGGAAAGGTATGGTTTATAATTAAGTAGGTAGGTATATAAGAACCTACTTACGGAACTTGTGATTTCAGAGGAAATTTTGGTTTTGATTTATTTATATAAGAGAAAATTACTGGTCTACTCTACTTCGTGATGTAATCTGTGTTTTCAAAGATATCTACTTGTACCGTGAATAAATAAATCTCAAAGGGGAATAGTACGGTTCCATGCCAACTCGGAATGAAACCAACTCAGAACCATCTCAGATAAGTCATTTAGAGTGATAAAAAAATAATTTTAAATTAGCCGATAACCCTAACCTAACTTAACCTATTTAACCAATTTTTTATTTATATTTTTTTATCACTCTAAATGACTTATCTGAGAGGGTTCTGAGTTGGTTTCATTCCGAGTTGGCCGGTCACCGAATAGTACCTACTGAAGAATATTAAATATTATCTCGTTTGAGAAACGGGAGTTTTCCGTGGAATTGGGTTAGTGGGTGTAACTAGGACCTACTATTAGATTTCTACAAAACCGACCGTCACACATTTAATAATTTGAGGTATCTAGCGTAACTTTACTAACCCAAGGTTTCTTTCTGAATTTCATTTTATTTTAATTGGGTACCTAAATGTCTAATCTTTATAGAAATTTACAAAATATATATTTTAGCTGCTTGCGACGTATGGCACCATCGCAAATACTCACTACCTCGAAACGCGAACGAGTAATTTTATGTCTGTCGAGTTTGGATCTCCCCGCAGGTCGACATGTGCACGTAATCGTGATAATTCAACCATAAGTACTGTGTTTTTCTGAATCTTTATGATGGAATCTAGGAAATCAGGTGATTATTATAACTATTTAACTTGTGTTTTAGTGTGATAAAAAATATTGAAGTTACGATTTTTTTACGAAATATTTAAGTATTTTTTTCCTTGAGTTTTTGAGGCACAAATTTTCGTTTTCTGTGTTTAATGGACATTAATGTCTCAAATTAACTCTGGTTTTGTGATGTATTGAGGGTTTACTTAAACAACTTTTAATTTTTTCAGCACCCAGGTGAATTTTGATATACAGATCGATATATACAAATTTCATAACGTCAGAGCTTTTCATTATACGTAGAAACACTCTTCTTGCTAAAATGCAATGTTCTGTAAAATTTTGAGCACGGAACATAAACGTACGGAACATAAATTTTTATATATAGTGTTTAAAACGACTGTACCAGGTTGAATCGCGCAATATATTTTGTTTTTAAATTTTTCCTAAAAACATACTAAAATAATAAAGTGACGCTAGATACTCAAAATTACTAACTGTGCGTCGCGTCGTTGGTTTAATGTCTCCGTGCATATTTTTACTATTTAACCAGGGGTTAAAGTTTACCCAACATTACTCGACTAAGCACTGTTATTTACGAGTTTGTTATTTTCTTCGTTGTTAAACTTTTTTTCCGGAAGGATGTACATGTTAACAAAAACAGTTGTGTCCGAACTTTAGCAACTTTTTTTACTCTTAATGTTGTGTGTGGTCCTGACTTACTTTTTGTATACTGTTTTTTAAAGTCTACAAAACGTGACAACTGTACGTGAAAGCATTTATGTTAAAGAATACACAAAATAATACAATTATTTTGTTACATTATAAGATTTCCTTGAAATTTATTCAATTTGACGACAGGGGTGGTTTGTGGTAAGATTATCTAGGCTAAAGAATTTTCATATTGATTGTTTAATATATAAAATATGCAGGTACTTGATTTAATTTAATCTGTGATTCCCGACATATTTGGAGAAAAAAATGTAAATGAAATTTTGGTATCCATAGGTTTTTTATCAAATATTTTTCTTCAAAATCTAACAACAAAATTTTTTCACGTGTTATCATTGGTCAATTAGCCGAGTTACCAAATAAACCCTCATCCGAACCTATCTGTCGAATACCTACTTATTTTTTATGTTTTATGTTGAAAAAAAACGTTAAAAAATGTCACCGGAGTCCAAAATTTCATCTACATTTTTAACTTTTTTTACATTAGCTCCACACAGGAGACCCTGAGGAAAATTAATTTCCTCAGGACCAATGTCATCTTTGGGGATGCTGTGTGGAGGGACTTTTTAGGAAAGGATGAAGAGGAAGTTCTAGAGGTGAGTAGGAATCTGGGAGTCGGTGGGTCCAGGAGTGACGGACGTGAGAATCCATCCCTCGCTCTGCGGTGCAAGGCGATGTTCCGAGAGAGTACGGCTGGAGAAGTCAAAGGGACTCCCTGTACGATTCTCTCCCGATCCGGCCTGCCATGCAGCTCGTGGGCAGACGCATCCGCCTCCAAGACCCGGACAAACCTCAACCCATGAACTCGGGCACCCCTGCGTGAACCCGGGCACCAACAAAACATAGCGAACTTGGGGTGACCTATGGCAAAGGTGTTGGTTATCCATTAAATGATTGAAATAAGTCAAGTACGTTCCTTAACAAACTGTGTACATCTATCTGTACCGTATTGCATATGAGTTTAGAAGATAGGTGATGCAAGAATGAAAGGCTAATATTTGTTCGTAATTTCAGCATTTCTAGGATAACGAGTGACAGGTCGGATATGTGAGTTCACTTAATTACATTGTATGAATATAAAGTTTCAGTAATCATCATCATCATCATCAGATTAATACGTGAAGCAAAAACTTTGTACCCCTTTTAACGAAAATTTCGCGGACGGAGGAGTATGAAATTTCGCACACTTGTAGCTTATATAGAGTAGGAGTGCAGAATGCTAATATTTTGTTTAAATTTTACATAAAAAATACATTAAATCAATAAAATAAAAAAACATTACAATTTTTGTCGAATTTCGACCATTGGGCGACCACTAGTCCGTATTTATTATTAATAATCGGAACTGAACTTATCAATTTCTTCTCCCTGATATATCAAGGATAAACATGTAATTTTTTTTTTTACATTAACCCCACAGAAAGGCCCTGAGGAAAATAATTTCACTCAGGGCCTTTGTCATTCTTAAAGATGCTGCATGGAGGATTTTTTAAGGAAAGGAAGGAGAGGAAGTTCTCAGAAAGAAAAAGGTATGACGGGTGGGTAGGAATCTAGGGGTCAGCATGTCCAGGAGTGACGGACGTATGAATCCATCCCTCCCACTGCAGTGCAAGGCGATGGGTCGAGAGAGTCCGACTTCAGAGTTCAAAAGTTCTCCTTCAACCAGCGTTTCCCGATCCTGCACGCTACGCAGCAGGTAGGCAAACCCATCCGCCACCAAGACCTAGACATACTTCACCTCATGCACCCCTGCTAAGTCACCAAACGTAACGAGCCACTTGAGGCCACTTACGACAGGGGCGTCGGTTATCCAACAAATGGTTTCTGGGGCGGCGATACCCATACCCGCCTCCCAAATTAAACATATATTTGCAGGCCTTAGATACATATTTTTATTATTCAAGCCACCGCCAAATAAATCAACTTCTAACCAACCCGATGAGTTTTGAATCGATGGATTGATGCAACTTGATTATCATTTGAAGTTATTTTTTTAAAGAAATTTATTTGTTCGTAATATATACATCGTTGGTAACAGAGTAATAATAATTACATATGAAATATATGAATCAATTTCATCTTCAAAATTTTGTTTTGATGATGAAATTTTTATTTAACGATGTACACCCATAAAAACCTAAGATTTTGGTAAGTGCATTCTGACCAACTTCATGGCGCGCATTTTACTCGTATATGCCTTATTTGCGCATTCTAAGTCATAGTGTGATAAAAGTCGAAACAAGCCAATATTTTGTTGAAAGTTGAGTTTAGGAAAAACTTAAAACATTTTCATCATACATGCAGAGAACGTTATATTAATACTTAATAGCTTGTTAATTCTACAGAACGTAACTCCTCAACTCATTAACTTCCACCTCACAAAAAATCTCATTATCTCTGGCACATAAAAGTATGTTTTTATGTGCCGCCACTGTTACATATTATACAGTGTGTTAAGCGGCGTATCCTGCGCCACAATACACATAAACATTAGCTTGAACAGCACCCAAAACATTGAAAATTTGAACACTTCGTGTTCAAAAACCCTGTGTTCAAGCTTTACCACAGGCGACGGAAAACATTCATCTCCCGGGCGAAGGGGGAAGGCTGGCGGGGGGAAATGTGTTCATATTTTTACAAGAGCCGCGCGATGCGGTCATGTATGGAGAATCAAACCGAACAAGTTTTTGAGGTTATGCGCAATGATTGAGCTTAATAATCACTACTTTAAAATATTATGATACCTAAATACAATATAATAAATATATTTGATAATAAAATTATAGTATAATAACGAATATTAACAACATTAATATTAATATTATTTTTGAAGTGGGTGAAGCGGGAAGCAGAAATTGTCGGACCGCGCGAACTTCACACCTGTTCACACCAATCTTTCAAGCCATGTTTCGAAAAACGCAGGAGACGGAAAACAAAGAACGTTTATAGTGTGGTTCAAGCTAGTATTCATGTGTATTGTGGCGCAGGAGTTCCGCCTTTAAGGGACGTACTTGACTTACTTTACTTACCAGTGATTGCTGACATTATTTGGAGTTAAAAAATGTTAATGAAATTTTGCTCTCCGATCACATTTTTGTTGTTTTTGTTTTTAATTAAAACATTAAAAAGTTGGTAAGTGTTGAACAGTTATATTGAAGTTTTTTTTTGGTTTTGAAAAAAATAATTAAAAAGAAAAAATCGAGTGCAGTTCACACGCGGTAGAAGTGAAACTTCACTCACACAATCTCAACCAACAGGAGCCTTGAAAAGTAAGCTCTTAATCAACGCGGCCAATGCGCACAGCTTGACAGAGCGCGACGCTTCGCAGGTAATACGCGTACCTAAGGTTTAATTCTATCTCATTCTCTCGCAGGCTAAATCCCATGGGCGGAGCTAGGTTTTGATTTAAGGTGGGACGAAAAATAAAAATCTAGAGTAAGTACCAAACGAATAGGCTTCTACAACATATTAATGCTTTGCTCTATGAATACAAAGAATATAAACGGAAGAAGGAAAAACCATCCAATGAAGTGCTGTAAATTTGAAAACGCGACTCGGTCGACAATCCCAGAGGTCATGCATCAGCCAGCCAGGTTGGGGCAAGCGCCCCATCTTGCCCCACAGTGCCTACGCCCATGACAAATCCTATAGATGTTTCTGTTTGTCTCTTTTTAGTGTCGCTCGTTTCCGTTTCATCGAGTTTCAAATCACAACGGTGTACGAGACAATTCTTGCTTTCAGCAAAACCTGGGCAGCTGGTGTTTACGTGAAAACGGGTTGCAAGTGTTCCTTCAAAAATATTATTGTAACAGTATTGAACATGCGACGCCGGTGCAATTTAAAATTGTACCGAACAGTTTGTTATTCAGTACAAAAACACTTAGCAACTAATATTATTTTTCAACACCTGCGGGAAAACAGTACACAAATTAGTCATCGTTTGCACGTGCAGCGATAAAAACAATAACATGTTTACTGTTTACGTAAAAACTTGAAACAGGTGCGTGAATATTTTGATATAAAAGTTAACTGAAAATAAATATTATTCATTACCAAATTCTGAGTTGTTAATTACAAAATATCTCTCGAACAGAAGTGAAGATTGGGGTCCAGCCGCATAGTTTTACAGTATTGTATAGATCAAATAAGTTGGTTTCATACAAACTGTGCTAAAGAACTTCAAAAAAACATTTAAAAAGTTACTGGACACCAAAATTTCATTTACATTTATTACTCCAAATAATGTTTCCAGGAGTCACTGGTTAACGTAAGTCAAGTACATACCTACGTCCCTTGACACCCTTGCGTTGGATTAATATTTTCGAGGTGAAAAGTATCAGCCAAATGTTTCCGAAAGCGTTTTACTGGAAGAAA